>BCJJ01000017.1:0-600000 GCA_039545355.1 Trichosporon coremiiforme
CCCCTAACCCCCTAACCCCATGACCGACTAGGCAAGCCCGTGGAATTGGGCCGCGCTGGCGTCATACCGCATTGATAAGTTGGACACTGCACTCACTTGCACTGACATGCGTGTGACCTGACGAAGTGACGGAGGAGATATGGGCATACAGAGGGTGCGTTTAGGCACCTAAGTCAGTGCTCAGCGTGTCGTGCATTAGTGCTAGACCTTAAGAACTAGCCACACCCCGACAAGCGAGCCACACGTCCACGTCAAGTACAAGATCCCCCTACTACCCTACAACTGGTACCGGAACCCGGCCGCGAGCTGCACCTCGCTCGGTCCAGACGCCCCGAGGTCCCCCCCTTCGTCCATCTTTCGATTCTGGCGCTTCAGATACCCTCGGGTGACGATGGCCATGACGATGGTCGCTGCGCTTGCCGCCAAGTCGACGATGAAGGCGGTCACGAAGCGCGGCGGGCTGTAATAGAGATAGCTGCTCCAGATGTTGGGGATCTGGGCGAAGGCGTTGAGAACAGCGTACACGATGGCGCGCTTGGAGCTGGGGCCTGTGAGGTTATCACCGACCCAGGAGAGGATGATGGTGGAGGCGCAGTAGAAGCCGACCGGCAAAAGACACATGGCAAAGTACCGGGGCGCAACAGCCGTGGTAGATACGGCTATTATGTTGCCGACCAGCGTGAAACACATCGGCACAGCAATGTGGAACGAGCGGTTCTTCAATCGGTCGCTGCTGAAGCCGACGATGAGGAGTCCGATCGCGCAGATGATGTACGGAGGTGCGGTGATGGCGAGCGTCGTAGTTCTGTCGAAACCGAGCCCAGCGGTGACAATCGGAAAGAAGTTCGTTACTGTAGCGGCGATGAAAGCGAACTGTAGAGTGAGGCAGAGAAGCCAGGTCTTGGGCTGGACGTCAGCGAGAGATGAGGACGGACTCACGTCGGCGAGGGCCATTTTCAGCGCTTTGCCGATCGGGACCGAGTCGTTTTCGTCCTTAGTGCCGCGGTCCACCTCGAGCCTCCACATGAGCATGTCGCGCTCGACGGGGGTCAGCCAGCGGACCGTGTCGGGGCGGTTGGGCAGGATGAACGCGCAGATGATGGCGACTGTGAGTCAGTCGGGGGATCGCCGAAAGCGGAGGTGGAGGTGACTCACCGCCGAATGTCATGGCTCCCTCCACGATGAACAGCCAGCGCCAGCCCTCGAGTCCATGCTTGCCGTCCAGTTTGAGGATGCCGATGGCGAACAGGCCGCCGAACGCATTCCCGATCTGTGAGCCGGTGTAGAATGCAGCTGCGCGGAGAGCCATCTGGCGACGGGGATAGAACAGGGACACCAGGAAGATTGCTACGTAAGCGCCGACGATCACAACACTCACCACCGGGGAAGAACGCAGCCTCCACGACTCCGAGCATCACGCGACAGACTGCGAGACCCTCATAGCTCTGGACAGCACCGGTACATGCCGAGACGACACCCCACAACGCCGCGTTGCAGCAGATGTAGATGCCCGGCCGTGTAATCTTGCCGACGATCATGTTGGAGGGAATCTGCAGCGCGACATAACCAGCGAACAGAACAGAGACGCACGTGTTGTATTGCTGAGTGGTGAGTCCCAAGTCGTCAGCCAGGCCGGCGACCTTGGCCGAAGAGAGGTCTGAGGTCAGTCTCTCGATTCGAGTGTTGCTCACTCTGACGGTCGAGGAAGTTGAGGAGGTACAGAAGGCACACTGGTGTCAGCAGTGGTCAGCGCTGGCGCTTACGGCCTGGGATAAGCATGATGTCGACCTTGCGCGTCCCGCTCTTCGCGACGGCCTCGCGCTCAGCTTCAGTGAGGTTGGCAAGGGACTCGGGAAGGCGTACTGCGAATTGGTCATCGACATCGAGGGCGGGCCCCTTGGCCACAGACAACGAGTCCCGATGGATGGACTCCTTCTCGTCGGACATGGCTGTCATGAGCTGCGGTCGGTAGGATGGTAGTTGGAGCTGGTCACTAGGCTTGGCGGTGTTTATAAACAGCTCCACACCAGGGTGTGTTCGTATCAGGTGCCTGACAACTTTACCGCCTTATCGATTGATAACTGTCAGCGTGGAGCCGGACCCTGTCTCGAGTAGAAACGCAAAGGGGTCCCGCGATCGTAAACTTTGCCCACCTTTTCTGCCCTCCCGCGCTGGGTTGCGCATGATTGACTTCAGTTCGATCGATAAGTGTTATCCGACATCGGTGTCGGCAACGAATCATGCAACAGAGATAGCCCGAGTGAACGGCGCTAGCGCGTATCGAGTAGGGATGCATGACTCACTTTGAGAACGCCAAAATGTGAAAGAAGAGTTGGGAGCCCCGCCGCCATCTCTTCTGCGGTGGCTCGTGCCTGAGCGGCTGGGCGGTTAACTGCTCAGGTGGCGGATGTGGCGGCTGTGACCACATGTGTAACAAGCGCTGGGAACGAGTGAGAAAGGGAACAGTCCCCAGATCTACAGCTGCGGATTGTGGGCGGTACGTTGGACGAGCAGTAATGGCCGGCGTCGGGTGTTGCGATTCTATCTTCCGAAAGACGCCGCCCTTCGCCGATATCGGCATCTGCGGGCAGATCTCTATCGGGCAGCCCCGAATGAGGTAGACCGACAGCCTGAACCCAAGATCTCAGTCCGTCTCGACATCAAATAGACTTTTGGAAGTTCAGCGGATGTCGACGTCGCGTGGCGTCGCCTCAGTTTCCTCGGCCTTGTTGCGCAGTCGTCGGAGCAGCATCGGCGGCATGCTCAGAAGTCTCGGCGATGAGTCGGACTTGCAAGCTAGCTGTGAGCTTAGGCTAAAGCACTGATGTGAGTGCAACTATGCTGCAGCGGGAGATAGCCATGTGAACCGCAAGCCATTGCCTCGCTTCCCAGCGGACGTGCTTCACTTGCTGGTGACAATCTGAACGACTGCGATCCCAGATCGCCGATCAATACTGCTGGGGTTTGGGGGTATGACGGGCTGTGGAAGAGTGTCTCGCGAAAGGCGCTTCATACTCTTGGTCCGATCGAATGCAGCTGGTGACGCTTTAGGCCGCCCAGGCTCTAGCATTGGCCGCTCTTCCTCGAGTCATCAAGAAGTCATCACAATATACAACTAATAAGATGCTATTACAACTAGCTGCCCCCGCCGCCTCCTCCACAACCACCACCTCCACCACCACCTCCACAACCGCCCCCTCCGCCTCCTCCACATCCCCCGCCTCCGCTTCCGCCAGCACAGCCACCGGCCGCCCCACCAGCGCACCCGCCTGCGGCTGATCCACACGCCGAGATACCCGCGGCACCGGCACACCCGCTTTGACCGGTGACGCACGCCCCGCTGCTGGCAGCGCCAACACCGGCTGCGCACCCGGCTGCGCCAGACGAGTGGTGATTCGCATCGCAGTACCACGGGTCTGCCATCGGGTACACGCCATACCCGTAAGGAACGACACCCCAGTACAGAGGGTAGCCGTAGATGAAGGCGTCGTTCTGGTCGCGCTCGCGGCGGCGGCGCTCGCGGTCCTTGCCCTCGGCTAGGGGCTCGGGCGGACCAAATGTGCGCGAGCCCCGGACGCGCCGGGGGACGAAGACGTACCGCGCCGTGAAGGGGTTGGTGTGCTCGGCCTCGGCACCCTCGCGCACGCCGAGGCGCTCGCGGAGGGTGCGCAGCTTTGGCGCCGCCGCGCCGTCCACGTGCACGCGGAGCATGTTGTGCGTCGAAGGGCACTGTGCCTCGCGCTCCTCCTCTGGGAACTCGTGCAGGAGCTCCTCGACGTAGCGCTGGCCAATCTCGACGGACGCGCGCGAGTTGGCCGGGCGCTTCCAGAACTTCATGCCCGTGCTCTGCTTGAACTGCCTCTTGTGGTTTTGGCGCAGACCTTGCTCGGCGGTGTGTGACACTGGGCACCCGCACCCGCTGTAGGGCACGCCGAAGCGCCGCGCCCAGAGCGTGGCCGTGTCATCGTACGCCATCTTCAGGCGCACGTCGGCGACCTTGTCGTCGTGGTTCAGGAGGCGGCCGAGCAGCGAGACGGTCTCCTTCACGTACTTGCTGCCCTGGAGCTGGTGCGTGTGCCACGCGAGGTCAATGTCCAGCGTCGGGGAGAGGAATGCGCCCCGGTGCGCAGACATCAGGTCCAGGAATGCGTGGTAGCGCGCCGCAGACTTTTGCAAAAGGTAAAACTCGCCGCGGTCCCAGCGTCCAATGTCGAGCCACCCGATGCGCTCCATGTTGCTGATGAAGGACGCCTGCCGCTGCGTCGCGGCGGCGAGGTTCAGGCTCGAGAAGAGCTCCGTGTCCGCGTACGCCTTGCCGATCGCTGCGAGGGATGCGCGCATGTTCTTCCGGATGTCCTTCGGGCGCACGCCCCAATACTTCTGGTCGCGGAGGGGGAGCAGTCTGCGGTCCTTCAACGCCTGGGCCAGCAGGTACGTCCGGATGCCGCTGAACTGCCACGACATGTGGTCGCCCACCTTGGTTGCGTCCGTGAAGTGAGCCGCCTCGGCGAGGCACTGGCTCAGCTTTGGGCCCCACCTGCGGAACTTGGCGTCACTGACGCCCGCCAGACACGTGATGCCCGTGTGCGCGGCGACGAGGTCGTCGCACAGACGCCGGATCTTGAGCTTCTCATGCGTAGTGTACCTGAAGCAGTTGGTGCAGCGGATATTCATCTTGGTCGTCGCGTATCCGGGAGTGTCGGGCGAGCCCACGAGGGCAACGTCGTATGCCTTTCGGCAGTAGTGGCACCGGATGCGCACATTGGTGTCCGCGGGGAGTTCGATGAGGTCCCTGGCGTGCGTCTCGTACGCCGGTGGCGGGGGAACAAAGGCCGTGTCGCCCTTCTCCGGCGCGACAGGCACGAGCTCGTGCGGCTGGTAGACGTACGTCGTCTTGTCGATGCGCTTAACGATCTCGGCGAGCGGGAAGGCGTCCGGGAGCTTGAACGCCAGGCGCCAGCGGTCGCCCTCGAAATCGGTCGGATTCAGCATGTACGTGTGCCACACCATGAGGACGTCAATGTCGACGCCGTCGAGGTCCACGCGCAGCGACGAGCGCAGGCTTTTGGCCCACTCCTCGAAGCGCAGCGCGGCGCGCTCGCAGAATGCAGCCCACTTGATGTCGCCGGCAAGCTCGGTGCCATGCGGAGTGGGACATTCGCGGACATCCTGCTGCAGACGGTGGAGACAGGCGAGGAAAGTGAGGTGCTGCACGAGTTCCGGGACGGTGACGAGGGGTTTCGTGTCGCGGTTGCCGACGCGGAAGGCGGCGGGGAGGTGTGTCTCGGGGTTGACTGCTGCCTTCTCGGAGGGTGTTTGAGTGAGTAGTGATGATAAGTAGCGGGGGGCGGAGCCGCCCCGTGGTTCGATGGCCATAGTGGATGAGTTACAACAATGGGACAAGCGGCGTGGAGATATATAAGCGGCAGTGACAACAATGGTGGATGCCGGATGACTAGCGCGGTGGCCCAGGAACGTCTAACCGAGGTAGCCGAGATCAGGCGCACGTTTCCGTGTCTATTTGTGCACCACCCAGGTCATGTGACCTCCCAGGCGGTGCTCGCTCGGACCATTCCGACTCCGATGCGCCGCGGGGCGGTGATGCGATGCTAGCGATGCTTATCGCGCAGTTCCGTCCATAGCGCACAGTGCACAGCATGGGATCGTGAGACATGCATCACCGCCAGCCTTCGCGTCCGACGCCGATGCACAGCCAATGGCTTCTCGCGGACAACGCGGCTGAACACGACTGCCGAGGGTGGCGCTGAGTGAGGGAGTTCTGCCTGAATCGGCGTCGCTCGGCGATAAGATAGCGCAGCTAGTGGCGACGGTGGCGACGGACTCGCTGCGACCTCCGTCGAGCTCCACGGTTTGTTCCGACGCGGGCCCGATGCCAAGAGACAAGATTCAACAGAGGCGCAGCGGAGGCGCAACGCCCCGCTCCATGCCCAGACCTGGTTGGAAGATCGACGCCCCTGATTCTATGATGTCAGCCAGCTTCCTGCAATCGGTGGCGAACACTTGCATGGCTTCTACAACACATTAACTTGCTATTAGCTACCTGGGAACACTACGTATCACACTGCCTAGTGGTTCGGGCTGATGTGGTCGGGGTTGGTTGGGTGCTGGACGTCGCGCGAGGTCATGCGGGCAAGCGCAGCACTGATGGACGGGCGGCGCAGCATGGCGCCGACAGAGCCGCGGCGCTCGAGCGTTGCGTCGTGCTCCTTGCTGCCAGACGAGTCGCGCGAGCGGATGCGCTCGAGGACGTTGCTGATGGAGGGGCGGCGGGCGTTGGCGATGCGGACATTGTTCGCTTCGCGCACACAGATCGGGCAGTCGGGGTGGTTCCACTGGTCCTCCTTGGGTCCCGGGGGGTGCGCGGCGTGCACCATGTACTCGGCAGCCTGCTTGACGTTGCCGTTGCATGCGTTCAGCTGGCGCTCGGAGAGCCCGCGCGGGAAGCCCATCTGGACGAGCTGGTCGACGGAAGCCGGGTCCGCCTTCTGCGTGAACGAGTGCGAGACGCGGCGCACAAAGTTGCGGAAGCCGCCCTCATTCTCGGGAGACGACGCGATCGCGCTGTCGTGCTCCTTGTCGGGGGGGAAGAGGCGCGATGCTTCAATGGTGGCCATGTTGTGAGTCTGGGTGAACATTATGTGGGGGACGGGCTCCCGGAGAGGGGCTTATAAGCCTGCCAGGCATGCTGGGAGCCTGCAGTGCTGGGCGCTGGGCGGCGTCGAGACGAAGAACGCCAAGACGCCACTGGTCATTTGACCAGTCACACAACCAGATCTTAACGGAACAAGTCGCGGCCGCACGCCTCCAGTCACATGACATTCCGATGCATGTTATCTATTTGCCGCGAGGCCCGCGGTGATGACGACGGGGCGTACGAGCACTACGACGGCGCATGCTGCTCTCCTGCGGGCACGTCTTGAGTGCATCGTAAATCTTGGCGTCAGGGCAGTCGCCCTTGTTGATGCACTGCCCGATGGCATTCGCCGTGCTGATCCCCGAATCCCACGCACCGTTCACGTACCCAAACATCTCGTAGCTCGTAGCCTCGCCGGCAAAGTGGATCCAAGCGTCGCCCTTCTTAACCGGTTGGCCGAGATTGGCGTGGTGCTCCTCGAGAACACCGAGCGGCCAGTTCGAGTACGAGCCCCTGAAGAGCGGGTCTGCGTGCCATCGCGGCACGACAATGTCCAGCGGCTCAGGCACGTCGTCGTACATCTCCCTCAGGACCCCGATCGCTTCCCCCTGAATCATCTCGTCACTGAGGCCCTCGTTGCGTCGCGCAAACGTGTCGACCGCGGTCACCATGATCACGTTCGCGTCCGAGGTCGCATTGATGAAGGCGTTCACGTTTTGCCATACCGTGTAGCGACCGCGCTCGGCCGAGTCGGCGTACATGATGAACTGACGTCAGCGTCACTCGTCTGGACACGCACCTGCTCGTCGTTCCAGAACTTGCGGTCAAACAGAATGAAGATCTTCTGGTACGTCGCCATTGCAAACGTGAAGATCGCCTCCTTCTTCCAGTCCGGCAGCTGCGGCTTGAAGTGCACGTCCTGGTGCTGCAGAACGCCAACGCTGAAGGTTGAGACAACGTGGGGTGCGCTAAAGTCGCCCTTGTCTGTGCGCACGACGACCTGGTCGCCCGAGTAGTCGATTTGCTTGACCGTCGTGTCGAGGTGGAGGCGGGGGTCGTTCAGGTCCTGGCCGAACAGCTCCTTCGCCTCCTGCACAAAGATGTGCTTGAAGCCCCGCTGGTCGATGACAAAGTCGTCGACCTCGTTCTCGATGCCCGCCTCCTGGCCGAACGCGTTCGCAAAGCTGCAGTCCTCGGGCGGCTGCGCAAACGTAAAGTCGATGTTCCAGTACTCGTACGCCTTTTGCACCGGCGTCACGGGGATCCAGTCCATGATGCTCGTCGCAACGCGCACAGACAGGTCCACGAGGCTATTGTTGTCGCGCCATTCTAGCGTCAGCGGCGTCGCACCACCCACTCACCAGAGTAGCCCGGGGCGTGCTCGATAAAGTTGTCATACCCCTCGGTGAACGCGGTCTGCTCCTGCTCGTCCAGAAAGTGGTCGTACCACCACGCCGAGTCCGAGTAGTTGGTGCGCGCCGTCTTCAGACCCCACTTCTGGGCGAGCTCGAGGATCGGTTCCTTGCCCGGGCCCTGGATCCAGTTGCAACCCTTCTCGACTGTTGTCACGGCGCCGGTGGCGTTGTTCACGAGCGTCTCGGTGTACGCCCGCCCGCCCAGCTCGGGACGTGCCTCAATGAGAACAATGTCGGTAACGTTGTGGTCATTGATGAGCGTGCGCGCGAGCGAGATGCCCGCGACGCCGCCGCCGAGGACAATGACCTGGCTCTGCATGTCGGTGGATGAAAGCATGGGGACCGCGATGCGCTCCTCTTATGTAGACGTCACGCTGGTCATCCGATGGGAGCATGTGTTGCATCGCGACGACTGATTGGGTTGCGCGGCCCGATCAGGCGGAATGCAGGAACATCAGGAAGAATGCAGACGCCCCATGCGGGATAACGGCAGTAAGCATCTCGGTCTGTGCGCGCTAAGAACAAGATTCAATCAAGCACTCCAACGTGCGATGAAATCTTATCTGTTATGTCACGGTCAGTTGATGCTTCGCTCTTCGGTCGCCCCAAGCATGGATATACCATCGTGAGAGTGTGGGAATCAGGGAGGAATGCATGCACACGTGCATAGCACGATAATCCCACGCGACTCTCACGCGAGCTGTCACCGGCCACACCCGACCGACCATCCACGCCGAGGTCGCCGACGACTAGACCCCTGGATGTCGGCTACCCCGAGGGGCCAAGGGGCCGGCGGCACCGTCCCCGTGGAGTTTGTTCTAAACGCAGAGCACGCTGGCCGTAGCCTGCCCGCATGCTGCCCACGCCTCCCACGCTGCCCACCTGCTGACCAACGTGCCCGGACGCCGGACGCCTGTCACCACCCCGTCACTAAGTGGCATACCGTCAGGTGGGTCCTGCGATGTCTATTTTCGGTGGTCCGCCAAGATGTATAAAACCCACGAACGCGATGGAGCACGTCCCCGCAGTCCTCGTTAATTAAAATGCCGACACATGTGGAAGAAGTGCAGCCCGTCGTGGCTGGGAAGGGCCGCGACCCGACGCTGCCGCCCAACCACCCCATCAACGCGTTCTCCCCGCTGCGAAAGATGGGCATCGTCCTGTCGCTGTCGTATGCCGGATGCCTCGCAAACTTTGCCATCGCCATTTGCAACGTCTCCTTTGGGTGGGTCAACGTCACATCGTAGCTAACGACAGCGAGGTCGGAAAGTCTCTTGGGGTTGGACCCGGCGACATTGCGAATGCGTTGGGTTACAATCTGCTTGGATGTGGAGTCGGTTCGCTCCTGTGGAACCCGCTCAGTCGGTCGTGGGGCCGGCGGCCCGTGTACCTGATCGGGTCGTTCCTTTTCCTTCCCGTGTGCGTCTGGGAGGCGCTCTCCAAAAACTATGCGTGCTTTGTCGTCGCGCGCATCATGGCCGGCGTCGTGACCAGCTGGTCGCAGACGATCCCTCCCTCGTCCATCGCCGAAATCTACGTGCCACAGATGCGCGGCTCGAAAATGAGCATCTTTGGCGTCGCCGTCGTCATCGGACCAGTCATCGTGCCCATTTTCGCGGCCGCCATTGTCGAGCACCACTCGTGGCGCAACCTGTTCTGGTTCAACCTCGGCCTCGCGGCGCTCCAGTTCCTCCTCATCCTCTTCTTCGTCCCCGAGACAATGTGGAACTGGGAGGAGAACACGGACAGTGTCGAGGTTGACGACAAGAAGGACGTCGTCGTCGAGCACAAGCGCTCCGGCTACGTCGGCCCCGCCTTCCTCCCGCACACCGACTGGAAGCGCTTCTGGCCCCTATGCTGGTCGCCCATCTACATGATCCACTACATTGTCATCACCGTCCCGTCCTTCTACTACGGCATGTGCCTGGGCTTCCTGTCTGTGGCGCCGACTGTCATTTTCCCGCAAATTTTCGACAAGCCGCCGTACTCGTTTGCCGTCGTGCCGCTCGGGTGCGCATTCCTCGGCTTTGGTGTCGGCGGTGTGCTCGGCAAGTGGTCTGGCGGACACGTGTCCGACATGATCGTGAGCTACATGGAGCGCAAGCACGGCCGCCGCATCCCAGAGGACCGTCTGTGGGCCGGCCTCCCCCTGCTGCCCCTCATGTTCATCGGCCAGCTCCTCTGCGGCGTGTGCGTGCAGTACCAGCTGCACTGGATGTGCTTCATCGTTGGCGGCGCCGTCAACTTCTTCGCCCTCAGCGGCATCACGACTGTCATCCTCACGTACGTCCTCGAAACGTACATCGCCAAGGGCATGGACACGCAGGCCGTCTTCAACTTCTGGAAGTACCTGTGGGGCTTTGCAGTGCCGTTCTTCACGATGAAGTGGGGCGAGACGCGCGGCTGGATGGCGTGCTTCTGCGGCATGGGCGCCGTGCTCACCGGTTTCGGCGCACTCATGATTGCGGGTCTCATCTGGAAGGGACACGCGATCCGCAAGTGGCAGAACATGCCCATGGAGGACTAGATCGTATTCGTAGGGAACCCAGCTATATGTAACATCTACTTTGCTTCGGAGCTCTCTCTGCCACTCTCCACATCGTGGGTCCGTGACCGCGCCACAGTCCACCAGGTCAGGAGCAGCGCGACGACGGTGCCGGCTAGCAGACCGACTGATGCTGTGTAGCTGACTCGGTACGTCGGGCCAAACTTGAGGTTGTAAATCTGCGGACCAACGATGCCCATGAGCTGGCATGATGCCTGGAGTCAGCCGGCACCTTCGTGAACACTCACGTTTGTCAATCCGATGGCCAAGCCGGCACCTGTCGTTCCCTTTGCGGCTCGAATGCGCTCCGGCCACATGATGGGAAAGAAGCTCTGGCCTGCGGCGGTTGCAATCATGACGAAGATATACTTGGCTACCGGGGCCCTGACCGTTAAGAGTAGGATGTAGCAAACGATCTGGCCGATCTCCAGAATGAGCCCAGCGACGAACGCATTGATGACCTTCTTCTGGACCAAAAACGCTAAAGACAGCAGGAACACGAACACGAGCGTGTACGGCGGCATGGTCATGACCTGCGCAATCGCAGTGTTCGACATGCCAAGCTCATAGATGACAGAGGGGAGGATAAAAGAGATGCCCCAGCCGCCGATGCCGTGCGTGATCCAGATGAGGGTGAAGGGGATGAACGATGGAGACTTCAGCAACGCCTTGACCTGGGCCCATGAGAAGCGCTCGTCCATGGACGGGGCGTCGGTCGAAAGATGCCCCTTGATTGCCAGCTTCTCGTTCTCAGAGAGAAAGTCGGAGTTGTCCGGGTCTAGACGTTAGCACCGTTTGAAACCCCACTTACAGTTCGGGAGGAAGAAAAGGGTGACGACACCGCAAAAGATCGCGGGGATGCCCTCCAGAATGAAGAGCCAGCGCCACCCCGCGAGTCCACCGACGCCGTTCATAAAACTGATAACGTATGCGAGGAGCCCGCTAATGGTGCCTGAGAACATGCCGCACGCGTAAAAGAAGCCAATACGCATCGGGAGTGAATCCGGCGAATAGAAGAAGCTGAGGTGGTAGATGACGCCGGGATAGAAGCCGGCTTCGGCAGCTCCGAGCAGCACGCGACAGGCGACGATGCCCGCATAGTTTTGTGTCGCGCCTTGGCACATTGAGATAGCACCCCAGGTCAGCATGATGCGGCTCATCCAAGTGCGGGGTGTGAACTTCTGCAGAGCCAGCGTGGAGAACGGCTCGAGGAACATGTACGGATAGTAGAAGCAACTGAGCGCCCACGCCCACTGGCTCGAGGTCAAGTTGCCGAGCTGGGTCTTGATGTCCGTCCCCTGCTCCTTGTTCATGATGGCTGTGTTGCTGATGTTGCCGACGTGGATGCGCATGATGAGGTACACGAAGCAGTACCAGTACAGCAGGCGACAGTCAATCTTCTTGTGTCCGCTCTTCAAGGCGACCTCGTCGTATGCGACCGGCGATACCGAGACGAGCACCTGCGCATCCTTCTCTGAACGGTCGTCGGGCTTCCGGTCGCCCAAGCTGGCTGTTGAGGGGGTCGAGGACATCTTGCGATGGGATGCATGCCACACCAAGTTTAGCGTTTTAAACTTCGTCGCTCGGAATTGAGATATCAGGAAATCGCCGATAGCCGTTATCAGCTCACCATCGCGCCACCCGATGGCGCAATGCACAGCATCGGTGCAATGTTATTCGCGGACACCATCGCCAAGTGAGCCCCGGGTGGGCACCAAGATGCGCTAAGCATTCTTACGCCATATCGCGGAGTCAGTGCACCATCATGCGGGGTAAGGCATGTCCGCAGCCGGTTATATACATGGGTGCCGTCGGACAAGAACTCCCAAGCACCATGCCCGTCGCCGTCCCCATCCAGTTGCCCCAGTGGACCCGCCCGCAGAAGACCAAGGTCGACCTGCCATGGGCCGACATCAAAACGCTCGACTTTGCCAAGTATGACCAGCCCGGCGGTAAAGAGGCTCTTGCCCGTGAGCTCGACAAAGCGATCCGCGACACGGGCTTCTTCTCGTTGATCAACACCGGCTTCGAGCCCGACGAGGTGCAGCGCCAGTACGACATCGGGCAGAGCTTCTTCGACCTCCCCACAGAGGAGAAGGAGCAAGAGCAGTACGCCGTCGACTTCTCCAAGGGCAACTACTTTGGCTACAAGCGGCCGAACGAGAAAACTGTTCGCGGGACGCAGGTGCGCGACAACGTGGAGACGCTCAACATTCCCAAGTTCATCAAGTCAAACGAGCACGAGCCATTCCACCCGCACCTGGAGTCCTTCAGGGACGAGATCGAGGCGTTTTCAAGGGTGAGCTCCTGCTAGAATGTGGCTGACGTAGAAATCGCTCGACCTCGCGTCAAAGGTCTTCCGCCTGTTCGCCCTCATCCTGGAGCTGCCAGAGGACTACTTCTCGTCGCGGCATGAATACGAGGACCCCGCCGAGGACCACCTGCGTTACATGCTGTACCACCCGCGGTCACTCGCAGACGACGAGTCGGTGGAGCGAACATGGGCACGAGCGCATACCGACTTTGGGTCTCTGACGCTGCTGTGGTCGCAGAACATCGCGGGCCTGCAGGTCAAGACGGGCTCGGACGAGTGGCGCTACGTCCCGCCCGTCGACAACGGCATCATCTGCAACGTCGGCGACACGCTCTCATTCTGGAGCGTGGGATACCTGAAGAGCACGGTGCACCGCGTCACGCGCCCGCCCGAGGACCAGGCACACCTTAAGCGTCAGGGACTGTTCTATTTTGTCCGACCAGGCAACAGCGTCGACATCACGCCCGCCGACTCTCCGCTCCTCAAACGCCTGGGTTTGCTCCAAGAGCGCAGATCAACCAAACCCGTTACCGGCCTCGAGTACGTCCGCACACGAGTCAAGGACTACCACGACTCGACCCAGTACGACGACCGCCGGGGCGGCACCTTCCGCGTCGGCGACCTGGAAATTGAGGATGAAGCGTCATAGGTAGCTACTGGACTGATGGAACCTCTTCTGTACCAAAGTTGCCGGGGAGCACAATCTCGAGCATCTCCACGTCGTCAGAGTGCGCGACCTCGCGGTGTCGAATGCGTGGTGGTTGGTAGACCGACGATCCCTTCTCGAGCCGCACCTTGACCGGCTCGGCGGCGCCGGGCTTCTCGTACTCGAATTCCACCCAGCCGTTGAGCACGTACACCATCTGGAACGTCGTGTCATGTTTGTGCGGCACGCCCTCGGTGTGCGTCCCCGGTGCCGCGCGGATGACGTGGGCAGCGACGGCGCCTTTGGTCGCATCGTTGATGCCGAGGTCGCGGTACTCGAAAAACGAGCGCAGTCCGCGCGTGAACTCGGCGTCGCGCTCGTGGGTGAACACGAGGTCGGAGGCTTTAGAGGATGTGGAGCGAGTGAGATGCGGGGCGAAGCGGGTCGAGCGCCGAGCGAGCTGCAGAACTGGGCGCATGGTGAAGTGACAGATGGCAAGATGAAAGATGCGTTCGAGTTCGGTCTCTTAAGTGGGCATGACCGGTGATTAGGCATTAGCCGAGGTCGGCCGATCCGGCCGGCCGGCTAGTTGCCCACGTGAGCACCATCTGGGTGGGCTGCTCTCGTTGCCATCGAGAGAGTGATCCAACGAAGACCATCACATCCTCTGCGTTCCCCGCCATGCGACGACAGCGACTGAATGCCGAGAGTTCGATTCAACTCACGCACTCGAGCTGTCGGCCTGAAACTGGCCCTGCGCGGCTGCCTTTCACTGTCACTATCGACCTGAAAGCTTAACCTTGTTTGCTCCAGACCCTGCAGAGCTGGTCGGACCCGCGAGCAATGGGCCGTGTAATGCCAAGATGGGTTGATGAAGACGGGTTCAGCTTTGTGGACCCACGAGTACCGCTCCTAGTACGAGAGACGACACAACCTGTCGTTTCCACCACACTCACCCTCACCATGCTGCCGGTCTGGTATCTTTGCTTGAGCGCGACGCTGGTTACCGGCGCGGACTTCAACACGTCGGTCTGGCTGGAAGTCAGTGGGCTGTCGCTCATGGGTCAACTAAATCCTGCATTCACATACAATGAGAGCAGTGGTCTCCTCGACAGAACTTGGTTCGGCAGTGCGACTGGAATGGACTTCAGTTTCATTGGAACAGCGTTCAAGGTCAGAGGTTCTCTGCTTTACACCCCCGCCGCGCTGGAATACCACAGGTCTAAGTATCTCGCCTCTACCGATACCCGCCCCGAGACCTTCTCCAATGTGACATTCAAAGAAAACGCGTCGACCGATGCTCTCATTGCATCGATGTCCGGGCTGCAATTCGGCGGCTACACAGTCGACACCAGCATCGAGTTTCAGGTGAACTGCACTTTCAACAAGTTCGAGTTCGAAGTCCCAGTGCTCACGCAAGCGTAAGTGTTGTATTAAATAGCTGGACTGACGGCAGACCGTCCTTTGCACAGATGGAATCAGTCACCCACCCAGTCATGGAATCGGGCAGGTTGGGCAGCCGATTCAAAATCCATCCCTTCGCGTCCCCCGAATACCTGACCATCGAAGATCATCGGTGGAACAGGAAAGGCACCGGCGTTAACTACAGCATGATCGACAACGGCATTCAAGTCCTCGATTATACCGAGGTCACCTACGACGTACCAGCGAACACGACACTCCTTAATATCACGGGACCTCTGGGTCAGAATTTCAGCTGCTACGCCGCGCTTAAACCCCCCGGTCCGTGGCCGACAGTGAAAACGAGCAGCCCTCTCTTGGGCGTTATGACTTTCTCCTCCCAGCGACCAGAGGTCCGAGCATCTGAGACCTTCGAAGTGGTTCCCTTGGACCCCACTGTTAAGTACGAACTGTCTATAGGCGGCCACAGCAACTACTCCGCCAAATGCAACATTGGAGGAATCACCTCATATTCCTACTTCTGGTGAGACTGCTTAATATGGAGTTAACAACAGGAATTCGGACGGCACGGGCTCGTCCGACTTGACGCAGACATCCGAACCTTCAAATTCTAAACTAGGGTCACAGGTTAAGTCGAACGAGTGGTGCCACAAACGAGGCCGTGAACTGTCGACCTCGCTGCAACCACGAATAACTCATGCATATGCATGTTTCTTGCTCTATAAACAGTTGTTCCACGTGCATGGGAGTCTTGGTAACCTATATACGAAGCATGGTGCACCTGGGATCAATACTTAATGTGTCCTCCATTAGCAGAGATGGTGTCCTTGATCCTGTTAGGCATGGACATGATAAGTCGGTCGATCTCATTCTGATCATAGGTGTTCCAGAGCTCCGTAGCGGCAGCGAATAGCCCCTCCTGGGTGGTGGGACGAGGGTTGAGACGGGCCAGGCGGCGCTTGAGGTTGCTCCAAAGGTTCTCAATGGGGTTGAGGCAAGGAGAGCAGGGAGGGTGAGGCAGGAAGCGCATGCCAAGTTGCTCTGCCTTGCCACGGGTGGCCTTGGCTGTGTGGACGACAGCGTTGTCCTCTACAACCCAGGGCAAGCCATAACCACGCCACTGAGTCTTGACACGCTTCCAGCAATCAAACAACTCCTTCTCAGTCACCTGGGTGCGATAGATGGCCGCATTGACTCCCTTGCGCTTGGAGGTCGACTGGGAGGTGTCAAACCACACCAGCTTCGACTTGCCGCCATACCAGATAGCCCCCCAGCACATAATCGACCCACAGCTCGATCTGAAGGTGTACTGGATGTACCTGAGTGTCAGCACTCTTCCACAGCATGTAGAACGTCAGGAAAGACACTCACCGCTCATTGGCACGGTCAGAACCGATGGGGCGCGTCACATATGCTCTGTGGAGCTGGTCAATGTAGAGAGGGACCTCGTCACAGAAGATCACCTTCCTCCACTCTTGGAAGAGTCGCTGCTGCTCAAGAGCATAAGCGAGACGCTTCTCCTTGTGAAGGGGGCTTAGATACGGCCGCACAAGAGCCACAAAGCGGCCATAACCAAGCTGGCGACGTGCACGGCGCAGAGTCATGAGAGAGAGGACAATGTCTCTGTCTGCAAGAGTGTCCAACACCTCACGATTGCTGGCGAAGGGCTGAGCCTCAAAGACCTCGTAGATCGCTCTGAGGTTGTCGGGAGTGAGCTTGGTGTGGCTGCGGGGGATGCGGATCCCCTGGACAGGGTTCAGAACAGCCAGAGCAGGTGGAATGAGAGCCTGGAGGCGAGCTAACATCACACAGTAACCCACAGTGCTCTTGGCGACGTTGTACTCCCAGGCGACAGAGGAATAGCTGCGGTAGCGAGCCAAGGACGCAATCTTGGCGCGGCGGCGAGGTGTGAGGCAAGGGCGAGGCATAGCTGCAAGTTCTGATGAGGTAGAGCTGTTGTGGAAGAGAAGTGGCACTCAAGGAGGCTTATATGCCACAAAGATGGACAGTCGGACGGACTCCGCTGCCGATATGCATGGTTTCGACTCAATTCTTGGATTTTCCAAAAGCCCAGCTTCGGAGCTTGATACATGAAAGATTTGGGGCAAGCACAGGCCTCGGTGGCTGAGATCTAGGGCGATAAGGAGGGTGGTGACATGCAGCTTTATTGTGGTGGTGTGGTGGCCAGTATGCACGGTGCGCTCTGCAGCTCCATTTGTCCGAGCTGCCAAGCATTCCTTTCGGCTCTACGCGGAGTTTCTAGGCATAAAGAGTACCGTTGCATGAGTTATGGATCAGAACATGAGCCACGGCGAGGTTGACGATGACGGGACCGTGCGCATCCGTTCGACTTAACCTGTGACCCTAGTTTACAACGTTGGGTGAGATGCCGAAGCGTAGTGCCCGGACTGGGGCCATTGTCGGCGGAGTGGTTGGCGGAGTCGGTGGCCTTCTGCTGCTGCTTCTCGGAGCATGGTGGTTATGGCGTCGCCACAGATCGACTTCCGACGATGACGCGAGTATCGTGGACGACACTGCCCTCGTCCACGAGCCCGTCCGGGACCTCAAGGCTGATCTTCCCGTGCTCGCCCCTGTCTTGCGCAACGACCTCTCGTTCAGCACCACCTCGCTCTCCGACCAGGCCACAACGGTCAACGCCGTGTCAGCGAGCTCTCACGTGGGACCGGTCTCGGAGAGAGAGCCGAAGTCGACGCCGAGCGCTGGCACCCCCCGTGCTACCCCTCTCGAGACAAGAGACTCCCCTCCGCCCTCACCACTTGTCCAGTATGCCGAGGATGCCGAGGATGCGGCTCCGCGACGCCGCGAGCCCCTCATCCTCCCTCCACGATACAAGGAGGCGTGGGGACGTCCACGGGACATACCAGAGTCGGAGGATGGCACGGGAGTCTTTAGGGCAGAGGATGGCGGCAGCAAGCCGGAGCCGTAGTACATGCATAGTACAGTATCAATGGGCCTAGCCAGATGCAGTCCAGCGCTCAACACGCCACTGCACGTATACCGCACGCCGTGGAACGAGTACCCCGAATGGCTGGACGGTACGACTTCGCCGTCAAGGTGTCGCCATACACTGGGCCGGGTGGACGAACGTCCAGCGAGTCGGAAGTGGGCCACTTTGTCGAGTGGTGAGCTCTGGCGCGCGGTGCGCCCCGCACCCATCTTCTACACGAGCTTCCTCTACGACGACGGGGCGAATGTGAGGTCCCCCGCGCGGCGGTGACAAACGGTTTCCGCCAACTCGTCGGTGACTGGCACGAACTCCGCCGTCTCGCGCTCTCAGTGTATGTCGCATGGGACCTCGCGCCCCTCCTTGGCCCCGAAGGCCCGCGTGTGCAGAGCGAGACCGAGCTTGCCGAGCTCGAAAGAGCCTTCTACGTATATCTGCTGGACACCTCGGAGCGGTACGCCCGGCTCTCGGCGCGGCTGCACTGGGAAGCAGACTTCTGGGGCCAGTATCTTGCCCACCTGTCCGACTTCGAAGATGCTGCCGCCTGCCCCTTCCCAAGGTTTCCGGGTCAGATCAAGAACGGTGTCTCGATGCGGTTCCGGTTCCGCCTGCGCATGTGGCGCGACGGACGGACCGTGGACGACTACGTCTTCTGTGCGGCGCAAGGGCTGTATGAGCGCGAGGAGACAGCCGAGATGACCGACGTGCGAGAGTGTTTGAGGAAGTGGAGGTTCAAGATACTTGAAGCAAAGGGATATCCCGAAGGAGGCGTAAAGGTCGGCCTCCTCGATCCGGGACGGTATCGCCCCCGCCAATCAGACTGTGAGTATGCTCCCGGGACTGGGCTGACAGCAGTGAAACAGCAAGGGAAGTTCACAACAATCTCGCCCTCGACTTATCCGCTCAGTTAGACCCGGTGCTTCAACACGCCCGAGTCTTTCGACCTCGACGAGAGCTACAATCACCCGCGCACAGCGGCCCAGGCGCAGTTTGCGCGCGAACGCCGCGATCCCGAGCCGCCCAATGTGTAGACGCGCATGTCGACCGTCTCGGGGCAGAACCAGAGACGCTCTCGTGCGTCCGTGCCGCCGTCGGCATACTCGGACGCAAGTTCCTCGGGCCTTCTGCGATGAGTTTATGCATACTTCGACACTTGTTGTAATAAACTTCTGACTTTCCTGCTTCTACCACCATCTCTCCTCAAACGACGCCTTCTTGTCCGCGAAGCGCACGTCCGTCGAGAACCGGATACGTCCCTCCGGATCCTCATTGTTCGCGCTGCAATGGACCTGGCAGCAGTGGTGGAAGACGACATCGCCCGCCCGGTAGTCGGCCACGAGCCAGCGCCGCCGCGTACTCGAGGCGAACATCTTGCTGTCGGTCGTCAGTCCGCCGCCCGTCAGCATCTAGTGTCAGTTGAAACGCAAAGTTCTGACTCACATTCTCGTTGAAAGCGTCCAGCTGCGCCTCCTCTGGCAGATCCTCGTTCACCTTCTTGAACAGATTCTCGATCTCTGTCCCCAGCGGCACGGAGTCCTCGAGGTACATCAGGCCGCCGCCGACGGGGGAGATGTCGCCGATAGGGATCCATGCGGTGAGCGCATCGGGCTCCATGCCGCGGAGATACCTATAGTCAGCTTTAAAGCGCTACCGAGCTAGGTTGAACTCACATCTGATCGTAGTGCACGCGGGTCGCTGTGCGCCGCGAGTGCGGGATGTTGGTGCGCAGCACCTGCTGCCTGAACGCCCACGGCTGCTTCCACTCGCACTTGATGCGCGCGGCCATGTCGGCAATGAGTGGGTGGCCAACAAAGTCGCGGATGAAGCGCTCATAGTTGGCGCCGGTGCGATACTCGGCAAGCGGGTCTTCTCCGTCGAGCTCGCCATAGATGCCGCTGTAGATGCCTTCCTCGGGTGTGGTGCCTTCCTTCAAAACGCCGGTGTGCTGGACGTACTCAAAGAAGCGGCGGCGGACATCGAGCACCTCCTTCCGTGGAAGCAGGCCACGCAGGTGCACGACGCCGTCGCGCTCGTACACCTTGCGAATCAGGTCGATGGGCGCATTGGCGGGCAGAGACGGGAGCCATGCAAGGTGCTCGGTGGGTATCTGGTGTCAGCTTGCCGGCGGCAACTGGCACCTACACGACCACCTTCATTGCCCTCGATGGCGAGGGCGTCGAGGTCCCACCCCTTGTGCTTGCGGTCGCCGTCGAGGCGGACCTGGCGCGGGATGCTCCGCTTGGGGTCTGGGTATCTGGCGTTGTCGGTTATCATGGTAAGGAATGGTGCAGAAGGTAAGTCGCGAGACACGTCAAGTGACACTGCTGGAACGCTGGGTGCATGGCTGCGTGGGCTGCGTGGTCGTGTGGGCATGAATGCTTTGCTTCTGCTGAGGTCATGGGGTTCTCAGAGAGGTCAGATGATCAGTTGCCCGATCAAATGATCTTATCAGGTCCTCCCTGACTTTCCAATGCGGGGGCCCGCAACAGACCCAGGCTCCCAGTCCAGTCACGTCCTGACCACATTCTTGGACCATCTTCCTCGCTCACTTGTCGTTCTGCGTCCCCCACATCGCTCCGCCCCTCTCACCTCGCTCGCTCCATTCTCTTGACAGTCATGATCTGTGCATCATGACTACATTCACGCTCAAAAACTTACAATCTCACGAACCCACCGCCCTGCGCCGATCAGACCCCTATCGTCGACCTCGGTGAACCACGTTCTTGCTCTGCATGTTCCCCCTTCATTTAAAACAAATCTGCAAGCATCGGAACGAAGATCTGATAGCCACCCACGTCAATCTCAGTCTCACTTAACCTTGACTTGTGCTAAAGAGCGCGCTGCGATACTGTGAAGGGATGCTGCCGGAGATCGACGAGGTCACCGTTCCCTACGCCTTCCTCGACGAGAGTAGTAGCACCTTTTCCGCTGACGATAGCGATACCCTCACCCTGCTTTCCTTCTCACCACAGGCTGAGACTCCAATAGCGATGTCACCTGGGCCAATTCCGCGTGGCGCGCTTTGGCAGCGGGGTAGTCACTTCTCGCGTGCTCAACAGATAAGGCCTATGAGCATCTAGGATCCTGGTCGGAGAGGCTTTAACTGAGACGCTACGAGTCGAGTTCAAGTTCGGGTTGCATGACCTCGCTCAAACGGTAACACGTCGTCACGACGATGCCATCCAAGGGACGACTCAGGGGCTCCCCATTCGCAAGTACGCCGCCATCACCGCGGACGACGAGTCACAGTGACTAGAACGCCATCCAAAAGCTCGCCACGATTGCCGCGGGCAACAATAAGCTCTTGGCCAAGTTTGCGAACGAGCTCATGATTCCTCGAGGCGGTCGAGCGGATACGCGCGGATCCAGAGCGGTTCGACTGCATGCACATGGACCTGGAGATGCCCGTCATGGACGGGTACACGGCTACTCGAACCCTACGCGAGGATCAGACGCAGGCAATCTTCACCAGCGCCATCATAACCCTGAGTAGATCACATTCTTGTCCCGATCTGACACCAGCCGGAAACGCGCGCCAGGCGCAGATCGAAGAACGTATGAAGGAATTTGACGATGTGATCGTGAAGCCTTACCGCTTGGTGAGCTGACTTCCCAATACAGCTGACGACAGGATGATCTGCTCCGCAAGGTCGAAAATGTTGGGTCAAAGCGGAAGCTACCATCGGCAGATGTAATGCCCAGCTATCTCGTTGCCGCCGCGCAGGCCAAAGGCTGGATCTTAAGCCCCGATGAGGAACGGGGACCGACAGAAGCGGACACGCCGACTTCGCAACCTCCAGCCAATGAAGCACAACTGGGCAACATTGCCCCTGTTGGCAAACGCGACTTCACGCTTCGCTGTACACAGCCATCCCCGCGAAGACCTGTGGCGTATCCGATGGGCCGTTGCTCGCCAGTCACTAGCCGACCAAGCAGTAGGATGAGCGCGCACAGTCTGCTTCAAGACACAACCAGCCGTCCAAGCAGCGTCGCCGGGCGCGTGACTTCATCTGGCAACCCTCACCATGATGCCCCGTACCACCATTCCCTAGCTGCACCTGACGCTGTTCCGGGCCCCACAGTCAGCCGCCGAACTGCTTGTACCGGCGGAATCCTCAAGGGCTGCAAGACCATCCTGTGGATGAAGCGTTTCCACGTGGGGGTGTCGAGTTCAGCTGACGCGATCCCGGAACTCGAAACGAGCTCACGAGAGCAAACTGTAATCTTAATCGCATTCCGTGCCCTAACATGCATAGCATTGGCCTTTCGGGATACTTCCTACGAGACTTGCCTGCATGCTGTGTACGGGCGACCGCCCATGAGCCTGACTCCCCATACTGAGTATCGAAGCGTCTCACGCGACCGGCCTTGTAGCGGTACTCAGGGACGCTGAGCTTTCCACTTCTCTCTGAGTAAACCACTGTTCTGCTGAGCACCCGGGACAACCCCACCTTCATTCGTGCTGTTAAAGCCTGTGTTCTCCTCAACACTCTCAACATGCTGTGACTCCTTGGCTCCGCTGCCCTTGCGCACGCCGCCGACTTCAACTCGACAGCTGTCCTCGAGGTCAGCGCGTACTCGCCGATGGTGACCCTAGACACGCTTTCATTCAAGGAGAATCCGTACACGGGGCTCTTCGACCGGCAAAAGCTGGATGCTCCAGTGACGATCAACTCGAGCTTTGTCGGGACGGCGTTCGAGCTCAGCGGAGCACTGACACTACCGAGCTGGAGTCCCGACATCAACTCTGAGCTCGCATTCACAACGTCGGGAGACTACTCGAATTTAACGGGCGTGCAAAACGCGTCGGCTTATGGGGTCATCGCCGACATGTCAGGCCTCCGTCTTAATCTTCACGACTTCAGGACCACCATCACCGAAACCGTCAACTGCACCTTCCGAGCACTCAGGTTCCAGGTGCCCTTTCTCTCCCAGGCGTAAGTAGCGGCTTGGGTCCGCTGGCTTGCAACAGCTGACACCAGACCGTCATTCGAGCAAATGGCGTCTCGCACCGACCTCGCGATCGAGGGAGGACTGCCAAGCAAGCACTTCACGCTGCGCAACTTTTCGTCTCCTCAGTATCTGTCCAAATCGCGAGCCCAACGGGAGTCGGAGAAGGAGGGAGGGATGACCTGGCGAAGAACCCAAACAAACGCGATGATAGTGGAAGGCTACACTGAACTCGCGTACGATGTGCCCGACAACACGACAGTCCTCAACATCACTGGGCCGATCATGAGCTACTGCTCCTGCTATGCCGCCATCACGCCCCGCCCGGACTGGTGGAGCAAACTCCCGTCCTTCAGAGCGGGCGTCCGTCTGTCGCCTGGTGATGAGACGTTCTTCGTGTTGCCCCTCGATCCGACTGTAAAGTACCAGCTGGCGATGGGCTCTGTGGACAGCATGACGGACGACAGCCCGGCGCTGGACAGGTACTCCAACTGCGGCATCACAGGAGTCACCTCCTACTCATTCTTCTGGTGAGCCATGTTCGGGTGAGGCTGACAGCAGGGAATCAAACACGACGGAACCTGCAACCGCACCAGCGGAACCGACGGCCAGCAATCCATCCAGTGCGAAAGCGACCCCGGTCGGAGCCATTGCAGGAGGAATCGTTGGAGGGGTCGCGGCGCTGTTGCTGCTGGCAGCAGCCGTTAGGTGGTGGTGGTGGCGACCTCGCCGGACAACGGGCCCTGATGACGCAAGTCTGGTGGATGACACGAAGCTTGCCTCCGAACCTGATACTGTTGTGGATGGTGACCCGAAGGTGGCCCCGCCCTCAAGTTGGGGGGAGGACTCGGCCAGTGCCCTGCCCCCGTTTGGCCAGCTCTCCGACCAAGCAACCTCCGTCTTGCCTGCTTCAGGTTCGCAGACCGACGGCGCTCCGAGAACACCCAGGAAGGTCACGTTCGGTTCTGAGTCGAAACTTGAGGCAAGGGCACTGGAGCACAAGGCAGCTGTGCTACGTCACATCGCACAGTTCAGCCATGGAGACCGCTCCTTGGAGCACAAGGCGGCATTCCTTCCTGGAAACGGACCAGAGACGCAGCCTCAACCAGTGCCTCGGCCGCCGTTGGTTCAGTACGAGCAGGACGCCGAGGATGTACCCTCGGAGCCGCTGATCTTCCCTCCCCGATACAAGGAGGCGTGGGGTGAGCGACGTGGACATCCATCCAACATAGGCGGCATTGCCCAAGATCAGGCGTCCGTGCTGAGGGCTGAGGACGGCGGCAGTTTCAGGACGTAGATAGTCTGAACGGGCAACGGAGTCCTCCGCATCGATATGCATAGCATGAACCGCATAGTCCCTCGCGAGCGGCATCCATTGCAAGCCCATTAGCCCACACTACCCTGCAGTCACGGGCAGAAACATAACAACCACCAGGGCGTCAAAGACACAGGCCGCAGAGCGCAGGGCGCACCGGGCAGTCATTACACCATCGCGCCCCTCTGCCAAGCAAGGCATTGTGGCGGAGTGGTTAACGCGGTTGACTAGAATGGTCTTCTTCGGAAGAGATTCAGGAATCAACTTCCTTCGGGAGCGCATGTTCGAATCATGTCAATGTCGTAACTTTTTAGGCCCGTCCTGTTGCTCCTTTTGAACCAAAGCACATGCCGAGGGACAGACGGGAAGGGGGGCGTGCTGGCGCTATGTGCAAAAGCTGGCGCGACGCAGAGGTGAATGTTTGGGGCTCAAGGGGGCCGCATAAGGAGTGCCCGCTGAGCGGCTAGTTGAATTGCCCGTAGAGCACGTTCGAATCATGTCAACGTCATGTCTTCGAAAGAAGGCAGTCTTGCGGTACGCAGGACTGGAGTATGCAGCCATGTGAGCGTAGACGATCCCAAAAGTGGTGGGCATGTGTAGATACACCAGAATAGGGGGTTAGGAACCAGGCAGCCGCTGCCGAAAAGCATGTTCGAATCCTGTCAACGTCGCATTGGGGCATGGCAAGTGTCCAGCGTAAAGAATGTTCGGATTGTGTCAACGTTGTTTCCTCTCCTCCCTCCCGGCGTTCACACCGAAGACCATCTGGAGCACATGGCGCCGTTCATCTGTGGACATTCATTGTGGAACCAACCACGCGGTGCCGCATGGGACTCGGCATCGCTTCACACCGCCATCACACTGGACCAGGGGGAGGCGGAGTCATGTTGCGGGACCCGCACGACCCCATGACGCTGGCACGCCGAGCGCCGATAACTCGACGGATGGGGTCTCATTCACATCGATCACTGACTGACATGCCGATGCATGCATGATCGGGATCTGGGGTGCCGACTGCCGCACAGGTGCACCGCTGCGTCACACCGGCTTGATCGTCCGCCATCAACTTTGCGCCGCTTCGGAGATCAGACGGCTCCGTAATCTGTCCGACGGTCCCGCGATTCTGTAGACAGTTGATCGCCCTGTGCGGACTGCGGTGCTGCGATGCCATAGCCTCGAACTCACCACATGCTATAAAGGAGCTGTGTACGGGCGAGCCTTCCAATATCGACCTAAGCTTTTCAAGGACGTCAACGACGCACCAATAACGACCATGTACACCTCTCTCGTAACCGCCCTCCTCGCCGCCAGCGTCGGCTCGGCGCGCACGATCACGGTCAAGAACAACTGCAAGGACACGATCTGGCCGGCAATGTTCACCCAGGACCCCGCCCAGGCCCCGAAGCATCCGACCGGCTGGGTCCAGCAGCCCGGTCAGGTCGTCTCCTTCGCTGTCCCCGACGTGTGGAAGGCGGCGCGCATCTGGGGCCGCACCCACTGCAACGCAGATGGCACGGGGTGCAAGTCGGGCGACTGCGGCGGGCTCGAGTGCACGCCCGGCGTGACTGGCAAGCCCCCCGCCTCGCTCGCCGAGTTCACGCTGCAGACCTCGGACGGGCCGGACAACTACGACATCTCGCTCGTGGACGGCTTCAACCTCCCGGTCAGCATCACTCCGAGCCGCGGCGACTGCCCCGCGCCCAAGTGCGTCAAGGACCTGAACCCCGGCTGTCCCGCCGAGCTCAAGCCCAAGGACGGCAGCGACGGCTGCCTGTCCCAGTGCCAGGTCGACGCGCTCGCAGGCCACCCGGACAACAACCCCAACTGCTGCTCTGGCATTCACGACAAGCCCGAGACGTGCCCCAAGAGCGGCGTCAAGTACTACGAATACTTCAAGAACGGGTGCCGCGACGCATACGCGTATGCGTACGACGAGAAGAGCGAGAGCGCCCTCTGGACTTGCGACGGTAGCAAGGGCCTAAGCGACTACACTGTCGAATTCTGCCCCTCCTAAGCCCCTGTGCACGGACTGTTCAGATCTATGTCTCAGCCGGTGTCTGGGGGGCAGTCGCCGCCTCCACTTCCTGGTGCCTGTCATGGCCTTGTATTAGCAATCAGCACGTCCAGCCTCGACCATTTGGACGATGTAAGAAGTGTGCAATACTAGAAAGCATGCATGAGGCTACTCTTCTCCACGTGTCAGGCTGTGGAGCATGTGCTGCTGTTCTGGTGGAAATCCGCAGAACACAGCAATCAGTTTCACAGAAAGAAAAATCCTCGCACATCACGATCAACATTGACGTCACAAGATTACAAAACCGTATCAAGTCGGCCGGCCCGGCCAGAACAGGAGCTGCTGCGCGGGCTGCACTGCGCGCGACGCTCCCCCAGACCTTCGGGCAGCTGTACGTCTGCTGAATCATAAACCCAGGGTGCAGCGGCGAGAGCCAACCATGAGCCGTGGTGGGTTGCTTTTCCCGCCGGGCTGGTGGAGGCATGTGGAGGCGGCTACTGTGTCCGAGTGGAGGCGCGGGTGGAGAGTGGTTGATCCGGAATTCTATAAAGTCGGAGCAGCTCCCACGGACACATACTCACCTCCCACACAACACACAGCATACACAATGAGCACACAGAAGATCGGAGCCTGGGTCGGCAAGGATGCGAAGGACGCGAGCGAGGGCAACCTCTCATTCCAGGAGGTCGACAGCAAGAAATGGCAGGAGACCGATGTCGATGGTGAGTCACCGGCGCCTCAAACAACGCCAGCGACAGGCGGAGCCGAGCGATCCGGAACCACCGTAATCCCGTGCCATCCGCTAACATTCTCCAGTCAAGGTGCTCTACTGCGGTATCTGTGCGACGGACATTGGCGGCCTGCAGGGCCACTACGGCAAGTTCTCCGAGTCCGACCCGACCGTGTGCGGCCACGAGATCGTCGGCGAGGTGACCAAGGCTGGCTCGCTGTCTGGGCGCAAGGTCGGCGAGCTCGTCGGCATCGGGTACCAGACGGACTGCTGCGGCACGTGCGGCATGTGCAAGGGCGACCACCCCGACTGCTGCTCGCAGCTCGTGAACACGATTGTCGGCCCTTACAAGCGCGAGCCCGTCAAGGGCCAGCGCGCGTATGGCGGGTTCGCCAAGGCCTGGCGCGGCCCGGGCCGTTTCGCGATCCCGCTGCCCGAGGGCGTTGACGCGTCGACGGCCGGCCCTCTGTTCTGCGGCGGCATCACGGTCTTCACCCCGCTGCAGAAGTGGGGCGCGGGCAAGAGCCGCAAGCGCGTCGGTGTCGTCGGTATCGGCGGCCTGGGACACATGGCGCTCCAGTTTGCGTCCGCCATGGGTGCAGAGGTCACGGCTATTTCGCGCTCGGACCGCAAGAAGGCTGACGCCGAGAAGCTCGGCGCGAAGCACTTCATCGCCACCGGCGACGACACGGGCAAGGCGTGCGAGGCGCGCGCTGCCTCGCTCGACCTCATCATCTGCACCATCAACCCGTCCAAGCTCCCCGTGCAGGAGTACCTGCAGCTCCTGGCGCCCGAGGGCGTCTTTGTCATCGTCGGCATCCCCGAGCAGCCCCTCAGCTTCTCCGGCCTCCCGCTCGTGATCAAGAACGCGGCCGTGGCCGGCTCGCACATCGGCTCCCCCGACCAGATCACCGACATGCTCAAGTTCTCCGTCCAGCACAACATCAAGCCCTGGGTCCAGAAGTACAACATGGACGACATCAACAAGGCCCTCAAGGACTTTAACGCCGGCAAGCCCGAGTTCCGCTTTGTCCTCGTTAACACGGACAACGGCGGCAAGCTCTGAGCGGGCGGTGGTCGGTGCGTGAACCAAAATGTAGCTTCTAGTATGCAGTCTTAGACAACTTGCGGAGTCGAGTGGCGGTCTCGCGGCTCACCTATCATCAAACAGGCAATGATCCACGCATAGTGTTCGCCTCTGTCCTAGACGGGTGCAAAGGCGCAAACAAGGACACAGGGCGCAGCTGCCAGTCACTATCTGCCTTGCGCGCTTCCAACAAGCAAGGCGTTGTGGCGGAGTGGTTAACGCGGTTGACTCGAATGGTCTTTCATCAGAAAGGGATTCCAGAAATCAACTTCCTTCGGGAGCGCATGTTCGAATCATGTCAACGTCGTCTATCTTTTGTTCTCTTTTTCCGCGTGAGAGCGGCAGGTATTCTCTTTTGGTTGAGGGAAAGTGCAATGTGCGAGAGATTGAGGTGGGAAAGGAACAATGTCGGTTTGGTGTCGTTGGGACGGTCGAGGGCGCAGTGGGGTGGGTGGAGGTGGCGGGGCGCAGCTTACCCCTGCCTCTCAGCCTGCGGGACTCGGAGCTCTAGTCAATACCATGGCGAGAGGATACCCCAGCACTGAAACGGGGATGGACCTGTCCCGAGCTCGTCGTCAGTGCATACACGTCTGTGTAGCTGCCGCCTCTAGATCTCGAGCACGAGGCCAGCTGCACGAGACACAGAAAAGAGGGCATGAGAGCACGAAGTGTACCTGCGTGCCTCAGTCCAAGCGCTGGACTCTCGTGCGCCGCAAACACCTGCTCTCTTTCGTCACAGCGCCGCCGGTAGTGGGCACGCAGAGACACGCACGAGGTGCATGGCGCAGGCCGCATGCGCACTCTCGCACCCCCGACTCAAGTTTAGGTCCCCCGCAGTCTATCTGCTATCACGACTTATCTAGCTTATCTCCGTTACGCACTTCCGCCTAGACCGGCTGACCTTCGTTGGACTCGGGGCCCGCGTCAACACATGTTCCCCCCCCCCCCCCCCCCCAAAGTCAAAGTAGCCGAAACCACAGCGTCCCACGTGCAGTTCGCTTGGCATCTACCACTTACACTCAATGCAGAAAAACAACCACGCATCCAGCCAGTGTAGCCGTGGGTCGTCACAATTTCATAAACAAATATTGGTACAAAGGAAGAAAAGTACATTTTCACGAAAGGCTGGAAGAGAAGATCAGAGCACACCGACTGCAGCCAGGATGGCGTCGGGCGCCCGCGCCGGATCACACTCTGCGCCGAGGTAGTAGTGCGCCCACGCGTCTGCGTCGGCGGGGGAGAGCGTGCGGATCTGCGATGCCGATGTCAGGGCCTGTTGGGTTTGTTAGCGTGATTTCCGAGTTTGTTCGGTCTGTGGACTTCGGGATCGAGCTGTTCCGACCTCCTCCTGCTTCAGGGGGGCTGAATTTCGCTCCTCGTCCCCGTCATCTGCCGAACGCGGAATGATAGATACTCACAACAAGAGGTGGTGCTGGGAGTACTGGCAGCACGGGGAGGAGGGGGATGCCGGCGGCGTGGCGGGCGCGGTTCAAGTGTCTGTTCGTTAGCTACGCACAATCTTCAAGCATGTACTCACGCGGCCATGAGCGCGTCGACCATGACGTCGCGGGGACTCTTGCCCTCAGCCTCAACCTCGAGCCGTGCAATGCGGTCCTTCTCCTCGCGCTCCTCGCGCTCGCGCAGTTCGCGGTCGCGTGCTTTCTGCGCCAACTTGCGCGCCATGCCCGGATCCACCTCGGGCGCACAAGACAGAGGGATGAAGCCGCCCAGGCTCGACTGCGTCGCGCGCGGCCCCAGTTCGAGCACGGGGATGGCGGGGGACATGCTCTGGCTCGCGGGCTCGGAGCCGTAGTCGTCCATGCTCATCTCGAAGCGGGAGGAGAAGTAGTCGCCCGTCAGGTGCGAGTGGTCGAACTCGCCCTGGCGCGCAGAGGGCGGCGGGGTGTGCGAGAGGTGTGCGGGGATGCGGGGGTGGTGCGCTTCCAGGTCCAGGTCATCGTCGAGGTCAAAGTGCACGCGTACTGGCGAGGCGTGCACTGTCGGCGAGGGCAGGGGCGGGAGCATCGTTGGCTTCAGGATCGGCGCTGGCGGGCGCACGGGGGAGAAGCCCGCCACACCGCCCATGACGAGCGGCGAGAGCGCGCCCTTCGGCACGCCCGTGGACGGCAGTGTCGTGACTGGCGCGACTTCGGGGGGCGTGATGGGCTCGTCGGCTACCGTGGCTACTGTGTCCGGCGCCATGGTAGTGACGGGCGCGACGCTGAGGGGCGGCATGGTCGTGACGGGGTTGAGCGAGAAGGCGGCCATGGGCTTGATGAGCGGCGCGAGCGTTTCGGGCGACGAGGACGCAGAGCTGAGGCCGAGCACGGCGCTCTTCCACTCCTCGACCTCGCTGCGGCCCAGGGGTCCGGCGCCGGCGCACAGCTTCAGCACCTCAACGACCGCACCGTGCGATAGCGGCAGTGGCAGACCGCCGTGCACCTGGTGCAGGAGAGGGAGCTCGTCACACGTCGAGAACTGCGGAGACTCGAGGATCTGGTCTGGGACCGGGACGATGGTCAGCATAGTGTTGCCGGTGCGTGACGGGGCGGGACCGGTTGGAGGGGAGGCGTCTAGCGGTTCTAGCGGGTCTAAGTCGGAGGCAGTCGAGGATGACGCGCTCAGTGGCGGCAACGACGATGACGGTGAAAGTGAGGAGGGAGGGGGAGGCGGGCGTGGGCGGTGGTAGCCCAGCGCAAGCCGTTGGAAGTTGCGGTCGAGGACGTGTGCTGCGAGGTGCGCGGTGAGTTGTCTGGATGCGGTGAACGGGCGGGCGAGGGAAGTGCACAGGTGTGGTCGATGCGGGATGCGGGAGGGATATATGCTGAGTGGTGAGATTGCCGAGTGGTGAGGTGGGGAGTATGCAAGGGGGTATCGAGGGATAGAGAGTGGTGACTATAAGAAAAAGGAAGAAGCAGCAGTCAAGAGAGGGGGCCGCGGGGGGTTGGGTCAGAAATGTGAACACTTTCGGGGGGATGGGTGATCGATTGTGTGTGTCAGCGAGTGATAGTTCCGTATGCCATTAGCCGCAGCTGTTGCGCCGCCTCTGCGCCTTGGAGTGATAGTGGTACAGTCCACCGCGGATACGGATACGGAGCCGGGGAGGGGCAGGCATCAGGTGACCGGCTCGGTTGGGACGATTGTTGCTTGTGTGCAGCCAGCAGCCAGAAAAATACATCCATCCGATCCATTCTTGGGTGGTCGTTGGCCACCCGCCCCTGCAAAAGGGGTTACGCCATGGACGCCACCCGGTATCTCTCGCCCCCGCTGTCCTGTGTTCGCACTCTGCGGGCTGGCGGAGCACCGAGGCGACGCGGCCGGCCGATGCGCAGAGCCACGGGGCTTACGGGGCCCATGCGTTTGGGGCCTGTGCGGTGGTGCGGTGGTGCATCGCGCATTGTGATGCGTGATGCACTGACGGCGCGGGCGGTGCGCGGTGGACAGCAAACCGATGACACCGGAAGGGTTCGTCCCAAACACGGGTGCACGGGTTCATCTGACGCAAGCTGTTGCCGCCGGCGGTTGCGGTAGCCGTGCCGCCGGCTCATGCCCGATCGATAAGCGGTAACAGCTATGCTATGCTTCCGTGGGTATCATGGGTCATTCTCGGAAAACCATGCCATCGTTATTCCGAGCAGCAATCATCTCGCTGGCTAGTTAGGACATCCCGACGGCCGCAGATCTGTGAGCAGGTAAGGGACAAGTGAGCACGCGTGGTCGTGAGTCGCCACCGACATCACAGGTCACACTACCAGGATGCTGCTGGTTGCATTCATGCGTTTCGATTGAAGCGGAGCATCGATAGTGCCGAAGGATCGAGGATCACTGCGACTGGTGCCTTGGCGTGCCTTCCCAACTGAACAACTTACCGAGCCCCGGAATCAAATCAGCCGCGACGCAGTGCGCCAGTAGTCCATTTCGGAAAGTGGCACAGGAATAACTCTGCTCTCCTCGGCGCCCCGCGTGGCTTGGAGCTCGAACACCGGCAACCACCTTCGGCCGGCACTAGCAGATTAACAGTTGTCACGTGATACTCCTCAATCACGCGGACATGAACCGATGCCCGCCCAACGCTGGTTCCAACGGAACTGCCACTGATGATGTCAGCGGGATGACTAGCGTGCTTCATCCGTTCACCAGCAGGCGCAGGCGCTTCATGCCAGAAGAGGATATGGATATGCCTCCGACCCGATGCCGACTGTCCGCTGTACGTGAATTAATCAAGGTTTGTCAAAGTCTGTCACTCGCTCTCGCCGCGTCTTCGCGTCATCGCTCGCGACTTGACATTACTGCCAAGAGTGGTCGTTGTGCCTGCATGCTGTTCAACTCCCGGACACGGAGTCATGTCTTCCTTAGCCCCTTTCTCATCACTGCTCATGCCATGCCCATGCTCTCGCTGCTCCAATTTTCGACCTCCGAACTCTCAGTCTTCAGACTCAAGGTTCACTCCTGCGAGCCTCGCTCACGCAATCACCGGGCAGGGGGTGCGCTACCAGACACTGAAAGACCATTCACTGTTACAAACTCAAATACATGTGATGGCGAGCCAGGCTTGCCTTGCTGCTACGACATTACTATGACCGGCGACCGCGGACACTGATGGATCGTGTATCCGTGCCCACAGTCTGTATGATGAGTGCCGAGTCCTCCTTTCTTCCTCCTATGCGTGTGTGTGCGTGTATGAATGTTGCTGCTGGGCTGATTGCTTGTTGACAAAAGACGAGAGAGAGAAAAGGGGGGTGAATGATGAAAGCGATCGGCATTAGACATTGTTTTTGTTAGGCTCGTAATCCCCCGTTCCGTTGATGAAGTTGGCGTACGCCTGATCGTCGAAGAACTCGCTGCAGTCACCAGCAGTCTGCGTGTATTGCTGCTGTTGCTGCGGGTTGTGCTCCGGCAACGGCTCGGGGATGTTTGGGTGGTCGTGGTTGGGGAATGGGAAATGGTGGTTCGGAATCTGTGATGGCGGAGGCATCATGCGCGAAGGCGAGTCCGTGTCGTTCGAAGCAGCCGACGAATAGCTGCTGTCGGGCGCAGGAATGTACGGTCCTCCGCCCATGGCGCCGTTCGGGTGCTGCTGGTGCTGGGGCGGCAGTTCGTAGTTGACACTGTCCAGCCCACCCGGCTGATACTGGGCAGCAGCGAGGGGTGATGGCCGGGTCAGGTGAGAGGCCGATGAGACACCGCTCGGGTGTGAGATGCCGAGCATTCCGATGTTCTTCAGCAGATCGGCCGGAGCTGACGCTCGTCGGATGTCCGGGTCGAACCCATCAGGCGTGTACTGCCACGGCTCCAGGTCGCTTCCGCCTTCCGTCGTACCCTCAGTCACAGTCGAAGCGACACTAGTGACACTGTTGACACTGGCGATCGATCCTAATCGGCCACGCTGCAGCGCCATGAAGATCGACTGCGGGTCGTCGCCGACAGGAGTGGAGGACGCCGATGTCGGCACAGAGTCGGAGGACGGCGTCGTACCGAAGGAGAACGACGGGTTGGGCAGGGGCGAGTTCGGCGCAAACGGCATGCCAGGGTTGAGGTACGAGTCATTCGGCACATGCAGGAACGAGTCGGTGGGTGGCGTAACGAACGTGACAGGAACGTCCTGGGATTCCTGGTCCTTGATAGGCGTGAGCGTCGAAGCCGTCGTGGGGGAGGTGTTCGCCTCTGAGAAGTTGTTGACGTTGCCGACACGGGGTGGAGCAAAGACAGTCGTAGACATGAGCTGAGCTCCTCCAGGCATGGAAGCGCGGCGCAGCGTGTTGTTCCTCATGGCGGTGAACAGCAGAGCCGGCGGCATCCGATTATTATTCGGAGAGACCTTGGGGCTCGCCAGTGGCCGGGCAGCGCCAAGACCCTCCTCGTGCTGCGTAATGATCTGCGTCGGGTACGGCTGGCTGTTTCGTCGCGCAGCAGCGGCCAAACCGAGAGGCGAGTTGTGACCACCAGGGCTGTGCGGCGTCGTCGCCGAGAAGCGTTTCGCCTGCAACGCAACGGCGTTCGCAGACTCTCCTCCAGCAAGCGACACTCGTCGCCCCATGTTCAGCTTGTCTGGCGAAGGCAGCAGCGTCGAAGACGGAACGTGAGGTTGCTGCTGCGGCGACGGCAGGGGCTGCTGAGGAGGCTGCTGAGGCTGCTGCACCAGCGGCTGGGGCGGCGGCGGCATCTGCTGCTGTTGAGGCTGCTGCTGCTGTTGCTGCGGCTGCTGCTGCTGTTGTTGCGGCTGCTGCTGCTGTTGTTGCGGCTGCTGCTGCTGTTGTTGCGGCAGCTGCTGCTGTTGTTGCGGCTGCTGCTGCTGTTGTTGCGGCTGCTGCTGAGGGGGCTGAGGCAACTGCTGGTTTGGTCGGTCGGCCGGCTCGGTGCCGTGGGCGACGGGAGGGGTAGGAGGCTTCGACTCGGACTTCTTGTCCTCGTCCTCAGACTTGCCAGTCTCGGTCGAGGCCGTCGTCGCTGCCTCTGCTTTGGCCGCCGCCTCCTTCTCTGCGGCCTCACGAGCCTTCTCCTGGTTCTTGATCTTTGCGCGGCTGCGGCGTCAGTTACGAATGGCAGGCACAACGTACCGGTTCTGGAACCAAACCTGAACATTGCGTTTCGTGATGCCGAGCTGTCCAGCCAACCACTCTCGGACTTGGTTGTCTGGCCGCGGGTTGATGTTGAACCAGTGCTCAAGAACACGGAGCTGCTCCGGCGTTGTTCGTCGTCGGTGCTTGACTTCAAGGTTGCCGTACAGCACGGCTCCTCCGGTTTCATCAAAGTCTTCCTCCCATTCTCCTCCCATCGGCGCTCCAAACCGGTAATTCGCAACGTGTGTAACCATCTGCGGGAATCCAGGCTGTGGTCCCATTGCAGGATAGTAGGTCGGGTAGGCTTGAGCGGGGACCGTGTACTGGGCGGCGGGCATGAAGCTCTGCGGCATCTGGGCGGCCATCGGCATCCCGGGCTGCTGCTGGAAGTGCACCTGGGGGATGCCCTCGACCGACTCGCGCATGGTCGGCTCTCCTCCGTAGCCATTCACCTGCATGGGCATCTGCATTTGGGGAGGCTGCTGGGGCTGCTGCTGAGGCGGGATCCCCGGCTGGCCCATGGCCGCGTACGCGACCTGCTGTCGGCCGTCTGGGGTAAACCCGACTTGCTGCATGAGGGGAAGCGGATGAACGGACAGTATTGTGACGAGCTCTCGCTGCTATCGGAAAGGTTAAGAGGAGGTCGAGAACCGGGGCGCACACGGGGGGATCCGCGGACGACGACCGCGAGGAATGAGCAGCTCGAGGTAAAACCGTCCGGTTACGCGCCAAGGGGAATCGCTTGCGAATCAGTTACACCGGCCGAGATGGGCAGGCGGAGATCCTCAAGGTTGCGCGTGAGGCTTGGAAGGCGCAGAGGGCTGAAAGAGCCAGTCGGAACGCGGGCGTGCAGGTTATCAAGCCTCGTGCGTCCAAGTGGGCAGGGTCAGACAGCGAAGCAGCTCGAACAGATTGAGCGATTTCGTTGCTGGTAGTCAATCCTGCGTGGCCAACGGAGCGCGATGCCAAGTGGGGGGTTAGCGACGTCTGACACGAGTCGAGGAAGGGCCGGTCGATGGCAAGAAATCGGGGCGGAGTCGGGGACGGGGGGAGGTGAGTGACAGAGTGGAGGGTAGATATGCGATGGTACTAGGCGAATCTTGACATGGGGCGAGGCGATGGCAAGGCAATGTCGGGTTCGTAGGAGGATGGACTTTTGTTTCGGAGGAAGAAGAAGGGTGGGTAGTCGTAATGTCTCGTACGTCGGTCGGATAGGAGGAGGGGCACAAGAGGAACAGCGACGTTGTCACCTTGGGGATGGACTGTGGAGTTGAGAAGAGAGTGTTGAGTGGATGTGAGTTGAAGAAGTGGTGACAGTGCAAGGAATGGCGAGGAATGGGTGATGGTGGTGGTGATGAGGGAGGGCCGAAGGGCAGAGAGAGAGAGAGAGAGAGAGAGCGTGCAGAGCGTGCAGAGGAGATGGGACGGTGATACGGTGGACGGTGCGCGCGATGCCGGTGAGGGGGCACGGCGGCGGAGGGGGTTGGGTTCAGGAGGAAGCAGTGGTGAGGAGCATGAGGAGAGGGGCTCGTGGGCTATCGAGCTGAAGGACGGCGGGCTTGAGGGTTGTGCATGCACAGAGGGGGTACAGATACAGAGGGTACAGAGGGTACAGAGGTCAAGGGGTCGAGGAGTCAAGGGGTCAACGGGGCAGAGGAGGCAAGGCCGCAAAGCTGCATGCTGGGGGTGGCCAGGACCCACACGGCCGGGTGGAGGGTGTGGGGGCAGAAGGGGAGGAGCCTGAGGGCTGAGGGATGAGGGGGGGGGGGCACAGGGGAAGCTAAAGCTTAGTGCACGAGCGCGCGAAAAACTACCGTCGAAGCGTATCACCGTGCAGAACGCAGCGTACAGACAAGACTAGAGAGACTGGCCCAGTAGGGTTCAGCGGGTCTCAGGGTCGTCGCAGGGTATCCTCGACATGGTCCACAAGGGCGCAAACGTCCCCGACTCGAGTCTCACTGGCAACCACCCGCAGCATGCAACACCCGCATCCACCTGCAGTAGCCCAGGAATGCCCAGGAATCCTCCAGGGACAGAACAGGGTCCGGACACTTGCACTCCTGACTCACCACCTCCGACACTCTGCTATCCCATCCCCTACCGCACCTCTTCAAGCAGGCTCCATCCATCCTGCCCCCGCCTGGAGCACATGCTGTCATCCTCACCTCTCACTGCACTCTCTCTGGTATGCACCCTCGCTCTTATACGACAGCAATACGACAGCGTCCAGCCAACAGCGTCTCGCTCACAAAGCCGATCCACGCCATATCCGTCTCTGGTTATATGTCCCTTGTCAGACTCACCAGCCTCGCCGCTCGCCAGGCTCATCAGTTCTGCCAGAGCATGCTCTCCCAGGATCTTCCATACTACTTCCCTCCCTACTTCCTGCACTCTTGTTCCTCGAAGACCCTTCACTATGCCGCTCACTGCCCTCACTGCCCTCACCCAGCAGCTCAACTCTGCTCGGACTACTCACTACTCACGACTGAATGGCGGCCCCGTGCGCTCGTGCGCCTCGGGCCCGTCAACCGCCGCCGCGCCGCCGCCCGCCGCACCGCCAAAGGCACAACGAGGTACGCCTCGGCTTGCCCGGCTTGTGCCTTTGCGCCAGGCAGCATATTCCACATCCGCGCAGCTGCGCCTCAGGTTCACCGTTCAAACGTACCTAAACGTACCTTACACTGACCGAAACCGAACACTCTGCCGTCCCGTCAAATCAACGTCCGAGCCCGTCTTTTTCTCACCCCCCCATCCCTTGGCTCCAATGCATTCAGTGCGTCCAGTGCTTTCGGCGCAGTAGCGCCGTTCGCCTTCTTCCTCGCGACCCGACGAGCAACTGGCGTGCCCGCGGACCGACCAATCGTGTCTCGCGTGTCCCAAGTCCGATCTGCGACAGGCCGGCAGCCCCAACCACCACCCTCAAGCTGTCACCCAAGCTGATAACGTCTATCTGATTACTACCGTACCCCCCTTTGCATCCCTGCAACGCCCGCCACAGGGGCTCTTGTGCTGCGCGTCCAAGCGAGCAGCGCAGCAACCATGTGCAGAGGACACACGTGTGGCACTTTTGTCTGCATCACTGGCTCGTCGTCCTGCCGCTGTGTCAGCAATCGTTAATCGCTTGCATCGCTGGCGTGCTGCCATGTCACCATCCGACGACTTCAGATCCACAATCTCGATTCGGTTTCCCTTGGATCCTTGGAGCCGCACAACGCGCACAACATGACGGTGCAAGACAATCGTCAGACATGGTTGAATGCGTACCTGGCCCAGCAGCAAGCCCCGCTGGCCCCGTGTTCCACAATCTTCCCTCCAGAACAGCCATAAGTGTCAGTTACGATAGCGTGTAGCCACATGGAGCGTCTCGAGGCTCTGGAGCGTATGGAGCCCGTATCGAGCTGTTTCTTGAACCCTTTGGTTCACCCGAATCTAATGCTTTCAAATGCCGTAGCGCGAGTCTCGAGCGCGCTAGTCGCTCCAGCTGACCCCACTGTTATTCCGCTCATACCTCCGACAGACACTAGTGATGCGTTAGTCGTGTGGGCCCCGTCATTGCCGCTCATGACCCGACCCGCGCAAGCCGGATGCACGTTGGTGCGTCCGTACGGCCAGTACGGCTCCGGCTCCGGCTCAGCACGGCAAGAGGATACCGGTGGAGTGGTATCGCTCGATTCCCCGAAGGACCATGCAGGACACTTCTCCGACCGACGTCGCGGTTTCTGCAGCTCTGCAGAGAAAACACTGCAGGAAACACTGCAGCATTACCGAAGGCGAACAAGGGGTTCCAAATGCAAATGCGCAGTCCAACATCCCGCCAAAGACAGGTGTGTCAAATAGGCGAACCCGGTTCACGCCACAGGCTCTTGTCAGGGCAGTGGGAGACGCCACAAGGCGTTGTGGCTCGACCGAAACTTCGGAGTCAAAGGATGACTGAGAGGACGCCCAAGAAACCTTCGTCGCGAAGGAGCACGCTAGTGTGATGCGAGTGACGAACTCACACGCCCGTATTGCTCACACCTCGCGCTCACACCTCGCGCTCACACCTCACGCGACGCAACGAGGCGACGAGGCGAATGTGATTGTCTGACCTGGCTCGCGTCTGTCACGCCGCCACAGACCTAGATTCTGTCTCGCTCGGAGGATAAGAGTGACATGTGAGCCTGCGAGGGGGGAACCAATGGAGGATCGGCGCATTCCCAAACGCCGCCTTGATCTGCCTCTTGTCGCGATCGAGCCAGTCAGGCTCGTCGGAGGCTCGTCGGAAGACCTCAGAGAGCACAGAGTTTCGAAAGGAAACCCTGTTGTCTTCGACGGGCTCCAATCGGGCCCTCGTCTGACGCATCCTGACAAGAAAGTGTTTCTACCGACTTATCGCTAAACCCCCGTTTCTGGATCGGCATCACTCCCCGTCTGACGCCGTCTGACTTGTTCGACCCCTCTGCCAAAACCAATACGACCCCTCTTCGACCCCGTGGCGGCGAGGGCGGGCGGCGTAGCCTGCTGGCGTTCGTGGCGTGGCCACCTCTTGTTCCCCCCAGCCATCAATTCAACCGAGGCATGCGACCGGGTGCGTGAAGTGCGGCCGCCTCTCACCGCGTCTGCAATGGGCCCACCAATGACCCACCCCTCACGTTTCCCAGAACAACCCACACGGCCACACGACCTTCCCGAGGGCCCGACAGTTTCTTCTGAGGAGTGGGGCGGCGTCTTGACGGCGTCTCGGAGGCGCATCGACGACATGTCAGCGACATGTCAGCGCCATGCGGGCCAGTAGTAGTCTAGACCAGTTTAAAGGCATGAATCATCAATATTACAAACTCTCCCCGTCCCACCGTCAACGAATTGCCGCGAAAGCCGTTTTTCCTGGTTGTCGGATATGTGGGAAGCGTTGTGGCTTGCCAGCGGGGGACATGGCGCGTTGTGTCACCTGTCCCAACCCCCTGTGCTCAGGTGTGCGCCTCGCTGCTGATGTCAGATACACTTTCTGCGTATATAGGGACTCGTCGGAGTGGTATGAACGGCCGATCGACAGATCCATGAGCGATTGGCCACGGTTCCCTCGTGGAGGTAAACGTAGATCTCGCAGTGAGCGGCAGGACACGGCACGGCATGACCTGGCAGCACGCTAGCACGCAATGTCACGGAGCATCACTGTCACGGATTGCGCGGATCATGCAGCTGGCAAAGGTCAGATTTTTCATGTACAAGCGACGAATTGTGACAATGTCGCAATTCAGCTGCATTCGCCGCCGCGGGGCACGCCGGGCCGTAGTGTGAGACTGTATGTGCTGTGCGCAGTGACAGTCTCCGGCAGATTTGCGCAAAAAGTCTTGGCAGTCGGCAGTCACTGGTGACTCCCAATGCCAGTGACACCTGGTGACACGCAGATGAGCGGGCCAACCCAGCGGCCAGGCAAGGAAGTCACGATAAGAATCTCGCCAGGGTTGTGGGCCAAGGTCCAAAAGGTCCCGTCCCAGACTTGTGGGCAAATCACAACCGTCGTGTGTCCTCCTTTCTGGACTCCTTCGCTTTGCTTCTTCCCTTCCCCACCGCAACGATCGGCCTGCCTCCGATCCATAAAGTCCCACGACACCGGAGTCGTTCTCAGGAAGAAAGCAAGGGGAGCACGTACGTCTGCTACGAGCTCTTGGAAACGAGCGAAACGCTTCGATTTTTTGATTCCAGACGTTCCTTAGCGTCGCTTATTCTGCCCTCGTGCTCGTACTCCGCGCTCGTACTCCCCCTCCATAACTCCCGCGCTGCTCCGATGCTTCGATGCTACTCCAGTGCATCTCCAAAGCCTTGGTGTGGAAAAAAGAAGGACACACGACGTGCGAAGGCTGCTACAGCGGTGAACGCCGCTGTCCCCCAAATGTTATTCGGCCATGGCAACTGCTCGGCCATCATGACGCAGATCATTAGCCCCATTGACTGTTCTTTCAGTGACCCAGGTCCTTTCCGTACGCTCCGGTGCAGTGCTGGGACTTCTGCTTCGGCATTTTCTGCAGCACTCGCCGTCACTTTCCCGAGACTCCCCAAGGTATACGCCTCGCGCATCGCAGCACGCACAGAGGAGAGCGGAGGGAGGAGTCACCTTCAGGGACGGTGGTAATGAAGTAATGATCTGCGTCTGCAAACGTCGGGCATGCGGCATGACGCGGATATTGGACGCTGGCTTCATGCGCGTGTCGCGTATGGCTGTATGCATACGACAAGAGTGGGACTGGCATGTGAGCAGGCATGAAAAAATATCTGACGTGTACGGCGTCATTGGTGGTGACGTCTTGGCTTCAGCGCTCTACACCCAGTTGCGCAGCCCACTCTTCTTCTTCTCTTTGGAGCTTGGATGTGATGGCGTGAGGGATGGAGTACTTCTGCTGCGGATGAGCACGAGCGGAGAAGCGGAGAAGAGGTGTCCCGTGCTCGGGCCGGTTCGGGGCGGAGGGACTCAAGCAGTGGACCCTTGAAAGCATGAAAAGATCAGAGTGCCAGCATAGCTAGTGATGATGTAAAGATGGTTGTTGGTAGGAGTACGACTAGCATAGCGGGTGGTTTGTTGGGTGAAGAGCGGGGCTATGGCTAATGGGGATGGAAGTCACGTGCAAGGGCAGGCTGATTCGTTCCGCTGTTGGTGATTACGTCCCGTTCCCCAGGATAATAGAGTCCAGAACGTCAGAACGCGAGCAGTCGAGCATTGGAAGAGTCATGTATGACGTACCGCGGGTCACGAGAGGAGCACAGGAGGGGAGCACTGGCTGGACCCACGCTCTGACCCGAGAAGACCAAGACCGGACACATCCGTCATCGCTGCCATACCATCATAACCATCCTCATGCATAGCACAGCACAAGATCGTTCCTGGCTAGCCTTTGGACGTTTGGGACCTCTCTGACGATACTTGCATGCGACCAACAAACCCAACATCTACCAACGCGTTCATATCTCACGTCTCACACATCAAGCATCCGTCATTCTCCACCCCCTGTCGCACCGCACACCGACCGACCACCCAGATCTGCTATTCCATACCAGCACTCTGGTACCCTTCCCTTTCATCAAGCCGGTCTCTCAAGATCTAGGAGCATTCCTTCCATATCAACTCTCACGCTTGGTTGCCCACCGAGCACGGCCGCGTCACACCTCCCCCTTCGTCACCTATATCAGAAGCGCAGAAGGCATCGCCGCATCGCCTCGTCGTAATCAGCCCCCGCATCCTCATCCTTATCCCCAGAGAGCCCCGGACTCATCAACCCGCGTTACCCTTACACTCCCATCTTATCCATCATGGACGCACCCCGTCTCGCCTCACCGCGTATGCCGCGGCACAACGCCCTCTCCCCCCTGCAAGCCTTTAGCCCTCTACATGAGGATCCGTCGCCGCTCGCTGTCGGCCGACAAGGACGGCCGCCGACCAAGACGTCCGCCGCACCGAGCGCAGTGAACACTGCCGCGCGCTCCCGGAGCATCTCTGCGATGGACCTGCCGAGCAGCGACAGCCGCCTCCGCCGCTCGCTCAACGGGCGCGAGAGGGCGTTCTCCTTTGCCAAAGGGAGTAGGCGGAAGGGCGAGATTGAGGCGAGCGGTGGCATCACCACGAGACTGCTGCTTGTCAAGGCGCCGAACAACGAGGGACTGCACAAGTGAGTCACTACTACGGCCCGGGATGCGCATGGCCAGGGTTGCAGCGAGCATTGCACATACCAACCTGTCACTGTGGACCGTGGACCGGAATGTCCGTGCTGCGGGTAGTTCGCTAACACGCAGGCGCTCGCAGTCGGCCACCTCGCTGACGAACGTCGACACCTCGCCGCGCCGCTCGTCCTTTGCGGCCTCGTTTGCCCAGTCCTCCTCCGCCACCTCCCTGCCCTCCCTCGCCTCCTCCCCACCCTCGCCTACGACGAGCAAGCACGAGCGCCAGTCCTCCCTGGGGCACGGCAAACCGCCTTCCCGGGCTCTGGAGCCACAGCAAGTCGTCGACCTCGCCAAGGGCCTCATGACCCCCGTGTGCGCCACCGATGTGCCCGCTACGGGTCCGAAGCGGGCCCGCCGCAAGTCTGTCAGCGGGTACGACATCTCGCACCCGACGCCAGAGACGGAAGCCTTGGCACTGGAACCAGTCGAGTACCGGGAGTTGCCCCCCGGCGCCCTGCTGCCCTTCATCGACCGGCCGTCCGAGGTCGAGGAGCTCATCTTCACGCGCAACGTCCCCCTCGCCGACAGCTTAAAGTCGACCCTGCCCTCTGGTGAGCTGAGAGCGGGCTGGGCCGAGATCGACGCAACGCTGTTCAACTTTGCCGAGCTGCGCAGCCTCATGACGGAGGTGGACCGGCCGCAGTGTGCAGACTACGAGTGGTGCGCGCTCGTGCGCGCCGCTGTGCGCACGCACTCTGCCGCGCTGTGGGAGACACTCGGCGAGTGCCTCGGGTGCGATGCCGAGCTCATGGTCGCCGGCGACGACCCGCTGCTGTCCGACTTTGACTCGAGCGCCGAATCGACGCCGAGCAGGGTGTTCATCCGTGGTCTGCCGAGTGTCGGCCCCGAGGAGAGGAAGGAGGTCGAGGCTGCCGAGCGCGCGCTAGCTTTGGAGTTTGGGGACGCCGACGACGTCACGGCCGCATGGAGCATGGACACGATCGGCGAAGACGAGGCGGGCACGCCGACGGCCGAGGATCCCCAGCCGAAACGGCGTTCTGTCGTTGGAATCCAGATCCTGACGAGCGACCTCTCCGACTCGCCGGCCAGCAGCCCCCTCTCGCCGTCCAGCCCCGCCTTCACGCCGAGCCCGCTCCCCGCCTCGCCCGCCTCGCTGCGAACGGGCAAGTCGCCCCACAGCCCGCACATGCGGCAGGGCGATCTCTACGAACGCACGCCCGGCAACCCCCTCTTCCCCTCCAGCTTTAGCACCTTGAGTGTCCAGCCTACCCTGGGGCCGGGTAAGATGCGCGTCCCCTCGGGAGGGTATATGCCCGACACACGGAGGCGGAGCCAGGATTGGAACGCGATCCGGGCCAGGTTGAGCGGGACGGGGCTCAGTGAGAGTGCCATCACGTTTGTCAGTGATAGCAGTTTGGAGGTGTAGGAGGTGTAGGCGGAGGTGAACAGGAGGGCGATCTCTAGGGATGAGCTATCGTGGCCCGAGTAGCGAGTGAAGAATGCAAGCGAAAGTTGTAGTGTATTGATCAGATCCAGATCCATGTATCGCGTCCGTTGTCCAGATCTCTCAAAGTCTATACATACACAGGTTTGGTTACATACTACACAAAGCAGTTCTCCTACCACTCGTCCTCCTCGCCAATATCAATCGGCGCATCGCCCATATCCACAACCCTCGGTAGTCGCTGCGTCTGCGCCTGCTGCGCCTGTGTCTGCCTCGACTCGGCCTCGACCTCGGCCAGCGCAGCGAGCTCGTCCTCGTCCTCCTCGGCCCCATGCGCGAAGAGGGGTTCCACAGTCCTCGACGCGGCGACGCCAGACTGAGGCACAGAGCTGGATTCGGGCACGTCGTACTCGTGATCAAGCTCGTGGTCAAAGTCAAAGTCGTCGGGAATGCCCGCGGCGTCACCCGCGGGGGAGGGGGAGCGGGTGCGTCCGTAAAAGACATCTTTCATGCCTGCGATCGAGTTCTGGGTGTCAGCTTGGGACCTCGAACGTGCGGACAGCTGACATCCCACCCCGCCTGAGCGTGAGCGGTGAGCGAGACGGAGCAGACGGAGCAATAAATAAAGCCAAGCTCGGCCCGTCCCATCGCCTCGTCTCGCTTCGCTCGCTGAGGCAAGAGTCTACTCACGATCATCCGGTTCGTCCTGCACACGGCCTCGACCCGCCCAATCGTATACTTGAAGTCGCCCTTGGGGAACATCCCATGCGCCCAGACAGTGTACATGTCGACCAACAACCCCAGATCCTCCTTCTCCCTTCCTTTGCCCTTCACTTTCCAGCTCTTCGCAATCTTCATCAATCTCGGCAGGCCGGCCGGCGCCATGAGGCGCTCGTGGTCGACCTTGGCCATCTTCCTGCGCTTCTTGGCCGGTTCGCCTTCCTCTCCTTCGCCACCGAGACCGAGCATGGGGTCGTTGTCGTCTGGCAAGGCGCTGAAGGCGTTGTGGGTGAGAGGGCCTGGACCGAGGGGGTCCTGGGCAGTGAAGGGGTCGTCCTCGACGTCGATCTCGTGCCCGTTCACATTGGCGTGCAGTTCGCCGACACCGTGTCGGTTCGATATGGCGTTGTAGTGTGCGTCGACTGAGCCTGCGCGGGGTCTGGTGGAGGGGGAGCGGCGGCGAATGCGAGAGGCTGACGGCGAAACGGGCGAGACGGAGCGGGCACTGCGCTGCGAGGCGAGGGGCGTCGCGCCGGGGGAGAAGAAGAGGGACTCTTCCTGTGCCCGTGCCCGCTGGGGCGGGGGGGAGGGGGAGTTGGCGCTGAAGAGGTCTGTCAGCGACATGGCGGAGTTGGCGTGGTGAGGAGCTGGAGTTTGCGACTTTGGTTTGTTTTCGTCTTGTGTCTGTCTGTCTGCGGGAGGACAGGCGCGTGTCTGGTGTAATGTTGAATAGAGACGAGCGTGGGAGAGTTATGGACGCGTCGCGGGATCAGAAGCGTTCGCCACTGTATGGCCCTATGGTCCATCCCATACCGCGAGTCCAGGGACCAGAGCAAGGGGCGCTCAAGGGGCGGAGGGGGGCGCAGGGGTCCGCGCGAGTGGTAACTCTGGGTGGACAGGCGTCGTCAGCGGGCAACCCGCTATGCACACGACATCGATGTTGTTGCTGTTGTCGACGATGCAACGACGGTTTCCTCTCTCGGCTGATGCTTCTGTGGGATGGGGCCAAGAGACAGATGAACTATTCATTGTTCCACTGTTAGCCGTATCGGGAAGCAGACTGAGCAAGAGATGGGAGAGCGGGGGCGACATGGCGACGCACTACGCAGCAATCTACGTTACCGTCGACTAGACACGGGGCAATTCAGTCGGGCACAGGGACACACTCACTCCCCTTCACCTCTCGGTCACCCAAAACGTACTCTCTCATTCTCTACAAGTAGTCAATCTGGGCAGACTGGGCAATGGGCAACGGCGACGCACATGCGCACACCTGCATGACATGACAGATGACAGATGGCAGCAGACCAGCAGAAGCACCCGCGGAGACCCTACGGACGATTCACCGTGGCGCACCGCACTGACCTCTGTTCGCCTCTCTTCTCCTTCTGGACATCCAGGGCAGGGACCATCCCGGCATCGTGCACACTACTTCTGCGCACTAGTCCTTCCCTGCACACTCTACCCGGCACTCACTCACCTTCTCGACTTTCTTTCTCACTGGCATCTTACTCTCACTCGGCTCTGTGTATCTTGCTCACTCTCACTCTCACTCACAACTCCAACTGCAACCACGACTCTCACGAAACATCACATCACGAACAACAACAACTGCACCCTCGCTTACCACCAATTCACCGCCACCTCCTACCACCACCACCTACCCTCCCTCCCCGGCCAAGCCCGATTCCACGCCAAACTCTATCGCTTTTCGACTTCCGTTCATGGCCCTAGTCGACCAACCCCCAGGTACTCCTCGAGTCTCAGGCATCCCAGGTCCCACCACCAGGGGTACAATGGGACCCGGAGGACCCGTGGGCCTGGCAGGCATCGGGGCTGCCTCGGGCGAGACCGTCACGACAGTCGTGCCCATCCCCGCAAGCGTGTTACGGCAAGCGAACCGGCGCGCGGTGCACCTGCTCCCGTCGCTGCAGCGCCAGTTTGGGGGCGTGCCTCTCCCCCTGCGGTCGAACCACTACGACGCCGTCGCGACTCTGGTCGCAAAGCTCGACACTGAAAACAGCCCCGTCAAGCTCGCCGCATCCACCTTTCTCAACGACCTCGTCGACGCAGACGACGCACAGGTCACCGCCGAACGCGAAGCTGCCGCAGCCGCAGCAGCCGCACAGAGACGACAGAGCGTCACGAGCCAGACGTCACAACGCGTAATGTCCCCCGTCGAGCGCGTGCTGAGCCCGACGTCGCCCCGCTCCCCCCGCCGATCCCTCGACCAGGCTGCGAGCGGCATCCCCGGCCCGCGCCTTACGACGCCGACGTTTGGCACGTCTGCCGCCTCACCGAGCGTGACTGGCCGCTTCTCCCGCCCCTCTCCCCTCGGCTCCGGCCACGCGCGCACCGGCAGCGCAGCAAGCAGTCACGGCGGACACAGCGGGCTGCCGCAACTCAAGCCCGTGCCGCTCACGAAGCGCCGGCCGTCCTCCGACCCGCCACAGCCGCTGCAGGAGATGCAGCCGAATGCGCCGCTGACGCCGCAGCGCGCCCCACCCCGCCGCAAGGTCGGCGCGCACCATGCGGCCTATGCCCGCCTCATCGAGCAGCAGGAGCAGCAGTCCCAACAGCAAAAGGCGTACACTCCGAGCAGAATCGGACGACCGGCGTCGATCGCGTACGGGGCGGGCTTTAGCGCGCCGTCACATATCCCGACCCCGGGCCGGCCCATGAGTCAGCTCGACCACAGCCCGTCCCACCTCCCACGGCCATCGAGCCAGCTCGACAGCCACGGCTCGCACATCCCGACTCGCCCAGCTTCAGCGTTTATTTCGGCCCTCCCTCCTCCGCCGCGAGACAGTCCTCCCAAGGAGATCGCGCCTGTCCGACCAGCCTTCGAGCCGACATCCTCCACGTCCTCTGCCGCGAGCTCAGCCAGCGCCCCCAGCGTCGCGAGCCACGCGAGTGCACACAGCATCTCGAGCGGGAGCGACTACAGCGGGCACAGCCGGTCGCGCAGCGGTCTCGGCCTCGATACGATTGGCGAAACCGCCGTTCCAGAGCGGTACGCGCACCTCCCAGACCCGGAGACACACCTCCTGCTCCCCGACCGGCCAACAGCCGCAGCACGGGCGCGCATGATCGAGCTCGGCGCGATCCTGAGCCACTTCGAGGTCGTCCGCGCGCGCATGGAGTCGTACCGGGACGAACTGGACAGTGTGCGGAGCCAGCTGAAGCCGGCGATTGACTCGCTCAGCTCGTCGGGCAGTGGGAGCAGCTATGCGACGCCGACGGCGACGCCGGGGCTCGGCGGGTCGAGACGCACGAGCATGGACTACGACACGCCGACACGGCCGCCCTCGGTTAGCGCTGGCGCTAGGGAGCGGACTTGGATTTAGACGATGACGACCTTTGATTGTAACTTGTTTAATGGCACTTATGACTTGCAAGATGTTGGGCGGGGTGCACGCGTGCTGAATTGATGCGACTGGACTAGGGTGACAGCTCGGATCTCCTTTGCGCATGCCATCATCGACCTCGCCTCAGAGGCAGATGTCGAGAAAGTTGCCGGCATTTTGAGCTGATGAGGTGCTCTGCGGATCGAGAGCCGACCGGCGATAAGGGGCGTGTGTCTCGGAAGTACCTTCCGACATTGTGACTGGGGGTGCCGAAGCAGGCACGGAGGCGGGTGGGTGCTGAAGCGAAGGGAGCAGCGAAAATGGACAACTCGGCGAGCTGAGCTGAAGGCTTCAGTAGCATCCTCACGCAGAGCATCTGTCACAGCATATGGCCATACTACACTCACCCCTGCGGCATCTTGACCCTATACGGCCGGTCATAGATGGCACAGTCAGCACAGCCTGACCCTTTGTCTGGGCACACAGCCGCGACAGCCCGCAGCAACTCGATGAAAAGGGCAACGGGCGACGACTCCCCGCACGACTGTTGTCCATGAATGACTACGCTCCTCCGATCCAGCTGCAGAAGTTGCCAGCGAGCGAGCGCGCGAGAACGATTGACATACGAGCGGAAGATCTGCCCCGCTTTTGCCAAGATCCGGACTCTGCTAGATCGATGCTAAGAGACGGCTGGCATACCTCCGCCACGGACAGAGACTGCGCACGGTAGTGGACGGTCTACAGCGTTCGGATCCGCAGCGGGGGTAAGTACAAGTTGGGGAGTGAGTGGCACGACTTGGTCGTGTGGCAGTTGTCGTCGGTGAGGGACTGAAACTCTTCTGAAGCTTGTCCGTCTTTCATGCGCGGTAACCACCACCTCTGAAGTACCTGTGAACGTGCCCAGAGAGGTGGTAGATACAGTCTGGGATTTGAGACGGAGTACGCAGCGTGTATCCGGACTCAGTGTGCGTCAGTTGAGAACCGCCGGCGTCGACCACAGTTTCAGCCCCACCCGCGTATATCGGCGCACTGACCACTGCGTGTCCGTCGCATGGAGTCGGCACTGTCCGCGCTGTTTCTTGCGATGTCCGCCAGACAACGAAGAGCGTGCAACGCGTAGCATGCTTGTGGTACGGCATCATGCACTCCACGTCCACTCCGCTGCACCGGCTCCTTCCTCCTCGCTCCGTTTCTCCACTCACCACTCCGCCGCACGCCAGCGCATGCCAGCGCATGCCAGCGCACGCCAGCGCACGCCAGCGCACTAGCTGCAGGCCAGCACAATGCCGCGGAAGAAACCCCTCGCCCCCGTACCCATCCCCCTCCCGCTCCTCCTCGCCGCCCCGCCCTCGCCCCTCCCGGCTCTGCAGGTGGAGAGCGGGCGGGAGGGTGGGGAGACGATACCTTCGGCGCCTGGACCCCCACCTCCCCCAGCAGTCCGTACGAGCTCCGCGAGCTCCGCGAGCTCCGGATTGGCGACATTGTTCGCGGACCAGTGCACTCCCGCTCAGCCTCCGAGGCAGCTACGCATTCCCGCTCCACTTCGGTGGGGTACGACCCGACCGCTGCTTCTGACCCGGGACACACGTACGCGGGCGTGGGTTCCACTGCCGTATCCCGGTCTGGATCGGCTGCGAACAACTACGCAATGTCGCATTCGAGGAACAACTCGCAGAACTCGCACTACGGGTCCTACGGATCCTACGGGTCCTACGGGTTCGGGACCGGCTTGAGGCCATGTGGGGAGGGACAGAGACCGACCACACCCGGGTTTGACGATATGGAGGTCCTCGCCTCGAGTGACCCGTTCGCGGCGCCGTTGCCCGGGAAGCCCAGAAAGCCCGGGAGGAGGGCTAGGGTTGTCACCCCCTCTGCCCCGCGACTTGGGCCTGGGGACGTGCTCACTCCGCCCCAGTCTCAGCACACGCCGTCCCCTCACTTCCACCACGCGTCCTCTTCCGGCTCCAACTCTCACCCGCAATACGCCCAGGCATGTTCCCCTCACAACGGCAGGGAGGACTGGCAGGACGCCAACTCGCCCTCCGACTCTCTCCGAAACGGCCGTCTCCTCCGTCAACTGGAGCTGCGTATCACGACCCTGGAAACGCACATCGGCTTTGTCCCCGGACAGCAGGCAAGGGAGCCGAGCATGGACCAGCGACTGGTCCGGCTCAAGATGAGCGTGGGGCAGATGATTGAGGGCACAGCCGGGCAGGCGGCGGATAGCATGTATGATCCCATTTACGATAGTGTGTATCACGACTAGAGCTCTTTCCGCAATGTACATTAGACCTCGACAGAGTTAGCGCTGGCCGCATGCATGTTTAGTAGAGGTTAGTAGCCCAGAGGTGTGGATCACTTTATACATGCTAATTGTTCTTGTCTATACTTGCTCGCTTTTATGGCTGGGCGATGTGCTGTCCGCTCCGGCGCCAGCGGCACCTACGCGTCCTGCTTGGGCGCCTTGCTCGCCTCGGACGCCAGACGGATAGCCCACGTGAGCTCGTACGACTTGGCTGCGTCCTCGAACGACGACAGGATGTTGGGCTCGGGCCCGTCCTCGATAGCGTCGATGAAGGTCGAGATCTCGGAGAAGAACGGGTCGTCGTCCGTGTAGTGGTGGCGCTCCTCGACGTCCGCACCCGGGCGGCGCACGAACAGCGTCGGGTTGTTGTACGGGTCCGTCAGACGCATGAGGTATCCGTCCGCCCAGACTTCCAGCTCACAGAAGTACTGGTCGCCCTGGAGCGAGACGGCATGCTGGAACGTGCCGACTGCGCCGTTCGTGTACTTCCAGATGGCGCTCGTGAGACGCGGGATGCGCTCCTCCTCCGGGATCTTGGACTCGTCGATGGGGATCTTGCTCAGCTGGCCGGGGGCCTCGTACCACTCGACGGCGCGCGCGTCGATCGAGTCCATGTCCACGTCGCCGCCAAAGTAACGAGACAGGTCGCAGAAGTGCGTGCCCTGCTCGATGACGGGACCCATATCGATCGCCTTGTTCCACCATGCCGGCTTGGCAATGGCCTCGTATGCGCAGGACTGATGTCAGCTAGGAAATACAGGAGTTAAGCTCAAGGCACGATGCGGTGACTGCCGGGGCGAGCTGATGCCCAGCTGATGGGGCGCACGCTCGCCCCGATCACCGTGCACCGAGCGGGTGACTCACGTAGCGGGCGTTGGTCGCCATGACGGTAAGGTTATTGTCGTGGATGATCTGCTTCATCTTCTGCACGCAGCGGAGGTAGCGGAGCATGTATCCAACGGAGACGACGTTGCCGTTCTTGAGCAGCGACTGGGCGACCTGCTTCGCATCGTCGACAGGGCAAGTTCCGACAGGCTGTTGGGGGTCAGCGGCACGTCCTGCCCTTAGATCGACTCACCTTCTCAATGAAGTAGGGAACAGTGGGGAAGAGCTTGATCAGAGTGAGCTCGAGGTCGGTGCCCTTGGTGACACCTCCGCGGTACGCGGGCGGGCATCCGACGACAATGGCGCGGGGAAGGGTGTGCTTGCCGGCCTGGAGCGCAGCATAGTACTCGTCGATCGTTTTGTAGACCTGGCAGTCCTTGTACGCCGACACGACGAACGATTTGCACTTGTCGGCGAGGACGGCGCGGGCGCGCTCCGTGTTGGGGTCGATGAGGGCCGCGACCTTGAGGCGGGGGCCGAGCTTGTGCTCGAAGCGGAAAGAGTGGTTCCAAGGACCCTCGTCAGAGCCGAACATGATGTTACCGGCACCGACCATAACGATGGGGAAGTCAGATCCGGGCTCGGGAAGCGGGTAGGACGAGATGCCGCGGGGGGTCTCGGGGTCGAACGCGGGGGGCTCGGGATCATTGTCATCCTCGACGGCAGACTCGTTCTTGGGGTCGGTGGTGATCTGGAGGGACGAGGTCATGCCAAGGACCTCGGTCCAGGGGGTGGATCCGCGGCGCTTGCGGGCGGGGGGAGCGGTGGCGTCGGTCATTGTGAGAGTGAGGGGAAACTGTGGTGAGGGGGGAAGGAAGGGAAATGGGAGGATGGAGGATGTGCTGGAGGCTGAAGAAAGTCGAGTAGGATATATATTGTGGGTGTTTGCCAGCAGAGCGGTGTGACGTACCTGGGCGGGCAGCTGCGAGGAGAGAGCGAGAGCGAAAGCGGCGCGACACGCGCGGGGGGAGGGGGGTTGAGGGGGTTGCGCGGGGGTGCGCGGGGTGAGCGTGTCCGCCCTGAGAGCTGAGAGCGTGTTACGTCCGGGCGCAGTGAAGATCTTCACCCGTCTGGTCCCTGGCACCCTGGACTCGTCCACGTTCACCGTCCATTGCCGCATCGGTCCGTCCGCATTTTCCCAAATTCCACGTTTTCCGCAGCACTCGAAGCTTTTCATCGAACACATCATCCTCGAGTCGCAGTCAGCGGCCAGCAGCTCGCATATCACCCACCCACTCACACAACACCGACCCCCGATACCCCGACACGCCTCCTCCACGCCCTCCACCAGACACTCGCCGCGCCATTCGCTGCGCCCGCAGGGAGCCCGCTGGACGGCGCACGCCGCTGACGCGCCGGCACGCCCGGGAGACCCGGGGGACCGGGGACCTGCAGGGTAGGGCACAGATAAGCTTATCGGCCAAATTCCTCCCAACTCCAAACTCGGACATGCAACCATCGCGTTTATCGTGTCCATCCTTCTTTCTTCTGTTGCTTCTCGAAACATCACTCCACACGAATCATGATGGAGGCGCTCGCTCGCTTGGCACGAGACTTTTTTCCCAGCCACTCACTCCATTGTCTCACCAAGCCTTCTGTCGCACCCCTTCGTCCCTTCAGTCCCTCGTGGCTGGTTGCCTACGGTCACGTGATGTTCCTGCTGATTCTCGGTCAATTAGGGCATCAAGCGACAACGAACTAGAGCTTCGAGCGATCTACGAACTCCGATCGCGGAGGTTGATCACTAGCTTGCCGCTACTGACGCAGTCTGCTTAACATCACGGTCTGCTTCCTCGATCCTCATCGTCCTCACCTCGGTGGCCAGCTCTAGTATCTGCTCTCTCCCCATTGCTGAACCCTTTGCCAGTGCACATGAAAGTTCATACCAGACTCAATATAACCACCTACGAATTGTCCGTCCCAATCTGCCAGTGTCCATCTACACCGCCTACGCCGGCATGTCAGTCACGGTGAACACGCCACTGATGCTCTCGACAAACGTGCGGAAGCTGCTGCTGAGCTCGGCGGGATCGTCCCACTGGCCCTTGCCGTTGCTCCCGGGCCACGACTCGGGGTTGACGCCCCAGGGGTTGAGGAACTTGATCCTCGGGCTGAGCAGGTCCTGGATCGGCCAGCGCGTGCCGCGGGTCCAAGCGAACGCGTACGCGTGCCCGCTGACCCAGGAGAAGACACTCGACTTGCCATCCTTCAAGTTGTCAAAGTCGATAACGGTAAACGTGACGCCGTTCGTGTCCGTGGCCGTGAGACCCGAGGTTTCGCCGGGGATGTACGCCGGCTGCTGGTTCGGCGCGAGCCAGAGCGCGCCCGTGCTGTCCTTGGTGCCGAGCCCCTCGAGCTGCGCATTCGTGGTCGAGACGACACACGGCGCCGTGCCCTGCATGCACCGAGCGATGGCGGCGATGATGGGCCCGTCGAACCCGGGCCGCTGTCGCCAGACCCAGGAGGGGTTGCCGCCCGTGATCGCCGCAAGGACGTAGGACGGGTTCACGCCCTCGAGCCCCGCGTAACCCGTGTACCCGCTTGGGGCAGACTTCCAGTCCGCATTGGCGTCGAGGAACTTGGCGAACGCCTGGGTGTTAGCGTAGCTCACAGTTGGGATCGGGCTGCTCGCTTCGCTTCGCTCGCTGCGACTCACCTTCTCAAACAGGGGCATGAAGTAGATGGGCGTCGGCTTTGTGACGTCCGGGTACGCGGCGTCGTTGACGGGCTGGAAGCCGGGGTACTGCCAGCAGTTGGGGTTTGCGTTGCGGAGCGTCGGCAGCTGGTCGTCGATGAGGACGGGCTGGACCTTGCCGTCGCGCCGGAACACGGCGACAATGTTGCGATCCCCGGCGTTGGGCGTGTCGAACCGCTTCAGGAACATGCGCGTCAGGTACCGCGTCCACCCCCCCGCCGCGAGGGCCTGGACGGCCGCGCCCATCCCGCAGTCCCCGATGCCGCCCTGGCGCACGTCGGCGGCGACGAGGTCGACGGAGCCCTCCAGCGCCCAGAGCGCGCCCTTCGAGACCGTGCCGTTGCCGCCCAGGACGTGCTCGTACGCGTACTCGCACCGCAGCTGGCGGTCGGGGTTGGGCAGCGGGAGATCGGGCTGCGCGGTCAGGTCGAGCTTGCGGCCCTCATAGTCGGCCGCGCCGATCGAGAGATTCAGCTGCAGGTCCGGGTTGTACTGCCGCGTCACCACCGAGCCGCCGCCGTGGTATCGAAACATGGCGGCGTTGCTGTTCGTGCCCTGCTCGGGACCGAACTGGCCCTCGGCGCCGGCCTTGGACGTGCTCGCGTCGCCGAGGTTGGCGGGCAGCTGGCCGTTGAGCAGCTCGTGCGTGCCGTTCCACACGGGGATCTTGCCAGAGTCGATGAAGTCCTGCACCGTGCCCTGGTTCGGGCCGATGGGGTACGTCACCTCGACGGGGACGTTGGGGCGGTTCATGATGTCCTCGACGGTCAGGTCCTTGCCGCCGTTGTTGCCAGGGTTGCCGTCCTTGCCGTCGTGGCCCTTGTCGTGTCCGTTGTCGCCGTCGCGGTCGTGGCCCTTGCCGCCCTTGTCCTTGTCCCAGCCCCAGTGGTTGCCGTTGTCGTCCTTCCCCTTGTCGCCCTTCCAGCCGTCCTTGCCGTCGTCCTTGCCCTTCCAGTGGGCCTTGCCGTGCGAGGCGTCCTTGTTGTCGCTGTTGTTGCCCCAGTTGCTGCGGGGAACGACGCCGGCCGCCGCCGACGTCGCGAGGAGGAGAGTGAGCCAGAGCTTGGTCATGTGTGTAAGTTGTTAGGGGAAAGTCAGCACTGCGGTGTACGCAACGTTATATGCAGATTCTGGCAGTGGGTGCAGACTGGGAGCGGTGTCAAGAGCCATGACCAGATCTGACAGAGGAAGGAGTAGGTGTATGGGGCTCCGAGATCTGTGTCTGAGCACAGCTGATGGACCCAGGCCGGGAAATGTCTTGGCCCCTCAATCGATCGAGGGCGAGGAGGGCGAGGAGGGGGTTGCGTAACTGGATCTGGTGTAGCAAGCAGTGTATAGTGTAGCGGTGTGGGATCTGGATGCTGGGGAGGCGAGGGGGGCGAGGGATCGGGTAGGTGAGACATGGTAGAGTGAGCGGAGCATCGACGCACCGCACCTCGAGGTCAGTTACCAGATCCCAACCGAGAACCCAGAGTCTGGGGTCTGCGAGTGTTCCGGCCGGGCCTCGATCAGATCGAGAGTTCTAGGCAGAGAGAGTGAGAGAGAGAGAGTGAGAGAGAGAGAGAGCAGTGCAGCTCACAGCCCCGTTGCGCCTATGTCTGAGTGGCCGAGGGATCGCGAGGGATCTGGTTCGGTCAACTCTATGCTCGTCAGAGTTATCAGCAATCACGGCATGTAGCAGCATCTACACAGCGGTGCTGAGAGTATATCGTGAGTGACTTGGGCTCAGAGTGCTGTGCCGAGGAAGACTGCTCGTCAGTCTATGCAGTGCTCTCATGCTCCCATGCTCTCATCTGCCGGCTGCAGCTGACAGGACAGCTGCAGAGGCGAGGTCTTGACACAGGTTCTGTTCGGACGCGAGTATGGACGGAGCAACTCTTCTCCAGATCTCGATTTCTGGTCCCGTCGACAGAACCTCCTCCTCGCACTGTCGTCAGCCGATCTCTGCACGGCCGCGAGTACTCGAGTACTATGGCTGCCCGGCCAGCCCGGTCACGTCGGATGCCTGCCAATGAACGTGCTGACGGCGAAACTGCCAGCCAACAAACGATGAGCTGCGGTTGACTCAGAGATAGCGCCTCGGATCCGTCGGAACCCACATGGCCCGATCGAGTCAGCACTCGTCAGCATTCGGCCATCTCCGTCACCCACCGACGTCAGCGACATAGTCAGTCGACGAGTCACCTCGTGAGTTCGTCCTTGTGTCTTTCACAACATCCACCATGTCCCTTGCAGCGCAGGAGGCGAGTGCGCTGAGCGCCGCGCGCTCAACGGGGGCGCGCTACGGCGAGCCGCGTCTCACCGCACCAGAGACCCTGCTCTCTGACGACCTCGTCGCCAATCCGCTCGGGCACGGATCGAGCATCCACGTGAATCCACCCCGGGAGGGACTGTCGCCCGCCTATGACGAGCTGTACGGCGGCCAGGGAGTGTGGGACGTGCACATCTACTGGAAACCGAACAACCTCGACGAGAAGGAGTACGCGCGCAAGCTGCACGCTGCGATTCGGCGTGAGTTCCCGGAACTTCACGTGAAGCGCTTCTGGGAGGTGCCCATTGGTCCCCACCCGACGCCCATGTTCGAGGTGAACATGTTCAACGCGGCGCAGCTCGGGGCCATCTTCAACTATCTCGTCGAGAATCGCGGGCCGCTCAGGTGAGTAGTGTGTGCCATGTGGTGGTTGTGACTGCGCGGCTCCGAGTCTGACGGCTGACCATAGCGTGCTGATCCACCCAAACACGGGCCGGACGACTGGGGACCACACGACACGTGCGACGTGGCTCGGACCGAAGATTGTGCTCGACACAGACCCTCTGCGCAAGGTCGACGCGGACAACGGGGTCCCACCAGAATAAGCCTGGCTGTATCCTGAAAGGATGGGAGCCGAACAGCGGATTCACGGATCACGACGAATGTGATTGCACGTTCCCAATATTCCAAGAATCCAAAGCGGCGTCGGTAGCGACGACATGGGTGGAGTCATGGTCTTGGCACGCCAGACGGGCACCATTACGGCGTCGACAGCATGGACGGGGACTTTGGGAGGGGCCTGGAGAGGAGAGGAAGCCTTCTTAAACGAGACGGGGCGGGGGAAGCGGGCTCACGTGAGGAAGCGGGCCCCACATGCTCCACATGGGTCGCGTCCCCCACCTCCCGATCGCGGCCGGTCTCCCGGGCATCTCGGCCCCTTGAGCCTTCAAGCATCCAGACATCCCTTCGCCTATGCTCCGGCCCTTTTCCGCTGCGTCTCGACCCTCCACCTTTTCTAAGCGATAACATCAACGATCAAGCATGCAGCGAGCGCTTATCTGCATCTTACGTTGCAGACCAGAAACATTCGAACAGTCGCAATCTCCGGCTGATAGAAGATGGGCGGCCGAGCGTGACTGCGTAGCGCTTACATGCAGTGCAATGGAGAGGCCCAGGCTGGAGAGGTGGCGTTGGAACCGCATGGCACGCAGGTACGGCTGCTCTGCACGGCTTACACTGCTGGGCGGCTATGGTGGTGGGCGACATGGCCGGTGGCTTTGCATGGCTGGCAATGCTGCCGCGGTGGCTTGCGAGGAATATCGTCAGGCAGCCGCATGGTGTCGTGCTATCGGTGGACTCTGAATGGACCGAAGAGCAGAACAGCCGAGTCTCCAGGATCCAAGCCTCGGCATCCCAGGCACCTGAGTGGACAATGTGGCGATTTCGCCGATAACGCGACCCACGCTCACATCTCCGGCCGGTTCACCGCCGAAGTGACACCGCGTGCAGCCATCTCATCCATCTACAACTTACCACACAACTAACCGGGGTTATTCCGTGCCGCACTGCGGATAGCGCGTCCGCCGGCTCATCCCCATGCCCATCCAAAGGACGTCTCCACTCTTCTCACCCTTCTCACCCTTCTTACCCGCATAAGCACCATGCCTGCGCGCGCGTACTACCGTGCCAATCCATGTGGAGCTTAGATCCTAGAGCTACGAAGATTAAGGAGCAGCATTGATAACGCCAGCATGGCATTCAATCGCACTTCCGATGGTGGGGCTTGCCTGGCCCAGGCTCCCCTGCGTTCTCTTCTCAGAACATGCACTCCCCGGCATCTCCCAAGCTGGTCCATCCCACAAGTCGCTTACGATACGATCCGGGCCCCCCCCTCCACACTAACCGGCGATGGAGTCGTGTCAGGCAGTCATGCGAGGATGCCTGGCAGACCGGGGCGATGCGCGCTCGTTATCGCTTCATTACTGCATTACTGATGCGCATCACGCATTACAGGGAGAGAGCTGTGTGAGGCGGCCAGAGATCTCGGTGCCTAAGTTTGGTCGCCGTGGTCGCCGTCACGGCCGGCATCGCTCCTGCGCTCCTTGGCGTTTCGTCTGGGCCGGGCCGCCTGTCATGTCTAACATTAAGCTTGCATCGTCCTGCACGTCCTGCAGGCTCCTTGCCAGGCTCCTGCAGGGCGCTGGCACCCAAGACGCCAGAAGCGTCCCAATCGTCCCCACCCCGTTCCATGCAGGTGAGCGCCAAGAACCAAGCGGTGTTCCGTATTTCCTGCGTCGTGCCCTTGCGATTGCGCTTCTCACCGAGCTCGCTCATGCGGATCCTCGCGTCCTCGAGCAACATGCCTGAGCTGCATACCGCTGTCGTGATCTAACCGCCTCCTCACTGGCCAGCTCACCTTATTCCGGTGCCGTGCGATCGCCTGCCTGGCCCACTACTCCTCCTCCATGGCCCAGGTACAAGGACTGTGGCTCCTAGCCCCACACCATTGTATCGCTAGTTCGCTAGGGCGGGTAGCGGTCGTTCTGGATCTCTGCGGTCATCGCGAGCGGGCCTGAACGGGTCGGATCTTGGGCTTGTGATAGGTCACGAGATACGCGCCACGGATGAGGGAAGCGCGATAGGCGGTCGACACCCGCTCGATAGCGGCTCGTTGGAATGGCTCATAAGCAGCTCGGACGAGCGCTGCGCTCCTGTTCCCACGTCGACCAAGATGTCGCAACCAATCCTCGAGAAACAGTCGCCAACGGGCAAGGAGAAGGATGAGGCCTTCGCCCAGGTGGGATCTCCATCGTGACATCGACTAACCCCAGACCGAGGTGACCGCTCCCTACGACGACGAGAAGCACCATGAGGCGACGGCCAACCTCTCCGCCACGGCCGATGACATTGCCGCCGCCGAGGAGAAACTTAACGAGATGCCCCTCGACAGGTGTATGCAGGTGAGCCCCCCGTCGCTGCCATACCTGACCCCAGATCATGCGCGAGGTTCGCGAGATGCACCAGTACGATCAGAACTTCTCGGCGGACACGCTCGACCGCATCAACGAGCTCCTCGACAACCCCGAGGTCAGGGAGCACCCTGAGCTGTACCAGGACTTGATCTACACGATGAAGCTCGAGGCGCTGCTTGTGACTGAAAACTCTCCCTACGCCGAAGTCCGTGCCGTCGTCGACAACTGGGACGACGTCGAGATGCCCTCGCTCACGTTCCGTGTGTGGACGATCGGTATCCTCTTCGCTGGCGCCGGTGCGTTCATCAACCAGCTCTTCTCCGTGCGCATGCCCTCGGTCTACGTCACGTCCAACGTCGCGCAGCTGCTCGCGTGGCCCGCCGGCAAGCTCCTCGAGAAGACTCTGCCCGCTGGCAAGCTCAACCCCGGCCCGTTCAACAAGAAGGAGCACATGCTCATCACGATCATGGCCACCGTCGCGTTCAACACCCCCTACACCGGCTACATTGTCCTGACCCAGGCCCTGCCCATGTTCTTCAACCAGGCCTACGCCAAGAACTGGGGTTACCAGATTCTGAACACCCTTGGAAGCAACTTTGTCGGATACGGTCTCGCCGGCCTCTGCCGCCGCTTCATCGTCTACCCCTCGTTCTGTGTGTGGCCCTCGTCCCTGACTGCGCTCGCCATCAACAAGGCGTTCCACAGCGACGACTCGACCCCCGTCGCCGGCCCGTTCCGCAAGATGTACTCCTGGAGCCGCATGAAGCTCTTCCTGTTCGCCTTCATCTCCATGTTCGTCTACTGGTGGTTCCCTGGCTTCATCTTCATGGCCCTCGGCCAGTTCAACTGGCTCTCGTGGATTGACAAGACCAACGAGACGCTCAACTCGGTCTCGGGCATCTACGGTCTCGGTGTCAACCCCCTCATGACGTTTGACTTCAACACGCTCATGTTCAACGGCTGGACGCCCCTCGTCATCCCCTTCTTCTCGGTCTTCAATCAGTTCCTCGGCATGATTCTCTTCACAGTCATGGCAGCCGCGTTCTACTGGACCAACACGCTGCACACTGGCTACCTCCCCGTCAACACGAACAAGGTGCGCGACAACACGGGCAAGAACTTCAACGTCACCCGCATCCTGGACGACCGCGGCATCTTCGACTACGACAAGTACCAGCAGTACTCTGAGGCGCACCTCAGTGCCGGTTCGCTCGTGTCGTACTTCTGGTTCTTCGCTGCCTACACTGCCGCCATCTCGTACGCGATCCTGTACCACCGTCACGAGCTTGCGCACTCGTTCAAGTCGTTCTGGCGTTCCATCCGCCGCTCGTTCCGTCGTACCAAGACCGAGGCCGAGGAGGAGGACGAGCTCAAGGAGAACCTCGCCGAGGACATCCACTGGCGCCTCATGAAGGCGTACCGCGAGGTGCCCGAGTGGTGGTACTTCGTCATCCTCTGTCTTGCTCTCATCCTCGGTATGGTCGGTGTCGGTGTCTACCCTACCAACACGACCCCCGCCGTCGTCATCTATGGTGTCATCATGGCTCTCATCTTCGTCGTCCCCCTTGGTCTCATCACTGCTGTCACTGGTCTCCAGGTCACGCTCAACGTGCTTGCCGAGTTCATCGGAGGTGCCATGGTTCCCGGCCAGGCCCTCGCCATGAACTACTTCAAGATGTACGGCTACATCACGACCGCCCAGGCGCTCTACTTCTCGTCCGACCTCAAGCTCGCTCACTACACGAAGATTGCGCCGCGCCACACCTTCATCGCGCAGGTCGTCGCCACCCTCGTCTCCACTTTTGTGTGCACGTCGCTGTTCAACTTCCAGATGTCGTTCCGTGACGTGTGCACGCCCAAGGCCGCGTTCCACTTCAGCTGCCCGGGAGAGCACACGTTCTTCACTGCCGCCGTGTTCTGGGGCACGATCGGTCCCAAGCGTCTCTTCGGCAACAACGGAAACTACCGCTACCTGCTCATCGGCTTCCCCGTCGGCCTGGTCCTGCCCATCATCACGTTCTTCGCGCAGAAGAAGTTCCCGCGCCAGCGCTGGCTCCGTCAGCTGCACCCCGTCATGATCACGATCGGAGGTCTCTCGGGCGCTCCCTACAACATTGGCTACGTCTGGCCCTCGGTCTGGCTCACGTGGCTGTCGTGGATCTACATCCGCAAACGCTACATCGAGTTCTGGTCGAGGTACAACTACGTCCTCGCCGCTGCCTGGAGTGCCGCCATTGCCATTGCCGCCATTGTCATCTTCTTCGGCATCAACATTCCCGAGGTCGAGCTCAACTGGTGGGGCAACAATGCCGACGCCGACAGCTGCGACGGCGTCTGCACCCGCCTCGAGATCCCCGCCAAGGGATACTTTGGCCCCGACCCTGGCCACTTCAAGTGATCCAGCAAGCACACGTGAGCATGGGATGTCCGACCATATACTCTCCTTTCTTCCTCCTCTCTCTCGAAATGGTTTATAATCAAGTTGTGACAAGTAGTGTCAAAATCGTTGTCCTGATGATGACCGTGATGAATGGTTCCCTGACGAATGAGCCGCAGAGCAAAGTCATTGAGACTGATCGTGTTCCATGTGCCTACAGGACCGGGATAGGGAGGAACGCAGGAACGTCTATGATCCGATGATCCGAGTCGCGCCTGACTCGCCAAGGGAAGGATGAGTCACGAGCCATTCGCGTAGGAATCAAACAGTGGTCCAGTAGTGTGTAATACCTCTGGTGTGATTGGTCCAGCGCAGATCTTCATTAGTGAAGCGGTCGCATGCGCTGGCATAAGCGCCGGAATAGCGCGCAATGGCATGCCCAGAACCTGGTCGTGCCTTCCGTCTAGTGACAAATGGGTGGGCTGTGATTGGCTGGAGGTGGGCAACCACGTACGAGCGGCGCCGGATGGCGAAGATTTCCCTGGGATGAGGTGAGCGGTGGGTGGCGTGACTAAGCCCTGGGTTCGGGCATCGCCGGAACGCAATCGACAGATCTGCTTGTCGCTGCGCGAGGACAGCGAGGTCATGGTCATGGGGTATATATAACGAGGACCTGTGCTGTTTCTCAGCAACCAACAGAACAACTACGTCTCACATCGCGACTACTTCTACTCCGAACACGAATACCCCGAGCCAAACCACAACCATGATCGCCACCTCTGCCCCCATCACGACCCAGGCTGCCCAGCCCCGCCGCCGCTCCCTGCAGGCCAACGCGCACCCGACGCCCATCTTCGCCGAGCTCGTCCACTCGCTCCGCAACTACACGCAGCAGCGCCAGGCCTCCTCTGCCGCGCGCACGACGACGGCCCCGCGCAAGTAATCACTGCACGCGCCCGCGCTCTCTGAGCACCTCCCCACCGCATAGACAAGCGCCGACCACGCCGCTATAGACATTGAACCCCGAAAGCTTGGCACTTGCCACCCGCACGCCAGCGAACCGGCGCGCCCCGCGCCACCCGGCCCCTGCCGCAGCCGCCGCACGATATCCTCCCGGTATACCCCGTTGTACTCTTAGTGTACCAAATGCAATGTACATTAGTGCATGATTCCTGATACGTCTGCTGCTCTCGTTACCCTGGTGTCCCTACTGAGGTCCAGCCTACTGATAACAAATGACTCCCGACTAGTCCTTCTTCGCCTTCAGCTTGTCAAACGCCTTGACGGCGTCTTCTGCCGTCCTAGTCGCGCTCGCGGGGTTGGCGCCCGTCACGATCCGCCCGTCCGTGACCGTGAAGCTGTCCCACGGCCCGGGCGGAGCAACGTACGTCGCACCCAGGTCCGCCGCCATCTTCTCGATCGTGGGCCGGTTCCAGCTCTGGATCGTGCCCAGCACCCCCTCCTCCTCCTCGCCCTTTGTCGTGAAGCCCGTCACCTTCTTGCCCGCGATGATGGGCTGGCCCTGCTTTCCGGAGCCCAGTGCATCGCCCCCGCTGAGATCGGGCTGATTCACGACGCCGACGAAGATGGCCCCGCCGTGGCACACCGCCGCGACTATGCCCCCATCGGCGTAGATGGACGAGGCGAGGTGCTGCAGCCCGCTCGCGTCGGGATAGTCGATGAGCGACGCGTGACCCGCGGACGCGAAGAAGATGCCGTAGTCCTGCGGCTTGCAGTCGGACGCGGGCTTGATCTCCTTCAGAGCACGGTGGAAGTCGGACGGACCCTCGTATTCCTTGCGCTCTTCGGGGGAGAGATACTCGGGCGTGGTGGAGAGCCAGTCGGGGGACCACTTGCCGTTCTCGCTTGCGAGGTCGACTTGGAACCCGGCAGCGCGGAAGACGTTGTATGGGTGCAGAGCTTCTGTTATGAAGAGGCCCGTCTCCTTGCCCCCGTCGTAGAGGGGGGCGTGGGCCGAGGTGACTGCGATCAGGACGCGTTTCGGGAGAGTCGCCATGGTGCTGTTGCGAGTGGTGTGCGTGGGTGAGGATTTCAGTGGCGAGGAGACTCTGAGGCTCTGAAGCTGGTAGTTATAGATGCGACGCAACTGCGCTCGGCTTCGCTCAGTGGGAAATCAAGATGCCGATGACGTCGGGATCGTGCTGGATCTCGGAAGCGAGATGCTGCGCACGCTCAGATGTTCTCTGTTGTCAGCAACAGCAGGTCACACTCTCGTCAGCCGTGTATCAGAGGGATCAGCTGGATCAGCCATGAGCAACGCTGCGATAGATGGCTCGGCCGGCTCGGCCTGGGTTCTGGTAGCTGCCCTTTGTCCATCTGTCACTGGTTCGTCGGTGACAGGCTGGAACGGCCGGTCGCGGCTAAGGACTGCTCGGTCCTTATGTCGCTGACGTGCAAGCATGTGTCTTGTCCAGTTGATAGCCTGTTCCGCGCCAAGTCTTTCCGGGTCGGTAGTAGTGTCCGCATGCATAGACGCAAGAGTCAATTGTGACAGAGCAATGTCCAATGGGAGCGGTTAAACCAAAGCCCACATCTGGGTGAGTGGCCCGGGCCGCGCGGGCCGGGTGCTTCTGCCGCCTTGTGCCGGGCCGTCCACTGTAGCGCGCTGTAGCCGATCCCGGCATCTCGGTCAGCCAGGCTCCCACGTATAAAGCTCTGAACATCTCTTGCGACGTCAACTTCCTCCCAACTGACTTTCTTACTGAGTACACAAAACGCAATCATGAACGACCCCGTCTCCTTCAACATCGCCGACCTCTACAACGTCCAGGGCCTCACGGTCGTCATCACCGGCGGAGGTACCGGTCTCGGCAAGGGTGAGTTCAGGTGGGCGGAGCAGGCGACGGGAGAGACGGTAAGCGGTGAGCTAACATGCAGCCGTCGCTCAGGCCTACTCGCAGAACGGCGCCAAGGTATTCATCTCTGGCCGTCGCAAGGAGGTCCTCGACAAGGCCGTGCAGGAGATCAAGGCCGCTGGCGGCAAGACCGACGTCATTCCGTGAGTCTCCACGACCCTCCATCGGGTAATCCACCTCGAAGCGCGATACCTCGACAGGCAGCTGACACCTCAGCATCCAGGGCGATGTCTCGTCCAAGGCGGGCTGCAAGGCGCTCTACGACGCTGTCGCCAAGCAGACCGATGTCGTCGACGTCCTCGTGAACTGCGCCGGTGTCATGCGCCAGTACAAGAACCCGACGACGGACCACGACAACATCGACGCCGTCGCCAAGATGCTCTGGGAGGGTCACGACGACGACGACTTCAACTACACCAACCAGATCAACATCAACGGTGTCTACTTCACCACTGTTGCCTTTATCCCCCTCCTCCTCAAGTCGACGCTCCGCTCCGTCGTCGTCATCGCCTCCATCGCCGGTATCATTCTCCAGCGCTCGGTCGGCTCTGTCTCGTACTCTGCCTCCAAGGCCGGAACCCTCCACACCGCCAACCTCCTCGCCGGCCGCCTGTCGCCCGGTAAGATCCGCGTCAACACCATCTGCCCCGGTATCTTCCCCTCGGAGATGACGGGAACCAGCGCCAAGGAGGGAGGACACAAGTACGACGTCAGCGACGGAGCTGTCAAGGCTGCTGGCCGCTCGGTCGTCGGCCGCCCCGGTCTCCCTCACGAGATTGTCGGCCCCATCCTCATGCTCGGTTCGCGCGCCGGAGGATACATGGACGGCGCCATGCTGACCGTCGACGGCGGCCGCGCCATGGCCGCCGGCATCAACGAGGGCCTCCGCATCGCCGAGGACCTGTACGTGAACTAGATTAGACATCCATGACATATAGACAGACATAAATACAAAATGTAACTACCCCCATGATCTTGACCTTAAAATCTACACGCACTCGGCCCCCTTGAACAGACCCCGGAACGAGGAGTGAAAGTAGTTCCGGTGCATCCGCGCGAGATACCAATCTGGCGCGGGCCATGTGCCGAGCCAGCCAAAGTCGACGATGCCGGCGCCGGCACCGTCCTCGTATCCGTTCACGGCGCGGGGGTACGTTCCTCCCTTCGGCCCGAGCGGGACAACGTACGTCTCGTCCTCCATCTGGTCGTACTCGGCGCCCTTCCCTCCGAGTTGAGCAATGACGATTCGTGCGCAAGCTGCTCCTTCCCGCATAGCCTGGGCTATCGTGTTGCGTCCCTGTGTGTCGGCGCAGTCGCCGACGGCGTACACGTCCTTCATCTTGGTGCGGAAGTAGTTGTCGACGGCGACGCGGCCGTCGCTCCCCAGCAGGCTCCGGTCGAGCAGCTCCGTGCGCTCCGCGACCTTGGGCCCGTCGCACCATACAACGTGTGCCGTGACGGGTGTGCCGACGAGCTCGAGCTGCGTCCCGTCCGGGGACACGCGCTCATTGACGTGGATCCAAACGCCGCGCGCACATAGCGGGCCGAAGAGCTGCTCCGAGATCGCCTTCTGCCCCTCGGTCAACTGGTACGACTCGCCGTCCCGCTTGCTGAAGCCCAGGTACTGCCTGCAGTGGACGAGCACGAGCCGCTTTTCGGGATACGTCTGGGTCAGCTCCGCGGCGAGCGTGACGCCCGTCGGTCCTCCGCCGGCAACGACCACCTCCTCTGCGTCGCGGATGGCCTCTGCCTCCTCCTCCATTCCCTTCTTGTATGCCCCCAGACTCGTCGCCAGCTGGGGCTTGCCGATCCCCGCCGAGCCGAGGGCGAGGATGCACGCGGCAAACTTGACGCGCGTGCTTCCCTCGAACTCGGTGTCGAGCTCCACCTCCCCGTCGTGCACGGCAAGCACACGCGCGTGCACGACGACATGGTGTCCCGGCTTGAAGACGGTCTGCGTGCGGAGCGGCGCGGACCGGACTTCGCCAGTGACGAGCGAGCGCGGCACGTACGAGACGTGGACGGCAAAGTCGTTCGCGTCAATTAAAACCACGCGGTCGCCGCGCCAGAGCGCACCCGCGAGCGCGTTCGCGGCCGCGTGTCCGGCGTACGAACCTGTCGCCGATGTCAGTTCCGAAAGGATGACAGGGAGAGGTGACTCACCGCCTACGACGACAATGTTCTTCATTCCCCCGAACGCGGTCGCGGTGAATGAGCGTTATCAACATCAGCCGAAGCTTTAGTCACGTTGAGCTGTGCTCGACACGGTGCCGGTGGCGCAGGCGGGGCGGTCCGTAACCGAGGCTTGCCCCGAGGTGAGCCCCACTTCATCTCCTTAGGTCCTTTCCGCTCTAGGCCACCATCTCCGCGGACACTCTATGCATGCACCCCACTCTCCCCCTCTCAGCGTCTATGTACAGCCCTCCCATCTGATCAGAACTATCACTCGAAGCCTATGTCTTCATGACCCGTGAACATGCCTCCGAAAGCGCGTTTCGCGAAATAGTCTTTCGCAAACCACCGCAGCATCCATTGCGGTGCGCCCCAGAGCCCGAACCAGCCGAGATCTATCGCTCCGGCCCCGATCCCGTCGCCTGGAATGCTCGTGGCTCGTCCGTCGCCGAGAGGGATGAGGATGCCGTTGTTCACCTTGTCTGCGCGTCGTTTCGCATCTTTTCCCGACATGTGGGCGAGGAGGGCGGAAGCGCACGCCGCGCCCTCCCACTTCGCGAGACCTGCCGTTTTCCGTCCGGACGTGCTGCATGCGTCACCAGCTGCGTAGACGCCAGGTAGAGGGGTGCGGAACTGGTCATCGATTATGACTGTGCCCGCAGAAGTGAGGTGGTCGGGGTGCACAAGTGAGGTGTTGGGCTTGTTACCGACAGCCCAGAAGACGTAATCTGCCTCGACCTCGCCGCTCGAGGTGAAGTATGCTTTTCCCTTCTCGGCCACCCGCTCGTTGAGGTGGATAGTAACTCCTCTAGATTCGAGTTGCGTGTGAAGACGCTCAGATACCCACTCGGGGACAAGGTACCCGCCCTTGGTGACGAGGAGTCTGTCGTGCGAATGCACCAGCGTGATACGCTTTTCTGGGTAATGTGTTGACAGCTCGCCAGCGATCTCGACACCGGCAGCCCCTCCTCCGACGATGAGCACGCATCCCGCCTTCCCGAAGGACGCCTGCGACTCGCGCAGCTCGCTGAGGTATCCCTGTCGCGTGGCGCCGAGGTCGGGACGCATCGGAGGGGCTTGCCATGCCCCAGTCGCGAGGATGCATTTCTTCCATCAGCCCTCATTCCTACTCCCGTAGAGACTCACATCGAAGACCACCTCGGTGCTGCCCTCCCACTCCCGATCGAGGACTACGCTCCCCTCCTTCAGCGCAGTCACGCGCGCTTGCACAACAGCGTGCCGTGATTCGGCTGGGAAGACGGTCGCCGTCGTCAGGTCCGCAGTGAGATTCTTCCGCTCCGAGCCGGGAACGACGAGCGCGCGCACGATAGCGGGCAGATGCGTTGCGAACCCTTTCGCGTCGATCAACACGACCCGGTAGGTGTCTGGTAGGCCCTTGGCGAGGACGTTGGCCGCCGAGTGGCCGGCAAAGCTCCCTTGACATCAACCCCGTTTTTGACTGAGGACGCGACTCACCACCAACGATCACAATGTTCTTCATGATGCGAGATCAGTGTGGATGTGGATACGGTGTGAATCCATTGCTGTACTAGCCAGTTCTTGGCACGCTCGTTTTATAGCGCATACCCAGCCAAACTTCGGCCGACATGACGCGAAGGCACCCCGGCACCGTTATCAGATTACGACCATCGCCGGCGAAAAAGTCTAAATCGCGCACTCGGCGATCGGCCATCTCGGCTTGCTCGTTACGAGCCTTTGCCGTCGAACCAAGCCGGGGCCGCAAGCGTGTGCGCCAGTGTATCCCCGACCTATACTTGATAGACATGCATGTGACTTCTACAGCCCCCCTGTACTCTGTGCATTTATGTTACAACTACTCCCCGTGACTCCCCGTGATTGTGACTGCGATTACAACTTGCCCTTGGCCTTCAGGTTAGCCTCGCCTTCGAACGCGATCGCCGAGTCGAGCTTGCACTCCTTCTCCCAGTTGTCGTCCTCGGGCTGCAGGCCCGGGAAGGTCGGCGAGCGGCGCACGAAGCGCTGCGCAATGGCGAGCGCGAGTGCGTTGCCGTCACTGGCCGCGTCGGCCAGCAGAAGCGTAGCGGCGACAATGTCAGCGAGGGCGAAGAGGACCTCGCGGGCGCGCGCGATCGCCTCGTCCTTGCGCGCCGGCTGGGCCAGCTGTGTGATCCGCGACCATGCCGTGAGAACTTCCTCACTCTCGCGGCCACCGGGGAGGGAGGAGCGGAGCCACGCGTCGAGAGCCGCGACGGTCGCCTTTCCGGTTCGGCCGTGCATGACCTTGACCGTGTCCGTGGACAGGACGTCGGTCGTGCCCTCCCAGATGGCGAGGACGTTGGCGTTGCGGAACAGACACGCCATGTTCATCTCCGGGTTCTCCACGTTCTCCATGTATCCCACCCCGCCGAGCGACTCCATGCACTCCTGAATGCCGGCGATGGAGTGTTTCGCCGTCGACGCCTTGAGCACGGGCGTGAGGATACGGATAAGCGCGCCGACCTGCGCGGGGTTGTTCGGTACGAGCGGCGCAGAGGGCGCGCCGGGGTGGTCGCCGGCACCGACTAGGGCAGAGACGAAGGCGGTGAACAGCGTGTCGGCGCGGTGCGTCAGGGTCACGCCCGCCAGCGTCCTGACGAACAGAGGCAGGGTGCGGAGGACATTGTTGGGCGGCTTGCGCGAGGGGAACTCGCGGATGCGGGCGAAGGCGCGCGCAACGCCGAGGCCGCGGCCGAGCGAGCCCATAGCCGACACAGCATTGTACAGGCGCGTGATGTTGAGGACGGTCGCGATCTGCACGACGCCGCGGCCCTCCTCGCCGATAAGCCAGGCGCGCATGTTCTTGAGTTCGACCTCGGCGGTGGGCAGCGACTTGGTGCCGAGCTTGTTCTTGAGGCGCTGGATGCGGATGCCGTTCATGTGCTCGACACCATTGACGTAGTATCGCGTCGGCGCCCAGAAGCAGCTCAGGCGCCCACTGTCGTCCGTCTTGGCCAGCAGGACGACGCACCCGCTGTCAGTCGCTGAGCTGAACCACTTGAACCCGTCGATGGACCAGGGGCCGAGCGGGTGTCCGTTGCCGTCGACCTCAGGCCCGCCCAGGCCAACGTGTGTCGCCACAGACTGCGTACCGGCCACGTCTGAGCCGCCCGCACGCTCAGTCATCCACTGCCCACTTGTCCAAGCGTAGGACGGGTCGCGGCTCATGAGGCGCACAAGAGCCGACTCGAACACCTTCTTGCGCAGAGGAAGCTGGTCAGCCGTGTACCCTGGAACCTCCTTCCTGAGGAGTTCACGCAGGAGGACTGAGATGGCTCCGTCTTGCATAGCCGAGGGACAGGTCACGGTCGCAGAGGCAGGGTTCCAGAGGTACAGCTTCAGCATCTGGTGCACGCGGGCGTACGCCTGGAGGTCGTGCTCGTAGCCGTTCGCGACGATGCCCTCGCGGATGCCCGTCGCCTGCAGCTGCTTCCATCCGTCAGATGTCACGAGCGGATCAGGGTTGGGCGTGCCAAAGGCGCGGAAGCCGTTGCCGGCAACGTAGGGCAGGTCATGCTCGGCGTTGGCGACCCACGACCAGACCTCGGGCGTGTTCAGAAAGTCGGAGAAGCGGACGAGGTCGGCCGAAAGCTGGCCGCGCAACTCGGCGCTGAGGAAGAGGTTGGCGGCGCGGTTGAGGGCGGCGTCCTCGAGGAACTGATTGGGGACCTCGGGTTGGACCTGGAAGAAGCCTGTCGTGCTGGTCGCTGCAACGGGGGCCATGGTGATGGGGTTGAAATGAGTGCGATGCAGAAAGCTGGTGCGTTGTCCTGCTCGCTCTTGAGGCGGGCAAGGTGGCCATGGGTCGGATCATGGATCAGCACTACGATGGTCGCCGGCCTCCAAGTAACCGATCTAAAATAGGCCCCGCCCACCTGAGGGCGCCCATCCCCGACGTCGTCGTCTGCCCGAAATCGGCATCTCTGAGCGTCCCCGCAAGGTTCTGTACGCTCGCAAGGCAGCCTGAATGCATAAGGGTAGCAAAACTCAGACTAGGAATGACCCAAAAATTTACGACATTGACATGATTCGAACATGCGCTCCCGAAGGAAGTTGATTCCTGAACCTCTTCCGAAGAAGACCGTTCTAGTCAACCGCGTTAACCACTCCGCCACAATGCCTTGGTTACAGCGTTGCAGGATGGATTGGCGGAAGCCTATAGGCCGGCAAATCGGTGTTTACGTAACCAGCATATTGGTGTGTCTCAGCCTCAGCATGCTGTGCTGCGCTGACCGCGTATGCCGCTCTCTGCATTGTGCTTTGTGTGACTATAAACAACTCTGCATGACTTCCGATTACAAACGTTCTCATTCACAGCCCACTCACGCCGCTCACAGCTTGCTGACCCAGAGACTCTGGGGCTCGAGCCATCCCTCGAGACCGTTAGTGCCGAGCTCGCGCCCAAGGCCGCTCCATTTGGCTCCACCGAAGGGGACGCGGGGGTCGAGTTTGAAGTGGCAGTTGACCCAGGACGAGCCGCTCTCGAGCTGGGCGGCGAGACGCTGACCGCGCTCCAGGTCCTTGGTCCAGACACTGCCGCCCAGGCCCATCTTGCTCGCGTTCGCGCGCTTCAGGACGTCCTCCTCGTCGCTCCACTTCAGGAGGGGGACGATGGGCCCGAACGGCTCCTCCTGCACGATACGGCTGTCCTCGGGCGGGTTGTCGATGATGGTGGGCTGCATGAAAAAGCCCTTGGGGAACTGGTCGCGCGCGTCCGTCTGTCCGCCCACGATCGCGCTCCAGCCCTCCGCCTTGATCGCCTCATACATCTCGCGCACCTTGCCGTACTGCATCTCGTTCTGGATCGGGCCGACGGTCGTGCCGGCGTCGGTGGGGTCTCCCAGCTTGATGTGCTTCGAGAACTCAATCAGGGCAGCCTTGAACTTGTCATAGATGCTGTCGTGGACGTACACGCGCTTGACGTCCATGCAGATCTGGCCCGAACCGAGGAAGCACATGGTGCCGACGACGGGCACAGCCTTGGCCAGGTCGGCGTCGTCGCACACGATTGCCACGTCATTGCCGCCAAGCTCGAGCGTGACGCGCTTCAGCGTGCGCGCACACGAGGCCATAACTTTCTTGCCCGTGAAGGACGAGCCGGTGAAGGACACCTTGTCGATTCCGTCGTGCTCGGTGAGCATCGGGCCGAGGTCGTCTCCACCAGAGAGCGCCTGGACAACGCCGGGAGGGAAGATGTTGGCAGCAAGCTCGACAAGCTTGAGGTTGCTGTAAGGCGTGAACGGCGAGGGCTTGACGATGACGCAGTTGCCGGTGATGAGACCGGAGGCGAGCTTGGCAGTCGCGAGGAGGAGGGGCCAGTTCCAGGGCACGATGGCAGCGCCGACGCCGAGAGGCATGTGGCGCAGGGTGGCGGTGTGCTCGTCATCGTCGACGAGGACCTGGTCCTTCACGCGCAGCGCGGCAAGGGCACGCATGAAGGCAGGAGTGCCGGCGAACTCCATCTCGACGGTCGAGATCGCCTTGCCCGTCTCCTTGACGAGGATGTCCTTGAAGCCGTCGGCGTTGGCCTCGACGGCATCGGCGAGCTTGTTCAGGAGCTTCTCGCGCTCGTCCCACGAAGTCTTGCCCCAGGCGGGAAAGGCGCGGCGGGCGGCAGCGACGGCCTTATCGACATCCTCCTGGGTCGCAACGGGGACTTCGGGCAGCGCCTCCTCAATAGCCGGGTTGACACCGTGACGAGTCTTGGCAGTCGAGGACTGCTTGCCGTCGATGGTGTTTGTGAAGGTCTGGAATCAGCGAAGAAGGAAGGTACAACTCACAGTCCAATCGAGCTTGCTGTCGGCGGTCATGGTGCTGGTCTGGCCAAGCAGGGTGTGGTGGAGGAAGAGGGGGCTTTGGGGAAGAATGATCGCCTGACAAGACTTCTGAGCAGACTAAATAGGACTGATCGAGGACGCCGCGCTGTTGTGGGGTTTGTCACCATGCACCACGTTATGATAGCAGCATGCAGCGCGTGCAGGCAGAGGAACCTCGAGCCAAGAAGTCAATCGCCGGGCCCCGGACGCCGGACACTAGGTACGCGCCATTAGCGTGCAGGGAGGGTTCCGATCCGGCTCGGAAATGACCGAATGCCGGGGTCCCCGCCTCATGCCCCCGCGTCCCTGGCCCTGTTCTCTCACTCTTTTCTCATCTATGGCCAATGGCCAGCATGCATCGCCTGGGTCGACGTGAACATGTTAGCAAGCCCAGGGGGCAACCTTGCTAAGCTGCGTCGGGCAGGGCAACCGTCTTGGTCATATCGCTGCATACCCCATCATCTTAACACGCGAATTCGTCCGCAATCAGCGTCCGTAAAGTGTCCGTTCCGGAATGGCCCGCGCAGCCTCGCATGCAACGCGCAAGCTAGCAAGCTAGACGTAGCCTCCGTCGACCTTGAAGCCCTCACACCCCATCCAGATCAAGCAGTCGGGCACTGGCTCGGTGTCATACGGGTCCCACCAGAAATTGAACTGCTGGTTCCTGACGTCGGGGTGGTCGGGGCCGTGGCAGTCCCAGATCTGCAGGTGTGTTTCGGCCTCTGCTCGCCCGTCGGTCACGTCGATGCAGAAGTCTGCCGTTGTCAGCGAAACACTGCTCCGCTGTCGGAACAGCCAGGGTCCAGAATAGACCGTCAGCGGCCAAGCTTACTGGACTCGGTCGACTTGATCTGACGCGTGCACGCGTCCCATTTCCATGTGACGCCCGCCGGCGAGTCGCACGGGTACAGCTCCACGTAGAACCCGTTCGAGGGGATGTACTCCTGCCGATGGCCGCGGGCTATCGTCAGCGATCGTCGGCGTTGCGGAGGCTGACTCACAGAGTCCAGACCCGATGCACAGTGGCGTCCCCGGGGGCGGTGGCTGTGGCGGGTTGTAATTCTTGTATTGGATCTGCGTCGCCTTGCCCGTCCCATCGAGCCAGAAGGACTGGTTCACGAGAGAAGGCTCACGCAGGATGAGGGTCGACCACATCGATCCATCGGCCCATGGCGACGTCACTGCCAGCTGCCAGTTCAGGACGGGGCGGATCGTGTACTGTCCTGTGAACTGCTTCGGGGTGTAGGGGTTGCAGAACTGCCAGGGTACGAGGGGACCGCAGTCGTGCGATGCGCGTTCGGCCGGGGCAGCCATCACCCCGGCGGCGACGACGGCAGCGGTCAGGAAATACAGAGCATTAGAAAGCATGGTAGGAATCGCCACAGAGAGGATCAGGCTGACATCATGTTAGCCGCTGCTTTATATAGAAAGGATCAACAAGCTTTACACAGCATCGCCCAGATCCATTCCATGTTCAACGTCTGCTACTCCTGGGAGTCGTCTGGAAAGCTTTTGGAGTGCGTTCAGAGCGAGGCATGGGATGTGGTGTCAGGTGATCGACACCGAAGATCTGGGCAGTGGGTGTCGGCGGAGACATGTTCGGTTCCACTCTGAGAGCCCTGATTATAATTCCACCCGGCCATCCTGCATCCTTGCAACTCTGCTCTTACCGAAGAGTGCCTCCGCATCCTGTCGGTTTCGCCCAAGCTCCCTCTCTGACTCGATGCTCACTTTCCAGAACATATCTCCATCATGCCGGTTGGAGTCTAAGAAACTCGAGCTCACGTGCTCGATAGGACGTTCACCTCTTTGACGGTATGCTCCCAGCCCCAGAGCTGCAACCTCGCAGGGGGAGCCCACCTGCTGAATCAAGACTCGGAACGGCCGAGCTGGTTCAGACGTTATCGCTCCCGGGGCTCCACCGGCTCCTGCTACCCCTGTCGGTTCCAAGAGTCTGCGCATGCAATCGGCGCGTCCTCGTCACCCGTGGTCGTGCTAGTGTGTCGCGCGGCTATTCAGCGCACCATTGATCAGACTTGAGACTTGGCGTCCTCCTCCTAGCTGTTTCCCATATTCCCCGTCACATACCGCGGAAGGCGCTACGTTCTCACCGTGTGAGGATGTGGCGAGCTCATCTCGCACGACTGGTCGAAGGGCTGTGACCGGGGCAACGCATTCGAGGAAGCCCTCTGTGACGATGTCGGGCTACTCTCCTTGTATCCACTTACCATCGACATTATGCGCTTCCTCCCCGGCTCCTACGTAGCGTACGACCTGCAGAAACACTGCTGGGCCGCGCTCGGATACATTTACAAGCCACGACCCCCGAACGGCACCCCGGAGGCGGTCCGTAAACGTTCGCGTCCCGTCTGCAGGAGGAGATGCGCGCAGCCCATCATGCCGGAAACTTCCTCCATAGTGCCGACCAGCGGCCCTCGCCAGTGGGACTTATCTCGTTGACTGTCCCCCGATGGGAGAGTGCTGGCCAGACTAACCCGTCCTCTCTGCCGAGCATTTATGAGGGGAGCTTCCGCTTTGGAAACATCGGCCGATGATGCTCTCTACTCATGTCGAAAGGCTGGACTACTTTTGCGGTAGAGATGTGTACGCCGACGAACCCGATCACTCCTCGCACGACGTGGTAAATGGTGGAGGTTCGCCCAAAGAGAAAGCAACGAAGACGCCTCCAACCCCCCTTACATTTCACGCCATCACCGATCGTTCTGCGAAGAGACAGGAGAGACCATGCCCGCCCCCTCCCAGGCTCCCAGGGGCGCACCAACTTCACGGACGCCCGGTATGGCGCGTTCAGGGGCTCAACGGTGCTGGTAGAAGGCGGCGATACGGTTTGACTTCACGGGCTGCAAGATTTGCGGTCGGGCCGGGACACACTCACCTTGGGAGAACTACGGTCAAGGGCCTGCAGGTCACGATTGCGCACAACCATGGAGCCCAGAGGAAGCATGACAGGCTTTTGATCAAATGATGGTAAGTTTGTTATCTGGGCAGTGGGCCCCTCATGTGCTCGTGGGATCGGTAGTCGAGAGGACGTCGAATGTGACTTTGTACTGTACTGTGTGCGCCTCCGCCCCGCCGCACCTGGCGCCCTAGTCACGACTGGCCAAGACTTAACAACCTTGCTCACAGAAGGCGGGGAGACTAACACATCTGACATCTGGAGGCGGCACCAAAGCCACGCCGGAAACGTACATATGTAAGATTGGCTGCTCCCGGATAGAAGCATTTCCTACTAACCTCTCCATATCCTCCATCATGCTCGACTGGGCCACCGGCGACTGGATCTCTGACGAATACGGCGAGGAGCGAGAAGAGGGCGAGGAGAGTCGCGAAAACTCTGACGGCGAAGAGGACCCCGCCGTCACACTCAAGAAGGTGCGAGCGGCCAAGCACGCCAAGTACCTTGCCCTCCCCGCGCGTGTCCCGCCCTCACTTGTCGGGACGTACATCATCGACTGCGCCCAGATCGAAAACGGCTGGGATGATGCGGACGACCTCCGTTTGTCCATCACCGGCACGTCGCTTCCCAGCATCTACCAGGCGACTTTCGACTTTGGCATCATCGAGGGTGCCATGATGCTTGCACACGATCGCAAGCCACTGAGCTACTTCAGTGAGGAGACGATGGAGGAGATTGAGATTGCGGAGTCAGGACAACGCGCGCCTGTCAAGCTCGAGAGCGGGAGTGAAATCGAGGATGAAGCCTCCAAAGCCGACGGGGACAGCGACGACCAGCGGCTGCCAGGTAGGGGTATGAAGCGCAAAGCGCCAGCCGTCACCAATCACCCCTCGAAGGCTACCAAGCCCAGCCCCGCCTCCAACACTGGAGCCGGACTCACGCTCGCTCTGCATGCGCTCCCGCGACAAGGGCTCGGGCGAGATCGACCCTCGGCCGAGCATGGGCAGCATCTCGTTCAACGAGCGGCTCACTGAATTCAACGGCACGGTCGACATCGACGTGGTGGGCGAGGACGTGCCCTTCAGAGGGCGCAAGATCTCAGACACGCTCGAGAAGACGGCCAGGTGGGAAGACTACGGGTACGCCGCGGCCGAGTATGCTTCCGTGGCTCGCTGGCGCTAGCCCTCTTTGGAGCAGATACCGCACTTGCAGAACTTTTTATGCATCAGAATACGAGCTCCCACGTCTCGGACACAAACTCGTCCGCTCCAAATGCATTAGGCGCAACGTGCCTCTCCTCCCCGACCTTGCTGAAACCCCTGGACCCGTACAGTCTCCTCGCCGGTCCGAGTCCAGCCTCAGTATCAAGTACTATGCCGGCGTATCCCTTCTCCCTCGCAAAGCTCACGCACGCATCGACGAGCCTGCTCGCAAGACCACATCCCCTCGCCTTGGGCGTGACGAGAAGGACACGGATCTTGGCAAAGTTCCGGTCCCCAGGCGCGGCGACGAGGAAGATACATCCTGCCCTCTCGCCGTTCACAGTCGCGATCCAACCCCGCTCGCGGCCAGAGGGTCGGAAGTCAGCCACGATCTGAGCCACGAGACGCTCAAAATCCTCGTTCCACCCCTTCTCCTGCCAGTACAGCTCGGAGTGGGCGGAGAGAATCCAGCCCAGGTCGCCGGCGCCGGTGCGCAGATCACGGAGCTCGATGACGGGCTTGGTCTCCACGGTCCCGTTGGTGGTGTTGGTGGTGTGGCTGCCGTCGGCGAGCTTGGCACGCTTAGCTGGGGGCGGGGACGTCGGCGTCGCATTCGTGGCAGTAGGCTCCGACGATGTGTCGGGTCCGAGGAGATTCTCAATAGTCTTCATGGCCTGCATAAGCTGCTCTATTTTCTCGGCTGAGAGGGGAGCGAGCATGTTGCCGACCTCGGCATTTGTACGGGCGGCAATTGCCTCGGCTTCTCCCCACCCAGCCTCAGTGAGGGAGAGGAGCGTCGTGCGTCCGTCCTTCGGACTCTGGTCACGACGAGCATAACCCTTGTTCTCGAGCTTGCGCAGAATGCGCGAGAGGTACCCGGCGTCCATGCCGAGACGCTTGCCAATGGCGGACGCCGTGTTCTCGCCCTGAGGGTTTGCGAGCTCGTACAGCACACGGTTGTCCGCGAGCGTGAGGTCTGCATCGTGCATGGGACTCAGGACGCTGATGCGCTGGGTGTAGTAGCGGTTGAAGTGGCGGAGAGCGTGGATTTGTTCCATGTCGGGGGGGATGGTCATGACTGGTGAGATTTGTGAGATGGCAGCGGGAGGTGGGGAAGAAGACGATGGGAAAAGAGGTTGACTCGGTCAAGTATTCGATCGTCCTTAAGTGGGGGGAAGGTGAAAAGTGCCCACTTGCTGATGTGATTGGCTGCACTCATCGAAAGGTTGACCGAGTCAACAAGTTGCTCGAGCCTGTGCAACCGGAACCAAAGGCGAGGGACGCGTGACTATTGAGGGCTGACGGACGTTGACTCAACCGCGTCTCAAGGCTCGCACCCGTGATAGATCAAGAACAAAAGACGTCACGTAGTCGACTTCCGCGGCAAGTTCCTCCATTTTCACTATCTGAACCACACCACGATGCCGCCCAACCCCAGTGCAGCACTCCCTCGCGACGGCTTCAGCTATCGGAGCGGGCGCTTCACGACTGAGAAGCCCTACAACCTAGAACGCGTTGACGTTGAAGAGCTGAAGCGCGCCTTTCTGCCGAGTCTTACCGACAAGGGACGAAAGATGCTGAAACAGTACCCGAGTTACAGCTGGTCAGGGAATCCCTGCGGGTTCGTCAAGGGCTAGCTGCAGCACTATGCCGTGGAGTATGATGCGAAGGAGTACAGTGGCGAAGCGACAAACCTGTTGTAGAAGGTTCTCAAGGCTGGCAAGGTGCGTTCAAAAAGCATTCTTCATACTGACTGGGCACAGTGTGACAAGGTGCCTGAACATATCGAGCGTCTTCAGAAGGAAATGGAAGTGGAATGGCTAGCACGGGTCCGGCCAGCTGATCTCGTCGACCACCCCGAATTGCTACTGAAGAAGTACTTCATCGACGACAAAGGAAAGCCGGACCGGGGATGAAGTTCAGATCCAGTAGGCATTCCTTTCCCACAGTTCAGCTCCTATCTCGCAAGTCAGTTCCGCGAGGCCGTCAACCGGGTGCCAGGATTGCACCACTCAACGTACGCCGCGGCCACACGCAGATGATCTACCTCGGCTGGAGCAAGCAGACCGTGCATGCCGCTGGTCGTGGAAGGGCGGAGGAGGAGGCCGCTGAGCTAGACGCAGCAACCGAAGCACGCCGGAAGGAACGTGTCGCCCGACACCAGCGATATCTGGACGACTTTGTTGACCCAGATGACGATCTGGTGGACATCTCTGGGCTGTACATGGTCGACTGCGAGGATATCGAGGACGAGTGGCCCGACTTGACCGAAAACATGATGCTGAGTGTGCGCGAGACGGGCATTGCGGGAGTATTCAAGGCCGACTTCGACTTTGGCATGTACGAGGGCGTCATGATGATCAGCGCCGAGAAAGCCGCACTGGCGCAGTTTATGGCCGAGGCTGAAGAATCTGATTCCGAAGAACACGGAGGACCAGCCGCACGAGGCAGGAAGCGCAAGGCCGCTGGCTCGGAGCGTGCTGCACGACCCTCCAAGAGGAAGACGGCCAAACCTACAGTATTCCACCTCTGCATGCGCGGACAGGAGACCGGCGAGGGTGAGATCTTCCCCAACCCCAAGCGAGGGACTCTCAGCTTCGACACCACGGGGTACTGCGCTCTCAATGGCCGCGTCAGTGTGCCGTACGTCGGAAGCACCGTGGAGTTCAGAGCGAGGAAAGTATCGGATTCACCGGCCAGGCTGCGGTTCATGTGGAGCCAGTTCTCGCCGAGTGCACACAAGTGCGCGCTGGTTGGGCGGTGGAGGTAGCCATGGGCCCAGCCTCAAGGCACTGGTTGTCGACTGGAAAACATCATAGCATGGCATCAAGCTACAACAGAAACAAAAGTGCCTATCATCTCCGTCTAAATTTCACCGGCTCGCTGATTCTGTTCTTGTCGTCATTCATAGTGTTCCGCTCGGCTGTGAAGTGCACCTGAGTGGGTGACAGCTTGCGGCGCAACTGCGCCATGTTGCTATCGACGGGAGGAAAGGACCGGTAGCGCACCACGGCACGCTGCGGCGTCTTCTTGCAGCTGTTGTCGACGTGCAGTCGAGTTTTTTCGCTCTCCGGGCATTTCGCCAAGGCGAAGCCGTACTTGCCCTTCCAGTCTTCCATTCATGGAAGCTCCCGTCGAATGTGGAGTGAAGTACTATGTGAGGTGTCGAGAGGGAAATAGCAAATGCATGCACTGGTTCATCGACCTTCAGTATCATGAGGGCAGGCCTCGGCTCTTGATAGCAAACTTCTCGAGCACGTAATGCCTCGCTCAAACCATTCGCCGCGGGTGGTTCGATTTGCCACCGAACGCTCCGTTCCCCATCGGCCTCAGTGCGTCGGCTGACCGACTACTGACCCCGAGACTTCTGTCAGATCTTCCTGGCAGTGTCAGCGGTTTGATCCGCAGTAGTGGCCATGACTTGTCGATGCTAGCGGCAGGGCATCCATTAGTGTGGACTGCCGATGTTTCTGGCGTCGAGGACGTCTGAGCTCTGCAGGCTGCACGTTCGTCAGCCGTCACCTGCGCCGGTCCGTGGTGCGGTGGCTTTCGGCCACCATGCCGCGGCCCCTCAACTGCTTGCAGTACCCCACCTCGGTGCCGGCACGCAGGGCCTAGTCCGTTGCTGTGGTGCTTCGTTTCGGCGGTAGCGTCCTGGAGCTTCCTGGCTCCCGCGGTTCGGGGGTTGGTAACGTCTTGAAGGTCAATGCGAGTCTGGGGACACTTCTCAGCGCGCAGGGTCTACACGGTGCCCGCGCTCGCGCCACCCCACAACCACGTCAGGACCCCGCATGGCCTAGACCGGGGGCGGGCACCGCGCTGCATGCGCCGCATGCACACCTGGGTGTTGTTGATGAACGCGGCCTCGACTGCGTGCCCGCCAGTGACGACGGTGTGAGGAGTTATGCCGGCATAGGCGTTTCGCTGGACGATGGTTGGAATGATGCTGATGTCTGCTGATGTGAGCAGCGTGCAAAGGAGGTGACGGGATTGGTTGGACATGCACAACAGTGTCCAGACACGGCCAGAAGTTGGGTTGGAGGGTTTCAGAATGTCCCGGCCCCGTCGACCCCGGCTGCTTCTGAGCATGCGTCTACCAGCATGCATTGTCTCGCTGCCCGCAGTGTATGGTGCTGCCGGCATCGATCAGGACGCTGGCAAGTTGTCAGCCAGGGGCTGCTTGTTACCCAGTGCCTTGGGCGGATTCCAATTCGACCAGCTGCTCCATCCTGGTTCCCCGTAGGAGCATGTAAGCGGCCAAGTCTGTGCAGCCATGTGCGAAGCGTAGTGCGACGCTGCGATGCAGTGGGCTGAGGTATTAATGCGCCCCCCCCTCCACAATCCCTCCGATTACACACCTGCTCTTTCGACCATCCTCGCGACCTTCTTTCTTACTTCATCTCCCCCCCCCCCCCCCCCCCCTGCCCTCCCCCCCCCCCCCCCCCCCCCCCCCCCCCCCCTCCTTTGGCGGACAATGTGCACAGCCGTTGCGCAGGGGAATTCCAGGGCGTTTCCAGCGCTGACACGAGGGGACCTGGCGAAGGGGATCGGGTGGGTGTGGGGAGCCAGGGAAGAGTTAATCTCGCAGAAACCACCTTAATTTATGATGTACGAAACAGGGACGAAGGCTTATTTCTCCGCCTCCACCGCGTCTCAATGCGATCGTGCGGCCGCGCGGGCAATGCGGAACCGAGCGAGACAAGATTGCAGCTCCGTGCGAAGTAATGAAACAAAGAACGTACGTGCATTTGAAGGTACTGAGCGGTAGTAGAGTAATAGGACTAGAGTACTACTGTTTACAGCGGGGATGGATGTCCCGCGCGTTTAATAACTTAACATTTGGGAGTGCTAGCCGGTGGCCTGACCGGCAGTAGCGAGTGTGCGCGCTTACTGACACTTGAACTCGTTGAGTCCACCGATGGCGTCGGAGTTGGTGATGGCACTGAAGCCGTTGGGAAGGAGGGTCTTGATGAAGCCCTGGAAGTTGCATCCGTTCGAGGAAACAGTGCCAGTGCCGAGCCAGTTGAAGCTCTCCGGGAAGTTGGTGAAGCCGAAGCCGAAGTTCATGCCGGGGTTGGTCGGGGCCTCCTTGTAGAAGAGCATACCCCAGGTGATGATCTCCGCAGCGGTCATGGGGACAGAGCGACGCGACCAGTAGGGAGGGAACTTGTCCTGGCGGAACCAGTGGTCGATGTCGATGGGGGTCTGGCGCGAGTTCTGGCCACGGAACACCTCCATGGCGAAACCGGACTCAGCATAAGCCACGATCGCGCGAAGGGGGTTGAAGTCGAAGCCGTTGTTGTTCTCCTTCGAGTTGGTGTAGGCACGAAGACGAGACTGAGCCTGAACCTTGGGAGTGACATCGCCGTTGCCGTACTGGTTGATCTCTCCCTTGTACTGGTCAAGGAGACCCTCGTCCACGGCCCAGTTGTTGCCGAGCTTGAGGTCCTTACGAGTGACTGAAGCATCGCCCTCGAGGATACCGTGCTCGCGAATACCGACACCGGCGTTCGGGACAGCGCCACCGATGGAAACAGTCAGGGTCTTCATGTCACCCTTGAAGATGATACCGGCCATGATCAGAAGAGAAGAAAGGTCGGGGGCGATCGAGAGACCCTCCCAGACACCGACGAAGAGCTCCTGCACGGTAGCAACACCGTTCCGGGGGATGTAGCCGTAGTTGGCAATCGTGTTGAGACCCGGGCAAGGGCCGCGCATGGCACCCTCAGGAGCCAGCTGGTACGGGTGCTCGTCGTTTTCGGCAGGGCCCCAGATTCCCCAGTCGCAGTTCTCGAGGGTGAGGTCCTCGCGGAAGGGAGTCTTGCGCGAGGAGAAGTCGGCGGTGCCGGAGGAGTTGCGACCCCAAGGGCGGAGGTCACCGCACGAGTCGCCACGCCACAGGCCGTAGGCGTCGTAGAGCATCTCGGGGGTGATGTCCGCGGCGGTCTTGTCCAAGAAGGGGTTCTTAGGCCAGCCGGGGAACTTGGGGTTGGCAGCGGCACGCCTGAGGACCTCGGCCGAACCCTCCTGGAAGGCTTGGGTCAAACGCTGGATGTCGGCGGGGTTCCAGGTCTTGGTGAGACCCTTGAAGGCGTTCATGAGGTCACCGAGACCGACCTTGCCCTGTCCTCCGGAAGAGTTACCCTCGGAGAAGAGGCCGGTGAGGAAGTTGGCGTTGGAGCCACCGCCCTGGTTGCTGCCTCCACCGAGAAGACCACCGAGGAGACCGCCACCACCACCACCGTTGCCGCCGCCGCCTCCTCCGCCGAGCATGCTGGTCAGGCCGGAGAGCAGCTGACGACGGTCGTGCTCAGAGAGATCGGGGTCCATCCAGGGGTAGGCCGATGCACCAGGCATCATGGTGACGGCAGTGGCCGCGCCGAGAATGAGCGCAGAGACCTTCATGACGTCGAGTGATGAAGAGGTGAACGAAAGTGAATATGTAAAAGAGAGACGAAGGCGATGTCGAAGCCTTAACTCGCTAAGTCGATTGTCGAGTTATGAAAGTCCGTTGGTTGACGAGGAGAAGTGCATTCGATATGGCCTTGTCTTATATATCAATCAAACACCCGAATGCAGCCGTGTTGTCCGAAAACAACACGGTTATTGACCCCCGTTCTTCGTAGAGGCATGGTGCAGCTTGGAAACTCGGGTCAAGCTGTAACGTCGACGCCGCAGACACGGGGGTCAACCAGCTGAAGCATGATGGGGTTGGAATGACGGTAATGGCCAGCACAACGGTCAAGGTCAAGGTTGGGGCAAGGGAGATCCCGTCGACTCGTGCGTCAGACACGCTGCATTCGATTGACTAGCTAGTAACTTGAGGCGAGGTCCTGCCGGGATCGCACTGCGAGGAAGCAGGCATTGAGCTCAAATGCCCGGTGACAGGCGACCGGCGGCGCGAACGCAGAGTACCAGGAACTCTGGGACCAAACTCTTTTGGGGCCGGTACCGTAATAGAATGTCGTCTGTTGGGTGCCGGAACATGGCTTGGCGGGCCGAGGACTCTTAGCGCGCGTGGTGTCGCTAGCGGCTGGGCTTTGTTGCTTGCAAGCAAACGAGGAGAGAGCATGGAGGCACACAAGGGTAGAGCCGGACGCGTGGTGAGCTCCAGAGCATGCGCCCAGCGTCTCGACTACAGCCGCCATCCTTGGGTTGATGGAAAAGTCAAAGACAGTGGGGACGACAAGGCACGTTGCATGCCCAACAAGCTCTTTGACAGTGCCGACCGACGTGAGAACGCTGCTGGGTTAGACTTTTGCAGTTGTAGGTTAATATGTTTCAACTGGTTTAGCAACATGAAACTTGGAAACTCGACAGACAGCGGTCAACCTTCAGACAATAGTATCCAAGGCGACAAGAGGTGGAGATCTGAAGAGGACACGAGACGATACTGGAACCGACCGATCGAAGTGAGATCCAGCCGTGGGGCCAAGACACACGCGTGGGCAGCAAGTTTCACGCTACCCCGGAGGTGAAATCAGATCAGAAAGCCGCCGGATCAACCAAAAAATGAAATCACTAGGGTGGTGGGCAACCGGGGTTTCTGGGACCTGGAAGCGGGCGAGAGGCGTTGCGGGGCAGCATCGCAGAATGATAAGGTTTGTACGTTTGAGAGTTGAGTTTGTCATCGTGCCAGAGTCAAGAGCTCGTGTCAGCAAGGGTAGCGTGAATTTACTCCCGCTCGGTCGTTTCACCGGTTTCGTCGTTTTGTTTACAATTTCTCTGCCACCGCTCGTCAGGCTCGTGCTGTCTCGGATGAATGCAGTGCTTCGGATTGTTCTATGGCAGGCACACGACGGCTGTCAATCACCCCTTCCTTGGAGGCTGACAACGGGGGGCTTGTGCGTATCAGGAGATCCGCGGAGGCGCGACTTTGGCCCCCTCGCAATGATCAAGTGATCGATCGAGAGGACCCGAGGATGGTGGATAGACTGGTCACGTGATACGTTTGCGACGGGCGGACGTGTGTGGGGCGAGGACGCGGACGAGACCGAAACGCGCGTAAGAAGAGGGGTCCAGAATTCGAAGCTTCGGAGAGCGGGATGAGCGTCCCATAACATTGGGATCTGTTCTCATCACCCCGTTATGCTGGCATCGTGCTGGCATTACGGACGTCCCTCACCATCCCGCGGGCAAACAGAACAGATCTGGACCCACCACGCTGCACTCCCGGGAGCACTAAGATACCTCATCTCCTATCACTGAGACAAATCTTATCGCTGTCTCTGCACTGACATCATCAGCCTTCCAATCTTCTTGCCGTCGGCAACCGCTCACGCTCGCTCGTGCAGGACTTTTACGTTCGGAGTAAGGCACACACCACAACAAGCGTCCATGTCGGACCCAGCCCACACTGCATCAGCCTCAATCCAGCCCGTGACAATCCGTCTGTTACCCGGCCCCTTGGCTTCCACTTCCAGCTCCTCGTATCGGTTCCTCCACCCCTTCTACCCCTCTCGCCCCTAGTCTTCTCACCCCCTATCAGTGTACATCGACCGATGACCGTTGGCTGCCGGCGTGTGCGTGACTGTGACTGCAATGTGCATCACGGTGCGACACTGTGACCTGGTGTTACTAAATCGTGTCTCATCTCTCCATCACTTATGCTTGCCGCTGTTTGTGTCGTGCGCTTGAAGCATGCCGCCTCAGTTCATCCAGACTATGTTTGGATAACGCCAGCCTCCTACGCTAGTGGCGTGAGCGTGTCAGCGAGTGATCTTCCGACCATGCATGGCAGGGGCCGGTGGGCAAGAAAGCGACAGTCGTGTACTGCGCTTGCGTGCGCGAAGTCGCTGAGGCCCTAAACGAGGTCTATACCAATGTAGTTCGGTCAAGGCAATCCCCACTCGATCCACGTTTCTTGCCAAGCTTGCGCACCCAAAGTGTTGACCCAGCTGCCGCTCCGTGATCTGACACTTAATCTTGGAAATTGGATCAGATCTGGGCCTCTATAAGCATCAACAGTGTGGTGGGCCAAGGTTCAGCGCAACTTCCGCGTGCGAACCACCTGCCAGCGTCTCGTTTCGTCGGAGGCAATGTCGCATGTGAGGTCCTCTCGTGCACACCAACCCACCTTTTCTCCAGCCCAGGCTGTCATCCTACGCTCCCGCTCGGGGTTATAGAAGAGTTTCCGATCGCCAGAGATCGCAACCGGTGGGCCGTCGTTGACCTCATTCATACTGCCGGGCATCCCGACCCCAGCCCGCCAATCGTCTGATGTGCATTTGCGTTGTGCACTTGACTGCTTCCGAATCGCTGGGAGGAAACAAGCGCTGAAACGTGCCGATTCGGAGGCAGCGTGAGCCTGTCGTGAGTTTGTTGCGCGTTTGTCATGAGCTTGTCCAAAGCTTGTGTTCATGAAAGGGCGCCGGAGCCCTAGAGGAGGTGGTCACCCCCTCGGCGGTCGCGACGGCGTGCCTGGCGACGAAGCGACTGCGACACGGCTACCAACGGCCCTCGGTGGCCCGGCACGGCGATCTTCGACCTCGTCCTCCGTCTCAGTGAGCTTGCTGCTTCTTACTGGCTCCCTGCTGGTCCCGGGCGCCGTAGGGCAGGCACCGACCACGACCCCACCACCCACCATTCCACCCGTCGGGACGCCGACGAGCCACATACTCGAGGTGCCCCGGATTGCAACGATGACATCGCGTGGACGAAGATCTGGTGCAGCACATTGTAGTCCCTCGCACCCAGCTAGACTCTGTGTTACGAGACACTTGCTTCATGCTCGAAGCATCACCAACGTGAGTCAGTTACCAACCTACACTCTCCTCACTCTTGACCCGAGACCCCCCCTCACTCTCTGACTGACTCTCCGACTGTGCAATGGCACATTCCTCCTTTGACCGACAGCAGAGGTACCCAGCTGCCAGGTCCCAAGCCCACAATGGGGCGTGTTGACACCGGCCGAACTTAGTGCAGCTCTCCGCCGAGACACGGCTCTAGAGCAAGATCCTCGAGAGCACGTTTGATAGACAATCGTAAGTGGGCGGTCTGCCATTGATCATACGGCCGCCGAGCGGCGCGCCGCGCCCTGCATGACCGGCGCGGACATCACCACTGTCATTGCGGTGATGCGGACAGACCGGGACCGAGCTGCTTACTTGGGGCACCCACCGGTGGACAAGTAGTCAACCACGTCTCGCTCCGTCTTCCAGACTCCTCTCCGTCGTCTTTGTGCGCAAAGTCCTTTGCACATCGGTCGATATATTGACAGCGCGTCCCAGTCAAATCAGCTTGCCCTCTCAGCTTGGCCCGTCCCAAGCCTGTGGTTACATCTGGGAATCCAGCAAAGGTAATCAGCAGAGCTCGCAGCTCGATGACAGCATCTTGTAACGCGTAGGTTCACTCACACTCGATCTTGAAGCTACGCTGTCAATGGAGAGGAGAGGCAGTGGATGAAACGCCCGAGCTCTGGTAGTGAGTTTGTAAGGTGCCTCGTTGCCTCCCGTGTCTGCTCTATACTCTCTAGACTCTACCGCAGTGCCAAGTCTCCGCTTTCACGCATATAAGAGCACAGTGATAGACACCACGATCGCCGCTGTTTTCAGCGTGCGCCTATCACTCACTCGCAGCACAGGGCGCGCCAACCGCGCCATTCATCCGCCGATCACACACCGCAGCAAATGTGGCACTCACCACATCTGCAGCACCCGCGACATTTCCTCACAAAATTACTACTCCTTCGTCAGTCATCCCAGCCTTCAATCTTCTCCCTGCCGGAGCTTTTGAGGGAGCCGGACACGATGGGAACGTCCAAGACACGCGTGCATCAATGGTGTAGTCGCTATCATACTTCCTTCGGGTTCTTACGATCCGGATGAATCATCCTTGGAAGTGGTCCCGGGTTCAAATCCCGGTTGGTGCCTCTTTTGTTACTCTGCTCGCCGTATGGAGGCGCGAGGAGGGTGCGAGCTTGTTGGTCGTTGCGATACGAGCGTGGGGGAGATGGCTGGGCACACCAGTGCCGATCCTGGCGGTGGCGTGGTGCGAGGTCGCGTGTTTTGACCCTGCGCTATCACCAGCGGTCTACAGGTATACATCTCGGCGCCTAATCTCCAGCGCGCCTTTCCCAGATTTTGTAGCTCCGCACGCACGTCAGACTCAGCACAAGCTGTGCTGTCTCTCGCATGCTCGCGGACGATCGAATCACCCACTTCATCATCAGTTGGGAGACCATCAGTCAGAGCCGTTAGTATAGCTACGCCCCCTCCACGGGTTCGATTCCACGCGCGTTACTTCTGACCCAGATGACATGTCACTTGCCTACAGTTCGTTTTCACCTGTCGCACACCTACCCTGTCACAGCGTTGACGATCTTCTTCATGGCGTCGATGGTCTCCTCCTCGTGACCGACATATCCGATGACCTGAAGACAGAGCGGCGCGCCCTGGGCGACCTCGGGGTCGTAGGTGGAGTAGATCTCCTTCTCCTTGTCGTTGCGCGGCTTGTATCCGTCCTGCTTGTCCTTCTCGTCCTGCTTGTCCACTTTAAGGCCAGTCGGGAACACGCCAGCGGGGTAGTTGGCCAGGTTCCAGTACGAGGTGTACTGTTGTCAGTTTTCACGTAGAATGGGCAACTTACGTTCCAGTACTTGGCGGTGAAGGGCTGGGGGGCGGGAGTCGGACCAACGGGCGAAAGCAGGCAGTCAATGCCGGCGTCCTGCCAGTGGTGCGCGACCTCCATGCGGTAGGCGTCGCGCTCGCCGACGAGTTTGATGATCTCATCACGATCGAGAGGCCGGCCCTGGCTCACGATCCAGTCCGTCATCGGGTCGGCAGGCTCGTCCGCCCTCGCCAGCGAGTCGTAGACGAGCTTGCCGCCGTCGGGGAAGTACAGGTGGGTCTGCGTGTCAGCTCTTATCATCGGCCTCTGGCAAGCCTCTTTGCTCTCCAACTCACAATGAGCTCCCATGAGCGTTCCGACTTGTACGGTTTGTACTCGACGACCTCGAAGTTGGGTTTCTTCTTGAGCTTGTCGACGGCATAGTCGAGGGCACGCTGAACCGAGCCGACGGGGCGCACGACGCCGTCGTCGCGGAGCACGCCGACGCGCAGTTTGCCCTTCTGCTCGACCTTGCGCCAGGGCTTGACCTGGAGGCTGGGGTCGTAGTTCCAGGGCCTGGCGTCGGCGACAATCTTCATGATGAGCTCGAGGTCCTCGACGCTATGGCCCATCGGACCCAGCGTGGAGATGATGCCCTCGTATCCGGGGGCGGCGGATAGCGTTTCGGCACCGGTGTTGGGAACGCGGCCGATGGAGGGCTTGAACGAGAAGATACCGCATGCGGCGGCGGGGGAGCGCACGGAGCCACCGATGTCGGAGCCGATACCGAGCGGGGAGCCATGCATGGCGAGGAGCGCACCCTCACCACCGGTAGAGCCGCCGGGGACGAGGTCGACGTTGTGCGGGTTCAGCGTCGCGCCCCACGCACTACGGCACTCGAGGTGCATGACGGCCTGGCAGTTGATGGTGCGACAGTAGGCCACAGCCCCGGCCTCGCGGAGAATTGCGAACAGGTGCGAGTCCTTGTCCGCAATCTGGTCGACGGCGTACAGGAATCCGCAGGGCGCGGCATGGCCCTTCTGCCGGATGTGGTCCTTGATACTGATCGGGACGCCGTGGAGGGGTCCAACCGTTTTGCCGTTCTTCGCCTGGTAGTCGTCCAGCTCCTTGGCGCGCTGCAGCGCCTCGTCCGGGAACAGCTCGAGCACGCAGTTCGTCGCCTATCTTTGTCAGCAATGTGTGAAGTGGGGGTGAAGGTGTAGGGGACGTACCTGCTGAGCAATCGCGGCGGCCTTGATGAATGCTTTAGTCACCTCCACAGAGGTGTACTTCTTGTCCGCGATTGCCTTGGCGAGCGGAATGACACCCTGGTTCACGATCTCGAGCTCCTTCTTGTCCAGCAGGCCGGAGCGCTGCAGCAGGTCGCGCCGGTCCTTGGGGAGCGGGAACAGCGACTCGGGCAGAGCGTACTCCTTCGGAATCGTCGCGTCGCGCGCAGCGATCGCCTTCTTGGCGAGAGCCACTCCGTCAGGCATGATGATAGTGAGAGGTTTGGGGTGTGAGAAAGCTACAGGGGGCTCCCGGATACATGCGATGCGGGCCAGCTTATATAACACCCACGGTCGACGGGTCCGACAGCCGGCGGGTGGGCAGTGACCGAAATGACCGATCAGGTGACTGTCGTCGCCGGGTGCCGTCACCCCCTCGCTACGTCGTATCGATCTGCATCTCGTGGGGACTACGGGGTCTGGTGTGCATGCGGACACTTCGGCTAAGCACGGCGCCCCAGGGAGCAGCCTCCCCTGGTAGTCAGGTCGCACCCGATCTGCAGCACGCGCCTGCCGTCAGGCAGCGGGCAAGCGGCAAGTGGGCATTGGATGTGAATGTGAGAGCTCGGCGCTTCCGCGATTGTGTGTTTCACTCACAATGCTGCTCCGTTCCGAAGACCTAGCGGGGAAGTCGGCGCTTGTGTCGGACCAGTTGATAGTGGTCTTGGTCAGCACTGGGATTCGGCAGGGCTGCTCCGATTGGCGTTGGGGTGGCGTTGGGTGGCTTAGACGCCAGAGGGTTGGAACACCTTCAATACGGGAGGTCGCCGACGCAGTCTGCACAGCACCTAATTTACTGCGCAGACAATCACCGGATGCTGGCTGCAAGTACGCGGTGTGTTGATGTGAGGGTATTGGCATTGCTTGGCGATCGCCAACGGAACGCAGGACCGGGGGGTATTCCCGGAACACAACCCCCACAATGAGTGCAGGGTTCAAGATCGCCGCTGGCGGATCTACTCGCTTGTCGGCTGTCGCTTGTCAGCGTGTGTCAAGACTCAGGTTGAGAGGTCAAACGACCTGTGTGCAACATGTTGACACGGCGCTTGCAGCGGGAAGGCGGTGGCGGAGTCAGATCAGATAAGTTAAGGACAGTGACGTCAGTCTCACATCGGCTGATGCCCATCAAACGTCCAGACTGCACAAGGGGACGGACACCCGATGGGTCGTCGCGCAAGGAACATCTGCAAGGGCATCACAACATGGCGTGATATCCGGTTCGCCAGTGGCAGGGAGGATCTTTGCGAGGGATTTCGAGTTTACGGTCAGGATGCTGATATAGGCGTCGGCTTTCTGACCTCCGAAAAGCAAAGGCCGGGGACCCTGCTATCTTCCGGCGTTTGAAGCTATCGTCGGATCATTCACCGAAGCGCCATGTGAAGGCAAGACTCTCGTGTCGATAAGAATAGAGCTGAAGGTGGTAGTTGCTGAGCAGGACGTTCGGCAGCGTTGCCATCCTTGCTGGGGAAAGAATGCTCTTAGAGTCTGCAACACTAGCGCTGGTCTGAGATCATATGATCTACCGCCCAGCCGCTTTCGCACCACAATGACCTTCTGTGATACTGAGAACCGCCAAATCTCTTCCGTGTCATTCTTTCGCATATACTGGCCTTCTAGAAGATTTATGCAACGTCCATCATGTCAAAGTTCGCGAGATGTGCAAGGCATCTCGGCGATCCCCAATCCGGATCGGCGGTCAGTTATATCCAGCCCGCCGAAAAGTCACCGATATCACAATCATCATCGGTCAACTGGCAGACATCTGGAGCGAGCCCACTCCGCATTGCGTCGGTCCGTCGACATCCAATCGATTCAAAGTTACAGACTTGAGCTAGACACTGAGTACACTCATGCGGCGCTGCTTGCGGGAATGCACCACCTCAGGCTGGGGCAGTGCGGGTCCGACGCCTCAAAACGAACTCCGTGACAAAGTTGTCGCTATAGAGGAGCCGACCAGCGAGCAGGGCGGCAGGAATGACGATGAGGCTCAACGAGACCGCTACACTGTTCGGTGCCAAGTCTTAGCGAGCGTTACCCTTACGCAGTGGTCGGTCAGAGTCGGTCGAGCGAGATATCCGCCCGTGCGACGGACGGACGGGATGGGGGTGGGCTCCAGACCGACCGTCTATAGTTGTCCTGCCTGAGCAGCGTTCCAGCCAACCAGGCGAGCACAATGACGAGCAGGGACTGCGCAACTTCGATGCTAACCCAGAATGCGAGGTAATAGGTTCCGTAACAGTTGATGTCCTTGCCGCTAAAGTCGTGAGTCCACAGCCGCCTGGGACAGGAGGGATATGGGTCATTCAGGGTCGGGGCAGTTACGACACGCCACAGGAGTCCGCCGATCTGCAGGACGGCAAAGAACATGTACTGGTACATCTGGAAGGCCTTGTTGTCGGTGGTGGACAGGAACATATGTTGCGGTCTGATGTCCTCCTCGGCCGGCGGTGGGGAACGGGATCCTAAGCGACGACTGGTCGGCCAGCGGAATGCAAGTCCAGCGTCCCGAGCTCGTCGCACCAGAACCAAACCTAGAGCAACCGCGCATCCACTCAGGAGGATGTAGGTCAATCTCGGGCCCTTTTCAACTGTCCAAGCGACATCCGAAATGCAGTTCGTGACTCCAGAGTAGCCGGCAATCCACACGTGCTGTACCGAAAAACCTTTGGGACAAGCTGGGCTGAGGTTTCGCCCGGCACCGAAGACGCGGACGTTCATGAAGTAGCCGACCATGTAGATGATACTGTAGAACCAGGTGGTAGTGAGGTAGAACTCGAGAAAGCTTTCAACCCAGTCGCCGAGCTGGATGCCGCAGATAAACGGTTCAGGCATAGTGGTTATGTTGGCAGGTGTGATGTTGACGCCGATGAGAAAGGGTGCAAGTTGCGGCGGCCTCAAGTTACCGAAGATGAAGACCGTCCCTTATGTAGGAGGCTCTGGATCTGAGAGACACCGTGATACTGACGGTTTTGCAGCGCAGAACGGAGAACAAACGCACGTCATTGCCGTCTAGTGCGCCGTAAGTACCTAGGTAGTCGTCGTGCGTACGGCATGGCAGCCCAGGGCAGTTTGCTCGCTGAGCTTAATACAGTAGCGGAATTCCGTGGTGGGGGCCAGCGGTATCCAAGGAAGGCTGCTCTTCCACGGCCAATCCGGCCATTCAGCGCCTGCAAAGGACACCCGTGGGTGCAACTAGCCTCACTACTGCTGCCCCATTTTGAAGGTAGAGAGCAGGACCAAGCCACGGGGCTGTTGGTTCCTGTGCACGTCCAATTGACCGAGATTCTGAGATTAGGCAGATCCCAACGGTAAGCGGTGGGTGTGCACTGCTAAGTGCAGCCCCGTGAACAGTGCAGCAAGTGCTACTAGGACTAATTGCGACGCTCAGCTGGTGTCAAGACCGACAGCGACAACATCGGTGTCTCTGATTTAGGCAGTACTAGGCATCGACTGCCCAAAGGAGCGACCTCGTTTAGAGACACTCTCACGACGTCCAAGGCTGTGCAGACAGCCCGCGCCAGGATGAATATTAGGCAAAACTAATGCATTATGCGCTTATCTATCAGCCAATCCTGAACAACACATGCATGGTCCTAGCGGAGCTCGGCAGCTCCTCCAACTGCGTCTTGCCGCATGACGAGAGCAGCTATAGCCCATCCCATCCGTCGTGGCCCAGCACCTTTCGCACAAGGACTGTCGCGAGCCCAATTAGCCCCGCAGCGCAGAGAGCGTTGAACATCTGTATGAACCCGAGGCAAAACAGCCACCAGACGTCGATGCACCTGGCCGACTTGCCGCTGTAGCCGTACACCCATGCGAGCGTTCCGAAAGGCCCGGGCGAACACTTGGGCATGCCTAGCTTTCTTGGTACCCCCTCTGAGTGAGGACCTTCCACACGATGAAGAAGAACACGAACACGGAGAGTGCTGTCAGGAGTGTGAGCGCTGGCTCGAGCCACCGTGGTATCCGCTGGTGCTCTGGGCGATGCTGGGGCGGTCCGGGGGGCTCTGGCCCTCGCGTCCCTCAGCGGCGGTCGTAACTGCTGAGATTAGCGTTGGAGAGTTCGGGGTTGCTCGGAGCCCAAGGCAGCGATATCGTAACGCCGGCATCGCATGCCTTGCGGACGAGCACTAGTTCGACTGCTGACACGCCGGCACCAAGCAGGATCCACGTCACTGTCGTCGCGCGCTCTGTCACAATCGCGGCGTCCGCCTTGCATTCCAGTTGGAGGTGGTCGACCCATTCCGAGTACGTCTTGGGACACCGCCCCTCTGCTCCCGCTGGTATCGTTCGACTGATCTCCTTCCTGATCTCGGATAGGCAGAAGTGCCGGAACAGCTTGGACGTAAAGTACAGGCTGGTGTAGACGCAGTTACCCACGATGGACATCAGCCCGAGCTCGACAATGAGGCCCAAGGGCCACGACCAGAACAGGGGCTCGGGTGTCGGTGTGTTGTCGCTCGACGGCGTAGCGGTGTTGGTGGGGGCGATAAGGTGGACGTGAGTACGATGCTATGAAGCTGAAGCGATAGACCTCGGACTTAAGAATCAGCAGCCAGTAACTTGATACTCTGATGAAGGTTTTCAATGAAGCACTAGGGGATTCACCCGGCCACTCTCCTTGGACTCCAGCTGTCTCCATAAGTCGCTGTCATCCTCTGGTATGCTCTGATTGCGACGCCAGGTTTACCGCGGCTTAAGACTTAGCTGCTGAGGAGCAGGCAAGGCACGGTCGATCCGTAAGCATGTGAGGCTCAGGAGGAGTGCGTTGCTCAGTCCCCAAGCCGTAGCTTAACACTATCAGCTGATCGCAAGACCGAAGCGAGGTCGGAGCAGGCACAGCGCACCACATGGGTTTGAGGCCGTGAACCGATGTCGCTGAACCTCCTCGGGTTGGGAGGGAGAGTTGTCGGGTGAAGGGAGAGGAATGCAGAGGGTTGTCCTGAACGAAAACAACTCACTCTCCAACGATGCCGTAATGCGCTTCAAACACCTTTCAGCTGCCGGGCCAGCGTGACGTCGACGGCCGTCTACATTCTGAATGCAATGGACAGCATAATGAGCAGCTTAGCGCACAAGTGAGCTTGACACTACCCAACGGACGCAAGTTCCTCCGCGCGTTACACAGCATGCGTACGTTTTGCTCAACTCCTCCGGGCTCTTAGCGCTACTTAAAGCGACTTGGGGTGGCCACGAACGTGCCGCCCATCCGCTTTCGATCTCTGCACCATGTCCGGCACAAGCACCCAAATCCGATCCGAAGTCAGACAACTCAGACTTCGTCTCAGGCCATACCAGCTCGGCACACCCGATGAAAGCGAGACCGAGCGTGCTCAGTCCGAGGTTGCTACCTCCAACGTCGACGAGCCTGCGGCCGAGGTTGCGGACATCGACACGATCGACAGAACCGGGGTCGTTACGACCGAGGCTGAAAGCGCCGAATCCAACAACTCCGCCGTCCAGGTGGCCTCCCGGCCCCCGGGCTTCATCCGCAGTATCCTTAGGACTCCGCTTGGCTCCTGGGTCGAACTGGGGCTGGGAACGTACGTCCTCACGTCCATCGTTCATGGCATCGTAGGTATAAGTGATCACTTCCTCCAGCCACAGGCGGTCGACAATTTCTGTATCTGCTCAGACACTCCCTGGCGCAGTTGTCCATCGGGTTTCTCGATGCAGACTTTCCGATTCAAGGGCATGGACGTCGCCGAATGTGTTTCCGACCTGCACTGGGCTTTCAACGAAGGCAACGATGTCACCCGGTTCCTGCTCCGAGCTTCTCTGGCGGGAGCAGGTCTTGCCCTTCTACGCCGGGCCCGCGACGCCGGCATTTCCTGGAACCCCCTCCGTCTCCGGGGTCGTCACGGGCGAAACACCTGGTACACTGACGAAGATGCATCGAACGGCGTAGTCCGCAGAGCTCCGATCAGCCGGCATCACTTCTATATCGCTGGACTTCCTTATGCGCTCGGAATCTTTGCCTTGCTTTCCCTCGCCCAGATAGCGATCTTGTTCTATCGTATCTTCACTGCCGTACCACCGGGCCAGCCGTACCCCGCCTGTGACGAGGGCCCTGATGGGTGGTGGGTGGCAAACATCATGGGAAAGACTGCCACCTGCTACACAGCGGAATCCATGGCGCGGAACATCATGAGCAGTGTCGGCTTGGCGCTGCTTGTTTTACCCATTGCGTGGCTTGCGGCCTGCCTACTGCGCGAGGATGACGTCGCAATGGACTATCGAGCCACGGTTCCCTGCAACAACGCAGGCAACGCAGACAACGCAGACAACGCAGACAACGCAGACACCACAGCTTCCTGATCACCCGGTTTGTGTATGGAGTGGCCTTGTATGAAGTAGCAGAGATGCATGTATGTACGACACGTGACGGAAAGTACCTGGACGATCTAGGAGACGACCCTCCGAGCACTTCGATCGCCAGCACCTCATCAGCCACTCACCTAAGTATGTACTGGTCCTCCAAACTATTCTGGCACTTTCGGCACCGCGAGATCCAAGACTTCATCAAGTGGCTCAAGGACGAGGGGCGGACGGCGAGGATCCCAGACTGTCCGAGGGGATACTCCATGTACGCCGCCGACACAGCGCTCGGATGCAAGGCGGACATTGTCATCGTCGTGGAGGCGGCAACGACCCTGGTGTGGATCCTTCTCGGCGCTGGATACACTGGGCTCGTTCTCAAGCTACTCCGGAAAGCGCGCGATGTGGGCGTCACGCTGTCCTTTCCATGGACACCGCGCTACATCCCGTACGGCGTCGACAGCCGGCCTATAAACCGATACGCGGGCGCTGAGTCGCCAAAACCGCCAGGGCCGCCCGCCGAGCGGCCGGTTCACGGCCGATACCGTGGTTCCTGGAGGTCGGGCGCAGGTGCGAACGGGTTGGCCTTGGTGCTGATCCAGAGGGAAATTCTGCATGACGGGCTTGAGTGGACGTAGTGCAGCGATTTGTGTTTGCAATGCTCGATAAGGCCATCACACTGCAAGCAGCTGACTCAGGTCACTGAATAGACGCGGTATGCTGGTTTGCAGACGTACGTTGATCCGGTGGAGCGATAACGTAGGACCTCAGGCTCTGAGGCCTGCCTCCCAAAACTGCGCACCGATCAACATCCAGGAACCGTTGCTGTGGAGCAGCCGTTTGTCGACCTCACGAATCTCCTGGCGTTGACTGACGTTCAGTGCGTCATGCTGGGCTAACCAGCGTGACACTCCCAGTTGCAGCACTAGTGCGACGAGGCAGGGGCGTAAAGTTGGGCCAACTCCCAATCCGGGTGAGTAACCGGCATTGTCAAACAGGCACCAGAGTTTATTCTGAAAATTGGGCGTTTCAGCCACACACCACCTTCAGCAAACCGGCGATGTCGGGTGCGGTTGCAGAGTCCCCGACAGATGGGCGGAGAACAGCTGATGCAATGACTGTGAATGTGCAAGTTACTCTGCTTCAGCCTCTCCCTCCAAGCCCCCGCGGACGGTAGCTCCCGACCAGCGCAAGGCTGGCACCGGCCAATCTGAGGATGGCCACCTTCATATCAGCACCACTCCATCACGCACTACCGCCGACTCTCGGCCCCCAAGCACCAGCCTACCGTCATGCCCGCTCCAGCTCCAGTAACCCGCGAGCCCTTCCTCCTCTACCGCCCCTTCGGCGTATGGGTCGAGGTTGCATTCATAACGTACCAGTTCACGTCTCTCTCGCTCGTCTTCGTTGCCGCCTCGTCTCTCTTCGCCCCGCCCCGTGCCGCGGACGGCATCCGGTGTACGCGCGGGTACTCGCCCCTGGGTCTGCTCCACGCCGTGGCGCCGCAGACCGTCTGCCAGTCCAACCTCTACGGCCTGCTTGAGAAGGGCAGCGGGCCGCTCCGGAACTGCATCCTCGGGGCGCTGGGCGTGTTGGCGTTCGTCCTACTTCGGAGGGCGCGGAATGCCGGGGTCTCCATCGAGCCCCAGCTGCCGCGATTCCTCGGTTTCGTGCCCGACACGCAGGTTGGACGTCTGACTGAGGTCTCGCCCCAGCGCGTACACGGTCACGCATACCATGCCCCGATGATGTGGTGGCTCGAGCCGGCGGCGTGGGCTCGCTTGCTTTGCTGCGCGGCGTACGTTTTCGCCGCCCTCTGGCAGATCTGGAAGTATCCCCGCCGTGCCGCTGGTATTCCCCAAGCAGCAGAATGTGAGGGAAGCATCCTCGTCGGATTTTACAAGGGAAACAAGCTGTGCTGCGGCTGGGGATTCGTCGCGTTCTTCCTGGCGATCATGATGGGCCAGGCTGCCGTCGTGTGGTGGCTCGATAGTATTGGGCTGAGCCTGCTCCAGACCGAGAAGCACGCGGATCTCGTTCTCTTCGGACCGGAGGCTTTGAGGGCTAGGTAGTAGCAGTATGGCGCATGTACCCAGCGTCAAGCTCGCGTTCAGAACGCTCGAGGCAGGTTGCGCGGGCGTCATCTATTGCTAGGAATGAGGCTGCTTGCGGTTCAGAGACGAGCGAATGAGACACAACCGCGATGTGGCTAGGGCGGGATGGGCGATTTGCCGCGCACGCTCCCTATTCCGGAATTTGGCTAGTTAACGAGTGTTAATAACGATCGTTAGTAGTGCAAACACCCGCAATACTTCACCAGTTGCAGCGACAGGCTGCATTCTGTAATCTAGGGTGTAGTGTAATTATGCACGAGAGATAGGATATTCTCGCACGGTAGATGTAGCTGCTCAGAACAGACCGGGAATGTAGATCCAGCGACGGCCGGGGAAGACCTTGGGGTCCTGCTCCTTCTTGTAGCGCCTGTACTTGCCCTTGGCCCAGGTGCCCATGAAGTACGACGCGATGGCGAGGTAGACGATGGTGCCGATGTCGCCGCCGGTCATGATGACCATGCCGAGGACGCCCATGGTCTCGAAGAAGTAGTTGGCGCACACGATCCACTGGAAGCCGAAGCCGGTGGGGTACTTGCGCTTGACACCGGGAGGGGTGCGAATAGACGCCTGGTGCAGGTGCGTGTTCAGGTTGAGGAGCTCGTTGATCTGTTTTGTCAGCTGCGGGCACTCGCCAGGGTGCTCACGATGATGAACGCGGTCCAGAATCCGATCCACTTAGGGTTGTCGAGGAGAGTGCCCTTCAGCGCCTTAGCGCCGTAGGCAGGGCGGTAGAGCGTGAGGCCGATCAGGCCACCGGTGATGCCCCAGTAGTACGCGCAGCTGGACGTCAGTTCACGCTCTAGTCTAAGCAACTCACTTGCGGAACACAAAGGAGAGGGGAACCGAGGGGCGCGAGAATGAGTGCACAAACATGGACTCGAGCTCGCGTTTGATAAAGTGCGCAACGAGGAGGTTGCGGATAGTGCTTATTGTCAGTTGCGGCTACTCTGGGCGAACTTACAGCTGCAGAGTCGAGGGCTCATAGGGGCCGTAGATCTTCTGCGAGAGCTGGAGGAAGAGAGGGTTGAGGAAGATGGGACCGAACTGGTGTCAGCTTCTGTAATGCAGCGGTAAGCTCACGTATTCCCAGAGGTAGAGGGCGCGGTAAGCGACCTGGTAGCCCAGGTCCTTGAGGCGGATAGTAACATTGCTGCCGGAAAGGCCGTAGTCGGCGAGGCTCTTGTTGTCCTCGGTGAGGGCGGTCGGCTTCTCCTTGCCGGCGGGAACGAGGGTGAGGCGCTGGCGGTTGGGCACGAACTGAATGTCAGCTAAGAGTTCAACGGTCAGAGAGTAGCTACACGGGTTCCCAAGCTCGGACGCGACAACCGAAAGTCGAGGTCGAGTCCGGCTAACGGGTATCATGACTTGACTGACCTTGGTGACCTGCTTCTGGACGCCGCGCTTGACGTCGGCGACGGTGACCTGGTGGACGGTGCCGTCGAGGGTAAGCTCGACGGGCTTTCCACCCTTGCGCTGGACGGTAACCTGGACCATCGCTTTGTTTGAGTAAAGGAGTGATGAAGAGTTGGAATGGAAGGAAGATGGAGATCGAGACCTGGGTGATGCGCCTGGACTGGTCCACCGCGGGGTCTGGCGTCACTGCGACGCGGCGCGGCGCGAAATCTCCGTGTCCCTGGGTGATTGTCACGTGCAGCGTCAAGGCATCCTCATCAACGGGCGCCATAATGATGAACGAAGATGAAGATGAAGAGGAAGCTATCGTTGGTATATCATGTATACATGAAGCACAGTCGTCTTCGCTTCAGTACGCATAGTGAACCCATGCATGATCACAGATGCTGCCTCTCCCCAGAAGTTGCAAGACAAAGATGGTTCGAACTCTATCAGCTCGATGCATGGTTTCCACGCGAAACCCACGTTGGTCTCACTGGCCTATCAAAATTGCCTCCGTCCACTTTTCTCGCCAGGCTCGAGATTTCGGCTGAGATCCTCCGTCGAGCAGCTACAAGCAGGTGTAGCACTCGTCTCGCTCGAACCCAACCTCACACCTCTATACCCCAGTCGATCGAACCGAGTCAGGCGCCCGCTTCGAACGCACCATGTTCCGCGCCGCTCTCCGAACAAGACTGACCGCCGTGCCGCGGGCACCCCTCGCCTCGCGCATCACCATGCCGCATGCGGCTGCCCAGGTCCGATTCCTCGCGACGCCCGTCGAGCCGCCTACCGACGTTTCGAACGAGCCCCTCTCCGGTGAGGGCGTTGAGGACCTCCTCGGCCCGAGGTACGCGGAGGAGGAGTCGACCGCCATCATCAAGCGATACCGCGGCAAGGGTTTCCCCATGATCCCCGTGAGTCGTCTTGTGCAATGTCGAGATTGCGCAGGAATCAGTTCCTGAACGCGTGCTAATGTCCAGTCGCTCCGCCACCGTGTACACGTCCAGCACCCGCACCTGTTCGACGGCAAGCCGCTGCGCGCGCTCACGCTCCCGAAGCGCAAGAAGGGAGGACGTAACTCGTCCGGACAGGTCGTGAACCGCGGTGTCGGAGGAGGACACAAGCGCCGTATCCGTATCGTCGACTTCTACCGCCTCGAGCACGGCGTGCACGACGTCGTGCGCATCGAGTACGACCCGGGACGCAGTGGACATATTGCGCTCGTCAAGCGCCGGGGCGGCGCGGACGTTTCGCCCGAGGAGGGTGCTGCTCTCGCCGAGGCTAGCTCCGAGCTTCCGGGAGGCAGCACCGAGAAGCGCATCGCGCGCAACGAGGTCAAGGGCGGCTGGTCGTACATCCTCGCCCCCGACGGACTGCGTGCGGGCGACACGGTCGAGAGCTTCCGTGGCGGCGTTCCTGATGGTTTCGTCGAGGGCTGGGCGAACCCGCACACGACCGAGATCGTCGGCGGATACGGCCAGTACTCGACTGCGCAGCGTGCGCTCGGTGTGTTCCGTTCCGTCGCCGTCAAGCCCGGAAATGTCCTCCCCCTCTCCCTCATTCCCCCCGGAACTGTCATCCACAACCTCACCATCAACCCCGACGGACGCATGGCCCTCTGCCGCTCCGCCGGCACCTACGCCACCCTCGTCGCCCACCAGCAGACTAACGGCGAGCCCGTCGGTGGTGCCGAGGTCCTCACCCTCGGCGGAGGACTGGATGCCGCCGGCATCCGTGCCAGGAAGAACGGAGACGCCATCGTCCGCCTCTCCTCTGGAGAGATCCGTCGCCTCGACCCCGAGAACGTCGCTACTATCGGTATGGTTTCCAAGTGAGTACAACTCGCGATGCGCCTGAAGGGCGCTGAGCCGATATGCTCTTTGCAGAAAGCAGAGCTGGATAAGTGAGACGCGAGCTGACCCCCTCAGCAAGGAGCACCACCTCGAGGTCCTCGGTAAGGCGGGCCGTAACCGCTGGCTCGGCAACCGCCCGAAGGTCCGTGGTATTGCGATGAACGCGTGCGACCACCCGCATGGAGGTGGTCGTGGTAAGAGCAAGGGAGGCAAGCACCCGCGCTCGGCCAAGGGTGTGCTCCAGGGCAAGCGTACGCGCCGTCCCCGCGACCGCGATGGTAACAAGGCCGTCATCCAGGAGCGTCCCCGTGGCGCCGAGAAGAGGCGCAGCTAAGCGCGCCCTGGTCTTCTTGTTCGCTAAAAGTCATAATACTCCCATTCCCATTGCATGCACTCTTCTACACTGGTCTTGAGAGCGCTGATAAGACTGGGACAATGTGCATTACTGATCTACTCTACACTCTATGGAAGAACCGGAACTTGAGGGGTATAACCTGTCTATCGTTGGCGCAGGCCACTATCTCCGTTCGCCCTAACAGATGTTGAAGAAGCCCGAGTCTGTTCTCGTGATTCTGGCCTGGCACTGTGCTCAGCGGCGTCCCCGTACCGGCTGCTCTCTACCTCTCCGCTGATCTTCTTGGTATGAGTTTTCTTATTCTTCTCTTCCTCTTCCTTGTCATCGAACTTCTTCTCGGACACGACGCGCGGTGGGCTCGCCATTGAGTAGATCATCGTGCCGCCCAGCACCATGGCGCCGCCTGCCACGAGACCGGAGCTAGCGCCAGCTCCGTAGTACCATACCGAGATTGCGAGCGAAACGGCCTTGCGCAGCGTTAAGATCAGGTTCACGGTTGTGCTTGAGACACGCTGAGGTCAGCTTGGAGCGCCGTTGATATAGCTTACCGAAGTCAGGCGGTTCACGCCGCGGATGCATAGGCCCTGCGTAACGACATTGACGGCGAGAGCGAGGAGAGCACTCGGCACAGCGAGCTCGGCCCACTTGAAGCCATCGTTGGGCTTGATCGAAGGCAGAGGGAACGCGAGCAGCTTGACGGGCGCAGTCGAAGCGTACGCTTTGAAGGTGGTCCAAAGGCTAGGGGCGAAGGGGAGGAAGAACGGCAGGCTTAGGAAGTGCTGCTGTCAGCTTTCAAAGATGACTCCGGCGCAGCTCACCGTAAAGAACAGCGCTTCGCGCCACTGGTTGCCGTACCGCCGGTATGTCTTCTCCTGCCAGAGTCCTAGCCACGCAGACAGGAAGAGCGCAGCAGCCAGCATGCTAATACCGATCACATACTGCACACTCTCGAGGAGGCGCTCTTCACCGCCCCCAGCCGAGGAAGACTTGGCGGAGGACGACTTGGGCGGCCGCGGCGCTGATATCGTGGCGAGCACAATGCCGACGGTGATCACGACACCGGCGACGACCTGGCCGAGAGTATACCGCTTGCCGGCGAGGAAGTATCCGACGAGCATTGAAACGCAGAGACCTTTTGTCAGCTATGCTGCATTGCGCGCGAGAATTAACTCACCGCCACTTCGGAAGATGATATGCACAGTGACCGGAATCTGAGATCAGTTGATCGCCACGGAACACGCAGCTAGTGTGTCGCAGTGCGCACCTTGAGGCCGAAGGCATAGTTGTTCACTGAGATGAGTTAGCGTGGGCAGCTCAGCACTACTCACTGAGGCTAACGGCTACGAAGAGCACGACCTGCACCATCCAGCGTGAAAGCGGGACCACGTTTCGCCGCCGCCGCGGCACCCAGCCATTCCACTCAATCTGCGAGGATATCGTCTGCACCGTCACGTACAGGAACTGCGCGAAGGTGAGGAACGTGCCTGTTGTCAGCTTCGGCTCGATCAGCAGCGCAGCCAGATTGAGTTGCGAAGCACGCTGGCCATTGTGTAAGAACTCACCGCTAGATGGATATGATTTAAGCACGGCCTCGAGCGCCCAAACGTTTCTGCCAATCAGTTATTTGCACAACGGACAACTCCGGACAACTCACGAGCAACATCCGCCGAAGACGAGGGAGAGAATGGCAGCCCACTCGCCCGCAGAGCTCTCCGCAATTGCGTGTATTGTCTCCATGAGTAACGGAGACAAGGGGTGTGAAAGGAATGTGAAGAAGTTGGTTGTGGACTTTGGGAAGGAAGACGGGACGGGCTCGTTGATAAAAGTTGAGGAGAGGGACCATACTTTGCGGTTATCAATCGACGGACCGGCGTCGTGTCAACAAGCGATCGGGCCGGGATAGCTTTATCCATTTGCTTCCGCCGATAGCCGCGCAGCACCAAGCCATGGTACGAGCGGAGCGGAAGGTGATTTGCTGCATGGTGGTGCATAGGACCTTCCTAGGGCGAAAAAAAGTGGCGCGAGACGCATGAAGAGCTTCCAAACGCAAGGGGGAGAAAAAGGAAGTGGGTGATGAACAACAGAAGAGAGTGCGGGAATGACGACAGTGGCGCGAGTGGTAACCAAGAACGTGGCTATCTCAATGACCTGAGAAGACTTTCGGTGTTCACCAGAACGATTAACCATACTCAATCAAGGGGCAACATTCGAAGGAGTCAATGTACGCGCCAAGTTTCATTGTCCTCAGTAGAGAGCTGGCAGTTGGTGGGAAAGGAGGCAAGCACGGGCTCGGGGCAGAAGAAGGGAGCTAAAGCATTTGTGTGTGGCAGCCCTGCTCACCGTCCTCCCCCCTGTTGCGCGAACGTCCATCAACGGGACGTTCGACAGCCTCCATGGCTGTGCATTCGCAGACCAGATGCACGGCCAAATGAAATCGACGCTGATCGACAGTGGATCCCTACATGCCATCGTTCAACTCTCGTTTGCGGCACAGCCCCCGCGCAAAACGCACCATCGTTCACTCAGAGTACTGAAGTGTAAGATGGCAGTGATGAACAGCGACGTGCTACAAGACACGCACACACAGTTGTGCACAGATGTGAATCTCGATGTGACCTGCAAGGTATAAGAGGGAGTGTCCTCGCCCTCCTTGCCCATAGGCTCGTCAACCGCTCTCAAATACCCTTCTTCATCTGCTGTGTGCGTCGTCTCCGCGGGCCACGTCTACAGCAACCATTTCCTTCGTTTGATCCTACAACGCTTTCTTCATCCTCTTTCCTTCAGTCTCTTCTCCTCATTACTTCCCTACTACACCTTCGGACTCTACTTCTTCTTCTTCTCGCAAACCCTCCTCGCTTTCTGCAGTGGCATCGGGTTCGAATCACTTCGCTGTCACGAATATCAGAAACGATGGCGGGTGTTGGTGGTAAGCAGAAGCAGCCCGCTTCGACCACCCCAATGACTCCTATCCACGGTCAGAACTCGGTCAGTGAACCCCCAGCCGACCCCACCAACCCCATCACCCCCACTTCGGCAGCTGAGGTCCCCATCAACGATGACAGCTCGGGAAGCAGCTCCCCTACGTCTTCCGACACGCCTCCCACAAGCCTCGACTCTGATGACGACGCGTCGCCCTCGTCCAAGAACAAGGGTAAGGGCAAGGGCAAGGCTATGACGGTTGACGAGGAGGAGATCCCTACCTCCTCCAAGGACTCTTCGGAGCGCTACGCCTCCGACGACCCCTTCATGCTCGACCGCCTCGAGGCGGCCATCATCGAGTCGCGCAAGTCCACCACGACCGAGCCCAGAAACGGCGAGTCCTCGCGCACCAACAGCTCTGGCACCGTCCCCTCGACTGGCAGCGGTACACGCTCCACCTCTCCCGACCAGATCTACGGCGAGTTCTGGCCCCGTGGCTCCGCACAGTCTGCAGCGCAGGCCTTAGTCCGTCTCGCCGACAGAGACTACCGCCACCGCGAGGCCGACCTGGCTGACCTGCACACCGACACTGGGTCTTCGCCTCCTTTGCACTCGCGCGAGCCGTTCCTGTTCGCAAACCCCCGCTCGCCCGAGCTGTCCGATCTCCTGACCCAGGCGCAGACCCACTCCATCTCTACAACCGCAACCCGTGCCTCCTCCCCCTCCCCTCTACCTTCGGAGGCCGAGTCGGTCTCGCCCACGCCTTCGGACTCGGCATCGAACCGCAACCTCTCGGATGCATACAACTACCTTCTCAATGACAGCTTTGTGTCGACGTACGAGCCCTTCTCTGTCGCTGCATGTCGTGCCTTCGCCTCTCGTGACGGGGGAGGAGACGCAGAGTCGGACCTTCCCTCGCTCACGCGCTCGGCGGATGGGACTGTCGTTTCGTGGATCGGATCAGAGCTCACCGATCTCCCGTCTGGCTCGCCCAGCCTCACATTTACAGCCCACGCAATGGTGGAGGCGCGCTCGCCCTTCGTTCAGCGTCCGGCTAGTGTCACCACTGGGGATGAGACCGTTGTGCCACATGCGTCGTCCGCCCCGCTGCCCATGATGCAGCAGCTGCGTGACCTCGACTTTGGCGACGATGACCTGAGTACCGTCCACTGGGATGATGCACACTGGCACACGCCGAGCAGAATCGAGTCGCCTGACCCCTTCGTGCAAGACAACGAGCACGAGGTCGTCGACAACGCCGGTCCTGTCGTGCCTGCCGATGAGACTATCGCTGAGGAGACGCTTATCACCGTTGAGAACGAGAACGCCGAGGGGCAGGACATCGCTGACGTCAGCCTGGAGCTGGACGACATAAACCCTTTCTCCGCCACGCCCATCACCGACGCCGCGGAGGCAGCAGAGATCGCCGACGTCAGTGTCTCACTCGACACTCCTCCCGCCGCCACCGGTACTGCCACCACCCAGCCCACCGTTAACAATGGCATCCCCATCCGGTCGGCACAGTTCCCGGTCGTGCGCCGCCGCCGTAATGGCGAGCTCCCCATTCGTCGTCATGCTCTGCGTATCGCCGACCTGGAGATGAACCGCGCCGAACGCGCTGCAGCCTTCAGTGCCAGGTTTGGGCAGAACTCGCACGCTGGGTATTCCGAGGGCTCCAGCGTTGAGTCCCTTGCTGGTTCCAGCGTTGGGTCTACCGTCCAGAGCCCCGTTCATAGTCCCGTCCTGAGCCCGATTCAGAACCCCTTCCAGACCCCCGTCCTGCACCCCGTCCAGATCCATGTCAATATCCCCGTCAGCACCATCGCCAACGCCCTCACTGCAACTCCACCCACCCCGCCTCTGTACTATTCGCCTCCCAACTCTCCCTCTCCTCCCCCAACTCCTCCCATCACGCCCACACCCCCAAACACGCCCGTCAACGGTCTTTCTGACCCCTCTGTCTCCTCTTTCCCCTCTGCCCTCTCCACCCTCCCCACGCTCAACTCAGCTCTGAGCCTGACCCGCAGCACTCTGCGAGGTCTCGGCACCCGCGCCACCCAGTTCTGGCACGCCTTCCTTACCTACCGCTTCGCAGAGGACATTGGCGCAATGCCCGGCACGGCTCTGGTGGTGTTGCTGGCCATGGTCGCCGTGCCCCTCATGTCGCTTTGGTTTCCTTATGACCAGTCTTTGATGGAGGTCTGGCGCCGCTGGTTCGGCCCTTAGCCTCCCATACTCTGCTTACCCAATTTCATTGTAGTGTGGTGCGCACCGCGGACAACAGGTCGCCCCTCTACTCCTTCTTCACGCCCATGGACTGTCCAGCTGGACGATGCACCGCGGACAACAGGTGCCCTCTTATTCCTTTTCATCATGATACCCCTATGCATCGGTAGTGGACGATACATGGTCATGATGTGCAACAGACATAGACCCCCGCTGACATTTTGTATAATCACTCGAAAAGAATCAGAAAATCCACAATACTCCCTCGAAGAGGGCACGCGCGCCCTATTTCATCTTCACTCTCAAGCACCTCGGTCATTCTCACATCTGGATGCATTCGATCTGATAGGGGAATAGAAGATTGGTAGAGACGCCGAGACCACGTAGCCGAGAATAGCCATCTACGATACAAAATGATTCTTATTTCACGGAGAACAAACCACAGCAGCAATGGGAGCCGAGCCAAGGATGTTTTTGGTTGACGAAACGCGGAAACGGAAAGATGAAAGGAGCAATGGAGAGGAAGAAGAGACTTTGGTTTAATCGTTGCACACAGATAGCGAGGGATATACTGGACATGGCTTCGAACGAGAACAAAGTCTTCGGGACGAAGAAAGGGGGAAAGAAAGGGACAAGGTGAAGGGTTGATAAGAGAAGAGGTCGGAGAGAAAAAAGCAAAGGAAGGCAGAAAGGACGGACGAGAAAGGGGAAAGCAGAGGCGATAACGGAGACGGAGACTTCAATTCAGACAAATAATTCAGAGCTCGGCTGTTGGTACATTGCGATATAAGCGTATGCGGAGTCGAACAGAAATTAAGTTAAACGAAAGAAAGCAGCGTAACCGGTATCACTTAGTAGCCCTGGCCGGGTCCACCGAAGCCACCCTGGCCGCCCTGCTGGGCACCTGCGATTGTCAGCATGTCTGTTGCAAGAGTTGTGTATGCACCAGAACCAAAGTTGCCACCCTGGTAGCCGCCCTGTTGAGGGGGAGCACCGCCGTAGCCTAGATACGAGAACGAGAAGGACCGAAGCAAGTTGTTCGAGAATTGAGAATGATCGAATAACGAACGACGAGAACGGAACAAACGAGAGCGAGGCATTCGAACACGGAACAGAATGGAACGAGAGAGAAAAGAGAGCACGGATCAGACCGAGTCACACAACACAAGAGGACACTTCACTCACCACCCTGCTGGCCCTCGAAGCCACCCTGCTGGAAGCCACCCTGCTGGCCGCCGTCTGCTGTCAGTTAACCACGATCTAATTAAGAACGTACAGCCACCGAATCCTCCCTGCTGGCCGCCGTAGCCCTGGGGACCGCCGTAGCCGGCCTGGCCGTTGAAGCCGCCCTGGAAGCCACCCTGCTGGCCGCCGAAGCCGCCCTGCTGGTAACCTCCCTGCTGGTAGCCTCCCTGCTGGAAGCCGCCCTGCTGGCCACCGAAGCCGCCCTGGCCGCCGTAGCCGCCGCCGTAGCCACCACCGTAGCCACCGCCGTACATGCCGCCGTCTGAGGTTAATTTCGGAGTGTAACAATTAACTTACAGCCGGAGCCGTAGCCGCCTCCGTAACCACCACCAGCGGGCTTGGAGTTGGCCATGTTGACGCGGACGCGACGGCCGTCGAGCTCCTGCTCGTTCATGGCGTTGATGGCAGCCTCAGCCTCGGCCTGGTTGCCGTAGGTGACGAAGCCGAAGCCACGGCTGCGGCCGGTCTCCCGGTCCTTCATGACGATGTAGTCGAGGACCTGGCCGTAGGCGGCGAAAGTCTGTTGTTTTGAATTTGATCATTTGGCACGGACAGTTCAGGAACACAAGAGCACAAACAGGCAGAGCGTGCAAGAGCCGGCAGTGGGCCGAAGCGAATGATGAGTAGAGAGAGGCACACGGGCAGACGAACAGACGATCAGACGATCAGACGAGCAGAGCGAACAGACGGGCAGACGGGACAAGACGCGCAATTGGGAAAGAAAATGACGTTAGTGAACAAAGAGTAGCACGAACCAAGACCCGGGACCACAACCAAAGACGGCAAGCCAGAACAAGAGACGAGTGCGAACGATAGCGAGCAAGCGAAAGCAGCGAAGAGAGCGAGAAACCGAAACGAAACGACGAAGTTGAATCAAAACCAATAGTATGAGCATCTCTATCACGATGAGCAGAAATAATGCAGACCTGGTGAAGAACCTCGTCCGTGGTGTTCCACGAGAGGTTGCCTAGAGAAGAGTAAGCAATCTGAAATGCACAAGAGATAACAATGGGGATGAGAATGGTGGATGGGGAGAAGGCTGTGTGCGCAGCCAAGACACACGAGAGTCACACAAACACAAGCCAAGCGAGGGCTCCACCAGGCAACAAAGAGAGATCAAGTCAAGACCAAAACATGAAGCTGATGCCAGTGCATTGCTGCCAGGATGCGAGGATGCTGTGCGACGATCGCCGAGAGGCAAGAGGTAGATGCAGACGAGCTAGGAGGTACCCTATGGCCCAGCCAGACGCGTGACAAACGGGTTGGGGAGTGAGATGACGTCTGTCTGCTGGGAGAGTGTTGGGGGTTGTGTCCGTGCGCTTTGCGGTGACGACTCGAAGGCTCGGGCAGGGGCTCGGGGCTCGGCAGGGTCGAGGGGTGGTGAGTGTTGGAGGGGAGACATACCGACGTAAACCTTAGCAGCGGACATTGTACTGGATGGGATGGATGAGATGGATGCAAGGATGCAATGGGGAGCAGAGCAAGACCAAGTGAGAGTGACGAGTCGCGGCGGTGGATCGTGGCTCGCAGCAGCCCCGCCCGCGCCGCTCCAGCCAGCCTCACCCAGGAACTGAACCCCGTGACCCGTGACCACTCACCCCACCGCCTTCCCTTCAGCCTAAGCCTATTTCCGTCCATGTGGCGATTTGCCACCTCGTGACCGTCCAGTCCTCTCATCCTTACGTCACAGTCAACCAGGCAACAATAACAATCGTCCTCGACCATCTTGACATGTCTGGGTCCGGCGTATCCCAGGCTTCCCTCCTCGGCCTCAAGGCCCTCACCGCAGAGCACGCAGACCGCTTCAAGAAAGAGGGCCGCTCCGCCGTCAAGGGTGCCCGCAAGGACCGTTCCGAAAAAGTCGCGCGCGACCCCTTTGACCGTCCGAGCCCCGGCCTCGTGAAGCGTCTCGCCCGCGAGGCCCGTAACGACGCCAAGCGGAGGCACTTCACCGACGACCCCGACGGACCGAGTGAGGACCAGCGGAGGGCGATCCTCGAAGCGAAAGCTCGGCGATATGAGCAGCTCGCCAGGGGTGGAGAAGGGCTCAGCGAGCGCGAGCTGGCCGAGGCAACGATAGACGTGAGCTGTCGCACCATCACGCTGAGCTAACCATCAGTTCGATCGGAAACGAGATGAATGGAGCGACCACTCGAGCGACATCGATGAGTCGGCCCTGGAAGCTCGCGCACCAGAAGAGTTCGACACCCTCGACGGCAACGACCAGGTTGAATACGTCGATGAGCTCGGACGAACACGAGTCGGGACGAGGAAGGAGGCGATCGCCGCGGAGATGGCAAAGGGTGATGCCGGACCATCACAGAGTAACGAGCCCCTGGTCGGCGAGTCAGCATACGCTGAGGTTATGTAAGCTGAAGTAAGGAACATGAAGCTGACAGGAAGGAAGTCGCAGTTCATCCACGGCGACCAGCACCACTTCCCCGTATACCAGCCCGACCACGAAGCGCTGAAGCAAAAGTACCTCGACGCAGAGCGCGAGGCACGACAGCACCACTACGACTCAACGAAGGAAGGTGAGCTTCTACCCCCAGGCAGAATAGCTGACATCAGTCCGAACACGAGGCGCCGGTGCATACCAGTTCAGTCTGGACGAGGAGGAACGCGCGAAGCAGATGGCGAGTCTCGACGCCGAGCGCCGCACAACAGAGCAGGAGCGAGGCAAGACGACCGCGCGCGGCATGACGCCCGCCCAGGATGCAAGGAAACGGCGTCTCGACGAGCGGCGAGCGCTCGTGGAGGCGAAACGCGCCAAACTTCTCGGCGGAGCGGACAAGCTCGCCGCCCTCCGCGCCCAGAAACAAGCGGAGCGCGCCGAGACGTTCCTCAAAGACTTTGAGCGGGAGCTGTAGGATGGCACCCTCGCTCGAACCTACGCCTCGCCCGTACTTCACATCAGCATGTCCTGACCCACAAATCGTAACGCATGGTCAAGACCTTTAGACATCTATAGCATTAAATGTAGCATGTACAACAAAAAATCTGTATGAAAAGCTCTCCCCATCTAGACCTCGACCCAGAGACAGCCCGAGGCGCTCGCGCCCTCGCCCTGCCCAAGAGCTCCGGACACGCCGCCGCCTCCCACGGCCTTGCCCGCACGCTCCATGACGGCGAGTCCGAGGCCGTCATCGCTGCACCCCTCAATCAGGATGGCGTCCACGCCCTCCTGCTCCAGCGCGAGCATGCCGCCGAACAGATTCTGGGCCGCGCTGGCGGCGTCCTTGCCGAGCGAGTGGCGCACCGCAACCGCATCCCCTTCGAGAGCCTTGGACAAAGGCGAGCCCTCAAAGCCGAGGAAGCCGAGGCGGGGATTCTTGGCGCGAATGGCGGCGACGACGGACGATGCGCTCGAGTCGGAGGGCGAGATACGTGGCCGGGTCGGGAAGACGTTCGATGGCAGCAGTAGGAACACGGGTATCCGCGGCGAGTAGTGGCGGTACTTCATGCCGGGGGTGGAGGGAGGTGCGTCGTCCTTCGGTTTCGGCGCCGGTTCCGTCGAGGTGCTGTTCGGAACCCACGGACGGCCGTGCAGGAGGATCTGCGTGGATCCGCCGTACTTCTCATCGACGGCGCGGACTACACGAGCCACGTCCTCGACCCCCAGACCGCCGGGACGTAGGACGTTGACGCTGCCCCCGCCGCCCTTCCGCCACTCGAGGCCGTTGACGACCGTGCTCTCCACGCCTACGCCGCAGGAACCGCCGTCGAGAATGCAACCCAGACCGTCGCTGCCGTCCAGGTCGTTCTTGACGTGTTGGGCCTGGGTTGGGCTCGGTCGGCCAGAGGAGTTGGCGCTCGGTGCGCTGACTGGCAGATTGGCGGTTTGGATCAGAGCCAGAGCGAGGGGGTGGGCGGGCATGCGGATCGCGTTCGTCTGCGGTGCGGGCGGCGGCGGGGGGTTCGTAGAGGGAAAGAGGAGCGTGAGGGGGCCAGGCCAGAAGGCGTCCGTGAGCGCGGCGTAGAGCTCGCTCAGCTCGTAGGTCTCGGGCACGAGGCGGCGCAGCATGCCCATGCCGCCGACATGGATGATGAGGGGGTTATCGGCCGGCCGGCGCTTGATCGCGTACACGCGCTTGACGGCCTCGGGGTCGAGTGAGTGTGCGCCGAGGCCATAAACCGTCTCAGTCGGGAAGGCAACGGTGCGGCCCGCCTTCAGGTGCTCAGCGGCGGCGGCGAGGGCCGGCTTCAAGCCCTCCGGGATGGCGAGGACGGGACTCGTCGAGCGCTCGTAGCTGAGCCCAGTGAGGGGGCAGGGGTAAATCGGTGTTGTCGGCTTGGTCGTCATGCTGCGCGCAAGTCGGGGGAGTAGTCGTGGTGTCAAGTTACGCATGCATTGCATGCAGTCGTCGAGGTTGTGACAGGGTTCAAGTGGCGTGTCAACAATCTTCGCCCAGCTCGCCTGGACGTCATGAGTCAGAATTTCCTGGTCCCCACGGGTAATCCTCGGACTCGACAGATCTGCCAAGTGCATCAGAGTGGAGGTCAGGTTGATCGAATTCATCGGTCGTAATGATTCCAACACGTGGGCTATCCCCGACCCGGTATCACGTGACTGTCCGATTTTCGATGCACCAATTTGGTTCCGTCCGGTGAGTCTCGCCCGGGACAGCCGCTACGAAGTCGTTGCCTAGTCAAGCCAGTGTCGTCTTCTCAACTGACCCAGCACAGAACTACCCAACGTGAGTCGCGCCGACGAGATCATGCTGGACCGACGACGCCGAGACCGACCACGACATCCAGACCGACTGTCCGCGCCGACCGATTGAAGAGAGGAGCTTGTTGGAAGGACGTTGAAATGGAGAGGCATTCAAGATGTGGAATTTTGATCGTGTTCTCGCGCGCGTCTGGCTCGACATACCGGCATGATCTCGACGACCTCGAATACGACCCCGAACATGTCGCTAATATTGCAGAATGCGTGTCGATCGTTGCGACTGGTCCGGCTTCAAGGTTTACCCCTCCAGGGGTAAGGTCTACGTCCGTGGTGACTCCAAGGTGCGAATCGATCATGAAGCGAAGGGACGAGTGGAAATGGGACTGTCTACTCTCGGGAAACGGGCACAGGATGGACAGGCAACGGCTACAGCACGGAGAGACGCAGAAGGCTGGGAAGGGAACAGGAGGACAGCAGAATGAAGCCGTGGACGGGGTACGATGTCGACTGGGAGGAAAGATTTGAAGAGTGCGAAGGATCCTGACCTGCTGCCGATCGTCGTTGTTTTCTGCCTGAAGCTGGACGTCTTGCCTGTGTTCTTCCCGATTGTCGATCCCGAAACCCATGTCCCGGAGCTACCACTGTGGGCTGTATAGCTAACATCCAGACCTTCCGCTTCTCGGGCTCCAAGACCGAGTCCCTCTTCCTCCAGCGCAAGAACCCCCGCAAGATCGCCTGGACCCAGGTCTACCGTCGCATGCACAAGAAGGGTATCACTGAGGAGGTTGCCAAGAAGCGCAGCAGGAAGAACGTGAAGGTTCAGGTGAGTAGAGAAAGGGTTACTCAACGCGACCCGCAAGCTAGCACCGAAGGAAGACGAGCTAACCCCTCAGCGTGGTGTTGTCGGTGCCGACCTTGCCTCCATCATGGCTAAGCGCACTGCCAAGCCCGAGGTTCGTGCCGCTGCCCGCCAGGCCGCCATCTCCAAGGCCAAGACCCAGAAGCGTGAGAAGGAGACCGCCAAGAAGGCCAACCGCCCCCAGGGTGCCAACGTCCCCAAGGTCTCCAAGCAGGCCGCCAAGGGTGGCAAGGGTGGTCGCTAAAAGCTTCTTCTAAAAGTTTTATTGTAGAGACTTTTTGAAGAGGTGTTTGGTTATTTCCTTTGCAATCATGGTGGACGACTTGTAGGATATGGCCACGCATCCATGTACTGGTTTGCACTTACCGAGCATACTTTGAAGGAGCTGCGGCGTCCGAGCATTGTTAATTGAGAGAGGAGCAACTAACCGAGGGGCGAGCTAGTGGAGATGAGCATCAGGAAATTCAGGCGAAGATCGTCGCAAGCTGAGCTCGTCCGTCGCCATCAGTGTGGTCGGCTGCAGGCACAGATGCAGACCTCGACGTGAAGCTATGATATAACAATACATGGAGTACCAGAACATATGAATCGCCTACACCACGCGCCTGCGCTTGCTGCCATCTCCCCTGGGTCCCCTGTTGCTGTTCTCGATAATAGCCCTCGACTTCTTCTCCTTTCCAGCGACCTTCTTCCTCTTCTTCTCGATTGCCTTGTTGACCGCCTTCTTGCCACCGCTCTGCTCGAGCTGCTCGAAGCGCGCCTTGAGAAGCAAGTCCTTTTTCTCCGCTGTATTCGTCAGCTCATTGCCCAGTAGCTACAGCTAGTAAGCACTCACACTTCTTCATGAACCAAGCGCCCTTGCCCTGCTCGCGCTTCTCGCGCTCCTCTCGCTTGACCTTGGAGAGGGCGTCGCGCTCGGCCTGCTCGCGCTTGAGCGAGCTGAGACGGTTCAGGACCTTGGACAGCTGGAGCTCCCTCTCCTCACGCTGGGCGGTGACGCCAGGCTTCTCAACAAGTTTGCAGGTCTTCTCAAGCTTGGAGAGACGCTTCACGTCGTCCCTCAGCTGCGAGCGCTCTTTCTCGAGCATCTCCGGCAGGAAGGCGTACCCCTTCGAGTGCAGCTCGGCGTTCACCTGACCCGCGCTGAGGGAGGAGAAACGCGGATCGCGCCGGTCCACACGCGGCACGTCCACGACGTGTCGGAACCGGCTCACTTGTTTCTTCGTCGACATGGCGACCGGCCTGGACGTCAGTTGCTAGTCGAAGCCCCCGGAAACTCACGCATGCTTGTTGTCGCGCTTCTGCGTCCGTCCGTCACGCTTCTCGTCCCGCTCACCGTCCGAGCCAGAGTCCGAACCAGACTCAACGGCGCCAGCCTTGCCCTTCGCACGCTGCAGGCTCGCCAGCTTCGCCTTGGCCTCCCGCAGTTTGCGCTCCTTCGCCGTCAATCCCTCATAGTCATCCTCCTCTGCCTTTCCCTTGCCCTTCAGCGCTTTCTGCGCCTTGCGCAGCGTGTCGAGCGGGATGTCCTGCAGACCCTTCTGCAACTTGCGCTGGATGTCAGCTGTCCCTGTCGCACCTGCTAGCTCACCATGCTGGGTCCCTCGTCCTCGTCCTCAGACTCCGAGTCCGAAGCAGAAGCCTCGTCGTCCCAATCGTCCGCCTCGTAGATCCCGACTCCGTCACCCTCATCCTCAGAGTCGAACTCGCCCTCGAACTCGCCCTCCTCGTCCTCCTCGGCCGAGTACGCCTCTTCAGCCATGCCAGGCTTGTAGTCCTCGAACTCGTCGACCTCCGAGTCCTCATCGAGGATGTCGTCGTCAATCTCGGGCTCCGCGGCCTTGAGCGCCTTGTTTCTCCGTGCCATGTCGTCAATGTGGAAGTACGTCACGATGTCGTTGCGATTGTTGTCGCTGAAATCTGAGGAACCCAAAAGTGGAGGGATGGATCGGCACTTTCCCACGGTAGGCAACCTCCACCAGGGTATCTGTGGCGACAGGGGCTGACTTTCATCGAGGGTTACTCCCGCCGTCCCGACCAACCATCCAACGTTCTGAAGGTCCTACATGCTCAAAAAAGGCAGGAGAACGCTCGCAGACGAGCAAAAACGATGTTGACATGATTCGAACATGTGCTCCCGAAGGAAATTGATTTCTAGTCAATCGCGTTAACCACTCCGCCACAACACCGGATATAAAAGCGTGCCTCAACGAGATTGCTGGCCGAGCGGCGGCGCTGTCGCCCGCGGAGACGCTCGAAAGGCGAGGGAAGACTGGATAGCTTCTGCTACTTGGCCAGATAGTTCCAACAGAGAGAGGAAAGCCGCTGAAAATAGGGCCAGAAGGTTCCGACAACACTCTGTCCGCCAACCTCTTCCTGAACCAATCGTCAGACTTCTACTCCTCCCTGACCGCCTTTCCGGGACATTGACGGCAGAAGAAGTCCAAAAAAGACGACGTTGACATGATTCGAACATGCGCTCCCGAAGGAAGTTGATTGCAGAACCCCTCTCGATGTGAGAGACCATTCGAGTCAACCGCGTTAACCACTCCGCCACAACGCCGATCACGCCAGCAACCCGTGACCGTCAGAGGCGAGCCGCTGGCGCCACCGGCGTCTGGAGAAGGGAACAGATATCAGAGAGGGTGCAGTCGGGCATGGACACACAGAGGATGAGCAGTGAGGTGGGAAGGAACGGCTTTGAAGAGGAATTTGCGGACGTGTGGACGTGTGGACGTGTGGACGTGTGGACGTGTGGACGTGTGGACGAGGTGATCGTCGGAGCCACGAGTGGCGAGCGCAGGCAAAGAAGCTTATCTCTCTACATTTCGAAGTTCGCTCAGGCAGATGAGGATGAGCTGGCGGCAGAGGTGAGCAGCAGCCGTAGTCAGCGATGAAGAGATGTTTGCAGTTCCGAAGGACGCGTCTCCGTAGCTGAACAAGCACGATGAAAGTTCTCCTCACTTTTCTCCTAAGCCTCCTTCTATGACCACAGCAGAGCCCCATAATCTCGTTCTTTCTTCCTGAGGGCTATCACGAACCCCTCCTCACTCCCGCTATCCCCCACGGATGCCCCCGATCCAGACAATTCTCCAGGCGAGCTACTGACGACGTCGAAGCGCGAGGCATTCTTTCCACCCTCCCAAGTGATCTTCAGATGCCGGAGAAGCTCTCCAATTCCCCCGAATGCCCCACACACCTCCAGAGGAGCAACAAGAAGTCAAAAACGATGTTGACATGATTCGAACATGTGCTCCCGAAGGAAATTGATCGAACTCTTCAAGTTCTAGTCAATCGCGTTAACCACTCCGCCACAACACCCACATGTTAAGCATCTCTGCGGCATGGACAGGTCCTCGCCGGCGCTCTCGATCGCGGAAATGTTCTCTCCAGACCGTTTGGAGGACTTTGGGGGTGTTCCTGGAGGAAAATCAGGGGGTAGGTTAGAGGGCGAAGAAACGGAGATGTGCGTGGCGCATTCAACTCCCTCCAAAAGTAACTCGAGGTGTTCCGTGTTCTTGATCTGCTGCGCCGCGGAGCATCGCTTCGCGCAGGGAGTATCGAAGCCACTCTCTGGTGATGGCCAGGTTTAGATCACGCCTTCGAATGTTTCCTCCGTTGAAGGTCTGAGCAAAAACTGTTGTCGGGAATCAGGATGGTTTCGGAAGTCACAGGTGTCGGAGTCGGTCACCGTCTCCACAATCGCGGTCCGGAGCACACGCCAGTGACAGCGCGGACTTTTCATTATCTGAAAGCTGTCTTTGAGAACACTAGACGGCCCTTTAAGCTCATCCAAAGTATGTTGAGCTAGTGACAGGTGAAGTGAGTGTCGCTTGGCATCCCGGTATCCTGTAAATCTCCTCAACAAGATGTGCGAGCTTTCACGCAACGTTCCCAGCTTGTCTGCATTTACCAGATGGTCTGAACTAATGCTTCGAGCGCAGAATTATTGCTCCCCTCAAGCCAGGACGGCAACGTTGCCCATTCTGCAGCAGTGGACATGCCACGGGAAATGATAGATTCCTCTGATTTTGCAACTGCCTTGCGTTTTGGCTTATGATTCGGATCCAACTCCAATCTGCATGTCCCCCAGCCCGTTCGGTCATGGCTCAAGCATCAGCTCATCTTGGCGCATAAATCACATGCAACCCACGCCTTGCGAGCCGATGACGGCCAACAGGTTGCATATCGCCACTCCTCGCCGCCACCGACGGAATCAGATATGATAAGCGGTTCGCCACCCAACATCACGAACACCCTCCACCACGAAATCTCAGCTCGATCACATCCACCAATACCTCATCCTCGCTGCAACCCTTTGGGGCTCGGGCAAGATGCAGGGCTTCAACCGGTACGTTAGTCGTCGTCTCGCTCATCTTTCCCACCTCTTCCTTTTCAGGCTTCAGCCTCTCCTTTCAGAGGTGTCTCAGCTCCCATTCGGAGGGGTGTCGCTGCAGGGCGGCCCAGTCGCCGACGGAGAAGCCAGCTTCTTCGACCCGGTCTTCTACTGACAGATCAGATACATCCCGCCCGACTATGACCCGCGAAAGCACTCAACTCTGAACGCGGCAGCCGGGAAGAAGCATGCGCTCGGCAAACGCGCGCGCAAGATCGACGAGGGCGTGCTGACCGTGCGCTTCGAGATGCCCTTCAACGTATGGTGTGACTCGTGCAAGGTGCGCATGTCCTTCTTGCCTAGCTGTGCGGCCTGTGCAAGCTGACGAAGCAGAACCACATCGGCGCCGGCGTGCGCTACAATGCCCAAAAGCGCAAGACGGGCAACTACTACTCGACGCCCATCTTCGCCTTCCTGTGCAAGTGTCACCTCTGCTCTGCGCCCTTCGAGATCGCGACCGATCCCCAGAACGCAGCTTATGTCATCAACTTTGGCCTGACGCGCAAGGCCGAGGAATGGGACAGTGCCGAATCGGGAGGCTGGGGCGTGTTCGACACAGACGACTTGAACAAGGACAGAGGAGGGCTGGATGAGCAGGCAGGCCTGAAGGCGACGGTGGACGGGGACGCGTTCGCGGCGCTGGAGAAGGGAGAGACGCAGCGAGACGCGACGCTTTCCCGACAGGCGAGGCTGAATGAGCTCGAAGACATGTCAGAGCGCATGGCCGGAGATCCGTACGAGGTGAACGCGCGCTTGAGGAAGAAGCTCAGGGCCGAGAAAGCTGAGATGCTGAAAGGGCAAAGGGCGGACGATGCCACGAGGGAGCGCTTCGGGCTCAATGACGACGTACACCTCGGCCCAGCGAGGGAAGGGGACGGGGACCTGTACAAGGAGGTCGTCAAGGCGCAGGGCCCTGGGTGGAGCAAGGAGACGGCGGGCAAGGAGGCGCTGGCGCAGCGCGTGCGCAACAATACGGCCAGGAAGATGGACGCGTTCGAGACGCATACACCCCGCATCCGGCTGAGGAGGGCGAAGACGCCGCCACCAAAGACTCCCCCGCCTGAAGAGAAGAAGCCCCTGGGTCTGGGCGGGTTGGCAGCCTACGGTTCAGACTCGGACTCGGACTAGGACTCGGACTGGACCATCGTTGTATCATCTAGACACTATACTTGTACACAAATGCATGTTACAACATTCGGTTATCTACATCTAGTGCTCGCCGCGCTCGCCGTGCTTGTCTTGTACGCCGTCCTCAACGAGTTTCCACCTCGTGTTTCGTCTAGCATGGAGGGCAATCTCGGCGACGGCATCGGCACGGACCGGCCATTTCCAGTCACCCCTCCGGTTCGGCACGAGGTTGCTGATCTGGTACCGCTTCCCGACGCTCAGATCCAGGCCGCAGGTGACCGCATCGGGGATGGTGATCTGGCACGTCCTCCTTTTCAGCTTGGAGCCACGCGCGTCCTCGACCCGGATGATGCGGAAATTGCGCACGGCGCGGGACGGGCAGCGCTCCCGCAGGGTGGATTCAATGACACACCGCTCCTCCTGCACGGCTTCGTTATAGCGGAGCGCGGCGTAGCGGGCCAAGTGCACGACGAGGGCGCCTGAGAGCTTGCGCAGAATTCCCGACGGGTTCGGACTATCGAGCAGCTCGTCGTAGTGCCCATCCAGATCGTCTGGGGGTTGAGAGCCGGCAACGTAGTCGACGTCCTCGGCATAATCCCGAAGCAGCGAGGCGAGCTCCTCCGCTCGCTCCAGGTTGCGCCGCATGTCGTCCTGTAGCCGGTTCCACTCGGACTCGTACTTGTCCTGCCTTGTCAGCTGCATTGCGCCCGATCCAACTGGCTGAAGTCTCACCTTGTACTCTCGCGCGCGGACCTCTTCCTCGGCCTCGTTCCAGGTATCCCGGGGGTCGTTCTTGTTTTGAAACCCGATCGGGTGCACGAACGACACAACGACATCGAGGAGCGCCACAACCCCGCCGTCGACTGCCAGGCTCGAGAGCCCGCACACGAACGGGGCGCGCTGGACGCCGAGCCGCGCATCCCACGCCGCCGGGTGCGTCGAGTTCCCCGAGATGGAGAGGTGCGACTTGCCGTATGCATCGAGCACCTCGGTTCCATCGTTACCCGCTTGCAGCTAAAGTTAGCTCCAGAACAGATCACCAAAGCCTACCTGAGCACCGGCGATTCCCAGCTTCATTCCGACTGCGATGCGTCCCTTCGCAATCGCGCGGCAGAGATACTCGTCCCCGAACGCTTTGATGTGGTACCACCCGTCCGTGAGGGTAAGGTATGGCTGTTGGGGCACGAGCTGGCCCTGCTCGTTGCGTTCTGGCCCCGGGCGATGGACGCGCGATACGCACAGCACCATCGGCAGCGCAGCCGACGAGTCCTGCTCCTGTATCCGGCGCACGATCGGGCGCTGCGCTTGGCCATACTCGCGCTCATATCTGAGGTCAGCTCGCCACAGCGTCGGAGAGCTTACCGGTACTTGAGCTGGCAAATTGTCTCGGCCCACGTGAATTTGTCGTCGATGAGCGAGGGTTTCGCGCGTACTTGCGCCGCGAGCTTCCACAGGATTAGGCCCCAGTGGTTCGTAACCCAGCGCTCAGTCACCAGCTCAGCTCCATCCGCCTTAAGGACGCCGAACGCCTGGCACATGCCCAGACGAACGTCGGCTGGCGCATCATAGAACTCGTAGTCGGCCGCATTGTCCACGTCCAACCGCCAGATCTCGCTTGGGCTGTCGTCAGATCAAAGTTCGATAAACATCTACCTACATCTGCTGCTTTTCGAGGTCACCGATCGAATATCGACCCGGCTCGAGGCCAGCATCCCGCAAGCCCAGTCTTTCTGGTGGTGGCGTCAGGTCGAACACCGACTTCCAGATCCTCTCAGGTTTCGGCGGTACGAGCGCCGGCGCCCTCAGCCCGGAGCCAGGCAGCGGTCGCGCTGCCCCCGGCGCCTTGAATGGGGATGAGAACGGCTTTCTCCGTCCGCGCGCTGGGCTGCCTAGTCCTATTCGCCTCGGGGTGGCCGGCGAGCTAAGTGAAAGTGGTCCGAGCTTCGCCTTCATCGGCGTAGCGATGGGCGAATCGAAGGTGTTCGTCGTTGGTCGCAGCGGCGCACGAGATGGAGCACTCCTCGCTGGCGTGAGGGGCTCTTCATCAAGCATCGCCCGAGCTCGGGCCAGGTTCGCGGGACTGGGCTGGGGTGCACTACGCCCCGTGCCGAGCAGGAAACCGGCGGTCGGTGGTGGTTTCGGAGACCCCGGCGCCGGCTCGTCGAACAGCGCCTTCGCGGCAGCCAAACTCGCGGCTGACGGCTGCGGAACTGATCGTCCTGAACCTAACGTGAACCCGGACGGTTGCGGCGGTGGCCGAGACGGAGACGAAGATGAGGGGGCGCGTGGTGGCGACGAAGTCGCGGGCTGGTCGAGTAGGGCCCTCGCTGCGGCGAGGCGTTCCTCACTCGGTCGGGGTGCGCCCGCTCCTGTTCCTAACGAGAACCCAGACGTCGGTGTTTCGGGTGGCGGCGGTGGTCGGCTCGGCGACCCGTGTGCGATCGCGTCATCTGTCAGTGTCGATGAGCTCGAGCTAGCAGCCGGCGGGAACTCCTTCAGCACCTCCTCTGCTTTCCTGTCTCGCTCCTCCTCCGTCTTCCTCCTTTTCGCTTCCTGCTCCTCGACCTCGCGCTCCGCCTCGCGCATCAGCTTTTGCGCGCGCTGGAGGGCAGCCGCGCTAGGCCCCTGCAGGCGTTTGCCGCCGGCTGTGCCGAACGACACGGTGGTGGGAATGACGGCGGGAATGGGGGTCGGAGAGAGGAACTCGTCAAACGGGTCAGAATGAGGGTGGGGTTGTGATGACGGCGGCGGGTCGGCTGAGGTCAGTTTCCAATCCGAGCACCAAAACTCACAGTCGAGATTGAAGTCGTCCTCGCCCAGGCCGTCGAGGAGCCCGTCGATGTCGCAGGAGAGCGCTGATGTCAGCTAACGTAGAAGGTCCTGGTAGCTTACCTGTCTCCTGTGTTGGGTGCATCATGACGGAGGCATGGGCGGTGCGAGGCGATGAGATGAAGGTTGCGGCAATGTCAACGCGAAGATGGTGGAGATCAGGCGCGTACTCATCCAGGCGGCGCGCGTGAGGTCCAGACTAAACATGACGAGGACAGGTATTACGTAACGAGAATTTTCGGAACCGTCGACCTCCACCAACTCGAGTCTTCGAGCAGTGGCCACCCAGACTCGGTGCCGTGGTACGGAGAGTCAATATTTCGCTTTGCAGGCAGGTACACCCGACTTCCGCTCTCTCGCACGACGACAATACTGGAAGATAAAATGGCGGAAAACGGTGAGCTGAGTACCTGGTCTTGAGCTGACGACAGACGCGTGTGTGCAGCAGCTCTCGACTGTCGGCGAGCAGCTCGCCTCGACTGTGACGGCGCTGGAACCTCAGCTTGCGTCTGAGCCCGCGACAGAGCCGGGAAAGACAACGCCGGACCTCATGACGCTTGTGACCCGTGCCACGGCCCAGATGAGGCAGGACGTGACTGCGTTGTCGCTCTCTGTTTCGCCCGCCAAGGCGAGCACGATCAGGACGCTGACGGGCAAGATCCTCGCTGCTCAGCAGGAGCTCCTCGGGTGCACTCGTCTCCTGGGCGGCGCGAGCCCTTACGACTCCACCGTCCCCCCACTGCGCTCGCTCATCACTGCTGTCTGGGCTGAGCGCGTCTCCGCCCTCGGCCGCGAGCTCAGTCGATACATGGAGGCGCTCGTTAAGAAGATCCAGGCCGTGAACGAGGCGTACCTCTCCCAGACGGGTCTGGTGTGGGAGGCTATCGATGCGCTGGCGGAGCTGCCGCGGACAGAGGCGGATGCGCTCGTGCAGCGCTGGAAGCGTGATGGGGGTCTGGTCAAGGACGCCTGGGAGGAGTTCAAGGAGAGCCTCGAGGACGAGGAGGACGAGGGCGAGAACCCCTTCGGCGACGAGGGACTGGGAGACGACGACTTTGCCGAACTCGAGGCGACGCTTGGAGGAAACATGACGCCCGAGGAGCGGAGACGAGCCGAGGCTGTAGGTTGTGTGATCATCTTGGTAACTGACAGACAGTCCAAGCCGCTGCTCGGCCTGCACCAGATTCTCCACGCCACTGTGCCGCGGTATATCCCCCTTGGAACGATTACGAAGGCACTCCCGAGCTCCACGATTCTCGGGACCGGGTCTGACTTTGCGGATGCGTTCGACGAGGCGGTCGGCGCCCTCAGCACGGGACAGGACGTGGCCGACATCAAGGAGGCGATGGGCGACCTCGCCGCTAAGGCGCGCAAGGTCTGTGACGAGATCACGGAGCGTATCCGCGCCGAGCCCGAGAACGAGGACAGGAAGAAGGCGCTCGATAGCCTCCGGAAATGGACTGAGAAGCTCAACGAGACGACCAAGGCGTGGGAGGAGAGCGCGTTCGGCATGTCCGAGATGATGAACGCTCTGTAGATGTTATAATCAGTCCTTGATCATCGTTATAGACTCCATTAGATCTGTGCCGCGTTTGAGTGCCAGAGCCCTCGGCTGTCTGCCTGAGTGGTTGATGCATATGATGGTACATAGATGATACGTCTGCGAACTATGCGTGTTGATGCTCCGCTAGTCGCCACAGACTTTTAACAGTAGTGGTAAAAAGACTACAAGTGGGGGTGAAGATACTTAGTCGAGGAGCTTGGAGACGATACCGGTGCCAATGGTGCGGCCACCCTCACGGAGGGTGAAACGGGATCCCTCCTCGAGGGCAATGTCGTGGATGAGCTCGGCGACCATCTCGATCGAGTCTCCGGGCATGACCATCTTCTCGTGGACGTCGGCGGTGCCCTCAGGGAAGGAGAGCGAGCAGGTGACGTCGGTGGTGCGGAGGAACATCTGGGGGCGGTAGTTGTTCATGAAGGGGGTCGAACGGCCACCCTCCTCCTTGGAGAGGATGTAGAGGTTGGCGGAGAACTTCTTGTGCGACTTGATCGAGCCGGGGGCGACGATAACCTGACCACGCTTGATCTGGTCACGCTTGAGACCACGGAGGAGGGCACCCATGTTGTCACCGGCCTCACCACGCTCGAGCTCCTTGTGGAACATCTCGATACCGGTGACGGTGGTCTTGAGGGGGTTGCCGAGACCGACGATCTCGACCTCAGCACCCTTGTTGATGGTACCACGCTCGACCTTGCCGGTGGCGACGGTTCCACGACCAGAGATGGAGAAGACGTCCTCGACGTACATCAGGAAGGGCTTGTCGAGGTCACGCTCGGGGACGTCGAGCCAGTTGTCGGCAGCGTCCATGAGCTCCTGGATCTTGGCGGTGCCGCGCTCGGGGTCCTTACCCTCAAGGGCGCCAAGGGCAGTGCCCATGACGATGGGGGTGTTGTCACCGTCGTAGCCGTACTCGGAAAGGAGCTCACGCATCTCCATCTCGACGAGCTCGAGCATCTCGGGGTCGTCGACCTGGTCAACCTTGTTGATGAAGACAAGGAGCTTCTTGATACCAACCTGGCGGGCGAGGAGCAGGTGCTCACGGGTCTGGGGCATCTGACCGTCAGTGGCCGAGACGACGATGATGGCACCGTCGAGCTGGGCAGCACCGGTGATCATGTTCTTGATGTAATCGGCGTGACCCGGGCAGTCAATGTGGGCGTAGTGGCGCTTGGGGGTCTCGTACTCGACGTGGGCGGTCGAGATGGTGATACCACGGGCCTTCTCCTCGGGAGCCTTGTCGATCTGGGAGTAGTCCATGAACTTACCACCACCCTGCTCCGAAAGGTGCTTGGTGATGGCAGCGGTGAGGGTGGTCTTGCCGTGGTCGACGTGGCCGATGGTACCAATGTTGAAGTGGGGCTTGGTACGGGCGAAGCGGCCACCGGCCTCAGCGGCGTAGCCACGGATGGCGCCGAGGGCTGCGGGACGTCAGCGACGGAGCTCCCAGACTTTTTTTAGGTTTTCGAAAGCGCTGTTCATGACCTCCACCAGCGAGATGAAGTGCCTCGGGTTTGCAACACGCAAACGCGCAAAAACAGACCACGAAACCGCCTGAACTGCGCTCTCTTCCTTCTTCAAAGCGGTTGCAGAACAGCCCCGGAGCTTCGCAGCGGACTGGCTGACCGATACTTACTCGAGGGGACCATGGCCGCAGCGGCGGCGCGGGGAACGCGGGCAGCGGTGTTGATGCGGGCGACCTGGGCGACGCGGGCAACCGAGGGGACGGCGCGGACGGCACGGGCGTCGCGGGCGGCGGCGACGAGGCCGGTCTGGATACGGGAGCGGAGCATCGTTTTTGGTGTTTTTGGGAGGGAGGGGGTAAGACACAGACGAGAGGAGACCAAAGGACGACGTCTTGAAATCGAAATCTCGCGGCTGGCGGCTGGCTGCTGCACAGCGAATCCTCTGCGAATCCGCCCTCCACCAAGGGCAATCGGAGGAAATCTCAGTGGCCCCCCACGCATAAACCCGATCGTCCCGGCGTGTGGCGCGCGGTCTCTGCCAGGGTGGGAGCTTGCTGGGGCCACCACTGTGTGCGCGCATGCTCCGGTGCATGCGCGATTTACCTAGTAGTGTGCGAGTGTAATCCATGCGTGCGGGCGGCGTTCGAAGACTTGAAATAGAGGCCTTGGGGAGGACAATGTGCATGCGTGTATGTGTGCGGATGGCGCCCCATACCTGTCTTGGCGACGATCAGTGGTCAGCGCTAACCTCCGCCCTCCTGTCTTTCGGGTTGGCCAGGTACTGCCCCAGACCAACCATCCCAATGCTGACTCCCTTCAAGTCCGCTCGTTCTTCTTCGGGGTCTTCTTCCTCCGAGATCAAGGTCGGGAAGCCTCTCTCGATCTCCGCCTTGGCGAGTTCAAGCAGCTGCTTATTCTGCGCGTTTATCTCCTCCTCGAGACGTTGGCGGTCCCGGTCGTCGTTCACCCATGCCGGCAGTCTCTCGGGGTCTATCAGCTCTTGCGGGTCGTCATCTTCTTGCGAATCCTGCCAATTCCACACCAGTGAGCCAATGGGCCGCCAGAGCACGTCGTCGAGACCGACGAGAATAAACCGGCGCTTGGAATACTCGTTTCGGAAGGAGCGAAAGACACGGAATGGGAGGCTGACGAGCTCGTTTACGCCCACGGAAGGTTCCCGGGTCGAAGAAGGTGTTTCGGCCGTGCCGGGCATTTCCCAGTCGTGCCACAAGACGAGCTTGACGATAGGTGTGGTGGTGAAGTAGCAGGCAATGTTCCAGATGTCGTCCGAGGGGCCCTCGCCAGACCGGGCCGTGCGGGCGTCCTCTGGCGGCTCCAGCTTCCTCTGACACGGCGGGGTGAAAAAGACGACTTCTTGCAGGTCCGGCGGTTCCGGATAAAGAGTCCCGAAGTATCCGATTCCTCTCCCGTCAAGATTGCGGAAGACGAGCTTGGAGCAATGAAACACAAGGCTGCACATGAGCGGGCACTCCCCCGTGCTATCGCAGAGTGACTCCAGTGGCTCGCGTACGATGTCGGGGTCGAGTGCGTCTGTTTCCTGTATGCCCATCGGTGAGGGGACGACACGCAGCGTGTGCATGTTCGGCAAAAGTCCGCCGGCGTACTCCCCGTAAGCCTTGCAGTAGCAATAGTGGTGAGATCCGAGACTCAGCACCCTGACGTAAGACAACAGTTGCGCCTTGAAGTTGACGCGGCTCAGGTCGTCCCTAGTAAGCATGGAGAGGTACTTTGCGTTGAGTCTTGTTCTCCTCCCTTCCGCATCTCCGGTAGAGCCGCAGGCAACGTTTCGCCACCGGAACCTGCGTTCGAGCGGACACGAGTGTCTGGAACATCCGAGCGACTCTGTGATCGAAGGCAGAAACCCGTCCAGCGCACCAAGGAAGAACGAGCCCATGTTTGAGTCCTCGATGACTGGTGTGATCTTGTAGAGGCATTTGCCAGCCTCGGCGAAGAACGTGTTGTTGACTCTCAGGCAGGCGGCCAAAGTCTCCCGGTCGCAGTACTGAATGATCTCGGCGACGAGGAACTCGTTGGCGAGGACGCGGCGGGCTGGACCTCGATTGGGCCAGATATTCCGTACAAAGGTTTCGCGACCCATTGTATCTCGGAATGTCTGATCTGGATGCCAGTGGATGCGGAGTGAGGAGGATCGATGACCAAGCTCAACGTGCAGATATAGCCCCACACTGCAAGTCGACTCCAAGTAGCCGACCGGAGATCGGCCATCTCCGCTGATAACCGGTCCCCCTTTCTCTCTGCGTCATAATTTCCCGCCCCCTGGCCATGCACAGATCCCAATGCATTGCCTGTCTCACATCTCACAGCAGAAATACAAAGCATGTGATGCAGAGATGCGGTCTTTTCTGGCCACTTGGAAGCGTTTGTCGTGACTAGGGAAAGTCGGTTTCGTTAGCGGGGTCCATCACGGGCTAACGTGCTAACGATCGGCGCCAAGAGGGCTGGTCACGCCGTCACGCCGGGTCATGTAGCCCGCTCATCAATCTCGTCATCCGCTCATGTCCATGACTTTGTACATCTTCACTCACGCACATACTTTCTCCTTCACTTTACCCACTCACTCCGCACTCTCTATTCTCCCCTTGAGCGTTCGAGTCAAGTGACGACGATGGGATTCCGAGTCCCGAAAGCCAGTGAGTGTTTCCCAGCAAGGACGGGCTGACAGAAGTCGCGTCAACCGTCGCCGCCGTCCTCGTCGCCGTCGTGCACGAGGTGGCGAAAGACCCACCCGAGTTCACGCCGAAGAAGAAGAAAAAGCACTCCTCGTCAAAGTCAAAGCACAAGTCGAAGCATAAGAAGAAGCGCTAGTGCTCACCATTCCATTGTCGCTCTCGATGTTCACACGATTCTCACGACTCCACTAGACGTTTCCAACACCTCTGTTCCCACCATTCCGGCTCTCTGTGCTATTCTTTGCCCTGCTGTACACGGCTTCTCCTTCCGGTCCTCACCTTCGCTCTCGATCCTCGACAGTTGTTCACCTAGACAATTCATGTATCATTGTTTTCTCACCCCGCCGACCAGTCATGTAAATCGCGCATTCTCTCCGGCTCCGCAAGACCTAAATCCCGCCTCCTTGTTTCGGACCGAACCCGACCCGACATCGGTGACTGAATTCTCGCATTATCTGTGCGCTCATCTTATGCATCGTGTGAGCGCGTGCATGCGTGCATTGTGGAGCCACCAGCCAAGCTGTCATACTTGCCAAGAGCCCCTTGCGCTATTTTCAGACCTTGCCGGGACAACCCGGGACGTCGTTCACTCTCTTCTCACAGATTCCCTCTCCGTCCCAGCTCCTCCTCATGACTTACGCTTTGCTCTAACCCACTCCAGACAATGCCCTTCAGACTCTCTTCGTCGTCGGTGTTGTCTGTGTCGTCGCCCACGTACCCAGGAGCCAAAAACAAGCCTCGTATGGGGCTCGAACCCATGACTGTGTGATCTATCGGCATAGAGACTAAGAGTCACACTATCTACCGACTGATATAACGAGGCGCCGTCGTTGGACGCTTGCTGAATGCTGCGGAGCGAGGGCTATCGATTGCGCCCGGTTTGGGTGCATTGCGACTCATGGTTGGTGAGATATGGACGGTTGAAGGCCGTGGCATTTGGAGGAGGGTGGAGGGCGGGGCGAGGAGGTGCGAGCAAACGAGGCGAGACGGGTGGTCAGGAAGGGGATGGCGCACATGCGTCTGGACCCTTCATGCTTGAACCCTTGCAGTCCGCCGGGTCGGGCGAGCGCCATACCAATGTCGGACGGCTTGAGTGTGGCTCGTCACCCCGGAGGTTGACAGCGAACGCACTCCTACTGCAGTTGCGTCCACCGAGGCGACTCCTCGTCTGAATCGAATGTATACATAGAGGAAGGGCCTGACGGATTCTGTGTCTAGAACTAGAAGGAGGAAGTTGCCTTCGATTGATGTTCGGAGGCACCCGTTCAGATGGAGCCGTGGTGAATACCGGCCATGTGTGACGGTCGGCGCAGTGACTGGTGACGTTCGACGGAGTTGTGCCTTAAAATTCGTGAGGGCGAGGAGGGCGTCGTGAGATGGGAGCTCTACGAAGGGGTGGGACAGGGGTGAATCGTGCAGCGGCAAGTGTTCCGGGAGGGGACAGTTTGTTGTAACCTGACGACGTTGAAGAGGCAGAGACACGGCAGGTCGCCACACCGACGTCGTCCCGGTGGACGAGGTGAACGGTGTCGGGGTCGAGGAGGTGAACGGTGTCAAGGTCTAACAGAGGACGCCGGCCGCAGGTGTGAAAGAAAGCAACCCAGCCGGCCCAGTGAAGAAGACGAGGAGAACAGCGGAAGAGGTGACTGGACCGCCCGCCGATCACTGTGTCTCATCTTGCGACTCTGCACGTCCTCTACCTCCTTTCGCCACCACACTCCATCCACGCCCTCGTCGACACACACCCATGCTGTCACTTCATTCCCTCCACTTCCTTTCGAGTCTGTTAACCTCCTTACCTTGCAATATACCCCCTGGTCGCCCTCTCTTCCCTGCTCGAGACCCAACAACATGACACAAGCGAACATCGACCCGCAACCCGGTCCGTCAGGGCCGCCGCACGATGACTGCCCACCCAGACCGTCCTACAAGCAACTCTCCGCCGAGGCCGCGCGCGCCGAGATTGTGTTCCGTGTGCACTCGCAAATGTCCGCTTCGCCTCTGCACTGGACCGGCCGCACCGAGACATCAGGCTTTTGCAGTCCGAACCCGCACCTCGCCCTCCTGACACCGGGAGCGTACGTGGCGTGTCTGGAGCCGATTCCCCTGGCCACCATCCCTCTCGACCCGTCGCAGGCCCAGCCGCCCGCCCCGGCCCCCGCAACTCCTCCACCGGTCCTCATCCCACTCGACGACGAGATGAACGGCCTCCCCTCGACACAGGACAGTCAGGACAGTGTGCCCAAGTCTACCCACCAGGAAATGGACGTCATCGGCGTGCCGTGGGCGAGCTTTGAGCGCGACCCGAGCATCCGCCAGAGTCTCGTCGACCACTGCACGCGCCGCACCCGCCCCTCGCACAACTGGGACTGGAGCGGGCCGGACATGGCCGCAGACGACTACTCGTCCTGGATCAGCTGTACGGGCTCTCTGCGCTGGGCGGTGTGGGAGGCAGCGCACCGGCTCATCCACGCGGGGGAGGAGCAGGTGGACATTGCCGTGATTGGCGTCATTGCCGAGGCCGAGGTCGAGCCTCCCGCGGCTGCTCAAGGTCAACCCGGTGGATGGAAGCGACCGGCGTACCAGCGCATTCGCGCCGGGGCAATGGGCGAAGTCACCCTCGCCCCCTTCCTGCCCTTGAAGGAGCACCAGCGCTTCGGCCGGGGCACAGGCGACCGCGCCCGCATGACCAACAGCGAGAAGGAGGCAGTCGCGAACGCAATCTACATGGCGCACTCGAGCGAGGAGGTCCTCTTCTACGGCCGCATCTTCACCGGCAGCGTGCAGGCCAACCTGACCTTTACCAAGGAGGTGAGTTCCAGCTCAGCTGCCTTTCCTCTTCCACATACATAACTCACGGCAGCACTTGCCCATCACCCTCCCGCCCGAGTTCTTCACGGGCACGTCGCAAGTGTGGGTCGAAGACCTGGCCTGGGACCCCATGCGCGACTCGTACGACGCGGCGTGCAAGAAGATCAAGGTCAATGCGAGCCCGTACCGCCCTCCTTTCAAGAAGGTCGGTGCGGGAGGAGGCGGAGGAGGGGAGGGGTGCGGAACGCGCAGCGCGCTCTCCGTCAGCTCGGCGAATACTTCGCAGCGTCTTTCGGCGGCCTCGGCGTCGGCGGCAGGGTGGGGAGCTCCGCCGGCCGCTCACGCCTCTGTGCCCGAGAACCAGCCCGTGAGCCAGCCCGTGAGCAAGACACAGCCAGACGCAAGCGGGTGGGGTGCGCCGCCTTACGCTCAACCGACTCGGCCTGTTTACCCTGTGCAGCCTGAGCCTGAGCCTCAGCCTCAGCAGTGCCAGCAGTACTAGCAGTACCAGCAGCAAGCCTGGCCGCCACCCGGGACCGGATCACGACCGGAACCCTCTCAACAGGCGCAACCGGCACAGCGAACGTATGCCGCGGCCACAAAGCCCGCGAAGCACTATACGACTGTTAGAGGGAGTGTCGCTCCCACCTTCCTCAGTGGCACGAATGCGATGCCCCTTGGCCGCCGAGGCGGGGGAGGGCGCTCGGGCTGGTAGTGCCGTCGCCTTCATGCTCTCGGCTTTGACTTCGGCTCCGCTCGCCTGCTCCACTTGCCTGCGCCGCTTGCCTGCGCTCGTCGCCGATGCCAAGTCACTGATGCATTCCACCTCAGCCTACAGTTTCCGGGCTCCGCCTCCGGGTCTCAAGTCACGGCTGTGCGCCTCTACGATCTACCGTTTCTCGTATCTGTACATATTAACATGCATTGAGCGCTATTACTCTGCCTCGCCGAGGCCTGCTTTGCGGTACTGGTGTTGCTGGTTGCTTTTGCTTTGCTTGGTGGGTGGGTTGCTGTGCGTTGCGAGAATGCGTTGCGGTGCGGAGGTGCGGGAGTGTGCGGAATTGTGCGGTGGGTGGTGCTGTGGTGTGATGTTGGGGGGCCATTATAGAGTCTGTAGTATCCTAACCTGGTAACCTCGTCTCCCGGATGAGAGCATAATCGAATCCAAAATTGAGTAGAGAGAGAGAGAAAAAAGAGAAGAAAGTGGGAAGTTTGGAAAAAGGAGAGCGTAATGTCGAATGGTGGTGAATAATGAACTGATCAGGTCATCTTGGAGAGAAGGAATGCCAGATGCCGTGAAATTCTCGTCTATCGTTGAATCTACTGCGTTCCCTTCGCAGAGCCCTTGGGGGGCGGTGATCCGCTGACGAGGCCAACGAGGTTGGTGCTCGAGTTCTGGACGCTGTTCGCGGGCGAGAATGAGTTGGAGCGGCTCATGCTCGTCGACGCGAGCGGGTGCAGGTCGTTAGCCGACGGCCTTCGCGACCCGGCACGCGAGTTGGAGCGCGACATGAGGCCGAGCAGGTTCTTGATGCTGTTGTTCCGCACGGGCGTGGGTTCTCCGAGGATGGGCGCCGTGGCCGGGATCGGGCTGCCGGGCGCGACGGCGATCGTGCTGCGGCTCGCGGCGTCGGGCGCTCCGGGCTGGTTGTACATCCAGGTCGCCAGGAGGACAATGCCAGCTCCACAGATGAAAGTCGAGGTGATCGGGTAGGCGAAAAGAACGACCGAAGCGAGGAACGAGATGATGATGGACAGCGAGGTCGCAAAGCCCTTCATGATGTTGTCGCTGTAGCGGATGACGATCGCGGTGATGAGACCACCAAACGTCTGGGTCAGGACGGTACCGATGGCCCAGCCGTTGAAGTGGGCAAACTTGGAACCGACGTTCTGAACCCAGGACATTCCAGAGTTGTGTCCGGTGAACAGGATGGGAACGAGAGCCGGGATAAGCGAGAAGAGCGAAAGCTGCGTGTTGCGCACCCAGAGGTCCGAGTTGCCGCCAGAGCCAGTCTTGAGGATGAGCTCAAAGTAGACACCGGCGAGACCAGAGGTGAGACAGGCGAGGGTGACGGCCATGAAGCCCTTGAACGGGTGCATGGCCATGTCCTCGAGGAGAGGCTTGTCGCTCGAGAGGGGAACGTCCTCAGTGACGTCAGGCGAGATGTCGCGGAGCGCCTTGTCCGACACGGAAGCCGACTCGATGACAGCGGCAGCGTGGGCGGGGGCAGAAGTCGTCTGGAGCTGAACGACACCGACACCGATAGCGAGGAGGACGAGGGCAATCCACTTGGAGCGGTTCAGGCGCTTGCGGAGCATGAGAACCGAGAAGAATGCAGTCGTGAGGATCTTCATCTGATACGTGACCTGGAAGGTGGCGACGTCGAGGTTCGAGGCGGCGACATACTGCAGGTTGTTCTGGATAACGTAGAGGATGGCGGGAACGGCGAGCTTGTAGCAGTCAGGAGAAAAGACGGAGCGGCGCAGAGCGTTTAGCCGGGAGAGCGCAAACATGCTGCAGCCCTTCCTGACGGCACGGGCAGGCTGGGAAGCAGGCTTTTCAGCGCCCATGAGGTCCCGCTCAGGCCAGTTGGACTGCGACGAGCTGGTCCACGAGTCGTCGATACGCTTAAGCGCGATAAGAACCGAGATCGAGCCCTTGAGCAGCTCGTTCATGAGGACAGCCGCCGCGGCCGAGTATGTTCGGTTGGGGGGCGTCAATATTCTCGAGTAGTGCATGATAATGGTCAGGAAGGCGTTCTGGAGGGCCAATGTGACCAGCCTGCGATGTCAGCCGCTGTTCATCAAACGCCAAGCGCGCGGGTCGCTGATCACTCACGAGAGCCACTTGAGCTCGATTCCGAAGAGCTTGGGCGGGGACTGGTCGCGGTCCTTCGCAGGCATCATCGTGACCGGCTGGAATCCAGGGTGCGACTTCGAGTCGTTGAACTGCGTGACGATGGGCGGCGTGCGCATGTAAGGGGTCGACGTTCCCGAGCCAGCACCACCGGGCTGGCTGAGGGCAAGGCGAGCAGCAGGGGCACGCGACGTTGGGCTGCCGCTCTTGTTCTGCGATCCGGAGCTGCTCTCCATGCTCGAGGTGCTGATTGCCGCGAGGGGCGGGGAGCCTGGCGGGGAAGAGGATGAGGCCGACATGGTTCTGTAAGTGGGCCGGAGAGAGTGAGAGTTTACGAGTTGCGGTTGGAAGACGGAGAGACAGTGTCAGCGACTCGAACAATTTCTAGAGGGCCGGGGGCTGGGTTGGACACACGCCCGAGAGGGAACAGACAAGATGAGAAAGTGCGATGGGAGGGGACAGAGGAGATGAAGAGCGGGGGGAAGAAGGGCAGGCAGCGGTCGCATTCGGCAAGCGCATCGCCAGGAGCAAAGAGGATGCTTGGGTAGTGTGTGCGTGCGTGCAGGTGCGCAGGTGCGCAGGTGCAGTGGGTGCTGGTCGGTGCCGTGAAAGCAGCCGTGTGGACCAGAGTGCGTCAGGCCCTAGAAATCGCAGTCGGGTGGCGGAGGCCAAAGCTCGAAAGAGTCCTGCCCCGTCTGTGCACACCCGTCTCAATCTGCCGGATGGCCCGGAGGCTCCTGACGCTCCGACCGCCTGAACTGTGACCGGGCACATGCCATTCCTGCCACCCGGCCAGCATCCCGGGCAATCTGGCATGCTCGCGGACACTCTCTGTTCTGGGCGCCTGGCGTTCGACCCATCATGGCCATTCCAGCCTGCTCAGCCAGCCGGACGCCCTGCCTGGTCCCTTCTCATGTCGACGCCCGAGTTTCCGTCCTAATTCCTCGAGCTCTGTTGTTGTCTCCAGACCCAGAACCCGGAGACCGAAAATGTTTGAGAGGTGCTTACCTGGAAAGCCTGCGCTTGGGGCGGGTGACTCCGACTTCAAAGGTGGTCTTGGTCTTGCTGCCCGGCACGTCGCGGGACTCGCGGGCAGTGGTGTTGCCGGTGGGAGTGTAGGGGTTGCTGTAGGCGCTGGGCGAGGTCGGGGAGGGTAGAACGTGGTGGTCGTCGGTGGGGAGTTGTTGTTTGCGGTGGTGAGAAACAGAGGTACGGCGCATCGCCAAGATGGCAAAGCGGTTTTAATAAGTGAATGCAAAGATGACGAGTGTGTTGGGTGCTCGCAAAGCAAGAAAGCTAAAGGCTTGAGGCTAGGCTGCGCAGCAGTTGGCTGTTGATAGCGGAGGGGCCGGAGGGGGACAGAGGGAAGGGGGCGGGGCTAAGGGGCACGTGAAGGGAGGACGTGTGAGGTGTGTGAGCGGCGATGGAGGGTCCGACAGTCGAGAGATGTCGCAGTCGCAGTCGCGGGCAGTGTCCGGTGTCACGGGGTGTGCTGGTAGAGTCGCAGAGAGAGTCTGGGGCCTAGTTCCCAACCCAGAGTAGCAGTACCTGGAGCCAAGGTAGAGTTTCAGACGACAGACGGCGGTGCGTGTGGTGGTGGTACCTCAGCGAATGAATGCCGATAAGCGGTGTTGGGTACGTTGCGTGAGGATGGGTGACAGGCTGCGAGGAGAATTCCTTAGACAGGTCGTGGGCGTAAGCGGGCCAAGCTGAACCGGAACACAGGGAGCAGGGCTACCAGGGATAAAGGAAGCGAGCGGGGGCGCGGTGGGCAGTGGACGAGGGCGGGGGCGGTGGGGATAACGATGCGATGAAGATTGTTGCGCGCAGTCTTGTCTGGGCTTCGGAATGCTGTTGACACTGGGCGCTGTGGATGCTGACCGCCGGGTGAAGCTTTGGTGAAGCTTGAGGTCGTCGTGCGTGGTAGCCAGCGTCAGCGTTGGTGGGTGGGGGCTCAAGCCGAAGGGCGCAGAGCCAGAGGACGACCGGATCCTGGACCCAGGACCGACGCACGCGGTGGAGAGCGTCCAGTGTTCTTCCGGCCAGTCAGACAAAGTGTATTAGGGAATTGCTAAGGGTCATGAGGGCCGGACAGGGTGCGCAATAGGGGTGTCATTAGGGACATCAATGCGGGCCTTGGGCTGCCTGCGTGCGGGCCGGGCTGCCGATTGGGGGAATGTGCCTGGCCAACCTGGCTGCCAGACGGGGTGTGCTCGCTGCATCTTTGCTCCTCGCCTTGATCCGTGCTGTACCAGGCATACCGGGCATCTGTGCCCTCCTCGTCTACCGAGCTTAAAGCCCTTTATGCCCCTGCTGCTTCGCTGGTTGAACATGACCGCTTGTTCCATTGCACGAGGAACAGCCGGTCGCAAATAGAAAAGATAACGTTCTTGGCTTTTCCGGTACCCGGCACCAAAGCCCTAATGGCCCCCTAATTTCAAGCTGACGCTGACCACGGCTTGACCTGGCAAGACATCGTGTCCGTGACATGGTTGTCCGCGGTCACTGCGCCCAGAGCGCAACAAACCATGGCGCCGACCACTGGCTAGCCGCTCAGAGGGGGGTTAGTAGCTGTGCACTGTGCACTGTGCTTGGCGGTGCGTCGGGCAAATGACCGTTGCTGTACGGTACGTACGCGGCAGCACTGCAGGCGATACGTTGTCTGCTGCGAGGGCCAATGTGCAATGCTCAATTCGGCGCCAGCTGGGGGCGCAGCAGGCGAAGCGCAGAAAGCGCAGGAAGCGCCTAGGAGCGCAGCATGCGCAGCACACGGCCAATGTAGATTGGAAGGGCAGACGAGAAGCGACTGCGCATTTGTCCAGGTCCCAAATGCGCAGTCGATCCCCTTGCCCTGCCTCGAGTCCTTGCCCTGGCCTTCCTTGCGCCTTGCCCCCTCCCCTTGCATTGGAACCACTGATAACCACCCGTCGTACGTACTTAGTCCTTGCTGTATTCGTGCATTGGGTGTTCGGTTCAAGTTTGAATTGTAACCTTTTGCCTGCCGCTATGCGCGCTATGCTTGGCTAAGACATGATGCTCATGTTGATCTCGTCGCTCCACGAGCGATTACGCGCTGCACATTCAAACGCACATTTCATGCATACGGGGGTCCCCAGCCATTGCCTATCGCGACTGTCTCCAGTCGACCTTTCCTGGAAATTGCCTCATGCCGTAAGTCTAAACTATACTCCGCGAGCAAACAAGTAGCAAGTTGGAGTATGTGGCTCTCTCAGACAACCCTGCTGCACGCTGCACCGACATCTCGACCGCTGGCAGTCCCTTGTACGAGTTCTGGCCACAGCCAAGTCCGGAACGGAGGCCACAAAGTCAGCGTACACCAGTGCAGCTTGTACTGGCTGTTGGCTGCGCCTGCCGTACAGCGCCAGCGGCTCGTTCCGTCGGACATGAGGCAGGCACAAAGGAACGGCAGGCAGACGAGCACGAAGGGAGAAAGGCAGTCAGGGACGGGCACCAAACATTGCAGAAATTGCGCCGATGCCCCCTAGGCCGCTTCGGCTGAATCAAGTGCAAGCCCGCGCCTGTGCAGAGCATACAGCGGCGAGATCGCAATCCATCTTTTCAAGCGAGGGCCCAGAGCTGTCTCTGGAGGAGGCTTGGAGGCTACAGAATCAGATTGAGGCAGATCCATGCGTCCATGAAATGCTGAGCCGGAAGAAAAAAATTCGTCTACTTCCAGCGCAGCCCAGCCCACAGCCCCAGCAGCGCAGCAGGTAGTGCGCGCACCCTGCCTCCATGGCGCACTGGCGCCTCCGGCCCGTCCGGCACTAGAGGTGCACATCCATTCCGCAGTCGTCCAAGAAAGTCTTGTTCTCGTGCCTGGCTCGAAATGCGCAGTCGCTCATCTTCCACCAATCAGCGGCCTGGAGACTCTTTCCACTCTGCCAGCTCTCCCCGGCGCATGGCTCAGTCTGCCTCCGTACTGCGCAACCCACCAGGCAAGGTGCGAGGCGTTCATGGCCTGGTTCGCAATGTCTGTGGCGCCTCAAGGTCGTTCGCACCCTTCCCTTCCCTTCAGCCCTGCCGGTTCGCCCTTTGTTCACCCTTAGTCACATCCCTGATGGCGAACCTGTGGCACACCGTGGCACCCCGGACGGTCTGGTCGTCTGACCATTCCACCCCGTCTAACTGGCCACGAGCTAGCCATGCAAGGTGAAACGGGACTGGATAACTGGTTGGACTCGTAACGCCTCCGCCAGCACGACGATGCCTGAGCCTGAACAAGGGAAGTTGTCTGCCCGTCCTGACCAGCGTCCTGATCGAAACCGGCCAACCTGATCCTGGACCTGGCACGCTGGCTCATAGCCCGGCACACTTGGGTTTGCCTGGAACGAACAACATGGCTTGGGGCGGCGGATCCTGCTCTCCGCCCTCGATCCCCATCTCGCCTCACGGCTGCACACGGCACTCAAGCTTACAACGCAACAATAGCGCGGCGCACGCGGCACGTCTCCCATGAATTCGAGGGAGCGGCGCCACCCCGGCCATCCCGGTCGCCCCGGCTTGTTGGTTCGCACTCCTGCAGGATGCAGGACGAACAAGAGCACAAAAGAACACAGGCAGGGGGTTACAGCCAATCGCGACGAGATCCCCATGCAACCAGCTCTGCTGCATGGAAACCACGAGACGAGCGAGACGAACTGAGGCAAGCGGAGGCAAAATCTGCACAGACAGACGTCTTCCTGGTGAAGGTGAGGGACCAGAATGAAAGGAGTGCAGGATGCGAGGCCAGATCTCGAGAGCGAGGAGGCGAGGCGAGGCGAAGGTCACGAAGATCCGAGATATGATCCGGTCTCAAGCTGACAAACACGTGAAAGCACCGCTTGTCCGTTATCTATATGAATGCAATGCCCTGTCGTGCTTGCCGTGGATTTGCCGGATCCGTGCAAGAAGTCACAGAAGCATCTGATAACTGCGATCGATCAATCTGCGACAACACTACTCTCCCGACCCACCCGCATCTGCACGTCCTCCGTCTCACCTCCACTTCTGGGTTATATTGAGTGCACACGCTGTGAGCTGTGAGGGTCATTCCGATGCGGCGCACTCGGTTCGGAATCATAGTGAGCAACACGTGATGGCGACATTGGTCTGGGCTGCCTTCATTGGCTGTCGAATGGGCCCTTGCACAAATCCCGGTCCAGCTCGTCCGTTCTTGTCTACCAGCTAGTCGCCGCGGCTTAGGCCAGCTCATGTGTGCGGCGAGGCAGTCTGTATTATAGGCCGGACGCAAAGCACACGCTCAGTCTGACGACAGTGACAGCGAGGAAGACGCTTCAGAAGCAACCAGAAACCGGATGCACACAGCGCAGCAAGCAGAAGCAAGAGTAGATCCTCCACGCACGCAGATGTGGCCCCAGGCCCGCCCTATGGCCCTCCCTACCGCCCCTGACACGATGGAGCTCGATCGAGCGGAGGCCCCGGTGCGAACGACGGCTACGGTGGAATGGGCGGGGGCAAATGTACTCCTTCACGTGGGGCGCCCCCGCGTCAAGACGAGTCGATAGCCAACCACGGCCGAGTACCTAGCGTGCTATCGGCTCATCCGGCGACTTATTCTCCAGAGGCACGCACCATACACCACCCACCAGAGCCTACCCGGCTGTCTACTGGACGTCGACTCGGACCAGCAAAGTCGGAAAATCGACCTCCCACCACCCTCGACCTTGCCTTTGCTCTTACTACTCTTCCACCGTCTCAAAACCCGTCAGACACACGGCAGCCCCCCACATCCCTCTGACGAACGGCCGAGCTACGACCTGATACCACCGTCTCCTCGATCGCTCCGCGCGCTCACGTAGGCGATACCAGACCAAACGAAACAGACGAGCCTGTCACCCACACACGTTCCATTACTCCGCTCCGCACCACGCACCCCCACACCACGCACTACCAACCTGACCACCCACTGAACGAGCTACCATGAAGATCACTGACAAGCTCGCCAAGGCCGAGCGCGAGGGCCGCCCCTTCTGGAGCTTTGAGTACTTCCCCCCCCGCACTGCGCAGGTGAGTGGCAGCAGCCAAACTAGTTGCTCGGAGGCCGAGTCATCGTCCGATGGCCGTGATTGTAACGTGGCGCCGCTTGCGCTCCTTTGGCGTCGGGCATGAGCACGCCACCCACGTTCTGGCACTTCTGGCAGCTAGCAGGGAAAGAACAGCGTGACTGACAGGTGCGCAGGGTCTGCAGAACCTTTATGACCGTATCGAGCGCATGCGCAACCTTGGTCCCGAGTTCATCGACATTACCTGGGGTGCCGGCGGCAAGAATGCCGACCTGACCTCGTCGCTGGTGCAGGTGTGCCAGGAGACGATCGGCATCGAGACTTGCATGCACCTGACCTGCACTGAGATGCCGAAGGAGAAGGTCGAGTGGGCTCTGGCGCAGGCGAAGCAGTTCGGATGCCAGAACATCCTCGCTCTCCGCGGCGACCCGCCCGCGGGCTCGTCAACCTGGAAGCCGACACCGGGCGGTTTCGTCCACGCCGTCGACCTCGTCAAGTACATTCATAAGGAGTACCCTGGCGACTTCTGTGTTGCCGTCGCTGGCTTCCCCGATGGACACCCCGAGACGCCGCAGACGCCCGAGGGACACCACCAGGAGATGCTCTGGCTCAAGGAGAAGGTCGACGCCGGCGCCGACTTCATCTTCACGCAGATGTTCTACGACGTCGACATCCTCTTCAAGTGGGTCAAGGAGGTGCGCTCCTACGGTATCACCGTCCCGATCGTCCCCGGCATCATGCCGATTCAGAACTGGCAGAAATTCCAGACCTGGGTTCAGCGCGAGAACATCAAGGTCCCCGAGCACTGGTACGAGGCCCTGAACCCCGTCAAGGGCGACGACGAGCAGGTGCGCGCGGTCGGCACCAAGCTCGTCGGCGAGATGTGCCGCGCCATCCTCGCCAACGAGGAGTGCGGCATTAAGGGTCTGCACGTCTACACCCTCAACCTCGAGAAGGGAGCGCGCATGCTGCTCGAGGAGCTCGGGATGAACCCGAACCGTGAGCAGGTCGCGCCGCTGCCGTGGCGCCCCTCCCTCGCGGCCAACAGGAGGCAGGAGAGCATCCGCCCCATCTTCTGGGCGAACCGTGTCGAGTCGTACCTCTCGCGCACGAGCGACTGGGACGAGTTCCCGAACGGACGTTGGGGTGACTCGCGCTCTCCCGCCTACGGTGACCTGGACGGTTACCCCGTCGCGATCAATGTGCAGCGCGCCGACGCCGAGTCTCTCTGGGGCACGCCCACGACCGAGGCGGACGTGCGCGACCTCTTCTCGCGCTTCTGTCGCGGCGAGCTGAAGAAGCTGCCCTGGTCCTCGCAGCCGCCTGCCAGCGAGACGAGCATCATCTCCGAGAACCTGATCAAGATGAACGAGCGCGGATACCTCACCATCAACTCGCAGCCCGCCGTCGACGGCGCCCCCTCCGACGACAAGGTGCACGGCTGGGGACCGGCCGGCGGATACGTGTACCAGAAGGCGTACCTCGAGTTCTTCGTGCGCCCCGAGCTGCTCTCCCAGCTCATCAAGCGCATCGAGCGCGACCCCCGCATCACCTACTACGCCGTCAACAAGCAGGGAGACCTGCGCACCAACACGCACTCCGAGGGCCCTAACGCGGTCACGTGGGGTGTGTTCCCGGGCAAGGAGATTGTGCAGCCAACGATCGTCGAGGCCGTCTCGTTCATTGCGTGGAAGGACGAGGCGTTTGAGCTCGGCAACCAGTGGGCCAACCTCTACCCCGAGGGCTCCGAGTCGAACAAGCTCATCCGCAAGATCATGGACGAGAGCTACCTCGTCAATATTGTCGCCAACGACTTCAAGGACGGTCTCGCCATCTTTGAGCCGTTCCTGCTCGACCAGCCCATCGACGCTTAACCGCGCGAGCTCGAGCCCACGGCGAGAGTGCGAGAAGCGAGCGCTGGTCTATCCCGAATCACTTCTCACCCCCTCACCGTTCAACTCACGACTCAACAACTAAAAACGTAAGGCTGCCCCAGCCAAGGCTCAACCCATACCATTCTTCCGGCATACCCAAACATCACACGACATATACCCACACTCAACGTTAAATTGCAATACTTGTCCAACCAATATTTGTAGACCCATCATCTTGGTCACTTGAAATCTTATCTCAGCTCTGAAGAAGAAGTATACGAAGTATGACCATCACCATTGTTCCCAACAACAAAGCGCAAAAGAGGTTCAACTCCTCCCCATTTTAAACCTCCCCATAGTATCAATAGAAATCATTATGCATGCAGTATCCACTATCAAATGAGCGGGGGCTGAGCGAAGCGGGGGCGGAGCCAGGGCGGAACACACGTCGGCGGCTGGCAGAGGAGGCACACGGAGTGTGGAGGGTCGGATGTAGCGGGGGAGCGCCGACAGTCGACGGTCGACGGTACCGAGCATCGGAGTGTCGACACGTCCATGCGTCCACTCAGACATTCCGCAACTCGGCCAACTCCCCTCGCGCCGATCATCTGCGCCCCTGCCGTCCCCTGTATTCGCTCCGTCTCTCGCCCCTGCGGCGCGTCGGCGCTCGCTCCCGCCTCCCCCTCCCCTCGCCCCTTCGACTCCCAATCACCCCCTCCGTCTTCGAACCCTCGTCTCTGCACCAATACGCCACCAATCGTCTCCAAACCCAGCACGTTCGCAAGCCCACGCGCCGGGGAGGTGCACAGGCGTCGAATGACGGCGGCCTCGTTATATCAGTCGGTAGATAGTGTGACTCTTAGTCTCTATGCCGATAGATCACACAGTCATGGGTTCGAGCCCCATACGAGGCTTGTTTTTGGCTCCCTACTACTCCTGTGGGTCGTGATAAAGAACGCTGACAGAGGTAGAGGTGTCGCTGGGGTTGGACAGTGGTCTGGGAGGTATCGGTACGAGAACGGAGGAGGAAGAAGGGAGACAGGATACGTGAAGATGGGAAGGCAGGGCGGCGGAGTTCGGATGCGCCGAGGAATGGTTCGAGTGCGGGAGGCTGTCGGGTGGAGCGTACTGTTCAGACAGGCGGGGATGGTCAGAGCACAGCGATACGGAAGGTCGTGGATTGGCGGCACACGAGGAAGTTGACGAGGCTCGGGGAGCCGGACAGAAAGGCGAGGCTGGGCACCCGCACTCTTCTGCCTCGCCATGCCTTGTCCTCCTTATCGCCCTGCTCTGCACAATGCACCAGCTGCCCAGGCTTCCCGCTAGCGCCCTCAGCCTCGCTTTGCGACACACCACACACCCGCAGAACCACAAGTGCCACACTCACCCAACCACCCCCACAAATCATCCCCCTTCCTTCCCCATCTCATTTCTCCGGTCGTCCAGCACTCCAAACATCCTTACGCGTCCTCAAAAGCATCTTGAGAGCAACAAAAAGGTCACGACGGGGATCGAACCCGCAATCTCCTGATGAACGTCTTCTCAAGCTCTCGAAAGAGCCGCGAGTCGTAGTCAGACGCCTTGCCATTGGGCCACGCGACCAATGGTGTCTCTCCTCTGGGGTGGGATATGAGCGTACCTGCGGGCCGGCGAACCCCACAAGGCTCCTACGCATCCTAGTGTGTCCTGACGTGTGCTGGAAGGGAAGGTGGAAAGGCAGAGAGACAGGGGACGAGAAGACCAAGGCGGGGGGGAAACGGAGAAATAGCGGATATTTGTGGAGTTGATTGGTTGATTCGGCGCCGCTGACGCCGTCTCCTCCATTGTCCCCACGTCTACGTCGCTTGCCACTCTACGCATCTCAGCGGTTGACGCTGCTCTCTCAGAGTAGGACTGGGTGATCGCGGAGGTCGTCGAGAATGAAGAGGACATTGCCCATGCTAGTGAGATCTGGGTGCCATAGTCCCCCACTCCATGGTCAGCTCTCCCCCCTCGTCACAATTCCGCCTCTTAACAACGATGCTTCATTCCTGGGGTTTCAATGTCTGCGGCCTTGCAGCAGCAAGTGTTACCCCACCATCTCCACCCCTCAATAAGCCTTCATCCCCGTGCAACGCCGCCAGACCCGCGGCAGGCCGATCTCCGATGATGAGATCACCAAACAGATCCGGCCTTCTTAGTTCAGTGGCTAGAATTTTCCACTAGTAGTGTTCTCCTTTCGAGAGACTTGCTATGGAACGGTCACCCGTTCGATTCGGGTAGAAGGCAGATCAGATGGTTGGAGCGAGGGAGAGATCCTGAGTTACGACCCCTTTTTCTGCCCCGAAAGGCGTGCGGGTATCGACGACGAGAAGGGTGGACGGGAGTGATGAGCGTTGGCTAGATGGGGCATCTGGTCCGAAATCGAGGCGGCCAGACTACGGGCAAGGTCCATGGCAATGTTGCTCAACGCTCCTAGGCGGCGGCTTGTTGTTCTCGTTGAGCTTGAAGCAGAAGGAGTCGGCCTCTTTGAACCAATCACGCTGCCACACCGATCCTCCCGGTCACTGCCCAGTTTCACTCTTCCGGAAGTCTATCTTCATCCTCAACTGACAACTTTTGCAACGCCTGAGCGTATCGCGGACTCATCGACATCGACAGCACCGCGATGCAGGCATCAGCGTCTACGCTCCGTCGCCAACAAGCGCCTACGAGCAACGCCTCGTTATATCAGTCGGTAGATAGTGTGACTCTTACGCAATACAAGCCGATTGATCACACAGTCATGGGTTCGAGCCCCATACGAGGCTCTCTTTTTCATCCCTGACCTCTCTCTCTCTCTCTCTCTCTCTGAGGTGAGGGATGTTTTTAACGTCTAGGGAGAAGTGGATTCGGCGGTGCAGTGTTGGGTGGAGGAGAGCCAAGTGCCACTGTCTGGAAGGGCGCACTAGCCGGGCTGGTGCGCGGGCGCTTGTGGGAAAGTCAAGCGCGTGAGAGATTGCGACGGCGGGTGCCTGGACTTAGCGGTGGATGTTAAGGGGTGGGGTCGGATACGATAAGGTGGCCACGTCCGATCAGCCGGAACGTCATGCCATACCAGCCAGCCATAGCAGGCGCGTCCGCGGAACGCGCCCTGGCCGCCTGGCCACTGGGTGGGCGCCATACCACATACCGCAAGGGCACGAGGCGCGATCACTCTTGCATTCATGGCGTCCATGGCGCTGCCGGTTACGCTTCGATGCACTCTATCTGCTCTTCTCTATCTCTCTACCTCTTTCATACCTTCGTCCTTCCCCCCTCCCGCCTTCCTTCTCCGTCGACCAGCACAGGCGAGCGTTCTCCGTCTGCTCTTCCCCGCCTGTCGCCGACAAACGTCTGTCCGAGTGTTCTTCTCCAGTGTGCGACAACCCTCGAGTCGAGTCCGCCCTACACTTTTACTTCTCGACTTCTGTGTCACCTGAATTCGCCGAGCTCGATTTTCAGATTCACCCCCCTTCCGTCCCTCCATCCGCTGCCCGCTGCTCATCGCGAACCAAGAAGCCTCTTCAGCGGCCCGCGCTCGAGCTCCTCCATCCGTCCGGGCCCCTTCCTCCGTGGCTGCACGCCTTCGCTGTCCCCCCCAACCAGCTTGCTGACGTCGAGTCAGCAGGGCCTAGTGTTTGAGCAGCCGCGCAAGCCTGTACGCCTCTGCACGCCTCTGACGCGCTGCCTTTACGACTACACGTCCACACGCCCTACGACCACGCGCACGCTGCTGACGAGATGCCAGTCCCGTATGGCGGCCAACATGCGCTCCTCGGACGGCGGTCCGTCTCTCACTCACACTCTTCCTCACCCAAGAAAATGGACAATAGCAGCCTCAGCTCGCACTCACGCGTACCGACTCCGCACACTCCGCACACCCCGCACACTCCCACCTCACACTCGCTTCCGATCCGGCAACAGGCGCACGCTCTCAAAATCGATGAGATCACCAGGAGAGTCAGAGAGCAGAGCGATCGGTGAGTACAGTTGGATCGCCGTGATCTCTTAACCCCTCGGCGCCCTCGCTTCCCTTGATCCCTCGAGACATCAGGCCCAGTCGGGACAGTGACAGCCGTTCGACGCCCCTTTCAAGAGACACGTTCCTCACGCCTGCAACAACTTGACAACACGTTCTCACCACCAACATGCCCCCGATGAATAGCTGACATGCTCAGCTTTCAGCAGGCGCTCATGCCTGTCGCTGAACAACTGAAGGAGTTTGCAGACTCAAATCCCGTTTTATTCGTAAGCTACCATTTCCGCTATCACAAGCTGACGATGCAGACGTTCCTTGCCACCTTCGCGCTTCTCAGCGCGATCCCGATCCTGATCTTTCTGTAAGCTGCCACGATTGCCTGTAGCTGACACCCAGCGGTTTCGTGCTCGTGCTGTCCTTCTGTATCATCAGCACCGCCGTCTTCCTCGCTTGTGCGTCCATCACTGGCGTCGTGCTCTTCGGACGTAAGTGTGATGACATGTGCGAAACTGACCATAGTGGCGATTCTCCTACCCATTCTGGGCGCGACACTGGCCATTTCCGGCCTTCTCCTCGCCTTCCTCCTTTGCGTCTTCCTCGCTTTCCGCCTCCTTCACCACATCCTTGAGGAGACCCAAGATGCTGCCGCCATCGACGGGATTCTCTCTGGCATTCGTGCCTGGGTCGACGAGACGAAGGTGCGCGTTGGCCTGCTCCCGCCACCGCAGCCCTCGCTTCGTGGCTCGCTAGAGGGCAAGCCGTTCATGTGGGAGGCAGGCGACACGCCGCGCGGCTTCGGCTTCCCGCAGTCGGCCGGCTTCCCGAGCCAGCCAGACGACGAGGTCAAGATCGAGAAGGCCGAGGACTCGGACTGGGTCAGTGACGCGGACGCCGATGCTGAAGCGCCCGTTCAGTCGACTCCCCGCGCTGCACGCTCGTCTGGTCTCGCTCCGCCGGCACCTGGAACGCAGGCGCCACCGAACTCATCTCCGTCCGTGTCGTCGCCGCTGCAGCACACCCAGTCCCCGCAGGTTAAGACGGAGCCGCAGCCCAACGCGGAGAGCGGCACCCCGCCGCAGCCCTCGAGCTCCCCGCCACAACACCAGACCGCGCGCTAATCGTACGGTCGTGTTGCCGGCCGGCCGGCGGCCCGGTCTGGTTCCCGGGCCATAGTGTGCGACGATGTATCAGTTGTAAATGTGCATACACTCCTCTTCTCTTATCCGTCCGCATTGCGCAGCCGCGGCGGCACATACGGCAGCTCGAGGAACGCGAACAGCTCGCGCTCGGTCGCAAAGTTGATCTCTCGCTGGGTGTGGGGGTCAATCAGTCCAGCGCGGAACTTGAGTCCTCTGTGTGTTAGTGGACTGTCTTGCCTTCTTCCACCTCCTCTTTTCTGACAGGGGAAGCACTCACCTGTCCTCGATGTACCGCCTCAAATCGCGCTCAAACATCATGCTCCCACTCCAACTAAGCACGGCAGCAGCATACCTCGTCCTCGGGGACGCAATCAGGTCCACGCGCCGATGCTTCCCGCCAATCTTCAAGATGACAAACGCCTTGTCAAGATTATCAAAATTCGCCCCCGAAGAATGCAGGGGACCAATTCTCGCGCGCATAGTGAGCTGGAGGACGTGCGTGATGATGCCCAAGCGACAGAGGCGGCGCACGAGGCGAAATATGAGCCCGTCGCTGGGATCCGAGTCGGGGGTTTGTGGGCTGGGATGAGAGGGAAAGGCGCCGGCAGTGAAGATGACGTCGACGTCGCCCGTGTCTTGCTTTCCGCGCCGGTAGCCGCCGGCGACGACTTGCTGCGTATCTGGCCGCAGGGCGTGGAGGTGCGAACGGACTAGGGAGGAAATGGCGGCCACGTCTTTCCTAGAGATGCTTTTTGTCAACTTTCTCTCCTCTCTGGCGTGAGGGACTCACGGCTCATCCAGTTCCTCCCTCAGGCGGACCCACGCATGCACGATCTCAGCCTTGGTCATGGTGCCCTCCATTCTTCGCTTTCGCGCCTTTCGTTCCTCCTTTGGAGTGGAGGGCGGGGTCCAGTCATAATGCTCCAGCACGTCGTCCAGCGTTCGACATCCCGCGTCCCAGAGCTGGACGGCCGTGTGCGTCCCGATCGTGAAGACGGAGGAGAAGAGGCGTAGAGCCTTGAAACGCTCCGAGGCGACGATCGAGGCGGATTCGGAGATCTGGCCTGTGGCGAGGTACTCGTTTATCTGGGGTCAGCCTGTCTTCAAGCCTCCGACTTTGTCGAACTCGCGATCTTCGCCGTCACCAAAATATGGACAGCACACAACGACCCGGTGCCGCAAGACTCACCCGGTTGGCCACCTTGGCGCCCACATCGACGAGCGTCTGCGCCTCCTCCCCACTCCGTATCCGTCTCGGGACAGACTTGAGAATCGCCATTGACCGACGGTAGGACAGCACGTTGCTGTTCAACTGCTGGCCCTCGTCGTATTCTCGTTCCGTGTAGATGGGCTTGATCGCGTTGATCTGTCATCAGCCATCGGCCAAGGACTGCGGAGGCGGACGCGGGCCATAGCCAAAGCAACTCACGATATCCTGGTTCACGCAAACTAGCGGACTAGGCCGCAACACTGCCATCCTCGGGATGGACTCGAAGTCTATGTCGGCGGGATAGGGCTTCACATCCGGAAGAGGGCCTACGCGGGGACCGACAAACGCTGCTTCTTCCTTCTCGTCGTCTGATTGCGCCCTCGCACTTGCCTCAACACCTCTCTCTTCGTCCTCGTCATTGTCCTTCTCATCGCCCTTCTCAGCATTCTCGTCCTCATCCCGATCGCCCTCCCGAGCCGTCCGCTGTTCCGGATCGGCGAGCTTGGGTCTCTTAAACCTCGGCCCGTCATCAGCCTCTTCCGGGCCGGGACGGTCATGACGAACGGGAGCAGGCGAAGTGGGCAAAGCAGGCGAAGCAGGCGATGCAGGCGGCGACACGCCCTCGACGCTCGGTCTCTTAAACCGGAGCAGGAACGGCGCCTTGTCAGGAAGGGGCGGCACGTCGCCCGTCTCGCGCCAGTCTGTGTCCCGCGCCGCGAGCGCACCATCATACACGCAGTCGATGTACCCGGCACTGACGATTTGGCGGTCGTGCTGGTTGGTGTCAGCGTTTCTCTTCTCCATACTCCTCTTCCTATCGTCCGACCGCCCGACCTTCAACCTTGGATCTCTCAAGATTCTTGACCCCCCCTACCCTCGACCTCGACTCTCTTGACAACCGGCAGATCCACGCTAGCCCCTACAGCACCGACAGCCTCGCTGCGCTCGCCGCACTCGGTTGACTCACCAAGTTCCGCCCCAAAGCGCGCTGCAACCGCGGCACGCCCCTCAACCCCGTCACGACGAGCGTCGCCTCAGCGGGATCCAGCACCCTCTCCCCACCCAATGTGTCTATGCGCTCATACACTTCCCTCAAATCCAATTTCCCGGGTACCACAAATACCGTCACTTCCGCCAGCAAAGGGCACAGGGCCGAGTCGTCGTTGGCGTCGGGGAAGGAGAGCTCGTTGCGCTCGCCAAGCTCGCTCCGCTCCGAGGACTCGTGGTGCGGTAATGGTGGCCGGGGTTGGGACATGGCCGACGCAGAGGTGGATGCGGCAAGTGCATGCTGCGGACGTGATGCGGGTAACGGTTTATGGGTTTGTCACCTTGACTGCCCTTTCCAACTGTCGTCATAGCTTCATGACATTCCGTGCCTGGATCTGGCCGCACCGGCAGCGCCCCGATCGCGGCTCCGATCGACACTCGGTACCGTCAACCGACCCTCCCGATTCCGACCTTTTCGACCTGTTCAACACAATGGTTATTGCATATTTTCTGCACTACACGTGTGCGTTCGCCTACGATACGGAAGTGTCAATCAGAACCAAAGCTGTCGTCAGCTAGGCATCGATCAAACAGCTCACGAGGTTGACCTCCTTGGTGTCGGGCTGGAGGGGCGGCTGGAGGCCGTCGTACGGGTCGCCGAGCCCAGAGCAGTCGGCGGGGCCAAAGTCGATCAGGTCTTCGACGTGGGCCGGCACTTGGTTATCGTGCCCTGCAGTCTGACGCACCTGAGCGTTGGGCTTGCGCTGTTCGTGCGTGGCCAGGGGCTCAGGCGTCGACGGACCGACGGGGCTAGAGGGAGGAGTTGCCGAGCTGTCCTCATCGGAGCTTGGCGGCCACGCAAACGAGTGAGCACGCTTCACGGGCTGCGTTGTCCAGCCGGCAAGCTTGCCCGACTCGAGCATGAACGCTTCAGCCTTGGTCCAGGTGTGCTTCTTGGCCTCCCAGCGCAGGTAGTCGATCCACGAAGGAGCCCTGCGCTGGCGACGGCCCGGCGCGCCCCAGAACCTGGCAGGCAGCGAGAAAGGAAGAGACTGCGGTTAGCTGCCAAGTTACTGCATGAGTGAGCCTACGGTCCGAGTCCACTTCACCCTAGCGACGATGGAGTCGGCAAAGATCCTCCCATAGAAAAGAACCTCGCTGTTGCCCTTGTTAAGGTTCTTCAAGGAGCGCGTGCCCTTCGGGTTGTAGCGGGGAGGCCTGGGCATACTGTAGCGCTCCGTAGTAGGCTTGATGAACGTCATGTAGACCGCGCTTGACGACGTGAGAACGTTGGCGGTCCTCCAGATGGCCCACTCAAGATTGGAAGTGGCCGAGATCCAGGGCGAGTCCTCGGGAACACACCCCTGGTCAGGCCAGCGGTGAGCCTCCATTGAGCGCCAGAGGTACTCCTGCGACTCCCAGTCGGGCCTGTCAAGACCAGCAGCCCTTGCAGCCTTCTCGTAGGCGTCGGGGCCAAGACCCTTGAAGGCTTCCTGGCGGCCGAAGTAGCCCGACGTCGCCGAGTTGCCCGTCCAGCGGAGCTGGTTGTTCTTGGGACCTTCAACACGCACGACAACGCCCTTGCGCATGAGGGACTTGAAGTAGTCAAAGTCCAGCTTGTCGGGGTCTAGCATGTTGGGCTGACACATGGACTCGGTGTTGGAGTGGTAAAAAGGAGGTGGGTGCGCCTGGTGGTATAACGCTGACGGCAGCGGCAGCGGAGAGCCAGGTGCAGAGTTCTGGTACGACGAGAACGTTGAGGGGTACTCGGACGAGTTTCCCTGAGGCTGACGGGTGAACGATGAAGAGAGCAGCGGTAAGCCATGGATGAGCTCATCATAGTCGTTGGAGTAGTTGACAGGGGAGAGCGCGCGGGATGCAGCCGAGGCAGGCGCGGGGGGCGCAGGCGAGGACGACAAGTGGACATCGGGCGAGGGGAGCGAGGGGACCTCAGGCGAGGAAGGCAGGTAGAGTCCGAGCGAGGAAGGCATGCTGCCCAAGAGATCGGGCTCGAACAGGGTTGCGGAAGACGACGGCGGCGGGGACTGCAACGCCCGAGGGCGGGCCGATTGATGGGGAAGGACGAAAGAGGAGAGGGACAAAGACGAGCTCGTTTGATGAACAGGTGCAGGGGTGCTCATGAGACACTCCAAATCCCGGAAGGGGCTGTCCGTAGTGTCCACGAGCGAAGTGGCCGGCTTTGCTGCAGGCTTGAGCTGCGGCCGAGTGATGTCGAGCTGGGCGAGGTCCTGCATGTGAGGAGGAAGGGCACGAGGCGGTTGAGACCAGGGAGCTTGGGTGCTCATGACAGGCTGCTGTTGAGGTGACTGGCAGAGCTGCTGAGGGTGCTGTGGTTGTTGACGGCTCAGTTGGTGCTGATGAGACACAAAGGAAGGGGCGTCGACACGCAGAGCGGGGGCGGCGGAGACGACAGGGGTAGGTTGAGTCACCTGCTGCTGCGACTGCGCGCGGCGTGGAGGGGACGGGGAAGACAGTCCAGGAAGATCTCGCACCATGAGCTGCGTGAGGAGGTCGAGCTGAGGTGTAGGCTTTGGCTGAGGCTTTGCTTGGGGCTGGGGTTGAGTAGCTTGTTGGTCTTTTTCGCTGATGTGGAAGGAGGAAGGCATGTTCGACGACGACGTGGTCCTCTGCGCCGGAGCTGAGGCCGCAGCCAGCGTAACCAGAGCTTCGCCTTTCTCGCGGTCTTCCCTGCGGACTGTCTTCTGAAGGGCAATGGCGGGTTGGGCATGGGCGGCATGGGCGGTATCGGCGCGATGGTTGTCGTGTGGGACCTGCTTCGTGTTATTCTCCCAAGGAGCTGGAGTGTACGCGTCGTCCGGGACCTCGTACGTGAAGCTCGGGAGCACGAAGCTGTCGTCGTCGGATGAGTGAAGCGAGCCAGTGTCGACGACTGAGACGGGCTCGGTGTCGGACATGAAGTTGGCTGGTATCTTGCGCGGCTGTCAGGATCGAGGGCTATCGGCGGTGAGTGCAACGTCAAGCGCGGTGTTGTGTGTTGTGCTGGCCAGAGTGGGGAGGGTGGCGATCGCGTGAGGGCTGCGTGAGGGTCGCGAGGAGGTTGACTGGACGGCCTGGGCATCGCACATCGCGCTATCAGCAATATGTGTGAGTATCTAGATCGCCGCCACCGTCGCCTCCCTGCGCACCCGTCTGCGCCTTGCGTCCTGTCCGCTGCGACGGCTGTCCGCTGTGTCCGCATGGTTCGGGGCTGATCGCGTCGATAGATCCCTGTTCTACACACGCAGTTCTGCCGCGGTGCTCGTCGCAGCGCTCATCGTCCACGCCCACTGTGTCACTGCGTTCCGCGTCGTCCTTCATGTCCCCCCATGCGCCGTATCCTGCAGTGAGTCCACCCACTGCTTCTCACAACCTGCCGTGGGCCCGTCTCCTGTCGTAAGTCCCAATGTAGGTCGCCTCGGGGATGGAAAATGCTATTGAGTAATGCATGCGACTAAAAATGCAACTTACGCTCTCCGTCTCTGCTCTAGTTCTCGCCGGCGACGACCTGCTTCGCGGCCTGCTCGGCCTCCCGACGCAGCGCGGCCTCCTCGGCACGACGCTGCTCCTTGGCGGGGCGATTCCTGGCGCGGCGCGTGGAAAGATGCAGGCGTTCGAGGGGGTACGAGATGCCCTTGGGCCTTCCCTTCCAGACCATGGCCTGGCGGTCTGTCCGCTCAGCGGCGCCCGAGTCGAACTCGGCCTCGCGCGCGGCCAGGGCCTCCTTGGCCAGACACTGCTTCACCTCCCACGACTGCTGGGCAATGTGGCCCTCCTTCAGGTCGGGCCGCGTCAGGTTCTTCCACATCTTGCCGCGCCAGTCCTTCGTGTTCAGCTCCCACATGACCGTCTGAACACCCGGGCGCTCCACCGCCAGACGCGTGCCCTCCGTCGGAGTCGTCCACTTGCGCGTGATGAGCTGCTGAGACCGGAGGATGGGGATGATCTGGGACTTGAGGAAGCTGGCGTCAGCGGGTGCTGCAATTGAAGGGGCTAGGGTTGGTGGGCGAACAGACAAACAAGGTCATCTGAGTTGCCTCGCTAGACACTGACAACAATATGGCCGCCGATATAGCTGTTCGCTCGCCCAACTCCCTGACTCCACTCACTGTCCAGAAATAAAGGGATGTCCCTCGGGGACCGGGTTCAACGCCTCGACCTCGACGACCTTGGACTTTCCGCGCTTCTTCATGTTCTTGGCAGTGAGCTCCTCCTCGGAGGGAATGTCGGTCGACGTCTTGGTCGTCTGCCCGCCAAGCGCCTTGATGCCATCATGCAGCAGCTCCTGGAAGTGCATGGGCCGCTCCTGGAGCAGCTTGCGGACGAGGGCGAACGCCGCGCCCGTCGGCGCAGGGTTCTTGCCGAAGCGGAGGTTTGGTCGGATCGCCATCACGCGTGAGTGAGCCGTTTGTGAGCCGAAGGCGAGCAAAGGCGAACGAAGGTGACTGGGGGCTGAGCGCAGCTAGAAGGAAAGAGCGGAGAGGAGAAGAGAAAGTCGACGTCGGCGTCGGTGCTAGTGTCGACAGTGACGGCGGTGCGGAGTGGTGCAGGAGTGTAGCTTGCTCGCCGTTGCGTCCTTGCCTCAGAAAAGTCGGTGAACCCGGGCCATTGCTCGTTAGCCTCGAAATCTCGCCTCCCACCGTAGCACCCAGCCCAGGCGGAGCCACTCGGCCGGAGTTTTCACGTGTGGCACCGTCCGTCTCGTCCTCAGTAATCTCAGGCACGGCGTCCTCCCGACTTTTGCTTGCTTGCCTTGGTGTGGTCGATCGCGCTCGCCGGTCCGTTTGTTGCTTGCTCGTTGTTGCACCACCACTCTCGTCTCGTCGTCTCGTCGTCTCGTCGTCTCGGTCGCCCGTTGTCGCTCGCTTGATCGCTTGTCGGCTTGCTCTTTCCTTCTCTTCGGTTCTACTCGTCACATATTAAATCCGGCTCGCTCGCTGCGCTCGCTTCACGATGCATCTCCTCGGCCACCACCTCGCGGACTACAAGGTCCTCAAGTTCGCCCTCCGCAAGTTCTTCGGCATCTCGTATGCGACGGCGGACCGACTCCTGGCCCGTCTCTCCATCCCCGAGAAGGCGCTCGTCTCCTCCCTCACCGAGGCGCAAGTGACCGCTCTGTCGTCCTACCTCTCCGCTCCGTCCACGTCCACTCCTCCGGGCCCGACGCCCGTGACGCCCCCGCACGCGACGGACGCGCAAGTCCAGGCCGCTCTGAAGGACGCGCAGAAGAAGGGCCCCGACTTCATGGACTCGCTCGAGATTGAGTCTGACCTCAGGAGGAACCGTATGGCGGACATTGCGCACCTCGTCGACGTCGGCAGTTATCGCGGCCGCAGGCATGCCATGAGCTTGCCTGTCCGCGGACAGAACACGCGCTCCAACGGTCTTACGGCGAGGAAACTTAACCAGGTTCGCCGCAGGAACATGTCGTGAGTATACTTGGGCGGAGCGGCGGCCGTCAGGCCGGCGCGGAGCCAGGAGGCAAGGCCATAGGCCGAGAGCCGACGCGGAGCCATGAGGCAAGGCCATAGGCCGAGGGCCGACGCGGGGCGAGAGGAAGCGTGGTCGAGGCAGAGCGAGAGATGCAGACGAGCAGAGGCTGGGTGAGAACAAAGTCTCGTGTCAGCGCGTACTGGAGAATCCTTCTCGATCTCTTCCTCAGACGCGACCGAGGCGATGTCCGCGACCATCGTGTTGGGACATTCCCCCTCTGCCCTCTCCTCCTCCTCTCTCCTCTCTCCTCTCTCCTCTCTCCTCTCTTCCCACCCTCTACCCTCTCATCTGCCTCTCCTTAGCCCTCATCTGCCCGTCACCGCAGCTTGTCAAGAGTATAGAGTATAGCTAACGCCCAGCACGACGACCACCGCCCAGTCGAACGCGGCCGTGCCCCTCCCGCCGTCGCAGATCCTCCAGATGCTCGGAAAGCAGTAGATCACGTAGAACCCCCCCCATTTTTATAGCATGCAACCCACTTCATTTACGCCTGACTCTTGTTCTCAGTATCTGCCTGAGCCTGAGGTCCTGGGGCAAGAACGAGGAGAGGTAAGAGAGGGGCTTCCTGTGCCAGGGCCAACCGATATACATTTGCTCCAGTCCTCTTCTCCCGTCCGCTGCCCAGCTCCCCCGCTCACCCACTAGCCCGCTCCCCCCGCCGTTCGTTTCAATCTTGCATACACATTCTAAACATCTGGGTATCTCTCCTTCAAGGTAACCTATACACTTAATTGCTCTTCCTGCTCGCAATGAAGACGCCCAAGATGACCACGCCGAGGAATCCAATAGCCGCCGGCAGCGCGAGGTCCTTGGGCAGGACGCCTCCGATGAGGTCCTCGGCCGGTTTGGCGTGCACGCCCTTGGCGCCGTAGGCTGCGTTGTGCGCCGGGTCCGCGTCCTCCTCCAGAAGATGGCTCTCGCCCTTGGCAGGCGGGACCGTCTCGGCGACCTTGAGTGCCTCGACTGCGTCTTCGCCGCCCGCCGAACGCGCGGCCTCCTCCCAGTTCTTGCCCCCGTTCAGGAGGAGGGTGACGCGGTCCGTCTTCTGCCCGCGGGCCGTGTTGACGGCGTCGAGCACGTCGCCGTCCGCCGTGATCTGGACGAGATCGCCCTCGTCGTCCGTGTACGCGATCGTGAAGACGGAGCTGTCGGCGGCGGGGCGGCCGTCGGTCGGCTCGTCGAAGAAGGGGTCGCTTGAGAGCTTGCCGTGGATGATGTCCCGGAGCAGGTCGTAGCTGTCGTACCGCGCTTGGAAGCGGTGCACGCGCCCAGAGGGCGTCTTGAACTTGAACACGTACGTGCCGTCGTCCACTGGCAGGGCCGGGGCGAGCGAGGATGTCGCGCCCTTGCCGATGTCCGAGATGGCGTCGTTCGTCTCGTTCACGACACTGGCGGAATCGCCCGGCATGACCTCAGACATGGGCGAGGTCGCGTTCGAGAGCGCGCGCTGGTGGCCCACCTTGCTCGGCGTGTCTGGGATCGCACCCGAGATGGCACTGTGCGACTCGTCGTCGCCGCCCGCAGTGTTCAGCGTGTCGAAGAACTTGCTCCACATCGGTCCCGCGTCGCTTCGGTCGTCGTTCATCGTGTCGATCTGCTCGAGCGTCGCGTACGTCAGCTTGAGCACATCGACAATGCCGAGCAGGCGACCGTCAGCCTCGACAACAGGCAGGTTCAGGTAGTGTCCCGTGTGCATCTTCTTCAGCGCGTCCTGCACCGTCATGTCGGGAGGCGCAGTATCGGGGTGCGGCGTCATGACGCGGACGACGCTGCAGCGCGACGAGTCGAGACCGGCGGCAATGACACGCAGCACAATGTCCTTGGACGTGAAGATACCGGCAATCTTCGGGGGTACGCCGTTGTTGCTGACGCCCGACATGACGCTCGTACCGTTCGGCTCGAGGACGCACACGGCAGTCGTGCGGCGCTCCTTCATGAGGCGTGCGGCCTCGCGGACAGACGTGCGGGGCGTAACAGTCGGGGGAGGAAGGCTCGTGTCCAGGACAGACGTCAGGTCAGGCTGCGCCATGCGGTCACGAAGGGCATCGACGTAAGCCATCATGGCAGCGGCCTGCGGGTTGGCCGTCAGGTTCGGGCCGAGCTCGGTCTGGACACCGGCGAGCGCCATCGACAGCTGGCTCGTAGCCGAGGAGCTGCGCTCGACCTTGGCGAGAGCGTCGTGGAACACCTTGGTGATGTCCAGCAGACCGACAACGTCACCATCGTCGTTACAAACGGGCTGTTATCAGTTACGTTAGCGCCAAACTAACTCACAAGGTGACGGAAGTGGCGAGAGACCATGACCTGGAGGGCCTCAGTCGCAGAAGTAGTGTCACGCGTAACCATGGGGTTCCTCGTCATGATCTGGGCGACAGTGGTGGTACGAGGGTCAAGGCCGTCCGCAGTCACGCGGAAGGCGAGGTCCTTGGCGGTGAAGATACCGCTGAGACCCTCCTCATCGTCGACGACGAGGACACAGTCAGTGCGCTTAGCCGCACAGAGCTGCGAGGCGTCGGCGATGCTCATGCCCTCGGGGACAGTGAGCGCCGGGCTGGGTCGGAGACCGGCAACGGTACCCTTCTGATGGCGCCTCGACGGGCGCTTCAGGAAGCTCGACTCCTGGCGGTGCTGGGGCTCGCTAGGTCCGCGGCCACCGCCGGGACGCTTCCGCGAGAGCTCATTCTCAATCTTCTTGCGCAGCGACTGCGATGGTGAAGGTGGTGCGACAGAGACAGTAGAGCGATAACGTTGACGTTGGGCGAGATCAGCATCGGATGAAGGGGTGTTGTCATCGCCGTTAGCGGGAAAGGCGACACCAGCGGGGAGCGGACGTTGTTTCGTGCGTTTGGGTGATACAGGCGGGAGTTCGGATTTGTTGACGCGGGGCGAAAGAGAGGTGTCCGAGTCGGGAGGGGTCAGCGGGCGGGTGGTCGTCGGTGGTGGCGCCAAATAATTGCGTTTGTTATTGTTTTCGTGGTTGGATGCGGCGTTGTGCATGGAGCGGGGAGAAGCGTAAGCATTCGTCATGGCGGATTTCGGGCAATGAACAGCAAACGGAAGGAGCGAAATGAAGGACAGAAGGATAAAAGTGTCTGTTGTTGTTGATCACGAGAAGTAAACAACCGGGATCGGACCAGGTACGCTTACCACGAGGGGGATGTGGGATGAACCCAGCCTCGTGGTGGTGACTAGCGGCGGCTGTGGTTTTCGAAACGAGGGGAGCCGCGAACGCGCGCGAATGCAGGCGCAAGCGATGAGCGGCTTCCGAGGTGTGCGGCCTGTGCGATGCGGGGTGCTGGTCATGCACAGCCAGGTGTCGTGCATGCGTTGAACGCTGAGCGCAAAGACGGCGGCAAGTTTCGGACAAGCACGGTGACGGGGAACCTGCAAGGACCCCCGGATCGCTCCACGCCGGGAATGAACGGAAGCTGGGAGAGAGACAAGGATGCAAAGGTGGGGGGGTAAATGCGAGTTGTGCAAGTGGGTGTGCTGTGTAATATTGCGATTCAGACTAGCCCAGCAATGCAAGGTCATGGGACCCGAGTGCTTTCCCAAACAAGCCAAACAAGAAGAGGCTGGCAAAGGTGGTCGTTTGGTTCTGGCGCAAGAAAATCGGGAGGGTTGGGCAAGAGGAAAGGGGCAGGGGATGGACTCACCTCGTCGCGGCGGGACTGCTTCCTGCGGGTGTCTGCAGCAGCAGAGGAGGGAGTGTTGTTTTGGGAGGACATGGGGGAGTGAGTTGGAGAAGATGAAACGTGATGGAGGCCGCCGTTGGGGACAGGTATCCTGCTCATGAGTGTGTGTGGTTGAGTGGGTGCTGGGTGCTGGGTGAGGGATAGGTAGGGCGGCGGCAAAGGAGCTACTAGCTGCCAGAGCAAGGCAAGGCAAGCGAAGAGAGGAGGGAGACGACTGGCAATGCGGCCCGCCTGGCTGGCCTGGCTGGCCTGGCTGGCCACGGTTGCGCGCTGCATGCGCTGCACGCTGATACGAGCTTGGCCACTGGCTGGCGACGGCTTAGGGACTTTCCGAGCTCAGGCTTTGTTTTCGTCAAGCTTCAGCGCACTCGTTGGCCACCCAGTGCACCCGGCACGGCATCCCAGGGTCAAACGACGCGCACCCCGCCCTGGGACGCGATCTCGCCCTTCACTCTAACCCCCCTCGGCCCTTGCGCGCCTAGCATCCAGCAGCCACCCCACGTGAGACAGTCTTACGATTCTCCGCCCGGCCAACCGGCCAACAGTCAATTAGAGTTCCAACCATCCCGGCATTGCATCATTTCACACTCAATACAAAAAGTCGATCGCACGTCTCATCTCTCCCTCTCCCCAGCTCTGCCGAGAACCAAACAATCCCTCCTGGTGGAGTTGGGAATGTCGGACGATAGCGTCCTTTTGGAGCTCCTCAGGCTCTGCGGTCCCTTCTTCGTGCATTGCCGGGGTGTTTGACGATGCAGCAACACCCGCTCGCGGGACCAGCAGAGCGACACTGACCGCATTGAACTAATACCCCTGAGAAAGCAGGCGCGGTTGAGCCCGCTGCAAGCCCTATAGGGTGCAACACGACCCTCCTGCTCGATCCGACCGTTTGAGAGGGTTGCAGACGCCTCTGCGTCCTCGAGGAATCTAGGCAATGCATCAATATTGCTTTCTACTTGATCTTCTTCTGTTGCGCCATCTGCTGCTGCGTCTGCTTCTGCTGTCGCCCCGGGGCGTTCATGTACCACAGACCAGCGAGCATGGCGACGTGCGCAGTGTTGAGCATGAGGGAGCTCTTGTTCGTGGCGGGGTAAGTGTCCCACGCCTTCTCGAGCACGGCGAGGAGTCCGACACTGTGGGTCAGCTACGGCAGGCCACAAGACAGCTTACAAGACGGGGAGCTGGCCCCAGGAGCCTCCAAAGTAAAGGAGAAACGGTAGTTGGTGGAAGTACCAGGCGTGGAACTGGTAGTGCAGCGAGCGCGCAAATGCGACCCCGATCAGGTTGGAGCAGAACAGGACTAAAGGAACGTCTGGTGTCAGTTCCGCTGCTTAACGTCTAACTCACGGTGGCTTGTCAGCTGGCCGGGGAGGACGGCGGGCTTGAACATGTTGCGGAGAGGGTAGAGGCCGCGCTTGAGCACCGCCAGCGTACCGCCCGGCACGGGGTTCCAGCGGCACCATCCGAACGCAATGAGGGTGATAACGTGAGCGACGAGAAGCGCCTTCGCAAACGTCTGCGACAGGAAGCGCTCCTCGCCGATCATGTGCCAGTTCACGGTCCACTTGTAGAGGAACTGGCGAGAGAAATCGAACGCCGACGTGAAGTAGGCGATGATGTTGGGAACGTCGTCGAGGAAGTGCATCGACGGCAGGCCAAGCTGCACGAAGACGATGATCACGCATGCCTTGAATGTCTCGAAGAAGCCGGTGTGCTGGAAGAGCAGCACGAGGAGACCGGGGAAGAACAGCAGGATGTTCATCTTCACGCCGAGCGCAAGGCTGTCATCAGCTCAAAGCAAGCAGCCGTCAAGCTCACCTATACACGAAGCAACCGACCTTCCACCAGTTGTACTGGAAGATCACGACGGCAGAGTACAGCAGCACCATTGCGAGAGGGTCATTGAACAGGCGCAGGAGGTAGATCGAGTGCGAGCGTTTGCTCAGCACAAGGGGGATCAGCGTCCACTGCGGCACGTGCTTCGTCCTTCCAGCGAGGTAGTAGATCTGCGCAGAAAGGAGAAAGGTGATCGTCTCAACGGCGAGGAAGATGAACTGCGCTGGGCGCTCGCGTCCATGAGCGGGGAGCAGCTTGTGGAAGGCAGTGTAGATGTAGAGGTGGCCAGCCGGGTATCTGATGTCAGTTTCCGGGAGAGCTGGTCTCAACTCACACTAGCGGTCCGGTCTCTCCCTCAATCTTGGAGTAGTCTCGCTCGCCGGACAAGAACATGTCGACCTGCTGCATGTACGCATCCCAATCGATCTTCGTGTCTGGGGTCAGGTCGTGGCCCGGATTATTCACCTACATGGAACCTTGAGAATGATGACTATTCCGAGAACAATCTGGAAGAGCGCAAGCAGACCGGCAACGAGCCAGTAGTATCTCCGATCGTTCATGAGCGAGTTCGCGGCCGCGACGGGATCGCTGAGCACGTTCGCGACGGTGAGGTCGATATATTTCGTGGGCTGCTCGACAACGACCTCCTCGGTGGTCTCTACCGTTGCGCGCTTCTTTGGTGAGGCTTTTGCTTGCCTCTTGGCCGCTTTCTTTGGCGGCATGTCGGAATAGGATGAAATGAGTGTTGAATGGGAAGATTGCTCCGCCGAGCGCGGTCATGACTTGGACCTGGCCAGATCGCTGGTAGGTGACTCGAGGTCCGAAACGCGGGGCCTCCACCTTCGTGCCTGGCCATCCTGTGGCGGGGTGCGCAACGTGTCCAGCTATCTTTCAATCTTCGCTCCCAACAACAAACGACCGTGTCCAAAAGCCACAGATCCGAACAGGGCATGCATACACAACCTCGGCGCCTCTGTTGTTGTTTGCGCGGTCGATGGCGCTCCCGGAACGCCTCGGCTTTGCGGCGGCCGCACGCTGACATGAGGGACGGCCTTGGCCGGCGTGGAGCGGGACCAGATTCCTGATTTCCAGTCCGCATTACGAAGATGGAGACCGACGCATCACGCTGGAACTGATTTCTCTCCTGCCACCACGACTGTGTCTCTTTTTCTTGTGTGCATTAGCCCCAGACCCATCTACCACCTCGCAGCCATCGCACTCGCTTCTCGGCTCAAGCCTGTTACGACCGCATCGCCCGTGATTGCGACTCGCTGAAGCGTCCAGAGTGCGCCAATGGACCCCTCACGGCGCTCTGGCCCCGTCAAGCGTCGCTCCCCGCCCCCCTCGTCGCGCGGCTCGCCGATGGGCGACCCCACCGTTGTCTCCTCAAGACGAGGCAGAGCGTTCGAGTCCGACTCTGAAGATGGTGGCGTCCCCACTCCTTCAGCCGGGTATGCGTACTCGACGACGCTGAGGCGTCAGAGCTCGCCGCATCGCTCGCGGCGATCCCTCTCCCGCTCTCGAGCCGGAAGTGGAGGCCATGACATGGCCAACCCGTACGACGCCGCTGTTCCCAACGGACAAACGTTTACCCCCTGGGAGCCCGAGCCGAGCATGCTCGACAAGGCGCTCGACGTCGTCCACCGCATCACCGGCAAGCGCGACCCGGAGGAGCTCCAGGAGGAGGCTCGGGAACGGCAAGATCGCCGTCAGCGCGAGACGCCTAGTGCGATCTATGCGCACAAGAGCATCGAGGTTAGTAACTCTTGCTTTTTGGGTCCAGTGCCTCGACTGACTCTCAGGAAACTGTCAAGGACTTCGAGACCTCGCCCACCGACGGTCTGTCGTCGTCTGTCGTTCCCGCCCTGCTCGCGCGATATGGGCCGAACGAGTTTGAGCTCCCGCCCGAAGAACCGCTCGCGATCAAGTTTGCCAAGCAAGTCTACGAGAACCCCCTCATCCTCCTTTTGCTCGGAAGCAGTGTCGTGTCCGCCCTCATGGGCAACTACGAGGATGCAGCATGCGTCGTGATCGCTGTCTTTATCGTCCTCACCGGTGAGCTGTTCTGATCGACGATGTACCTAACAGACAGTCGGATTTGTCCAAGAGCAGCGATCAGAAAAGTCGCTTGAAGCGCTGAACAAGCTTGTCCCCCACTACTGCAACCTGATCCGCGACGGCCGCCCGCATACCCCGCTCGCCAACACGCTTCTGCCCGGAGACCTCGTCACGTTCTCGGTCGGAGACCGCATTCCCGCCGACATCCGCCTCATCAAGGCTGTCCAGCTCGAGATTGACGAGTCGGCGCTCACCGGTGAGACCCGCCCGGCCCGCAAGAACACGGAGATGTGCGACCGTGGCGAGGGCGAGGACACGCACGGCGAGGGCGGCGGCAAGGCGCTCGGCGAGAGGCACTGCATGGCTTTCATGGGCACGCTTGTGCGCAGTGGTGAGTTACAAGATCTAGTTCATCCTAACTCTCAGGCCACGGAACCGGTATCGTCGTCGGCACTGGCAAGGACTCGGAGTTCGGTGTCGTCTTCTCCATGATGCAGGACGTCGAGGAGAAGCGTACCCCGCTCCAGATCTCGATGGATGAGCTCGCGAAGCAGCTCTCGATCCTCTCCTTCGGCATCATCGGCGTCATCGTACTCATCGGCGTAATCCAGCACCGCTCCTGGCTCGAGATGTTCACGATTGGAGTTTCGCTGGCCGTCGCCGCCATTCCCGAAGGTCTCCCCATCGTCACGACCGTCACTCTCGCCCTCGGCGTGCTGCGCATGTCGAAGCGCAAGGCCATCGTCAAGAAGCTTCCCAGTGTCGAGGCGCTCGGTAGCGTCAGCGTCATTTGCTCTGACAAGACGGGCACGCTGACCAAGAACGAAATGACCGTCACGCACATGTACGCGGTCGATGACCTGGTGGACCTGAACCCGCAGCTCGCTGCGGCCGCGACCCTCGGCCCTACGCACCCGGACACGGCTGCTTTCTCCCCCTCGCCCGCGGTGGCGAAGACGGCGCTCGTCGCCAACATTTGCAACAACGCGTTCAAGAACGAGCAAGGGGTCAACGTCGGCAACGCGACCGAGGTCGCGCTCCTGAACGTGCTTCCAATCCTGCGTCTTGAGGACGAGCGGAAGAACTTTGAACGCCGCGAGGAGATCCCCTTCACGTCCGAGTCCAAGACCATGTTTGTTTACGGCTCACTGAACGGCGGCGCGGACCTCGTGTACATGAAGGGTGCGATTGAGGCTGTTCTCGCGCGCTGCAAGTTCTATTACGTCTCGGACACGAGCACGCCGGCCCTCGACGCCGCGACGAAGGAGAAGATCCTCGACCGCGCCATGGACGTCAGCAAGCGCGGCCTGCGTGTCATTGCGTGTGCGTACGGGTTTGCCAAGGGCCCCCTCGGGGAGGAGGACAACCTGATTTTCACGGGTTTCGAGGCCATGATGGACCCCCCGCGCCGCGGCGTCGCGCACGCCATTACGGCGCTGCACGGGGCGGGTGTCCAGGTCGTCATGATTACGGGTGACGCTGAGCCGACTGCGCTCGCGATTGCGCGCGAACTCGGCATGAAGGTGACTCCGTCTGATGCGGGCGCCAACTCGAGCTGCATGCTCGGTTCGCAGGTGGACCAGCTGAGCGAGCGCGAGCTCGTCGAACGAGTTCCCTCTGTCACTGTGTTTGCGCGCACGACGCCTCGGCACAAGATGGCGATCGTGAAGGCGTGGCAGATGCGCGGCGCAATCGTGGCCATGACGGGCGACGGCGTCAATGACGCGCCGGCGCTCAAGATGGCCGACATTGGCGTCAGCATGGGCAAGTCGGGTACCGATGTGGCCAAGGAGGCCGCGGACGTGATCCTCGTCGACGACGATTTCGGCTCCATCCTCCCCGCCGTCGAGGAGGGCCGGTCCATCTTCTACAACATCCAGAACTTCCTCTCGTTCCAGCTTTCGACTGCCGTTGCCGCGCTCTCGCTCATCACCCTCAGCACCATGTTCCGGCTCGCGAACCCGCTCAACGCGATGCAGATCCTCTTCATCAACATTCTCATGGACGGCCCGCCGGCGCAGGCGCTCGGCGTCGACCCGTCGCGCAGGGAGGTGTTGAACCTCCGCCCGCGACGGAAGGACAGCAGCGTTCTCAGCCGCAACATCCACTTCCGTGTCCTGTTCAGTGCCGCGTGCATCATCCTCGGCACGCTGTTCATTTACGCGTACGAGATCAGCGACGGCTCCATGTCCCGGCGCGACCAGACCATGACCTTCACCGGGTTCGTGTTCCTCGACCTCGTGTCTGCGATCCAGAACCGCGGCGTCACGACGCCCCTCGCGCGCAACCGCATGCTCTTCGTCACCGTGTCCGTGTCCTTTGTGTGCCAGCTCGCGCTCATCTACGTCCCCCTGCTGCAGCACGTGTTCCAGACCGAGGCGCTGGCCTTCGGCGACCTCTTCGCCCTCCTCGCCATTGCGGGCACGAGCTTTGCCGCCCATGAGGTGCGCAGGTTCTGGGAACGCAAGCAGGCAAAGGAGGAGCAGTTCGAGCAGAGCAACTACATGATGGCGTAAAGTGCGAGCCGAAGCGAGCTTCAGCGAGCGCAGGTATTGTGGAGCGAGGCGAGCTGAGCCAGTCTTGGACCAGCGGGCGCAAATGGACGCGGAGAGCGAGCGCCGAGAGCGCCGCCCCAACACCTTGCACCGTCGCAACTAGATAGAGTATCGATACCACATGGATGAGACAATTAGACCAGACATCCTCCGCCCAAAGCACACTGTGCCTCAAGCCACTGACGTCCGCCGTGAGTCTAACGCGAGTACGAGGCGGGTGGCCTGGATGGGGGCGAGACACGCCACGTCACATCGCAGATGGGATGGAGGTAGCTCTTGTGGCGAACATCACTTGCTGCGTTGGCTGCGTTGACAGCCGACATGTACTGGAAGATATGGAGATGCACATACTAAACCGCTTAGTTTGGCATAGTGGAGGCGACTGTGGACCTCGGACTGGACTCGGAGTTTGTCACAGGATGGCGCCGGGAAGGAATGGAACGACTGGGTGGCAAATCCAGTACCGGAGCACCGGAGAACCGGAACGGCAGCAGCACCGCCCACCTGTTACGCGTCACGCTTCACCCGCGGGAGGTCACTGCAGTCACTCTGGGTGGCTGGTGGACCCGGCCCGGATGGCCTAGACGCGCCAGGCGGCTGTCTACGATCGATTCGGCCCCACAGCGTTGTCTATTCAGTCACTCAGATCGTTGGTGGGGCAGCTTGCTGTCGTCGCCGCCCACTCGTCTTTGTGTTGCTCGCGTTCGCTTCGCTCATTTCGCTCGCCGCTGGTTGCTCGCGACTCTACTGCTTGGCTTCAATTCTGCATTACTTGTACATAACTTCAAAAAAGACTTCGGAGTGAAACAACACTTGATGGTAGTTGACAGGCTTACTTGGTCGAGGTCGCGTTGTTGTAGGCAAGGAGGTTGGGCGAGCCCTTGCCGACGTCCTTGAGCTGGCCGGGGGTAGCGAGCGCGAGGAGGGCCTTCTTGAGCTGGGCAGTCGTGATCTTCTTGTCGCCGACGCGCTGGAGCTCGACCGTCTCGGCGGGCTTGGGGAGGACGAGCTTCATCCAGCTGGGAACGAGCTCGTACGCCTGCGAGTAGATCGAGGCCTCCTGCTCGACGAGCTCGACAGAGCCGCCGTTGATCGTGAACGTGGGGTGGCCCTCGATCGAGAGAAGGTAAGCGAGCAGACCACAGATGTGGGGCGACGCCATCGAGGTACCAGAGATGGTGTTGGTCGACTCGGGACCCGTGTTCCAGGTCGAGAGAATGTTGAGGCCAGGGGCGAAGACGTCAACGCACTTGCCCCAGTTGGAGAAGTAGGCGCGGTCGTCACCGATAGTGGAAGCACCGACAGTGATGGCGCCCTTGGCAGCGGCGGGCGAGTACTTGCACGCGTCAGAGTCGTCGTTGCCAGCAGCGACGGCGAAGTGGAGGCCGTGCTCGACAGCAGCGTCAACGGCCTCGTCGAGCGAGGGAGCCTTGCCACCTCCGAGCGACATGTTGGCAACGGAACCCTTGTGCTTCGTCTTGCCGGTGAGGGCGAGCTCGCGCGCAGCCTCGGCGGCAATCTTGGCAGCGTCCTGGGCAGCCCACAGGACACCGTCAATGACGTCGGACATGGTCCCGGATCCGTTGGAGCCGAGAACCTTGACAGCGACAAGGTTGGCACCCTTGGCGACACCGTACTTGCGCGAACCGACAGTACCAGCGCAGTGGGTGCCGTGTCCGTTGCCGTCCCGGTCCTCGTCGTTGCGGGGGATGGTCTTACCCCAGCGGGCGCGGCCCTGGAACTCGACGTGGTTGATGTTGATACCCGTGTCGATCACGTAGGCAGTGACACCGTCACCTCCGGATCCGTCATAGGTGTACTTGTTGAAGGTGCCGAGGCGGAGCTCCTTGCGGTGCGAGATGCGAGCGAGGCCCCAAGGGGCACCGATCTCAGTCTTGAGCTCGTCGTCGCCAGAGAAGGCGTCGTCGACACCCTGGGGGACCTCAGTGGTGGTCATGATCTGGTCGTGGTCGACGTAAGCGACGTCAGGCGACGAGCGAATCAGCTCGAGGGTCTCCTTCGAGAAGCGACCGGCTGATCGGTCAGTTCACAATCCATCTACACCAGAACATCTACTCACCGTAACCAGCATAGTCGATACCCTGGGGGGTGAAGACGTTGGTGATACCAGCCTCGTCGCCCTGAAGAGGCTGTGTCTAGTTAGCACGCGAACTCATGTTTGTTGCCACCGAGTTGCCACCCGACCAGCCACCGATCCCACCGAAGCACGGGCGCGTCATCGCCGCCAGCAGTGTGGGCACGCATCCAGAGCCACCGAGCTACTCGCAGAGCTGCTCGGAGCTCCGATCGGACAATGATGGGTGTGACCGGAGGTGGCCGAAATGGGGTGGTGACGTCGGGGCGTGAGGGGGGCAAACACTTACGCTAGCGACCGCCGACTGGGCGATGGAGTCGAGGTGAAGGGCAACGTTGGCAAAGTCAACGCCCTTCTTGAAGACGACAATGTACTGGTCATCGATGATGTCGCCGTTCGAGCTGAGGGGCGCGAGCTGCGAGATGGGGGTGGCGAGAATGGCCGGGAGCAACGAGAACAAGACAGCGAGACGCATGCTGGGCACTGATGGGTAGCTCAAGAAATGGGTACTGAGGAGGTAAAGGTGTACGGAGTGAGTGTGGGATTACTCTCTGGAGATACTCTTGTCGATGGATGTGCCAAGAGCGAAGAGAGAGATGAGGAGGAAAGGGCGAGGGATGACAGCAGTGGTGGTTATAAGCGAATGGGGGAACTGGGGTGGTTGCGCGATAAGGCCAAGAACGGCAGGTGCTGGCTGAGTGGGATAACCCGTATGGCCCGGCACACCACTAGCTGCAATGTGGGGGGAGCGATGACGTTTGTGACTCGCAGCCAGCCGAGTTCCAGGGTCCACCGCGGGACCTGACTATGCGCCTATAGCTCTGCCAGCTCACGTGGGAACCCAGCGACGCGCTTGCTCTCTTGCTCTCTTCGTACCTGCGCCGCCGCGTCCCGTACCTCACGCCCGGGGACCCACACGGTCACATCACCTCCGGCACACAGCACGTCCGCTTGGCCCACCAACGACGATGGCCCGACCGACAGAACAACTTCTGTGATAACCATGCACAACATATCCTCCGATGCATCAACGACGCGCTGCCAGTCACCTCACTTCGGTCTCGAACCATCATGCCAGTTCGTGCGGCTCGGCACTTGTGCCCAGTCAAGCGCTTCCCACTATCGGCCGACCAGAACGCACCCTTGTCCCTGACAATCCGACTCCTGACCGTCCTGTCCTGACTCACCCCCATCATCACAGCTCATCTGAGTGGCAAACTCACACTTCATCTGCGCTCAACCGACAACCACAGCTTGACTGCAACCTCCTCCAGCTGCCTGACCCGTCTGCTCACACCCCCACGTAGAGCGGCTACGCTTCATTGGTCCAACTGTTATCGTAGGACAATGAAGCTGATGCGTAGTCATTAGGTATTGACGCAGCTCGGCAGTAGAACACGCCGAATGTGAACCCGCTCCGGCGACTATGGGGCAATCAACAGACGCCGCTCGCAATCTCAAGCACGTACCTGGGCCAGATTGTGCGTGAGCCTCCCGGCTGCGTCACGCTTGTAATTGAGCCTTAGAGCAGACGGGGGCAGATGTTAGAAGGCCGATAGCTCGATCACCCCTGAGATACACCATGCTTCTCAAACGTGCGGCAGTATGTGTTCGGTAACATTGACATGTCAACTCCTAGAAGCTATGTACGACCGAACGAGCCAATGTTCCCCTCACATGAACCAGGCCACCTCCTTCACAGGGGACTTGTCAAGGCGCTTCGAAATGAGGTAGGGGTCGAAGGCGGCATCCTTGGGCTGCTTGACACCGCTGCCCGAGTACGAGGTCGTAGTGTCGGAGACGTCTTCGTCATTGTATGTCATGTTGCGCGACTGTGCACACACAATGTTGGCGTAGTAGACGACAGGAACGATTGAGACAGCTCGGGTGGCGCGAAGGTAGGTGTAGCAGAGGTCATTGCAGAGCTTCTGCATCGCGTCGGCGTTGTAGTTATTCTCGTCCCGCAGAACCACGTAGTGAGCAGGGCGAGCTGTGCCCTGCAAACCAGCATGAGCCTGGAGATAGAAATCAAACGCGAAGGGGTGGGTAACGTCAACGTCGACGACAGTGCCAGCCTTGAGGTTTCCGGAGCGGTCGCCGTCGGTGTCGCGCATGGAGAAAAAACGCATGTTGTGCTGGAGTTAGGTTGGGACCTCGTATAGTCAACTCACCCTCTTGGCACAGACAACGAAAGTGACGGTGGGTTTGTACTTGGGACCGCCGCACGCCTTGGCAGCAGCCTTGACCGCGGCGAACTCCTGCTCGCAGACCTTTTTGTACTGGCCCTCGTCGACACCATCACGGAAGAAGATGATGCGCTTGGGAGGGACGCGGTTGTGCTTCTGGAAGGTGCGCAGGTGCTCCTCCATCATCTCCTGGAGACGGCCGATGATCTCACTGGACACGTTAGCTGATACGGAGCTGGGTCAAATGAGCTCGGTGTACTCACAGACGGCCCTCCTGCAGACGGATACTCGACTCGAACTTGTTGTTCTTGGAGTTCATGCCAGCGACGGAAGCGGCGATAGAAGGCTGGATGAGACCACGCGTAGGAGGCGGGTGCGTCACATCCGCGCCAACGATCATGGTGTCCTTCTCGATAGCAAGCTTTACGTCGTGAGTGACGCCTCCAAGCTTGCTCTGGATCTTCAGGGAGACATTGCCAAAGTACTGGTCCTGTCCCTTGGGGTTGCGGATCTTGGTCCACTGCAGACACTGGGTCGGAACCCAAGACTTGAGGGACATCGAAGCAACAGTCTTGATATTCTTGTACAGCTCGACGTCGCGACGAGGCATGATGACAATGATGAGCTGGGGATCCTCCTTGCCGCCCTTCATGTATGCCTCCTTGCACGCCTCGGAGAAGTTGTCCTTCAGGCGCTGGTGCCGAGACCCCACGCATGGAGGATTCTCGTTGGCGAGGGCAATGCCGTACGTCTTCATCGTCTGCACAAGTTGACGCTTGAAGTTCTCCATCTCCTGCGGCCCGCAGTAGCGGTCAAGAGAGAGGATAGCCCACGACTTGAGCATGTTGCCGGGCTCAGCGAACTTGACGCTCTTGAGGTTCCAGGCTCCAAAGTTGGTGGGGACAGACTTGCCCTGACCGTACATGACCTTGGGCGAGGGCAGGACGCGAGACATGACGTTCATCGGCAAGTGGTTGACCTCGACACCCCAAGCCTTGATCTTTGGAACGTTGTTGTAGTCAAGAACAGAGAACCAGCGCTTGACTAGGCAAGTTAGCGGCAACCCTTTGACCAACAATGAGCGTCGCCCAGCTTGACTTACTGGCCTCCAGACGGGCGCTGGGCTTCTGAGCAGCGACGCGGATCATGTCCGCAGCCTGGTCAGAGGTGAGGTCTGAGAAGTTGATCGTGTTGAAGTCGGACATGTGAACCAGCTCCATCCTTACGAGGTCAGCAAGGAACAGATGAGTGAAGTGTCACTTACGGGACCATAAAGTTCTTGCCATAAACGACACAAGGAAGACGGGGCTTGGTGATGGTGATGTTGTACTGCTCCTTGAAGTACTGGATGACGCCAATGTTGCGGTCCGGGGCGCCGTCGCGGCCGTTCATGAGGAACTTGATGTCGGCGGCGGCAGCAGACGAGATACGCTTAAGCGAGAACTGCCTGGTCGACTTGCTGCAATGTCAGCGCTGATCCCACAAGAGGATAACTCACCGGTAGGGAAGGGTGAACTTCTTGCCGTACAGCAGCTTCGAGAGGCGACGGCCCTGCTGAGCGGTGATCTCCTGGAGCGACGCCGGACCGCCTCCACCATGCTGAGGCGGACCGCCGCGAGGACCGCCGCGGCCACCACGACCACCACGAGGGCCACCTCGACCGCCGCGGCCGCCGCCACCACCACCGCCGCCACCTCCAAGACCAAGAATCTCGGTTGCGAGGTTGACGAGGTTACCAGACTGGTAGAACGCGGTGAACGCAGTGTCGAGCTGGATGGCACCGTAGCCGTCCTTGGACGTAGGACGGAATGACTGGGTGAAACCCTTGCCAACAACACCACCGCCACTGATTGGGGTCTGGTCCTGGAGACCAAAGAAGCGACCGCGCGCACCAATCGGGGTGAACTTGGCCATGGGGTCGTCGCGGAGGAGGATGTTGATGGCCTGCATGGCCGTCAAAACGCCCTCCATGTTCGACAGGACCTCGCCCTTACCCAGACAGAACTTGGTAATGTCTGAGATGGAGACGACCTTGGGGTTGCCGGCACGGTCCTGGGCGGGCTGGACGGTGAGCTTGAAGCGCCGGCGGTCGTTGACCTCCGTCTTGTCGGGCTCAGGAACAGCGACAACCATCTGGAGCTTCCCATTGTCTCCCAACTCGAACTTGTCGATGGTGTAGACGTTCTTCTGGTTGTCGAACACCGCGTTCTTGAAAGCAAGGCTGTCAGGACGCGACATTCCGTCGATGCACACCTGACGCCAGACCATGCTCGCGAGATTCTTCGGCATCCTGAGATGTCAGCTTCACTCTGCTAGAGGCAGTACTGTCGATTAGCTACTTACTTCTGGTTCTGAACCTTGACGACAGGGGTGATCTCGATATCATAGTGACTAGGTTGTTAGCTGCAACGCTTTTGGAAGTCGCACAGCTCAACTCACTAGATGGAAAGGTTGGGCTTGTTGAAGCGAACAGGGAACATGTTCGCGGTGACTTTCACCGGCTGGCCCTGCGTACCGTAACCTGTTGTTAGAGTGGCACAGGGAAGGTCCTGCACAATGATGCTTACCGGGACGGGGGTGGGCGTCTGTCGCGTCAGCATTGTCGTTTCGGCAGGTCCACAGCGAGTCACTCACCAGCCAGAACGAAGTCCTGGCGAATCGCCATGTTCTGCATGATCGACTCCAGCTGGCCAACGTCCGCCGCGGGAACCTTGGCGGGAGGAGGCTGCTTGGCCGGGGATCCCTAGGAAGTCAGCATTAATCAAGTCGTTGGAGCGAGGAAGGTGGTGATGGGCAACCTCGTGAGAGTCGTGATGTGCTCCAGTCCTAAGACGGACAACTGCGCGCGTCATCGTTGCAAGTTTACAGCTCGCCACCAAACGGGGAGGAAGGCGCTCGCCACACTTTACACATGGTCGCGACAGAGCACACCCGTGGCGAACGGCGAGCATAGCCATCGTTCAAGTCGCCAGAGCAGTAAGAGTGGCTACATTGCCCCTATTTGGGGGAGGAAGGCGCGCAAGCATTAAAAGGGAAGACCACTCTGCGACTGAGCACTCACCTTCGAGCCCTTAGGCGGCATTCTGGCGATCTGGCTAGAAGGAGGTCCTCTGCTGTCTGAGTTGCTAGGGTGAGTGAACTGGAGCCAGATCACTGACAAGTTGGTACACGAAGGAAATGATTGTGAGAGGGGCAGGAAGGTGCTATGTTGTGATGTTGTGACCTGCTGAGACGGTGGGAGTAAAGTGGTGTGGGGAGAAAGAGGGATAGTAGGTTAGGTATCGTTAGTGTTGACTGGACTAAAGGTGCACAAGGGCGAGTGAAAGATCAAGGGAGCTGACTGCGAGGGGCGCAACGCACTGGCGCACTTGGGACAGTGAATGATGCACGAGAGGTGGTGCGGGCAGATCCAACTTTGTGTGAGCCTTGCTGACGGGTGGAGGCAGGCGTCGCAGTGGCGCAGCTCGGCAGGGATCAATGCGCCTTCATAGTCCGGCCAGAGCCGTGCCTGAAACAGACCAGCCAGACTGTCCCAGACATCCGGCTCCGTCTGCGACTGACTGGTGTCACCTGGGACGGAGCACTTCACCCGACTCAGCTCCAACGATCTTTGTGCAGAGCATTTCGTATACTCGCCAAGGCGTTTCTCTGATAATTTGAGAGGACAGGATGGAGAGCATAGCAAAGTGGTGTGAAACGATCTGCGACCTGCCACCCCCTGGCCCAGACAGCTGCGATCACACAATTTGTCTGGGATTCGCGCGTCCTCCTTGATGCACAGTGGAGCTGATTTGCCGCGAGTAGCCGAGGCGTGACACCGCGCGCGCCCGGCAAAGTTCGTCGCGACCGCGTTCGCTGCGTGCCGATTGCTGCAGGACCAGACGTACTGTGGCCTCCCACTCTGGCCGGCGATATCCAGGCACGCCTGTCGCACATTACCAAGCCCAGGCAGCCCACGTCTTATCCAATCCCTCCGGATTAGCCAGAAATTCTCGTTGAGCGGTCTCCACCGGATCCGAACGACTTGCGACCGTGTGCAACTGAGTCCAAAAGTTGACGCAACGCTTCTCGGTGCTCGTGGATTGTTGATCGCCCGTTCACCTTATAAAATCTTCGAAGTCTTGACTGTCTCGACCAGAACGACACAAACGCAGCACACCACGCCCTCAGTGCTTCTAGACGACTTACACGACCCCCCAAGCTTTTGCACCCTTACACCGCGCTTCGTACACCCCGAATCACAGCTCCACCATGGCTACTCGTGAGTCACCAGTTACGACTATGTCAAGAGGATGAGCTGACAGTGCCAGGTTGCCAGTTTGAGAACTCTACCGACATCGGCGTCTTCGCCAAGCTCACGAACTCGTACTGCCTCACGGGTCTTGCGTCTTCGTCCAACTTCTACTCGGTCTTTGAGGCCGAGCTCCAGGACGTTGTGCCCATCATCCACACGACGATCGCGGGAACGCGTATCGTCGGCCGCCTGACTGCCGGAAACCGCCACGGCCTCCTCGTCCCGTCAACGACGACGGACCAGGAGCTGCAGCACCTGCGCAACTCGCTCCCGCCGAGTGTCGCGATCCAGCGCGTCGAAGAGCGCCTGTCTGCGCTCGGCAACGTGATCGCGTGCAACGACTATGTCGCTCTCGTGCACCCCGACATTGACCGCGAGACTGAGGAGATCATCGCCGACACGCTCAAGGTCGAGGTCTTCCGCCAGACCATTGCCAGCAACGTCCTCGTCGGATCGTACTGCGCCCTCTCGAACCAGGGCGGTCTCGTCCACCCCAAGACGACCCGTAGCGAGCTCGACGAGCTCTCGTCCCTCCTCCAGGTCCCCCTCGTCGCCGGAACGGTCAACCGTGGATCCGACGTCATCGGCGCCGGCATGGTCGTCAACGACTGGACCGCCTTCTGCGGCCTCGACACGACCGCCACCGAGGTCTCCGTCATCGAGGCCACCTTCAAGCTCCAGGGACAGAACCAGGCCGCCATCATCAACGACATGCGCGACTCCCTCATCGACAACTACGCCTAAGTCGCTCGTTGGTTTCTCTTGGTTCTTTTAGATCGCAGTCGATGGATATTACCCTGTATTATGAACTCATAACAGCTTGAACAATGTCGCTCCTCCTGGGCAGCGTGAAGAGTTTTAATTTCCAATTGATCAAGACCCATGACTGACGTCGAGGCGATCAGGGACCGTATCAGTCGTTGTTTATCTTCTCACAGTTCTCACGATCCGCTGTTCACAGCTGCCGCCCAAACAAACTGACAGAGCATAGTGCATAATACCCAAGGTGATTACTAGCTGATACAAAATCATACAATGAAGCCGCGCAGAGCACGGGCGAGGTAAGGGCAAAAGGACGGTATATGAGCATGGGGTACGTTGATGTTTTGAGCGTCCGAATAACAAGGTCCGAGGGTTCCGGGCGGCCGGAGGGGAAGTCAACAGACATAGTGAGGAGAGAATGCAAACGTGGGTGGTGATCTTTTGGTGGTGATGCAAGTAGTCGCACAAGTGAGGAGAGGGAGGACATGGGACACGGCGAGAAAGGGTGAGCGGACCGAACGCGAGCGCATAGCAGCAGCGGTCAATGCTGGGAACTGGGGGTGACCGTCTGGACCTGGCAGGGCCGCGCGGGGTCGAGACCGAAGACAGCGTCCAAGCTCGAGATGTGGGCTGCGATCGATCTCATTCGATCCACGAACCGCCTCCTCAGAGGGGTACAGCTGCTTGCGGGACCTGGACGTGCAGAAGGTCCAGATGCGTGTAGAGGTGGTACGCAGCGAGCACGACGAGAATCAGGATGACGAGAGAGCGTGCTGTCGGCGCTGTCGGTCGAACGCGAGGACCGTACACCGTACAAGGATTGAGAAGCACGACCTGCTTGCGCACTGTCGGTGCTGGAGAACAAGAGACGTCACAGTCATCGTCCGCCTCGGCTGCTTGTCAGTTAACGGCCACCAGAATAGCGCAACAACTCACTCAGGACGATGCCTGGCACCTCTATCCGCTTCTCGAGTATCCGCAGGTGCTGGTCGTGCTGACTCCGCTTCTCGGAGGCCGACATAGAATGCAAGGGCAAAGGGGCTGCGTCTGTTAGCTGGTAGGAGCTTGGGAGCTACTCACTGAGATCGCACATCGGGATTCAGTTCAGAAGGAGTGACGGAACGCGATGTGTTTCAGGTGCAAGACGGATGGCGGGGCAAGTCGAGCAGGTCGAGCAAGGGCAGAGAAAGCGGGATGGGCAAGAAGGATGCGGGGACAGAATTGCGGTGGCGAAGAATAGGTCGGAAGGGGGAAAATGGAGGAGAGAAGAGGTGTGAGAGTTAGATCGCAAAGATGTCTGTGTGGTTTGTGTGGCGAGGTGGCCGGGGTTGCCGTTCCGCAGCAGGTCGGCACGCTGCGCCGGTTCGTGGATTGTGGGTGATCGTGGATCTTCGAGCGATTCCTTGGCCCTAAGTTCCGCGTGATCCTTTCGGTCCGCTTGGCAGCTGGCAGGAGTCTAGGAGCTGATGCGTTGGGGCTGAAACTCTACTAGATGTTGAGTTTACGAGAGCGCCGGATGCATAGAACGCATGCGCTGGGGAAGCCGGGTCGAAATTTGAGTGCAAACAGCAGCGCGGCGCAGTGGGCGGCAAAAGCAAACCGGAGGCACGGCTAGGCAGGGCAGGTGATCGGGGACTTGACGCTCGTCAACTGCTGGGTTGGCTAGGCTGGATGCTACGCGCCAGGGGTACGGGAGCTGCGGGGACGCCGGAATGCCTTGGCTTTCAGCGTTCTGGCAGGCGTATCTAAGCCTTCGTCGATGTCCGAACGGAACACGTAAGTTTCGCTCGCGACCAGAGAGGTGCTAGAGCGGGGTGCGGGCTGGTGAACGTGGCCAATCTGCAAATGCGCAGCAGCTCGTGGTCGGTGATTACGACGGCGACGACGCTGACAGTGCTTCGCTCTTTGTCCGCGTGACGTCCGTTAGGCGTTCAGATCCGTCAAGAACCGTGGTCCGCTCAGTGGGAGAAGGTCAGGCGAGGCCGTGAAGGTCGAGCTAGAGTTCGTGCGCACGAGAGCGGGCGCGTGCGTGACCAAGTTCGAAACCCGATACAGCTGGGACACTTGCTTCAGGCCAGAGGTTGTTCCGCTCCAAGAGTCAATGACGAGCGTCGGAGCTTGCGGAAGGTCGAGAAGGTCGCAGAGTTGTGCACCGTGTGCTGGCGACGGTCAGAGGTATGAGAACGTGCGAGGTGATGTTGAAGTGCAAGATGAAAACGCAGTCAACAACGCGTTGCAGTTGCGGTCGTGGGACGTCCGAGCGGTTCACGCCCACTGAGCACTCAGACCTCGCACGGCGCGTGCCAACCAGGTCCGCTAGGTCGCCAGGTCGCAAGCCGCAGCCGCCGTATCTCAATTGCTCTATGCCGCCGTGCCGAGCTACTGCTTGACGGTCACGGCAAAGCGGTCACGAATAGACGCCTCCTGGAGCACAAAGGACCGTAACACGGAGCACTGCGCAGCAGTTATCTAAGGGCCGGGCCAGTTTGCGCCTGAGCTTGGTTGATTAACCTGGGAATGCCCTCGGCTGACTGGTCTCGACACACTTGGCTGATGCAATTACGATCATCGGACCCTGGGCAGACCCTCCACAGTCCCTGGCCGTCCCTCAGATTCCATGTCCTAATCCTCCAGCGCAACCTGGACTATGCTCGAAGGTTATTCGACAATACACACCTCTTGGCGTGCGTGATAATTTAGCACGCGCACGGGCCAATCACTTCATGGGCACTGCCCATGCTGTCCAGGAGCTGACATCGATGCATCTAGGCGCTGCTCAGACATTCCAGCAGTACCAGGTGGTCTTGTTATCGAAGAGGATGCATTTCGCTTCAATTTGCTACGTAGAAAGATTTTGACTACTGAAGGGCAGGTTGAGTATCACGTCTCGGCGAGTGGGGCAAGTCTATAGGTATTACACAACAGAAGGCAGCTACAAGGTATACAATCTCAGTTGGGTTGATGTCGTGATGATGAGGAGCGTTCAAAGCTTGGTGTCGTGAGGCGTCTAGAGCGACCGAATGAAAATATGCCAGTGATGAAGATTGGGGTCATGAGGAGCGTTGCTTAAGCGGCGCGGGTCGAGAGCGACGGGTTCTTGAGGAAGCCCGTCATCGAGCTCAGCGGCCCCTCGTTGCGAGTGCGGATGCTCTCGCGAGGGTTTGAGCCGCCAGTGGCAACGCGGAGACCGGCCATGGCATGGGCGAGGTCGTCAGTGGAAGCCGCCACACGGTTCGGAACACTGCTCTTGCGAGTCTCGGGAACGACAGCGAGGCGGGCGCGGCCAGTGACCACGTCGGCCAGCTTGTCGCCGTCGATCTTGGAGGAGGGTCCGGTGAACGCAGACCAGAACGACGAGGTCAGGCGGGAAGCGACCGTGGCTGTGGCAGACACGGCGGCCGAGGCAAGCGTGCTGACCGAAGTCGCGGCCGACGACGGGGCGGAAGAGCTGCTCTCCCTGCGGACCGATGGCGAAGCAGGGTCGACAAGGAACTTGGGGCGCATCGAGGCCGGAACGTTGGCCTTGTCAGCAGCAGCCTCGCGGGCGAGGCGAGACCAGAGCTGCATGCGGTAGCTGTCGAGGCTTCGCACGTTGTACGGCGTGTCCTCGGACCACTCGGCAAAGGTCGATCCCTCGATCTTGCGATCGCCAGCGTCCTGGACAGACAGGTGCCTCTCGGGAAGAGCGGGGAGAGGCTTCTTCTCAGACTTGGGCGAAGCCTTCTCCTCGGCCGCCTTCTTGTTGAGTGCGTTGAGCAGAGGGTTGACGTTGGGCTGCTCGGGGAGACAGATCTCGGGGGTGATGACGGTGTGGCAGATGGTGCTGCCGCCGGCGAGCGAGTCGCTTCCACCCCAGAAGCCGCGGGAAGAGTCGAAGGGCGCGAGATCCTTGCGGGTGTTGACTCCGACGGCGGGAGCCCTGCGACCCTGGGTTCGGGACCGAGAACCGTCTCCTTCGGACAAGGCGGTGAGCATGGCCGGGGACTGGCCGACGGTGGCAGCCGACTCAGGGTGCAGAACACACTGGGTGCTCGCCTTCAGCATCTCGAGCTCGCGACGAAGGTCCTGGTTCTCCTTGGCGCTCTGGGAGAGCTGCTCGCGGATGGCGTCGATTACCTGGTCGCGGTCCTTGATGTGAGCCTCGAGAGTGCCGATGTAGTCCTTTCGTCGGGTACGGAAAGCACGAGCGCTGAGCTTGTTACGAAGCTGACGCTTCTCCTTGCTGCTCAGCTTCTTGTACTCCTCGGGCGAAGGTCGCCAGCTCTCGTCGTCGTCGACCTCCTCGCCCTCGGCGCGGACAACGGAGGACATGCCACCGCCCTTCTTTCCACCCTTTCCGCGACCAGCGCTGAAAATGGCAGACAACGGTACGAGCTTGTCGATCTTGTCGTCGATCTCCGACATGTTGCTTCCAGTGGAGGCAGCACGGGCCGACCTGCTGGGCGGCATCTCGCCCTCAGAGATCGAGTTGAGGGGCTCGTCCACGGACTCGGGCGCGGGAGGGATCTGGTAGGAGCTGGGTCCAGCGTACGAGGCAGCGTGGGAAGCTGGCGTGAGAGAAGACGTGCCAGGGGTTGATGGTGTCGTGAGAGAGTTCGCGGCAAGAAGCGAGGGATTGATGGCGGAAGCAGGATCCTCCACGGGCTGGCCACCGAACTGCTGCTCGTACTGAGCAAAGCTGGCCAGAAGCTGCTGGAGCGCAGCCTGCTGGGCCATCGGCAGGTTCTGATTCTGCTGCTGGTTGTTCGCAGCCATGGCGGGTTGCGGGACCTGCTGCTGCAGGGGCATCTGCTGCTGAGGCTGAGCCATCTGTTGCTGCTGCTGCTGTTGCTGGTACTGCGCAGCCATGAGGTGGCGCTGTTGCAGGTACTCGGCGGGCTCCTGCTTGACGTTCACATCGTGGTACTGGAGAGGAACGGTGGAGGGGCCAGCGAACTGGGGCTGGTACTTCTGCTGCTGGTCGGAGAAGTCGAAAGTAAAGTCACCAGCCTGGTACTGCGGCGGCGACGGTCCAAAGGAGTGGGGCGAGGGGGTGTGGTTGACTGAGATTGTGTTGGGAGAGCTTCCGGTGTGAGACTGGGGCTGGGAGAAGTCCTCAAAGTTGAGGAACTCGCTGAACTCGGCTGGGTTGTGAACGAGGTCGGGGACCGGGTCGAGACCCAGCAATTCGTTGAGACTAGGCTCGGTAGCCATGGTGGCAAACGAAGGGGTGGGGTTTGTCGGTAAAGCGGTTGTGGACTGTATGTTGAGAGTTGTGTTGGACGGGTCGGTAAGATGGAAGGAAAGACTTTATAGGCGGTCAGTCAAGGGTTCAAAGGAGCGAATTGTTCGTGTAGTGAATGAAAGAGTGAAGGGGAAGTGTGTGATAATGAGATGTAAGGATATTGTCGATGCCAGGTCAACTTGGGTCGGGGCCATGAGAAAATGAATTTGTTACCGAGCAGTCACCGAGCGACGACCACAAAGGTCTGTCGCTTGATACGTATGACCTGGCCTGCGAATGCCGCCGCCCGCACAGTCAAGAAGAATGCCATAGAGAATCTTCCTCTGCGTAGGGAGAGCAAGAGGTCACGGAGGCATAACCCAGCTCTCTCGGCAAGGTTACATGATGCCGGACAGCCCACGAGTGTGCCTGCCCATAACCGACTATGAGCGAGGCCCTTGAGTGGACTATGCGGGCACCTATGGCCGGCCCAGATGTGCGGAACAAAGAAGGACCTGAAGGAGGTTGGGTAACTTACCTGATCAGAGGGTTAGGAGGGGGGGTCAGGCGTCTGGGTGTCGCGGGTTGAAGGAGATGGGTGGGCTGAGATGGAACGATAACGAGTCGCGCGGAGGCTTCGATAAGATGGGAAGGGATCGCTGAACAATGGGCGATGGCGACTGGCGAATGGTGGGGTTCGCGGGCGAGGGATTGTTTCGCTGTGTGATGTTTCGAGATGATAGATGGAGGTGGTGGAGTGACAAGAGGGGAAAGGCGGGGAAGGAATGGGATCGCAAGTGGTTTTGAACGGATGGACGATGGACGATGGAGGAGTGGGAGCTACGCTGGAGGGAAGCAAAAGCTCCAAGGATTGCTGGCGGATCTGACCCTGGGGCGTCTCCCACAAGCGCGCTAGCAGACTAGGACGATACATGGCACACCGTTCATCTCGACACACGCCGCACGGCGCACAGCGGGCACGCGGTGCACCCCAAGATCCTGACCATGCTGACCACCCGCCTTGGCCGAAGGTCTTCTCTTCCTCTCATGACTCGAGCCGTCCGTCCGGCCTCCGAGTCTCGCCCTCAGACTTTCTTTCAGACTAACCAGGCCTGGCGATGCAAACGTGTCAGCCAGCGAATGTCTTGCGGCATGCATAGCGCAACTCCTGAGGAAGTGCAGGAGATTCCAGCGCGGAGGACTCGGTGCGACGGGGGCCAGGTATGCCTGAGGCTGTACCGGGTGGGTGCCGGATGGTGCAACGACGCGTAAGTGTCACGACGGTTGTCGCCACCCGGCGCCTCATGGCGCTCCAGGCGCTCCAGGCGCTACGGCATGACCCAGCGGAGTCAAATGAAGGTCAAATGGTGATTACAAAGCATCGCAAGTCATATGCTATTTAAACCTAGATACCGGAGTGCGCTGGCCCGTGCGCTCATGCCCGACAGTGAGAGAGTGGAGGCAGCCCAGGCCAGGCACGATTGAATACCCTGTATACCCTATATCCACAGATGTTCCCTGGTCGCTGTCCACGGTGGCCACGTCCACCAGGGAACATGGTCCGAGGCCCAGCTGCCAGCGACAGCCCTATGACGCCTATCAGCGGTACCACAGGCGGACCCAGAACCTTATCCTGAGCCGATCGTCGTCGCTTGCGCGTTGTCTTTGTCGCTCAGCCGGCCGACGACACCGCTCACGACAAAAGACGCGGCCAACAAATAATCCACAATCTGCTCTCGACTCAAACCCATGCACACCCTCGACATTCCCCGATACCCTTGCTAATTCCGTTCCCCAACGACATTTGCTCACACTCACCCCAGCTCACAGCCCAGCCATCGCGCACGTCTACGCGTTTTGAAGCACCGGAAGCAGTGGTGCCCCGCCGCTAGACCCGTTCGAGCCGCTGGACCCACCTGTCGATCCTTGCAAGGACGTGAACGTGGCCTGCGCGGCTTGCAGCCGTACCGCCTTGGCACTGGCCGTGGCTGCGCGGCGGAGGGGACTTGAGGGACTTGAAGGGCCCAAAGGGCTTGGGGGTTGATCCTCGCAGCATGAGCCTCCGCACTGCGACACGCCCGGATCAGACAGTCTGGCATAGCTCGCCTTGCTGTTCGTCGGGCTGTCGGAGTCCTGGATCGAGGAGCGGCGGAGCGACATGCGGCCCAGTCCCCCGAGCCCCCCGAGCCCCCCGAGCTGTCCCAGCCCCAGCCCGAGGTCGCCGAACAGCAGCCCGCGCGGACTGCTGTACTGCTCCGGCAGGCGGGGAACGGGCGGCACATCCGCGGGGGCATGGGAGCTATTCGCGGTCGAAGTTGATCTGGTCGAGCGCGCAGATCGTGTGGATCTGGTCGAGCGCGTCGAGCGCGTAGATCGGGACAAGAACGACGTGATGGAGCGCGGGGACTGGGGCATAAACTCGCTCAGAATCCCGTCGACACGTAGGGGGAGGTCGTCCAGCGTTGCAGTGACGTTACGGGGCACATACTCGGTTCGCGTGGAGTAGGTGTCGAACAGGATCGCTGACTCGGGATGGTCCTGCAGTCTGTCCTGTTGTCGCGCCGGAGGCAGGCGTGGTCGCAGAATCACGGCCGACTCGGGGTGGTCCTCTAACGCTGAGCGGGCTGGAGGATTGCGCATTCCGACGATCGCGAGCTCGGGGTGTTCCTCGGACGTCGTCCTGGTCAGTCCAGGCTGGACCTGCGCGGGAGCACTGTCAGAGGGGAGCTGGATCGTGTCTGTCGAGCCTGAGTCCGGCATCAGCCGGTACAGTTGTCGGATGCCGAAGCAGAGTTGGAGTTCGCGCGCGATCTCGTCGGGCGTCGCGGGGAGCGGCCGCTCAGGCAGCCGAGGATAGGGGAGACAGGGAGGTTCGATGGGGCCGCGGTAGGGAATGTAGCTGGGCAGCGGGCGGCGCTGTTTTGCAGGCGCTGGAGGAGGGTTGGGTTTGGGTCGTGGCGGGCGTGGCCGGGGCGGAGGGCGCGCAACGATTGGGGCTTTTACAGAATCGATAAGGTAGCTGGCGTAGGAACTGCCGCTGCTCGCGCTTGTTGTTTGGCTGTTGGGCTGGGAGCTCTTCTGGTTGACATACTCTGCGAGCGCGGAGAGGGGGGCCGGAGGCGGCGCGCCTGACCTGCCTTTACGCAGCACGAGGGCGAAGGCGACCGCGGCAACGATGAAGGCGGCACCTAAAGCTACCATGACGACGGCGACGACGGGCACCTCGGTGTTTCTGCGCGGTCAGCGTCTGGTCCGGCGTGCTGCTGCGGCGCCGATGACTCACCCATGGTTGTGTCCAGCATGTGGGTCAACGGTGGAGGTCTGTGCAAGTTCACTCGAGATACTGCAGTCAGCCCGGCTGTCCTCCAGCTCAACACGTGAACCGCAGTACCCACGCTTCAGAAATGACTTCAGAAGCACCACCGGCGGCGCTAGCCGCAGCCGACGGGAGCGGCGCCATGGCTGCAGAAGAGCTTCGCACTCAACCAGATCGGCGAGTTTCGTGTGTGTGTCGGCGACTTTGCGTTGTCGGAACGATTACGAAACGAAACAAGCTGAAGGCGACCAGCGCAAAGAAGACCGAACAAGCTGAAGAAGGGGGAGAAGGCGCTGAACGAGTGGAACGTTCGTGTGTGCGTCACCAGCAACGATTGAGAAGAAAGGTAAGGAGCGACAGAGGTTAGAGAACGAGGAGAGTGAGCGAGGAACGAAGAGACAAAGAGACAGCGAGATGCTGCCCTATGGAACAGTCTGCACGTCGCGTAGCCCGTCCGGATGTGAATGCCATGGTCTCGAGCGCGTCGCCCGCCATCCTTTGAGGGGCGTGCATGAATCGACGCCGATCTCAGAAGACACTGGGCCATGCCGCGCCGATCTGGCACCGCGTGGGTGACTGCGAATCGCCTGGTCATCGGTAGGAGGGGGCGCTGGGAGGGTCAGAGCGGAAACCGCAATATGAACATCAGGAAATTAATGGACCGTCATCAGCAGGACTGCAATCGACAGGCAATGAGGGCATTCATACAACAGATGAAGATGTGGTAAGTACGTACGGGCGCTGCGGTGTGTGTTCGTGTGGCGGATCGACGCGAAGCCCGGAGCTACGCGAGACCAAGGGGCCGCGTGGTACTCTGGTATGACAGATGGTCCAACATGAAGACAAAAGAGGTGGGGTGGCCAAAGGCGGTGGGAGCGAGTGAGATCAATCGTCCATCTCGCCCATGAACTCGTCCCCGTCACTGAGCTCTCCCATGTCGCTCATCGGGTCGTCATCATCATCGTCGTCCTCGTCGTCACTGCCAGTCTTCTCCTTGGCATTCGTGTGACCGTTGCCGTTGGCCCGTGATGAGCGAGACATGGGCTCGTCGTCATCGCCGTTCTCGCCTGCTCGGTCCGCATCCTCGTTCGACGCGTACTTGTCCACATACGACTCGACCTTCTTCGCGTACGCCTTGGGGTCACGCATCAGGAGCGCAGCCGCTTCGCCATTCAGCGGGTCGGCAGGGTTGGGGTAACGCAGGAGCTGGGGGAGGAAGATCTCAAAGATATTGATGAGCTCTGCGAATGTGTCAATCATTAAGTCCAGCGTTACTGCCATACCGAACATGGGGGACCAGGTCTGGTTGATGACATCGAGACAGACACTTCCGCTCCTGCGATCGGTCAGACGTCATTCCGCGGAAATATGCCTACAGTTCATCGATGTTAGGGTGGAAGATCTTGTTCATGAACCCGATGCTGGGCGACTTGTAGGGGAACTGCTCCGGCAGCTCGACATGAATCTTCCAGACGCCGTTCGCAAATGGTGCTGGTTGCGTCAGTGATAGGGCTCGTCATCGGTTCCTTGGGAGGCGCCATTGAGGGGCGGGTCCATTGACGGAGGCAAGTGGAGGTTAACCGAGCCGCCCCAGAACCGTCGAAGCTGGGGCTGGGCAGCAAACCGATAGCCTCCCCGTCGGACCTCGATGGAAACCCAAGCCTACTCACTCTCGGCAGGTCCATGGAACTTGACGTAGAACTCGCTCATCTTATTGTTGACGAGCGTGACCTGGTAGTCCGACATGAGCCTGGTCACGAGTCAGCAATGTGCTCGGGTGGCGAACGCCGAGAGCCGTATGCAGCGCCAAAGGCAGCTCGCATATCCGTACGTACAGTTTCATGACATCGGTGTCGACGCGTCTCTTTGGGGAACTGTGCAAAGAGTGTCAGCATATGAGTTCGGACGATCGCAGGGCGGCTTCTGAAGCCAGAACCCAAGCGGGACACTTATCATGATGGGCGGCGGCGGGGTGGACCGATCAGAGCTGGCAGACTAGAGAGCAGCGGGTGACAGCAAGAAGGTGACGAAGATGGGTAGGCGACAAGTAGAAGTGTAGTAATGCAATGGAGAGGGTTGTGAGAGGACGTTGTGAAGTGAGATCAACGCAGGGCGATGCGCGCGCACGAAGTCGGTGGCCTCGTCAGATACCACGGGCCACACTACGACGTCAGTAGGGTCCTGAACCAGCACGAGGACCGGTGGGAGTGAGCCTGACATATTTACTTTCCCACGATGCACACTCTTTCGCCTGTCATGGTCACCCCCCTCAGCCCGCCACACCGCGTTCGCCGTATAACCCCACGGTGAGGACGGACTGCTTGCCTTCACCTGGACGAGCATTGGCTGGCGAGACCGCTGAGACCGAGAGTTGGAGATCGAGGACGACAGTTGCTGCTCTGTAGACACCACTAGAGCTCCGTTCACCACCACCACCACTCAAAATGGCCTCCAACCCCCTCCTCCCTCCCCTCAAGGGAGCGTCGGCTTCGTCGTTCTACATCCCTTCCGCCAACGAGGCGCACACCTTCCACCCCCACGACACGATCCAGACCGCCATGCGCGTCACTGTCGAGTCCGCCGGTGTCGGTCTCCTCGTTAGCGCTGTCCAGAACGCCCTCGACAAGTGCGTCACCGTGAGATAGTCTGCTCGGGTGCGGCAACAGGAACAATGAAGATCCCGACCGCGTTTCCCGCCGGCGCCGTGCTCGAGCAGACTTGACTGCCCCAATGTGGCTTCGGAGGAATAATGTTGACACTGCAGGCACAACCGGGGAGCTATGGGTATCTTCACCAGGACGGGCGGCACCATCGGCCTCTTCGGTATGTGTTGACTGACGGCAACGGAGGGACATATCACTAACAGTGCAGCTGCCATGGGTTTCGCCTACTCCTTCACCCAGTCCTTCGTCGCCAACACCCGTCAGGTGCGATATCAGACGTCACTCACTTACTGACCCACAGACCGACGACTGGGCTAACGGAGCCGCTGGTGGTTGCGCTGCTGGATTCGCTGCTGGTGTCAAGGCCCGCTCTCTCCCCATGGCCGTCGGAGCTTGCGCCGGAATGGCTACCCTCATCGGCACCTTCGAGGCTGCTGGAAGCGTAAGTAGTGGACTGTCACTGATGACTGACGTGCGCAGAACCTCACTGGTGACAACCGCCAGAACGTGCCGCGCGAGGAGCGGGAACAGCGACGACTCCACTTCTTCAAGAAGCCCCAGACCGAGGAGGCCTCCTCATAAGAGCGAAGCACAGTGTATATAAGTGCCCAGCAGTAGACATTGATGAACAACATCAGACGCAACGACGCGGGGCCGAGCGGAGTTCATCGTGGACGACGAATTGCTCTGGACGACTGGGACAGGAATAGGGTCGCAATCCGCTAAGGCGATGCCGTGGACGGCGCGGACGGGTCCGAGCACTTCCGCACCGCGTGCGGATGCGGAGCACGCTGACCGCTTCGAAGGGCGCTGACTTTGTACTAACGTCACGCGGCCGAGAGAGAATGCCACGCCGCAGTTGGGGCCGCCGCCGATCACCGAGACGCGTCTCACGCCGCACCGCTGGTTGATCGAGAGGGACTAGGGACTTGCTACTTCCGCAGCGGAAAAGACGATGGTGTTGTGATGTGGGCCAGTGGGAGCGGAATGGAGCTAACGAGCTGCCACGATTGCGGTTCCGTCTGTCGGTGCAGGGCGTCGTCACGCGAGGGGCCAGCGACGATCATGTCTTGGGCGTCGTTCCAGGCAGGCCGGTACCCAAATCCCGCGGCTCGTGGCTCGTGGCTCGTGGCCGGCGAAGGGGTCTCTGATGATGCGGCCCGACCCGCGCAGTGGTGGGGGATGGGAGGGGCGAGCGAGGGGCACTGAGGGGCGCCAGAGACATCAGGTCAGGTGCTGCGCAAGACTGACACCTCTGACGTCGGCGGACACCGCACCTCGCGCCATCTGCGGCTACACACCAGAATACACTCACCCGACTCCAAGCACCGGGGAGCGCCCCTTTGCTTGTATCACTGCCCTTGAGCTCGAGAGCTCAGCAGCCCCTGGTCGTGGCTGTAATCAAACCGCCCGACGATCCATCTTGTGTACAAAACCGCATGCGCGCTGACCCTCTCCTCCTTCGCCCCCTCAGAGCTTCCTCAGCCATCCCTCTCCGGCCTTTCGGAGTCCGAACGGGAGCGGGGCAGATCAATCACCAGTGCGCACTGGGCGTCACCACCTTCTATATATCAACACACGACAGCCCACTCTTCCCTGTTCACCTCATTCCCGATCCCCACCCAGTCACTTCTCCTCACATTGACATCTTTTTTCAACCAGTCCTGTTGGTTTGAACTCTCAAGTAAGCTCTCACATTTCTCACGCTCGGGTTTTCACTCGTAGCTGGATGGCCAGCGAGTCGCTCAATACTTATGCTGGTCGTGCTGCGCTCCGTCCACTGGACTTTTCTGCGCCTTCCCCCGTTTGATAAACCGTCTTCTGACGCTCAGACTACGCGTTCATGGTCCTCCTCAACCCCTCTGCCCCCACCTTCACACTCGATGTCAATCGTTCGGGCTCCGCCGACTCGACTGACCCATCGAAATCTCACTGTTCCACGACTTCCTTTGCAACCGACAGCGAATTTCTTGCCTTCCCTCGCGGCATGAAGGTTCACCCTCTCGTTCCTCCCAACACCCCCGAAGGTGAACGGCTGGACGTTGTCGACCTCGGCGTCAACAGGCACCTCGCCACGCGTCTTGGTGAAAGTTGGAAGACCACCTTCCCTGCCTCCGCAGCGCCTCGTGTCAAGTCGAAGCACCTCGACGTCCCTCTCAACAAGGAACGCACCTTCGTTTCCGGCCATCGCTCCAGGTCTCCCAGTCTCCCTGGCCTGCTGCCATCTGACGAGACTCGCAATGGTTCTCGCCCGCCTCGCGACCTCTCTTTCCTGTTCCAGCGTCTTGCGACCTCCTCTCAAGTCAACGGCGTCCCCTTGAGCCTCAAGGAAGACACGAGCTTCGACCTGTTCGACGACGGCATCGATTATTCGCCCACCGGGGGGCAGCACAGCTACGCCCCCATGAGCAACTCGCAGCGTCTCGCCGCATTCGGACAGCCTAACCCCGCTGTCGTTCCCGTGTTCTCCTATCCCGTTCACTCTGACGGCGGTCATGACATCTTGACTGCCGGTGACATCGGAGAAGGGCGCAACGGTGAGCTTACTGACCGAGACACCAGGACTGACAGGCTAGTCTACCTTCCCGACTTGCATTCGACTGTCTCGGAGGAGCAGCTCAAGCAGTGGGGCCAGAAGTTCGGTCGCGTTGTTTCAGTCAAGGTCGAGAACAATGGCTGTCTAACTCTAGACACCTACGACATGCTCCCGGACGGTGCTAACCCGAGCTCTCGTAGGTAAGCCCCATTGTATCTACCACGCTGACGTGACGCAGATACGCTTTCATCATGTAAGCAGGCTGTGTATCCAGGCTCTGACATACAGGTTCGACACTCGTCTTGCTGCCGACGGATTCATGGGTGAGGCTCGGCGTCTCGGTCTCGATTGCCTGCACGGCAAGGAGACCCCTCACCTCAAGCAGAAGGCCTTGGAGGACCCTCACTCGAGCAACCTTTACGTGGCTGAGATCCCCCTTGACGCTACTGATGAGGTAAGCGCGGGGCAGCTCCGCCTGTAGTGCTGTGTGGCACAGCTGACCCCGCAGGAAATGCGCGAGCTCTTCCACCCCGGCATCATTTCTTCGCTCCGCTTCCTTACCGACGACATGGGCAATCGCCGCGGCACTGCCATGGTCCGCCTTCAAAGCCGTGCCCAGGCCGAAGAGGCTATTCACAATGTACGTTTTTACCGCTGCTTCTCCATCTGACAGCCAGCTCGATCTCAAGGTCATCATGCCGGGCTGCACCAAGCCTCTCCAGGTCCGCATCGCCGACTCGGAGGTACGTTGAAGTCTGCACGGGCTATCACTGACGCGTAGAATCAGAAAATCTTCAAGAAGGGCAGCCTGTCGAGCAACCGCCCCAGCATTTCCAACATGCGCCGTGGCAGCTCGAGCGGAAGCCTGCCGCCGCCGTTCGTCCCTCGCTCGTCGCCCAGCAGCTTGCCCTACACCCAACTCGACGACGAAACGCTTCTTGAGCACGTCGTAATGTATCAGACCGAGCTTCAACGCCGCCAAAGTCGTAAGGGGTACGTTGTTGCTTGAGCAAAACTGACCTCAGCACTCTGCCTCGTGCGTCACCTTCTGCTGTGTTTGACGTGCCCTCTCGCCGTGCAGCCAACGACGATCTGAACGGTTACTCTCCCTCTGCTTTCGACAACTCTGCTGCCCTCGCCAAGTACGTTCCTCCTCCTGCCAGGTGGAGGCACCCCATGGCGGTTGGCATCCCCTCTCCCCATGACGCCATCTCGAACCCATCCTCTGCCACATCTTCTGCGACCTCGCCATCTTTCAAGGACCACACACGTCCTGCCCCGCTTGAGCGCTGGTAACGGCTCACCGTCACATCGTTTCTCATCCATCCAATCCATCCAATCCATCCAATTTAGCTCGCATCGCACGCAAGTACGCCATACTCTGTATCTCTCTTGGCTACTGCCCTTCCTCAGACATACCCGATACACATTCTCCCACGAATCACACCCATTTTCTGTATAATGCTGTACAATACTCTGCCAAGACAGGACTCTTGGAATGACATGCACGAAGTTCACATGTACTGTTGGGTTGGCATCTCCGTATTCACCAGTCTGTACGAGGCATCGAGTGTCAGACAGCCGCGCGGCACGAGGGTTGTCGGTGTGGCACGCAAACGCCAGCCTGCATACACACGCATCCGGCTCACATCACTACAGCACAAGGTCAACCCCTTACTGACGACACAGAATCAATCCTTAGAGTTAACAAGCGCAGCCATGCAGAAGCGCTGCCTTACGTCCAGAAACGCAAACTCGCGCGGGGGACGCCACATAGTTGTATGCGACACCGGTATATAACATTGGCGTTGTGGCGGAGTGGTTAACGCGGTTGACTCGAATGGTTTCTCACACTGAGAAGGGTTCTGCAATCAACTTCCTTCGGGAGCGCATGTTCGAATCATGTCAACGTCGAAGCTTTTTGCATCTACTGAGCTCGGAGCAACTTTTTGCATGCATCGGAATGCTCGAAACGGGCTGACGAAGCGATTGGACGATTTCGTGGTGGAAAATGGTTGAGCCGGCAGGGCGGACGGGTGGAGGGTGGAGGGTGGAGGTCGACACGTGGGTGGGATTACGGAGGCGCTAAGGGAGAGGGGGTTTCAACTATGGCTATTTGGCTGGATCTAAGTTCGCTTTCGCTTGGCTCCGTGTACCGCCTGGGACCTGTAGAACATAGCCGATCGACCTCATATCGATGCCGTGCTCCTCATTCCGGCTTGCGTTGTCAACCTACCCTTCAACCTGCGACTCGGAAACGCTCGATCTAGATTGCTTGCACACACAACTGCATTACCGACGAGTTCCCGCATCTACTCCGCTCCGGTCACAGTAACTTGGCTGGCGGAGCCCCGCTGAAGGAGACCCTTTGCTGCGACTCACCACGTCTTCCGATCAAGTCCGAACGCCACCCACAGCTCCAGCTGATGTTCGTGTTGTACACTCCTTTCTCTCCGTGACTGCCATAAACAACCGAATTTCGCGCCGGAATATTCACCCGGAGAGTCAGAGTGGCCGCTACACACCTCTGAATGTCGCCCATCCTCAAGCGCGATGTCGCCGAACAGGTCCGGCAAGCTCGACGTCTGGCTGCGGCCGCCGGAATAACAGACTATGAGGACTACGAGTACGAGCTAGACTCGGTCGGCAACAGTCGACCCCGGTCGAGCATCGAGACCAAGTCCGAGTTCAGCTTCAATGCCGCGTCAGATCGTAATACGCAGTCCGCCTTTGCATCATCATCAGCTCGTCGGCCTACGAGTTTCGACTCCCAGCGTGCTCCCCTCCCATCGGATAATGTTCAACAACCGCTGCTCGCGTCGGGCCGGAATAGCGCCGACTCTGCGTCTTCCGTCGACACCCAGCTCACAACGATGAGCGCGAAAGAGGGCAAGCTGCAGGATCTGAAGGGTCTGCTCTTCTCTGTGAGTCTCACGGTCCATCTTGGCACGCGACTAGCTGCTCGGCAGCATTGCACCATGTGCTTCTCACAGTATCGAGCTGACCCGGCAGTCCACTCCGTCTTTGTTACTTGGCCTTGTCGGGCTCGTCTTTTCGGGAGAGTTGCTCGAGCACTGTGCGCGATGGCGCGTGTTCCGCAGGGTGGACGAGCTCTTCATTCTCGTGCCTATGATCGGGAATCTGAAGGGTAACCTGTACGTGCTGAATCTATTGCGAGGGTTTCACTGACTTGTAAGGGAGATGTGTCTTTCTGCTCGACTCGGAACGTCTGCGTCTCTAGGCGAACTCGACCAGCGACGGACACGTCGCGGGCTACTGCTCGCCAACCTGACGTTACTTGGCCTGCAGGCGCTCCTGATTTCCTGCCTCGCGGCTATCTTGTCGTTCCTGCTCGGTCTTTTCACGACTCACCGCCTGGGAGACGTCCCTTCGAACGGATTTCCCTCAAATGGGACCGTGAGCGACCCGTCGCAAAGCGATCCGTGGCGAGAGGGCCGGACTCTTCCCGGCTTCGCGCAGCTGGTCATGGTCCTTGCCACCGGTATGGCTAGTGCCGGGTTCAGCTCCCTTGCGCTGGGTAGCTTCATGTGCTCTCTCGTCGTGCTGTGCCGTTGGAAGGGCCTCGATCCAGGTGAGTTTGCAGGTTACCACCTACATCAACTGACATCAGACAACATCACACCCCCGCTTGCTGCCTGTCTCGGAGATCTGGTGACCATCTTCATCCTGGCCCTGTTCGGCACGGCCCTGGTCGGCACGATGGACACTCCGGTACCCTCGATCCTTGTGCTTCTCATGTCTGCTGCGGCCGTGTGGTTCACGATCCGGGTGCTGCGAGTCGAATGGGTCCGGAACGTCGCCCGAGGCGGCTGGCTGCCGCTGATTGGAGCCATGCTCATCAGCTCTGGCACCGGCATGGTCCTCGCAAAGGGTGTCGGGCACTACAAGGGCTTCGCGCTGCTGGCCATCTCCATGACCGGCCTAACCGGAAGCATCGGCGCGATCCACGCGAACCGGTTATCTACGACGCTGCACGCGAACCTCAGCAACAGCAAGCACCACGGACTGTCACCCAAGCAGAGCATGGGCGTGCTCTTCCTCCTCAGCTTCCCGGTGCAGGGCTGCTTCCTCGCCTTCGTGAACGCTGCGGGATGGACGGACGTGAACCTCGCCTGGGCCGGATGGCTGTCGTACATCGCGACGACCATCTTCAGTCTGCTGCTCGCCCATGGTCTCACGTTGTTCTGCTGGGCTCGGGATATGGACCCAGAGTAAGTCGCTCAGCTCATATGACCGGTTTTGTTAGCTGACTTCCAGTTCCTACACGCTGCCGATTCACAGTGCAATCGTGGACTTTGTCGGGCAGCTCTTCCTCATGGGCGCCTACGAGCTGTGCCGCGCCACCGGCCGTACGAGTGTCATGGCCGACTAGACCTTCCTCCAGACATTTAATACGTCAAGCATACAGGTTTGACCTACAACTACAGACATACATACAATTCAACCATCTTGTAACCTCTTGTACCACCACCATCAACAGCTAATTGTAGAACGGCGACGCGCGAGATGTAATGTGACGACACTATCGGCGGCGGCGGCGGAGACGGGGCTGGCGAGGTAGACGGCGACGGTGATTGCTAATGGGCCAGCGGTGGCTTGGTTGGCTTATGCGCGGGCTGAATGCTTGGCGGTTGGGATTAGGACTGCTTCTAATGGAGATTCGTAATGGGAGTGGGAGTGGGAGGTGGGAGGGAATATTTCTTTGGTATATTTTGATAATTTGTCCGAAGTTGGCTGGGTGGGATCAAACGGGGCTGAGCCCAATCACCAATCAGGGTGCAGGCGAGCGTATTCCTCCTGCTGGCTCCGACAGCACCCGCCCGTTGCGCCCGTACCCGTTGCACCACCATTGGAGAGCCAGGCATCTCGACAACTCAGTCACTCGCTACTTGACTTTGACTCACCGCTCATCCTCCCCAACCCCACCCCAAAATGCTCGTCAACGCCGTCCGCGCCTCCATCCGCCCCGCCGTCCTCAAGGCCTCGCGTCCTGCCGCCCTCGCTGGTGAGTACGGCATCCCCATCAACGCAGACTTTGTCCCCCTCCGTCGACTTTCTCCCTCGGCAATTTGGCACCATGTCGTTCCGACCACGACCACCATCTGCGACTGTCTCAGTGCCCACCGATGCGCCCCGGCGACCGATACAGACGCGACATGCGCACTAGCGCAGCTTGGAGAAAGGAGAAGAGGGAGAGGACAAGGGACTGCAGACGCACACGGAAGGGGACATGCACGCAGATCAGCAGACTGGGATATACTAACGCTACAGCCGTTCGCTTCTCGTCCTCGCACGCCAAGGAGGAGTCCTACGACGAGTTCAACGCCAAGTACACCACCTTCTTCGAGCAGGTTGGCGACCTCTTCGAGCTCCAGCGTGGACTGAACAACTGCTTCGCTTACGACCTCGTCCCCTCCACCTCTGTCATTGAGGCCGCCCTCCGCGCCTCGCGCAAGGTCAACGACTACGCCACCGCCGTGCGCATCCTCGAGGGTGTCAAGGCCAAGGTTGAGAACAAGGGACAGTACGAGGCTTACCTTAACGACCTCAAGCCGGTTATTGAGGAGCTCGGTGAGTTGGCTGAAGCAGCGGAGGAACATGGGTCCATGGACACGGCAAAGGGCAGCGTCCACCAAGCCTTTCTTCCTCCACTGCTATCCACAAGCTGCCTCTCGAATTCGACGAACATAGCTGACATGCCAGGCGTTGAGACCAAGGAGGAGCTCTACAACCTCTAAGCTGCGAGCTGGAGTGAAACAAAACTACTACCCTATCTACACAACCAAACCAAAGCTTAGACTTGATGTTGATTGGTTTTTATATCAAGCCGAAGCGACATATGCATGACAAATAGCAGACACTGGCTCAGTTGCGACGAGCAGAGCCCCGAGAGCCAGGAAGGAATGCGCGAAGAGACAGAGGACTGGAAGAGCAGAAGGAGAGAGGTGCCCGGCATAAGGACAGTCGCGCGGGCGTATGAGATGGGCACCCGAAGTCAGCAGCCAGCACGGTATCGAGTAGAGGCGCATATGTAGTTTTGCCCGAACGTCATTGGCCGGCGTGCGAGCGTGTGAAGGTGGAGGCAGGTCCGGTGTGCGGTATGTCATAGAAAGTTGGGTTTCAGCTACATCTCTCGGCTTTACCCTCATCCCCATCATGATCACGACAACAGTACGCAGCCTGCGGCCCCTCGGACGTCTGAACTTGCGCGGAGCGACCGTTTCTGCCGTCCGCTTCAACTCCAGCCTCCCCGCCGGCGCGTCAAAGGACAACGAGCACCCGCATCTCTACTACCACCTTCAGCCGCCGCCGCCCGCTGCGCCCCGCCGGATCGCGCTCAGCTTCCTCCCACAGTCGCCCGCAACTGCTGACTCCAAGACGGTGATCGGATACCTCCCCGCCGTCCAGGGCGTTGGGCTGAACAACTTCTCGGAGAACAAGGAGTTTCTCAAGCTCCTCCATCAGGGCATCAAGGGTGCCATCGAAAACGGAGAGGCGCAGAGCGTCGAGTATCTTGCGCACACGCGGCCGGGAGATGGATACCTCACTCTGACCGGTAAGTGCATGCACCGGGGTGTGCAACGGTGCAGCTATGCCCGCTGCTAGAGATCTCTTAGCTGTTGTAGAGGGTTTGTGTAGCTGACATCAGACGAGCGCAACATTCCGCCGATGGGCCGTGTCGGTGAGCCGGAGGACATGCTTGCCTCCATCTTCGTCGAGAACGGAAAGCCCGTTGCCTCGACATACGAGCCGCTTCCCAGCTATCGCCTCGTGACGCAGCACGGTGTCCTCCAGCTGCCCGAGGACGTGGACAAGAGCGTCCTGAAGGTGCTGGAGAAGGTTGATGCCGAGGAGCGTTCCGCCTCCACCTCGTCCTGTGAGTCGAACCACGGGAGTGGACAGCTGACATGAAGCTGACGGACAAGGAACGCAGAATGCGGAGAGGGAACGGTTGGAGCACCTCGGATCTCTGCTCGGTGGCAGTGGAAGCGACGCTGCCTTCGATGACTTCCTCGCTGAGGCGCAGGCTATGGAGGCCGAGGAGCGAGCACAGCAGAAGAAGAAGCAGCAAGCAGATTAGGGCAGGACGATGCTCGTTCTGAATGTTCTGACGAGATGCACACATACTGTATTATGAGCAGGCGGCATGCGCATGTCAGCCGAAAGGACGCTGGTGCCTCAGAATCACCTGGGGCAAGGAAGCCTTGGAAGCCACTGATCAACAATGCCCAACCTGGGAATCAAAGAGCCTCATTGCATCAACATAACCTCCGGAGTTGCGTAGAGCGTCTGACAGATGCATGCTGCCCTTTGTGGTGTACGCGAGGGTTGTTATCTCGGCCTGGTCCGTCAGTAATATTGGCCTGACCGGTACAGTGGTACGCGAAATTTGCCCCCGCTGGCGGCGAAGTTGGCCTGGCAGGCAGGCGGCAAAGTTATCGGTCAAGCACGCGAACGCACGACTTCGACCAAAAACACCCTTCCTCGTCTTCCACCTTTACCCACAAAATGGAAGAAGAGGTCGATTGGGGAGAGGGCGACGGCTACTCTGATGACTGCCTCAGCCTCGGCGGCGACGATGTCGACGGTAAGCACCGGTTCCGGCGAGCTTTTCGATATGGAGGACGCGTGACAGCTGACAAAGTTCAAGATGTTGCCGCGGCCGACACCGCGAATGTAACCACCGCACCCGTCGATAGGAAGGAGGACAGCAAGCCGGTCGAGCAGTTAAAGTCTGATGCTGCTTTGACGCCCGCGAAGGCAGCGAAGGAACCCCCGACCGGTCCCAAGGCGGCGACGCAGTCGCAGTCAGCACCGGACGAACGAACAAAGGACGACAGCGCCGCGCCTCGACCTGCCTCGATCGACTCCCACAAGCCCTCGACCTCGTCACTCTCCGTCAACGGCCACCCTGGCCGACCCATCGCCAACGGCAGGGAGCGTTTGCCGCCAGCTGCGCCCCGCGGCGGTCGCCAGGACCGTCAACGCGGTGTCGTCGACAACCGAAGGGACTCGAGGAACCAGCGACTACCGGCCGGCCCGGTCCGTGTACGGCCTAGAGAGCCTAGCGGACCTCCCCCCGACACTCACGAGGAGCTGAGGAAGCCCCGTGGCAACGAGGACCGCGGGCCGCCCCTTCCCATCGGTTGGCAGCGCGTGTGGAGCAACACCCAGTCCAAGTACTTCTTCCACCACCCCGAGACTGGCGAGACGACGTGGGACCGCCCGAAGAACGAGGAGAAGAGGACAGATGTGTCTGCGCCTGTGCCGTCTCGCGAGCGTTCCCCGAGGAAGCGCAGCCGCAGTCCCGCGCGTCGTGACCGCGAGCCGCCGCGTGGGCCATCAAACCCGACCGAGAACGATGGCCGCCCGCCCCGCGCCTGGGGACCTGGATCCGCCAACGCGACCACGGCCGCACCGAGAGTGGACGACCGGCGTGCACCCCGCGACGGCCGCGACAGAGGGTGGCCGCAAAGGCCCCCTGTTGACGATCGACGCGACGCCCGCGACGTTCGCGACGCTCGTGATGCTCGTGACAGCCGACTTCCTCGCGAGCTCCGTGGACGCCGAGACCGGGACAATCGGGACAGGCGCGACGAGCGGGACCGTGACCGCGAGCGCGAGCAGCAACGACGAGACGACGCCAGGCGCGACGAGCGCCCGCCCGATACGGCATCGGCATACAACTCTCTCCCGCCGAAACCGGAGCAGCTGACTGCTGGAACGTCTTCGAATGAGGAGGCGGAGGCGCTCAAGGCTCGCCTGCGTCTGAAGGAGGAGCTCCGCAAGCAGGAGGAGGAGATGAAGGCTGCGCAGGAGCGTCTCCGGAGGCTGAAGGAGCAGGAGGCTCAGCTCGAAGCTGGAGTGAAGGCCAAGCCGCAGGAGGGCGTTTCCGGTCTGCCATCGAAACCTGTCGTCGACTCCAATGCCGGACCCAGCACAAGCGCCGGAGCGGCCGAGCCCCAGCCTGCTCCTGCCGCTGCGCAAGCGGCACCGGCCAGGCAACCCCGCGGACCGCCAGTGGAGGGCAACGGCTTCGGCCCCTCCAACGCGGCCAACGCAGCAGACGACTCCCGCCCTCCGCCAGCCTACGGCCCCGGTGCGCGCGGATCCCTCCCGAACCGACCCTTCCCACTCGTCCCCGACCGTCCAGCTCTGGGCCGCCGCGACTCAAGACGGAGAGAGCGCGAGAACGGCGGCAACTTCGATCGCCGCGGCATGGGCGGCGCGGATATGTACCGTCCCTCTGGGGGCCGCTCGCCGCCGCGCGAGCGAGGCGACAGGGATCGCGAGAGGGAGAGGGAGCGTGAGAGGGGAATGGACCGCGAGCGTGACCGCCGGGATGAGCGCCGCGACGAACGTCGCGACCTACCGCCGCATCGGGAGCGTGATCGCCGCCCGAGAGAGCCTGCTCGCGATGCTCCCCGTGACGGACCTCGTGATGGTCCTCGCGATGCTCCTCGTGATGCACGTGAGCCACCCCGCGAGCCGCGCGGAGGCGACCGAGGCGACCGGGGCGAGCCGCAACGTGAGCGTGGTCCACCGGCTGCGCCTCGTGAGCCCCGTGAGGGATCTGGCAAGCCGGACTCGGGCGGCAAGTCGCTCAGCGACCGCCTCGGCCCGCCCGTGGACCGCAAGCGCCGCGAGCCCGAGGATGGCCCGGCGGCAGGTGTGCATCCGGACCGGCTGAAGAGGATGCGCAGCCCGCGGCGGCGATAGTAAACAGTAGTCATAGACCATAGTGAGAGTTGGGGATTGTGTATAGATGCATTGGGTCTGTAGTCTTGGCAATAGAGGTGCGGAATGTGGTGGAACGTCATTGGTGTTAACAGCACAGTGGGCAAAGTAAGATTGAAGAGTTCTTGATCGTCTCTCTGCGAGACAGCGTTGCCAGCTTGCCGGAGAGTGTAGGTGGACAGCGCTCGAAGCGACGGAGCGACGTAGCAATGCGGGGAAGGCGGGGATCAAGATTAAGGGTTGCTAGGCATGCTGGGCGCAGTTGAGGACACCGAGTTGGTATAAAGAGCACCGTGGTGGAGGTGCCACGTGGTAAGGGCCGGGTCCGGCCCTGTGTGCGGTTCGCCTGAATTCACGTCTGGGCCCGTCTAGGTGCGGTGCGTCGTCTCGTCTCGTCGTCGCTGCAGCCGCACGCAGCAGTCCACCGTGTCTGCCTTCGTCCTCCTCGCTCTTTCCTCGCCGTCAACACCGTCACCAACACCCCTCACGCCCAGCACACCACACAGCTCGACCCATACAGGCCCGTGCAACCTCCACTCCCAGCCCCAGCCCCGCCGGCCGCACTCCCGCCCCGGCCCGCTGACAACGCTACCGCGACGTCCGTCTCCAGCGACAACTCGACTCCGCGACTGCCTCGGCCGTATCCCTGTCACTTCATACCTTCACCGCTTCCCCCTCCCGACCCCTTCCTCTCGACCTCTCACCCCTTCCTACTCTACTCCGCCAGTGTTCAGCACTAGTCCGACGCCATGTCGCTCCCCATGCACCTCCGTGCATATACGGAGAAGACAAAGGACGAGCAGACGCGCGATTTCTTCAATGTCCCGCTGGCCGAGCAGCTGCCCGCGCCAAATGCGACGCCTGTTGTCGTCAAGCCCGCTGCTGGAAGGGCGCGCTCTGGCTCTGCCTCCGGACTCCAGGGCATGGACATCAACGCCGTGCTCTCCGTCGAGGGCAAAGAGGACGTATACGTGAGTTACACAGATAGAGATCTGAGGCTTCCTCAGCAGCGGCAGTTGAGCGTGTGCAAGGGAAGGAGTACATCCAATGCTCCAGCGGAGCTGCTGCCGAGTACCAGTGTGCATGCTCCGTCCGGACTGCTCAACGGACGACTAGAATGCATGCTGGCGTGCATTCGTGGCTCCCTGCGTCATGCTCGTCGTCATTCCGTGCGCAGTAGCCTCCGTCGCTGGTGCCCAAGCCACAAGGCATTTCGCTGTTGTCACCTGGTGTTCCACCCATCACCCGGCAATGTCAAAGACTCTCAACAGCTCTGCTGATCTATCACGAATGCAAAGCTAACCCTGCAGGCTGGAAAGCTCTCCCTGCTCCCGCCGTTCCTCTGCTTCATCTCGAACGACCGCCGATCATGTCGCTGCACCTTGCCACTCTACACGATCCGAAGAGTTGAGAGGTAAGCTTCCAAGACGTTTGGCGGATAGCTGACATCAGACTCAACTCGCGAGCAGGCGTGTTCGCCCTCTCGCTTGCTACATGGCATGGCATGCGCATTGTGAGCTTGACGAAGGTCGTTCAAGCTAACCGCAGATCCTCCAACTCACTTCCCTACTTCCGACAGCCGAGCACTTCGCCGTTCTTCTCCGTGATGCGCTTAAGTCTCAACTCGCCGAGATGAAGGCTCTGAAGGGATTCCTGCCTTCGTTATACTCCGAGTACCTTCTCGGCGCTGGATCCGCGACAGCACCGGCGACCGAGTCGCTGATTGACGTCGGTGGTGACACGCAGCACCAGTCTGACGAGGGTGACCTGCGCGGCCCCGGTGGTCAAGGGCACGGCACATACGAGCGCGGTCTTGGTGAGACATTCGGTTTCCCAGGTGACGCGCGCAAGATGCGCGAACGGTCAAAAATGAAACTGTGGCGCGAGTACTTCACCGTTCACGGACGCAACATGACGCTTCTGCGCTACCCGCCGTTCCAGCGACTACTCCAGGTCGGTCTGCCGTCACGTCTTCGCGGCGAGCTCTGGGAGGTCATGTCAGGCTCGATCTACCTGCGCTTCGCCAACCCGAAGACGTACCAACTCCTGCTCGAGCAGAACGCGGGCAAGAGCTCGCAGTCGACAGACGAGATCGAAAAGGACCTTAACCGCTCCTTGCCCGAGTACAAGGCGTACCAGACCGAGGAGGGCCTGGCCCGCCTGCGCCGTGTTCTTGTGGCGTACTCGTTCCGTAACCCCGAGCTGGGTTACTGCCAGGCCTTGAACATTGTTGTCGCCGGCCTGCTCATCTACATGTCTGAGGAGCAGGCGTTCTGGCTCCTCGAGGTGCTGTGCGACAGGATATTGCCCGGTTACTACTCGCCGTCGATGGAGGGAACGCTGCTGGACCAGCGTGTGTTCGAGTCGCTCGTCAAGCGCTGCCTGCCCATGATCCACGAGCACTTCCGCTCCGTCGACGTGCAGATCTCGGTTGCGTCGCTGCCGTGGTTCCTGTCGCTCTACATTAACTCGCTCCCCCTCATCTTTGCCTTTCGCATCGTCGACTGTGTGCTCGCCATGGGCGTCAAGGTGCTGTTCCAGATCGGTCTCGCCATTCTCAAGATCAACGGCGAGGCGCTGCTCGAGGTTACCGACGACGGCATGTTCATCAACCTCATGCGGACGTACTTTTCCACGATCGGTGACTCGGCCCACCCGAACCACCCCGACCCGCGTGTCCGAGCGATTACCAACTTCCAGGAGCTCCTCGTCGTTGCCTTCCGCGAGTTCAACGTCATCACGGACGACACGATCGTGACCGAGCGTCGCAGGCTTCGCGCTATCATCGCGGACGAGATCGAGAAGTTCTCCAAGCGTGCTGCTGTGCGCAACCTGAAGAACGTCGGCCGCTTCCACAAGGAGCAGGTCGGCATCATCTACGATCACTACTTCCGCGCCGTGTGCTCGCCCGAGGCTGGTCCCATTGGGCCCGTCCCGGCCCCTGCACCGGGAGAGGTGGAGCAGGCGCGCATTACCGTCGACGCCCAGGGACGTGTGGAGACGCGTATCGATCTCCGCGGTTTCAAGGTGCTCCTTGCTGGTGTCTGCACGTGGGCGCGTGAGGAGACAGTGACCACGAACGCCTTCATCCAGCGCACAGAACGTCGTGTCGCGGACGGTGAGATCATCGATCGCCTGTTCTACTCGTGGGACACGCAGAAGCTCGGCACGCTGTCGCTGCAGGACGTCGTTGAGGGTCTTGACCGCGTCATGTCTGCCGGTCTCATGGAGTCGATCGAGTGGTTCTTCCAACTGCACGACAAGGACGGCGACGGGTACCTGACGAAGGACGAGGTGATTCGTCTGTCCGAGTCGCTGCTGTTCATCTTCCGCAACGAGCCGGGAGACATCTACCTCGCTGCCGTGTCGCGTTTCATCCTGAACGCGTACGAGTTCGGCGACGCGACCGCGCCCGAGGGCAGCGTGCCTGCGCTCGCTGACGACCCGCCCAACGGCGAGAACGAGACGGCGACGGAGAACAGGGAAAGGAGCAACTCTGCCGCAGGACCGCATAACTTGCCGTATCTCAGCCTGGCTACTTTCCGCATGGTTGTTCTCGCCGACGAGCTGCTTGAGAGCTTCTTCGAGACTGACCTCGCGCACTCGTTCCAGCTTGAGGACACGGAAGAGGAGGACTACCACAAGACGCACGCGAAGCCTGACGGCCTTCTCGGCGGCCTTGTCAACCTGGTCGTCAACGATGAGTGAGTTCACAGTAAAGGTCGGCACTGACAAGCAGGAACAAGTCTCGCTTCAACCGCCTCGCTGACGGCATCGGCAGTGCGCTCGGCAAGCACGCCGAGTGGCGCAAGCCTGCGCTCTCGAAAGCTGACCCGAACGCACCCGCACCAGTGGAGGTCCGCGCGCGCGAGTCACTTCTCACGCCCTCGCAACAAGAGGAGCAGCGCCGGAAACGTTCCATGTCTCAAGCCTCGCAGATGTCGACCAAGACGACCAACTCGGTCTCCACAACAGCCACGACGGGCACCACTGGTACGACGGCGGAGACGAACACCCTTGCTGACGTCGAAGCGAGGTACAGGGAAGAGAGCGAAATGGTGCGCGCAGCGCAGGAGGCGGTCATGCACCGGCCGAACTTTGCGATCGATGCCATTGGCGACTCAGACGGCGAGGAGGACGAGACCCCCGAGGACGACGCGGGCGTCATGGACGAGGTCGAGGCGTTCCTCAAGGCTCACGGGGGCGAGGACGACACGGGCCTCAAGGGAGAAGAGAGGAAACAGGCTGAGGGTGAGTGCGGCGAGCGCGCGAGCGCAGCGAGCAGCGAGAGTGTCGCGCCCGTCGCGAGCTTGCACAGCTACAGCGAACAGCGAGCGTTGCGCGCAGCTACGAGGGAACAGGAAAGCTGACATACAGACCTTCTCAAAGCCGAGCCCATGACGAAACTGACCGGAGCGTCCGGATCGGCTGAGTAGGCGTAGGGTTAGCGGCGTAGCCTGGCATAGATCGTGATTCCAAAATAGACAGCAACAGCCGGGCCACCAGGTCCGCGCAGCGCGTAGCAGCATAGCAACAGTGATGAGATGTGTGTTTGTTCTATACGCGGGTGTGTTTGGGCCAGCTCCACAAGCCAGTGTGGGCCTGTCGCGAGTTGAGTTCTATTCAGAAGGAGATAAGAATGCGGGCTGAATGGGGGACATGCCATCTATCCTTGAGAGTCACTGACGGCTGGTACAATGTCTCTCATGTTTGTGCTTCGAAGATACTCCGCATCATTAAGTGCCCCAGAAAACCTTTTCAAGGATCCCAGTTGAAGGAGGGTCGAAGGGAGGGTAAAGAAACAAACATTGCAGAGTCCAGAACAAGAGGCAAGGAAGGCAGGAGGATGCTCGCCAGATCTTCATGCATGAATTCTACAGGGATGGCGAGAGGAGGGGCTGCTCTTGCTCTTGCGCGCTGTGATTAATCAATGGCGAAGCTCGTGGCTGGCCGGCTTGGCTTGCTGGGTGTGGCGCAGACACTCCTGTGCTCCTCTCGAACCCCTCATGGACCCCCGTGAACAGGTCCCTCCGCAGTCCCTTATGCAGAGCCAGCAGAGCTTCAAGACCAAGAACAGCAGCACAGAGGGACAGAGGGACAGAGGGACAGAGGGACAGAGGGACAGAGGGGGGATTGAAAAAGGCAACAACAAAAATGAGGGTCCCTGTAGGTTATACAGGCTGCGTTCGTCCAGGATGCTCAGCCTACGCTGCGCACGCTGGAATCACAGTCTCAGGGCTCTGCGGCTACATGCTCGTCCAGGGACAATTGTCTCGGCGCAGCCCCAATCTCATCCATCAAGCCCAGCAAGCCTCACTCATGTACGTTTTCCTGGACGCTGCCTGCCTCTGGTGAGCAGTGAGGTTCGCGGCCAGAGCACCGAGTTGCCAGGATTGAAGAATTGATGGACGATGGACGTGGGTCGGTGAAGCCACTGCTCTGCGCAGGTGTACGGGCGGGTCGGTGCTGATGGTGAGGCATGCGTGGCATGGGAGGCATGGGAGGCGTGGTGATCATCTGACGGCACGCTGGCGCATCGGCTCACGCACCGTGCTTAGCGTGCGCGTGAAACGGCAAAGCTTTGGTCTCAATTCATTCAGCCACGGACATGACATGACGCTTGATCGTCGGGTGACCAGAACACAGGCATTCAGAACCTTCCGGTCAGCCATACCTTCCGGTCAGCCATACCATGCCATACCGATGCGCCATGCGCCATGCACGTCGCGTGCACCACCGCTCAACCTTGCTTCAACCACTCTATTGTAATCCTGGGACCTTGCGGACCTACTCATGGATGATATGTTCGGGGTATTGGAAGAGGGTATCAGAGATTAGGGTGAGGACCTCGCAGGGATGAGCAGGGATGAAGCCGGCCGGACGGTCCCCCCGGTCCAGGACTGCTCAGGGCGCCATCCACCCTTGTTTCGAGCTGGGCGCCGAGGGCCACGGGGTCTGTCGCGAACTGCAGCAATACATCACTCTGACCATCATGCTGGAGCTCCGTTCTGTGCATCAGTGATGCCCTTGGGGTACAGGCCGAGGCCATGGAGGCCATGCAAGACGCGCTCTGTATGGCCGCAGACGCGCTCTTGCTTGGCACAAGGGCACCAATGTGCGCCAACTCGACCCTCGACCATGTCCATGCATTAGCCCGTTTGCGTTCTTCCTCTTTCTCTCATCTCCTCTTGACTATCCTTCGCTCCCTGTCGCTCATTCCCCCTCCACTCCTTCGCCACTGTTGCAGGCCAACGGGCATAGAACACACAGACCAAATTTAACAAGCAAGCCAGACGTGCAGACGTCATTCACTAGTAGACACTTCCCCTGGCGGGTACTAGCTCTCTTCCTGGGCTCTGGAGCGTACGTGCCGCCTGTTGCCCTGTGCCTGGATTCAGTCTGCCGGCATCCCTCTTTCTGTTCCTCTGGATCCCTCTGCCCTGCTGCCGGCTCAGCAATTCAGCATCCCATCTCCATCACCTGCAGTCAACAACAATCCCTCTCACCTCTTTAACGTTCCTGCATTGCTTCGTTCCTAGCAACAGCACCCACACCCACACGTCTGTCAACACTACTCTTCGACCGGCTCGAAATCCTTGACACCCCTCCATCCCCCGACTTCCCCTTCTTCCCGCAAACAGCTACCGCGACCGTGCCGCTGCCGCCCTGCCGTCAAACCGTCAACCTCCGACACCGACGTCCATCCTCAAGTCGCGCAGAGCTTAAAGCCCGAGCGTGCAGAGTGTAAACCAAGTAGCTGAAAGCTTATCCAGAGCCAAGTTCGTGACCGCTCCCACCCACCGCACACCGCACCCACACCACCGCACGGCACCGAACGCCCAGTAGCCAAGCACAGCCTTGCTTCCGGTCCCGAACCAGACCTCTCCCACCTTTCTCTTCCATCTCTTCCGTCGACTATCCGTCGCCCCCGTCTCCCCTTGTCGCCTTGGCACCGCTGCGCGCTGCTCCAACCCCTCGACTCCCGTTTACCGTTCTCGTTATCTTCCTTTATTTCGATTTCGCACCACATACACTACTACCCATCCCACGCTTGTTAGGCTAGCAAGTGCGACGACGACACACACCTCGCCCACGCTCTTGACATAGCGACATCGCGGCAACTTTGTTTCCCCTTCCCATCGATTGTCGCCCACTTGTTCAGCATTGTTCATCATCTGACACTTGAACTCGCAGTATCATCATCATCATCGCACCACCGCCGACTTCGCATTCCTTCTGTTCCCATTAGACATCACACCGACCCCCAACTCCAGCACCGCCTCGCGAATCACCGACTCCTGACCGATTCATTCGCGACGATTCGTGTCTGAGAACCGAGATCCGCATATCCGTGAATCCTGCTGTGACCGACCGCTCGACCGTCCGTGAGTCTGTGACCCGCACTGCGCAACTGCAGCCGCAACACCGCATCAGAGTCACGCGCACCCCCCCTTCGCTTTGATCTCCAGCAAGCATCTGCGACGTAGTCGTAGCACGACTGAAACGCAAGTTGCCACTTGACTCTCGACGTCTCAAGTCTATCGACAGCAAAGCTAGCTCTTCGCACACCATGAGGCTGGCCCTCGCTGTCTTGGCGTCCCTGCTGCCGCTGGCCGCGGCACAGGCGGCGCCGGCCGCGAACGCTCCCCCGGCAAACACACCGAACACAACACCGGCAGCGGTCACTCCCACGGCCGCAGTCGGAGGCGGCATCCCCGTGTCTAAGCAGGCCGCGGCTTCCCCCGCAACCCCCGCCAAGGCGGCCGAGACGCCCAACGCTGCAGCCGCCAACCCGCAGCCCAACTCTTCCAACCCGCCAGCCGCCGCGCCGACACCGACGCCAACAGGGCCGACGTTCCAATTCGACATGAACCCGTCATCAGTGTACACGGCGTGCCAGACGCAGCCCGTCGTCTGGCACTACCATCCGAACCCCGAGCAGAAGAACATTACGCTGTACGTCTACAACGAGGAGGCCGTTAATGCCGACCCCGAGTTTGCGCCTGAGGCGACGGCGGGCACGCTCGCCAAGCCGAACGGCAACAACGGGCGCCGGAGTGTGCCGCTTGAGGAGGTTGTCAAACGGCAGTCGGGGACGCGCATCTCGCAGCGCATAGTTAAGGACTGGCCTGCGAACGTTGCGTACCAGTGGGTCGTCGACGTGCCTCCGGGACAGTACAAGTTCCTCGCCATTGTCGACGGCGCAGGCGGCGACATCAGCTACCCGCTTCAGATCGTTGGCGACTCCAACATGACGTGCGTCAAGGACTTCAGCGGCATCATGGCGGGCGGAACGACTTCGTCCGTTATCTCTTCCGGAACCACCGCCGCCACGTCCTCGGGCACCAAGGAGAAGGCGCCTAGTGCGTCGCCGACTTCGACCGGTACCGGTGCCTCTGCATCTACCTCGGGTAAGGCTGCGGCGGCCAGCGCCGGCGCGCAATCCGGCTCGGACAACAAGTCGAGCGGTATCTCTGGCGGCGCGATCGCGGGCATCGTCATTGGTGTTCTCGCGGGTATCGCCCTGCTCGCACTCCTCGCCTTCTGCTGGCGCAAGAAGCGCCGCTCGGCCAACGAGGCCGACTACCACGTCGACCCGTACTCGGAGCCGGTGCGCGAGGTGCGCGGCGGGGGCGGTGCCTTTGCGCCCATGTCCTCGGACCATGACAGCATGCACCAGACGTCCTCCTTCGGGCACGACGGGGTGTACGGTGGCGTCGTCCCGAACCCGTTCGAGACGGAGCCCTCGACGCCAGTGGAGAACACGCAGACCTCGCACCAGACGCACACGCCCAACTCGTCCACGGGCAACGCGAGCGTGTATACCGCCCCAATGACGGCGGAGAGCAGCGAGCTCGCCTACCCCCCGCCCGTGGGCCTGATGCCCGTCAACAACAGGGCCAGCGCGCAGAGCGCAACCTCCACGTTCGAGAGCGCACACACGCAGGCGCATCCGGGCTCGATCCAGACGTTCGGACACCAGAGCGACCGCATGAACAGCTTCCCGTCCAACCGCACGCTGGCGAGTGATGCGAGCCACTTCGTCCCGGGCTCAGACGCTCCGCCCGTCCCCGTGCCGACGTCGCCGACCAAGGCTGCTGCATTCCCTGCGCCTACGAGTCCGAGGCGTCTGCCCCCCGCCCCAGTGACCCCGATCACGCAGCAGCGTCTTCCCCCTATCCCCGTGTCTGGGCCGAATAGTCCACAACGCCTCCCCCCCGCCCCTACTACTCCAGCGAATGTGGCCGGCGGCGCCCCCGTCCCCTCCGCCTATGCCGCCACTCCGGCAGCCGAACCCACCATCGAGCGCAAGATCAGTTCGCGCCGCAAGCCCGTCCCGCGTCTGAGCGAGAGCGAGGAGGCGGCGCTGGGCAGTGGGTCGGGCGGCTCGAGCCCAGGTAGCGGCGGCAGTCCCAAGCGTGGCAGTGGCGGAGCTAACGATGGCGGCAGCCCGCCCAATTCCAGCCCTAGTTCAGAGGGCAATGGATCCGTGCTGAGACTGCCCAAGGCCGTGTCGAGCGATGGACATGAGGACTGGGGAAGTGGGCTCGAGGCGGCGCTGAATTCGTCGGCAAGGAAGGAGTATACGCTCACTGCGGACCCACCACTTCATCAAGACTGAGCGAGACTGAGCGAGGCGAAGTCGCTCAGTCGAGCGAGGGTCGACCGAGGTCGAGTGAGGTTGTGGAGTTAGCGTGGGTTGAGTTGGGCCGTTGTTGAAGTGTTCGATTGAGGCTCACGAGGCCGTTGTAGGAGTACGTGAGAGTAGTTCATTCATTCGTTCAGAAATGGACAATCACCCGTGTTTATAGTTCTTTCGTCAATGCACCCATATCTGACTTCTGCCCTAAATTTTGCCCATGATATTGCATCTCTATGTTCTCTACTGGACGCTACCAGGGACGACCAAAGTACGTCTCGAGCGCCCACCGCGCCACATTCAACCCAAGCAGACTGAGCACCCACCCCACAACGAGCGGCAGGAGCGGGGCGAGGAACAGTTCCGCCCTCGCCACGAACGGCAGCGCAGAGTATCCCAAATACGTGACGTAGACATACTGTCCCAGCGCCAGCAAAAACAGGGAGTTACCGAGGAAGAGACTTCCCCAATTCCGCCGCACGACGAGCGCAGCGAGGGGAAGAAGGCCGAGGTAGAGCGTGAGGAAGAGCGGCCAGAAGGCGTTCACTGCCACGTCGAAAGAGTACGCGAACTCGACACGTTCCCTCTGCCCTGTGGCGGAGGTGGAGAGGAGGAGGCGGTTGGCGGCTTGGTAGAAGACAAACGCCGACAGAAGCGCCAGACCGATGAAGTCGCCTGCAGGTCGTTAGCTGGTTGTTTTGTCTTAGCTGTGCTACCTCTTCCGTCCATGCAGAGATCCGAGAAGAGATATGGAGCAGTGGAGGAGTGAGGCAGCAAGTTGGACCAGTTTGGACTCACGGAAGATCATCTTGAGCACGAGGGCTAGCGTGCCCGGCCAGCTGAGGCCATAGATAAATCCCCACACCAGGCCGGCGGCAGAGATGAAGGCCGAGATGAGGAGGAGCATGGCCGGACTGTGTTGTTAGCTACACTTTCGTCGACCACGTAGCTAGGATTGGCCGGAGAAGAGGAGCGGTGACGACCTGTCTCCCCCTCTCCGTCTCAGAGGCAGTTCAGAGCCAGCCTGCGAGCTCCAGACCGGCCAACGTCCGGGCCTTCGACGCTACGGTCAGAGTACTCACTCATCCCTCGCCCACACATTCTTCGTCTGCTTGTGGTAGTACGCCTGCTTTGAGACGCGCCGCGGCGAGACGACAAGGTACGTCAGTTGTTGGAGGGCGAGTTCAAAGTCCTGTCTGTCAGCAATGCCAGATTGCGAGTGGGTGTGCCTCCTTGCTGTCCTTTCTTCACAACCACCGTCCAACCTGTCACCAGTCAAGACAGGCATGAGTCCAAAGGAGGCAGTAACAGAGGGAACAGACGGTGCAGAGTGCAGCTCCCGCTGGCACAGCTCGTCCCATTCGCTGCGCTCGTGGAACGCACCATAGACTTGAACTTTGTCAACCGCCTCAGCAACACGGGCATGCCCCGCCTGGCGACCGGCACCTCGCCGTACGCGTATCCCCCATTGCCACCAGAGGTCGGCAGGAGCGGCATGGACGCGGACGGGCGCAAGGGGCGGAGGCGGATGGAGGATATCGTGGCGCGCGAGTGAGCGGGCGAAGTGAGCGAAGCGAAAGACCGCGAAACGGGGAACGCGGAGGTCTTGGGGATGCCCACGAAGCGAAGCTGGTCGTGGAGTGAGTGTCGAGAGTCGTGAGGTCGACGGTGAACTGCGAAATGTCTGTCGGCGTGTTAACGCTGTTGTTACCGGTGCAAGTTGGGTTGCAAGCGCAATGTTCGCGCCCTGCGTGCGATGAGCGTGGAGTTCACGTGGGATTTGACGTGTCCCCCTGTGCCCGCTATCAGACCCGTGAGTGAGTCCGACGATAGGAATGTTCGGCCTGACATGAGCTTCTTTCCCTGGCGTCCGAAGTGCTATTTCCACTCGGCGAGGCGCAGAGGGGGGCGTCCGGGGCGCAAGGGCGCAGTGCTACTTGACGTCATGCCGATACCTGCAACCGAGATTCCCATCCCAATCCTACCGTGTCGTATCGCTGATGGGAGTGACGGAACATGGGAGACGTCGACCTCGGCCTTCGCAGCATTGCAAGCTGCCGATACGGCATGCAACTCGTGTATATAACACAAACCGCTCGTCAGACCTCGGTCAGTCTCAGCACCACAAACACACAACTGTTCCCCCCCTACGACCAAGAAAGAAACAATCAAGCAATGGGCCGCGATATCGAACTCGCGGAGTACATCGTCGAACGCCTCAAGCAGGCCGACGTGAAGCAGGTGGGTCCCAGCAGCCGGGTCGCTCCTAGCTTCTTACTAAAGCTGGAGACTGCGGTTTCAATGGAACAGCTCGCTGACAGCTCGCTCTAGGTCTTTGGCGTCCCCGGCGACTACAACCTCGAATTCCTCGACTACTTTGAGCGCGACCCCGGGCTGGAATGGGTCGGAAACGCCAACGAGCTGAATGCTGTAAGTGTCTGCGGCACTGCGAATGAAGCGCGCAGAGTCATCTCTTCCCTTCCTTCTCCCTACTGCCTCCCACTCCTCTCCGCCTTCAGGCAGACACCATGCGCACGCGGCCGCGCGCGCACACCGCGGTGAGGAGTGATCGAGACTCTCCGATCGGACCCACTTGTCGACGCATCCCCCGGACTCGTTCTGATAAGACCCTCCGTGGCGTCGATCCGTCGATCATACTCGCACCCGGCATGTACCCGTCGCGACCCGGCAGGGGGGACAGGAATAGCACGCCGTCGTCGTGCAGCCATGCATGCGCGGGGGTGGTCGTTATTCTTGCGATTTGTGACGGTGTGGCTGGGAGTGTGGCTTGGAGGAGACCTGTCGGAGTGTGGCAGCTGCGCAGCTTGCGACGCCGATCTGGCCGATTCACTGGCGCGGAGGATGGAGACGTCATAGATTCAGACATGACGTGCTAGTCGTTGGACCGGAGTGGTGGAACGGTCGGGCATTGGGCGTCGGGCTGTGATTCGCACGATCTCACCCGCCATCGAGCTCCGCCTGTGCGGACTTGATCGACTCCGTCGTCTCCGTGTATCCTCCGGCCCTCGTCTCTCCTTGGACCTGTCCCAGTCCCCCTGTCCCCACCCCACCCAGCCCACTCATGCCCACGCCGCCTCGCTCCCGCTCGGCTCCGCTGACACCCAGGCCTACGCCGCCGACGGCTACGCGCGCATCAAGAACAACCTCGCCGTCCTCGTAACGACCTTTGGCGTGGGCGAACTCAGTGCGCTCTGCGGCGTGGCCGGATCGCTGGCCGAGCGCGTGCCAGTGCTGCACATCGTCGGCGCGCCCAACACAAAGATGCAGTCCGAGCACGCGCTCCTGCACCATACGCTCAACACGCCGGGAACCTTCACGACCTTCAGCGACATGTCCAAGCCCCTCTCGTGCGCCACTGCAACGCTGAACGACGTCCAGCCCGAAACGCGCAGAACCTATGCGGACGTGTTTGACGATGCTTTGCGCGCCTGCCTCACCCAGTGTCGCCCGGCGTACGTCGAACTGCCCATGGACGTGTTGCATGTCAAGGTGTCGGATGAGGGGCTGAAGCACCCCCTGCCCAAGCCGAGGGATGCGCCGCCTTATGGCCAGCTGCGCCGCACGACACTGGCCGGCGCACAGGAGCCGACCAACGTCCTCTTCCAAGCCGAGCGCGCCCCCGCGTACGCTACTTCCAAAGAGGTCACCAAGACCGTAGTGAAGGAGATCACGGCGCGTTTCGCGAAAGCCAAGAAACCCATCATTCTCGTCGACGCGTGCGCGGCGCGGTTCGGCGTCGGCCCCCACTTGAAGAAACTCGTCGACGAGTGCGGCATCCGCTTCTTCACCACGCCCATGGGCAAGTGTGTCCTGGACGAGAGCTCTCCGCTGTATGGCGGATGCTACGCTGGCCAGAACCTCCTGCCCGCCGTCATCAAGGACGTCGAATCGGCCGATTTCGTGCTGTACGTCGGCGCGCTGAAGTCCGACTTCAACTCTGGCAGCTTCTCCGTCAAGATTCCCGAGGACTATGCTATTCGTCTGCACAGCTACACGACCGAGATTGGGTATGCGTCTTATCCGACGACGGACATTCGCCACGTCGTGCCAGCCCTCATCCCCGCCTTCAAGGAGGTCGTGGACAAGCAGGGCAAGCCCCAGTCCAGGCGAGACACGGTGCAGGAGAAGATTGACGCGGGACTCTGCGAGAAGCTCTACGACGCTCCCACCGACCCAAAGGGCAAGATCACGCAGGCGTGGCTGTGGGGCCGGATGGGCAGCTGGATCCGCGAGGACGACATTGTCATCTGCGAGACGGGCACGAGTTCTTTCGGTCTTTTGTCCGTCCCCCTGCCCAAGGGCGTGACGTACGTCGCGCAGGTGCTCTGGGGCGCCATTGGCTGGTCTGTCGGCGCCGCTTTGGGCTGTGTCCTCGCCTCCGAGGAGCAGGAGGAGAAGCGCCGCACGGTCCTCTTCGTCGGCGACGGCTCGCTCCAGCTCACTGTCCAGGAGATTGGCACGATGGTGCGCCGCGGCCAGAAACCCTACCTGTTCGTGCTGAACAATGACGGGTACGAGATTGAGCGCCAGATCCACGGCAAGCACGCAAAATACAACGACATCCAGTCCTATGACCATCAGTTGCTGCTGCCGTTCCTTTCTGGCCCGCTTCGGGACCAAACGGAGAGCTTCAAGGTCCGCAACCAGGACGAACTCGACCGTCTCCTCAAAGACAAGGATTTCTGCGAGCCGACTAAGATCCGCCTCATTGAGCTCGACATGCCGCGCGATGATGCACCCGAGGCTCTCATCAAGCAGGCCCAGCTTACGGCCAAGGCCAACGCTGGTGACGACTAGAGGTCGCGCTGGCGCCGCAGGGAATGAGGCAGTAGCAGTGAAAGCAGAGAAAAGGTGTTGCGCGCTCAGCGCAGTGTACGTAGACTAGTGCGAACAGATGCATACGGGGCTAGAGAGAAACAACCGTGTCAAACGGTGCGGGCAGTGCTGTACATGTTTTGCAGAGAAGAGGGTTGGGAGTTCTGGGTATTATGAATATTGAGAGAATGCGAGGGCAGTAGCGTAGTCGTCAAATTTGAATGAAGGAGCGTCGATCTGTGCGCGCCGATTATGTGTACAGAGAGGGAGGAGACCATGATGAAACGTGTGCTTTGAATGTTGCTGCTGATGGAGAATGTATATGCCGTGAAAAAAGAGTTGCTTGCTTTGTGAATATGTTGGAGGTCTCGCGGACCGGGGGTGGTCGGGGTGTGGTTGGTGTGGGACCGTTATGTGGAGATCTAGAGGGCTCGCTGCGCTCGCTGCGTTCGCCGACTCGTCTACGCACAGCAGCTGAAACCGCCCTTTTTCGCGGGCCGCTTGTCCTTGGCCGGGTCGGTCAGCATGACGCTGTTTTTCCTGCGGAGCGTATGCTCGCGCTCAATCTTGTCCTTGCGCTCAATGAGCTGCGCCGAGATGCTGCGAAGGAGGCTGTCGACGCCCTCGCCAGTCAGGCTCGAGACCTCGCCGACACGGACCGAGCCAATGTCGATGCCCCACGTGTCGTCGGGCTCGTCGTCAGACGACTCGTCCTCGAATAACCGTGTGTCGCGACCGAGACTGCCGCCGCGGAGGCGGGTGCGCGGGACGGGCAGCGAAGAGGGCGTAGGCGAAATGGCCCACGGAGAGTTCTGCGCGGACTGGCTCTGCCAGGTCGTAGCCGAGGCGGCGGCGGCACCAAACTCCTCCAGTGCATCGGCGGCAGAGGGTCCCTCGCCGCGCCCCCAGCCGGGACCAGTTGCGCTCCAGTCCTCGCTCCGCCGCTTGCCGTCCAAGAGCGGGCTCGACTCGGTGCGCACGCGGATTCCAGGCGAGAGGGAAGGGCGCGGGCTGCGCGGCGACACGACCGGGTTCGCGTCGGCCAGGTGCGATAAGTTGGCCACGGCGTCGGACGTGGGGCTACGCGCAAGTCCTAACATGCCACTGAGCGAGAAGCGGCTCGTCGACAACCGGTGCTTCGAGCCGTTAGCTGTCGAGGCGACTGCTGTTTCGGCCGTGGTCGCGCTCGTCGGCTCCGCGAGGGCAGGACCGTGAAAGCTGACACGCTGCTGCCGCCGGTACATTCCCGTGCAGGGCGGCGAACCGATGCTGCCTGCAACCGACGCCGAGCTGCTCGCAGACGTCCCGGCGCCCGGGATGCCGGTCGGTGTCACAAGAGAAGGCGGGAAGTGGACCGTCGGCGCGGGACTCGGCGCAACAAGCGTTGGCGCCTGCGATCCGCTGCCGCCCGTGCTCGCGCTCAGGTCTAAGTCAAAGTCGGTCGCGGCGAGCATGAGCGACGCGAGCCCATGCATCGAGTGCGGCCGCCGCTGCGGCGAGGGGAGAGACATCGAGTCGCTGCGCGGGCGTGTTGTCGACGTGCTCCGGAACAGGCTTCGGGTCGGCGCCAGCACCTCCTCCGGCTCAGGCTCGGGCTCGGGCGCCGGGTTCAGCCACCGCCTGATCGTGCGGCTCGCCTCGGACAGAGACACGGCGCGCTGAGACCCAAGGTCGAGCTTGGCGCCAACGACGTAGATCATCATGTCCTTGGACGCCTTGTGGTTGAGTTCGTCGAGCCACGACTGCACGTCCTGGAAGCTCTTGCGGTCCGAGATGTCGTACACGAGGATGCACACGTGCGCACCTCGGTAGTAGATCGGCGCCATCGACCGAAAGCGCTCCTGTCCAGCCGTGTCCCAGATCTGCAGCTTGATCGGATGTCCGTTGTGCTCCAGCTTGCGCTTGTACACGGACCCCTCGACCGACGCCGACGCGCGCTCTGCGTTGAATGTTCCTGTCGTGAGGCGCAGGATCAGAGACGTCTTGCCGACGCCCTGCGATCCGAGCAGGACAAGCTTAGCCTCGAGCCCGTTTGGTCCTCCAAAGTCGAGCTGCTCCGGCTCGGCAAGGGTTAGGTGATGGCTGTGGGGGCGTGCAGAGGCGGCGGACGGAGGCGGTGTGGACGGTGAAGCGTTGTCGTGCGTCACTGTCCGCCGCAGCCGCGCGCTGGGGTACTCGGTCGCCAGGGTGGGGTAGCGCGTAAGCTTGGCTCCTCCGGTCGAGCGCAGGCGTGTCCGTGAGTCCGCGCTCCGGCTCTCGACCATGCGAACAGATGTGGGATGTCCAGGGTGGCCGGCCGTAGTCTGTCGCCGTCCTAGGTTCCGTCGATCGCGATCGCGTTGTTCACGTTCGCGCTCCTTCGTGTCATACGACCTGACTCGGCTGAACGAGTTGCGGTTGCTGCCTGGGGCGAGGTTTGGGGCAGTCTCCGACCTGGACATGCCTCGCCTAGCTGGCTTCCTTGGCGACGGCGATCGCTGCAGCTGCACTGAAGAATTCGAGTTCGCGTCGATCAATCCGGGCGAGCGGCTCTCGTTCGTCGAGTGCGACGACGACGAGCTCGAAGCGGAACTCTCCATCGCAGAAGAGGTGTAGATCGCTGACGAATCATTGCTGTTGTCGTCTGCTGGTGGCGCCAATGCGACCATGGCCGTCGGAAACAGTCGCGCTGGCGGCGAAGGGTCAGGTGTTGGTGGTAAGATTGATTTGCGCACGTCGGGTTCAAGGAGCACACCCCTTGACATGTACGCTGGACTCGGAGACGGCGGGCCGAGAACGTCGACGGCTGCCTTGGACGGTCCGGGAGAGCTCCGCATCGGGCTTGTGTGGTCGAACGAGGGCGGCAAGACGGGGGCGGAAACTGCCATCATCGCAGCACTCACGACCTATTCGGACAGGGACGGTGGAATGGCGAGCGAGCGGGCGGATCAGGTAGCGGTACTGCTGTTGCTGCTCTGTCCGACTGGCCGAAGTTGCGCGCGATGTCTACCCACCGTTGTTGTTGATAACGACTGCTGCGTCGATGGAGAGCAGAAGAGAATTTGCACCAGTTGCCGGCTTGCACTCGGGCTCGAGCGTTGAGCTCGACGGGTCAACGGGTGATTGCGGCCCAAGCGCTCAACCGGCGGCGTTTCAGCCCCGGTATCTGTGCGCAGGGAGATTATTCCTATGCAGTTTCTTGGTTCTGTACAAGACAGCAGTCACGCGGATGTCCTGCAACGACAGTTGTCGGTGCGCCGGTGCGATGTCTCGATGTTCGGAAGCCGGTGCAAGGTGCAAGGTGTGTGCGCGTGTGATGTATTTGTCTGGTCGGGTTGTCTGGCGGAGACGAGCGCAAAGTTTGTCTAGGACCGGGAGACAGGGACGAGGAACGGCACGCGCACTCGAATCGGTAGGTAGGTGTGGGGAGGTCGGGAGAGGGGAAGAGTTGGGTGGGGATTGCTTCGTTTCAGGTAGTGTACTTTGGAGCTGTGAGGGGAGATGGGGATGCAAGATCGTGGGCGGGGCAGATCGTGAATCGTGGTGGGTCGTGTCGGCCGTGCAAACGTCGGGGGCGTTGAGAGAGGGGGCGGCGAGACCCGGGGGAGGGGGGGGGGGGGGTCCCGTTGGCGTTGGTTGGCGTACGAGGCGTGTTCGTTACAGAGTCGGCGCGAGTGAGAGGAGACTGTGACTGGGAATGATGTCAACACCGAACCAAAGATCAAGAAGAGACGGATGAGGTTGTGAGGTGGTGAGGGATGAGAGATGCGATTCGCCGCCGTAGGTCGAGGATCGGAGGAGGGGGAGTGCAAAGGGCGCCCGGCGCAAGCGAGCAAGAGACAGGTACAGGAGCAAGGAGGCAAGGCTAGCACGGAGGGCCAAGAGGTAGGAGAGGGGACAGGGAGGGAGTGAATCGGTGAATCGCACCGGTCGTGAATCGAGACGTTAGGCTGGCTGAATCGATGGTTGTGTATGAGCGCCCACGCGGCCGGTATAGGCGTATAGGCGTGTTTGTGATGAATGAATGGACGAACGATATCGAGACAGAGTGCCCCTGACGGCGCCGCCATGCGCCGCCACCGCAACGAGAGAGCGGCCGCAAGCGAGCGTCGAATCCAACGGACCAACAAGCGAGCGGTGCTAGCGGCGCAATCGCGGGGCTCGGCGGGGCAACCGACCAGGTCCGCCAGGGCACTACGGGTCAGACCGGATGCAGAGCTATGATACTCTAATCACCCAATGGCACATGCACATGCACATGCACATGCACGGCAGCTCGGCACCTTGACCGCACGGCATGCACGGCACGCTCGGCGCAACGACTCTGACTGGCTGACTGCTGACAGTGAATGGTCGACTGGCCGGTGCACTGGGGGCTGAGAGCTCAGACACGTTCGACACGACCGGTCGATAGTGGGTGGCAAGTTGGCTGGCGAGCGTGACAAGGGAAGGCGGCGTCGAGGGTAGGGGGTAGCACAGGGTGACGGTGGCCGGGTGTGCGGTGGCGAGTGGCTGGGTGCTGGTCGCTGTGCTTAGGGCAGCGGCGGAGACGGCGACGGCGACGAGGACGCGACTGCAATCCAAGGTTCGGGGTGTGCAGCGTGCATGGAGCATGGGGTGGGATGGGGAGGGCACATGACGGCGGAGAAGGGGGAAGGGGTTGCTGTGGGTGACTTACCAAAGCTGCGCGAAAAGCTTAGCGTCTCGCAGTGTCTCGTGTGTCGTGTCTTGGATCCTGCCTTCTTGTTGTTCGCGCTTTTTTGTTTTGGGAGCAAGGAAGAGGGAGAATGCTGCGGCGCCTATATTGCGATGCGCTACGATGTTGTGATGAATGCGTTGATGCCTGACGCCTGAATTGCTGATGCAGAGATGGGATGTTGGGTTGTTGCTTATTGATTGATGGTGGACCGCAAGAGTCAAGGGCCGAGCGGACGCAGCTCAGGGCACAGCCGGCTCTTTCAGGTGTCGTGATCGGTCGTTGAATCGCCTTGCAGCTTTCGGGTGTCGGGCGTCTCCGGCTTTCCAGTGTACGGGATCGATGCGTCGGCGTGCCCGTGCTCCACGGCCGGCGGGGCCGATCAAGTCTTTGGTTCGAGAGAGCGATAAGAGTCGCAGAGTATGAAAAGGCAAAAGCAAGTGCGGTGCAGATAGATGTTTGGTAGGCGCTTGGTTGCTCTGGTTTGCGTGAGGTGCGTGACAGGTGCGAGGACCAAGGGAAGGAAGGGGTCCAGGTTTGCGGAATGCTGCTCAACCGGTGGAGGCCGCCAGATCGCTCGCGCGGTGGAGGCGGGGCGCGGCGGCACAGGTGCACAGGTGTTCGGGCGGGGAGACGAATGCAAGGAAATGTCGCACCACCAAGGAATCCGTGACGACCACCTGCGTCTGGTTGTATACTGTGTGCTGCGCACGAGCGCCGAGACAGTGACTGTCGTGGTTGTCGCACCTAAGGGCAGCGGGCAATTGCTTGGTGTCGCTGTATAGAATGGGACGTTCCAGGGACGTTCGGCTCAAATCGTGAGCGTGAGCCTCGTGATATCGTGATGAGAAAGAGTGATGCAGGGGGCGCACTGCGATGATGATTCAATCAGGTGATCCAGTGCGTGGTGCTCATCGACACCAGGAGCCAGCGCCCAGCAGTGAAAGCGGTGCGCGGCGGGGACATGCGTCGACAATGGAGGAGATAGCCTCGGGCCTTTGTGCTCCTTGCTGTACGCCGGTCGGAATGTCGGAGTAGTCCGAGGTCAACAGCGGAGATAGCTGTGCTTTATGGGAGGTACGGGCTGAACGATGTGCGAGCTGTACGGGCGCCCGTTCGGAGCGGTGACGCAAGTGATGAATAGGGGGAGAGACAGTGAAAGGACTACGTCCGCCGGGAAGTATAAGGTTGAATGATGTGCTCCGAAGATCTTTGTCTGAGCTGAGAATGAGGCTTTGTGTCGTGAGATGTTTGAGTCTGAGGCAAGGAGATGTGAACTGGGCTCAACGGGTGCGCGGACAATGGTGGTGCGTGATGGTACCAAGCCGCTTTGCTCTGAGCTCAGAGGAAAGGAGAGGAGAAAGGAGGAGTGGTGCGACAGCCTGTATAAAGTGGTTAAGTATCACAGGCGCCGCATGTGAAGCAGCTGGTGCAGCTCGCCAGGCGTTGGGCAGGATGGGTATGATGGCATGCATGGGGCAGCGTGGGGAGCCTGTGAAGTGTGGGGCACAGATCAGACAGAGTTGCGAAGGACTGGTAACAAATCAGAGGGTGGATGAAATGATCATGTGTGTACCTCTGGGTGACAACTGACCCTGGGACGTCGATGGTGCATCGATTTGCATGGGCGGGAGAGCGCGAGCAGATCGAGGAGACCCCGCAGCAAGCACCATGTCAGCTAAGGTACCCAAAGCATTGCAGAGCCAGATCAGCCCGAGCCGGCGGGGAGCAGACATGTGTTCTGGGTCGAGCACAGTGAATGGGAAGCAATGTGGTCCAGAAAAGCACCAAGTCCCCAACGAATTATCAGATTACGGCCCAAATGGTGGGTTCAGCCGGAGCGTCGAGTGTCACAGACACCGGCAGATATACGGACGAAGCAGGCATGACATGACGGACACGGTGGCATGGCGACATGGCGGGCACGCGGGCACGCGGGGCACACCCATCACACCTAAAGCACGGACTGAATGCGATGTCTGACTCCGATTGTCGCAGTTGGAGCCTTGGAGCGATCTCTCGAGATCGTATCATATTCGTGCCGAGATCACCGGCATTCAGCCACGGCTCGCTCATACCATCTCTAAAGCCAGCCAAACAAGCCTAACGGCCGCCAAAGCCAGCCATGCAGTCATCGGCGCAGTGACGGCGCCACACGAGCATAGAAGCATGCGAGCACGCGGTAACGGCCATCACGTTTGGTGCTTGACGCCGAAGGCGCCGAGATGTAAGCGATGCGCAGCTATCAACTTCGTGTCAAGAAATCAAGTACAGCGCCGGTGCTGGCCAAGACTGCATCAGAGCGTGGCCCGCCTGGCGGCACAGCGTCGCCCGCGTGATCGAGAAATAAGGTTGTGCCGTAATCGTGCATCGTACCTTATCCCATGCGATGCCTGCTGTGAACTTGCATGCGACGCCAGCGTGCCTCGTCGATATGCGTCGATGCCAGGAACTGGAACCATTCATGCATTCAAAACTCGGTTCGACAAGCAAGTCTCTTCAGAGCCGGCTAGTGCATGAGCTCATGGGCCCTGCTCATGTGCCCAATACATTGGGGACTGAGTCGGAGCACACGTTCTCAACTCGGACGGTTTCGTTGGGGCAACAATCACGATGCTCCATGCTCCATGCTCCAGACTCGTGAACCCACAGTGGAGCACCCCCATTCCGCTCGCTGCCGAACTGCACAGTGCGGGTCGTCGCTCTGGCCAGCGTAGATAAGATTTGCAAGCCGGCCACAATGCATAGGGCAAGACTCGGCGCACAGGCCAAGGCGAAATGACGAAGCGGGTAGGGTTGGAGCCGAAACTGAACCCAAGCGAAGGAGAATGTGGGCTAGCGGCTCCGGCTGGGCAACGCGTGTTCTGCCTTGTTCTGAAGCTCTGCTAGCACGCTAGCTCCGAAGGCAGGCGTGGCCGGCGTTGGCAGTGCGGACATGTAGTGCGCATGTGCGTCCACAGCGTACGGTGTAGTGGGCAGGGGAGTCTGGCGGCATGCCGTGGCAACCCGTGGTATTCAATGGTCACGCGGACAGATGGGAAGGCGCTAGCACTAGCTCCGTAAGTCGGATCTGTCTCGAGGCCGCTGCGGCCGCCTCCGCGAACGTGACCTCTTCCGCTCTCCGAAAGCTCCGAAGCTCCGAAACTAATCGGGTGACGGAGCTGACGTCCGACGCTGCAGTAGAGTGAGTTGGACTACTGGAACGGCGGCCTTGCATTCATTGCGATAGTGTGTACCTTTTCCGCATGTCCGAATTCGAGGCATTGAAGACATTTCGACGGCTTGAATGCGGACTACTCGAGCACGAACAACATGACCGAATTCCGTGACTGGAAATACCTGGCATGCGAGCATGGACTGAACTGCATACCGCACCAACTGCAGCAAGCGGCGCCGAACGGCTTCGGAGGAGGATCGGCACACATGCCGCATCCGCCGCCCCTTGGGTTTCACTCCCCGACGGCCGACACCATTCTTCAGCCCTTGGAGAGAAGCTCTCCCACCGCAATTAGACATCGCATCACACTCACATTCATGCGACCGTCACAACGCGGAGTAGAGTGGCTGCAGTCGAGTCACAAAGGGTCCTGATTGATCAGTAAGACGAACGGGGGTCGAGATCTATGCGCAAGGTGCTCGAAGCAGTCATTTGGAGATGCGACAAGACAAGATGAGGGTCAGTTAGGAAGGGAGGAGGGGTCTCAGGTAAGCTGAGGGCTGAGAGACTAGGTGAGGACAGTGCTTGCGGCATGTGGTTCGGCTGCCCAGCGTCGCAGTCTCTGACCTGACGGCGTCGGCGCAGGACGCAGACGCCCTCGGCTTCGTTCGGAATGTCAGCGAGACTGGCATGTCCTGTCTGAGACCTAAACCGACTCAGTCGTTGTGCGGCGCAGTGATACGAAGTTCACACACCACAACCACACGTTCTTACCCCGCTCGGGGGCTGAGCGTGTGCTGCTTCCAAAGTCCCAAACCCACGGCTCTTATGCGCGTAGATACTCGGACCAGAGGCGAGCCCTCCTCTTCCTGCACTGCACTTCACTACATTAACCTCGCCTTGCTGGGCTTTCGCCTGTAATCGCTGTTGCAGAGAACTGTTGTCACTTACTCGTCTATCGCTCAGTTACAGTACTACCCGTGTTCTGAATTCGACAATGGCCGTCCGAAGGCATGATGTCTTATAGGGCGTGGGCGTAGCACCATTGCAACCGGGGATCCGTTCTATCACGGCCCTGCCTCACTTCGGCGTTGGGCAGGTCCGGCGGCGGGGCTGCTGTGAGCCAGCCGATTGCCACACAGCACCATCGCCGCGGGGTCCCTGTCCGCTAGACAATGCTCAGCAAGCGCACAAGCGCAGAACATGTCGTCGCGGCATGATAGTTGCGGCGGCCAACGAATGAGAGAAGCCTGCTCGTGCTGTGATCCATTAAAAGCTTACCGTGCGATTGACTATCTCAAATCCACATCCTCACACCATGTCAACTTCGACCAGGATCGATACTCCGCCACCACCGCCCAATTTCGATAGCGTGGACTGACATCACCTCCATCAAGGAGGCGTTACCTACCAGCAGCAGCTCATCGACGCTGGACAGGGCGCAGACAACCGAGATGGAGAAGGGGGGCAGGAGACGATAGGTGTGACTGGCCAGCCCCAGCAGTAGACTGAGATTAGAGCTTCCCCGTGAGTTTGTCCTCTGCCTACCAGTCTCCCATTGCTGCCAATCTGACACTACCAGAGATATCAAACCGCCGAATCATCGCGTTCGGTGTCGTTGTCTTGCTCCTTCTTGTTATGGTAGCTCCGTGACTCTCTCCTGATAATCTACATTTTCGAAGGATTCTGACAGACACCAGGCTACCTGCACGTCTGGCCGCCGCCATCAACTCGGTACTGGCTCTCGTTCTCATCGGCATCGCCGACAACGACCCTTTTCTATTCTTCGGGGCTACCTTCCCCTTCATTGGCACCTTCATTACCACCGCCCCTAATTCCTGTGCCCCCTCTCCGTAATTTTCGACTTCGACCTGTAATCTAATGCCCCTGATGTCATTGCTGGTATTCCTCGACCTGTACATGCCTCACTCAAGCCTGGTGCAGAAAGTGGAGATTGCTTGAGAACTTCGTGGTCTCTGTCAGCGCAAGAGGACGACTGACAAGCCGCTCTACTAGTTGGAGCAACGAGCACCTACCCCGTCAGTAGGCGCAAGGTCCATCTCGATGGCCGAGCAATTCTCGACGGCGACTGCTGCAGCGTCCCACGCATAGCAGCCCATTCCGCATAGTGACTCACTGTTTTGCTGCCCTCACTCCCCGAAGACTGTCCGCTGAGTTCTGCAAAAACACCCTTGGTCTCCAGAGGTGAGAGATAGCCCAGTCTACCAGCTGCGGCGCGTGCACAGTGCCAGTACCGCGTGGGACATCAAGGGGCTCTGCAGCGCTCGGGTGACAGCGCGTGCTTTCTCAGAGAGCTACGGAGTCCTCCCTCCGGCCGCCCCTGAAGGGGCATCGTGGCCTTGCACTTGCAGACTCCGCGGGCTCTGCGCCCCTCCCTTGTGACCGGCACCAGGGCGTGCGAGTGATCGCGAGTGACAAAGTTAGTGGGGCCGCATGCGCCGCGAGCGCCTTCCCCCCCATTCCTCAGGCCGCCATTCACTGCTCGCACATCCGTGAACTAGAACTAGAATACATGTCGTGAACCTCAACCTCATCCTTATAAACTAACTGCTGAGCGCACTGAGCTCGCTCGCCTCACTAAGGCCGCTGTCGCTCTTGGCCGACACGCTGCGCTCGCGCTTCCTCTCCTTCCTCTTCTTCTTCTGCACCTTCCTCGTCGCGCGGACCTTGGCGCTGCGCCGCCCGCCGCGGCCCATGACCGCGTTTTCCTCCTCGGCGCTCTCCTCTGCACTCTCGTCCTCGTCCTCCTCGTCTTCGCTCAGGTCAGAGTCAGAGTCCGACTCCGAATCACTGTCGCGCGCGGCGCGCCGGCCGCCACTCTTCCGTTGCTTCCGCGGCTTCGGGCTCCGTGCGGGGCGCTCGCGCTTTTTCCTCTCCGGACGCGTCGCGACGGGCTTGCGGCCCAGACCCTGCGCCCACTCCTCGATCGCGGGGGGGAGATACGTCTGCGACGCAACGTGGCGTGCCGTAGCCGGGTCGGGGAGGTTGTGGAAGATGTCGCGGGGAAGCTTGACGGCCACGGCGGAGGTGGTGATGTTCCAGCCGTGGTGATGCGCACGCGCCTTGATGATGATCTGGGCGAGCTCGGCGAGCTTGTACAGGTTCTGTTGTCAGAAAGGTTCCGTAATATGTGCGAAATTCGAATAAATTGACTCACGAGTGTAGGGGAGGTGCCACTGTCGGACTCGGACATCGGTGTATCTCCGTCATCGTCCTTCGTGGGATGAGTGCGAGACGTGCCGCTCTCTATGATGCGTTGAATTTGAGCGTGGTCCAGCTCCTCGGCCGCGTCGCGCACAGTCTTCAGCTTGTTCGCAATCGTAAACAGGAGTGAGGCATTGTCGCCGTTTGCGACCATCTCGATGAAAAGCTCGATGAACCGCGTCAAGTCCTTGACCTCGCTGGCGCTGCTCCAGTCCAGGTCAGGGTGGTGCGCGAGCAGGTGCAGCAGGCGTGCAAGCGGCATCTCGATACGATCGATGCGGTCCTCTGTGACACGTCAGTACTGTTATCTAGTTATGACTCACCCTTCGAGGCCAATGAAGCGGAGGTGCGGATGTTGGCAAGGATCAGGTTCTTCGCGATCGCAACGTTCTCGACCTCCGGGTCCTGCGCGACGAGCACTGGCAGGATGTTCCAGCGGGGCAGGCGGCGTTGTGTCGGGAGCACCTCGGCGAGCTTCTTCAGCAGACGGTTGCGCACCGTGAAGTTCTCGTCCTGCAGCATGAACGCAATGTCCGGGAAAAACTTGGTCATGTGTCGGTCAAAGAGGCGCACATTCGCGAGCTTGATGAGGCACAGCGTTGCACGAAGCCGCATGTGCAGACGTGCCTGCGGACCCTCTGCCGTCATGTCGCTGACCTGGCCAAGATTCTTAATGATGGTGGTCAGAAGGCGGAATGTCGGGTCCACAAGCTCGAGAGCGTGCTCGTCACGAGCCCATCCAAGCGAGCGGTGGGTGATAACACGCATGCCCTCCAGCTTGGCGCGGTCCAGGTTGTCGAGCTGGTCCTCCTCGACCCACCGATCGTCCTCGATCTCCTCGGACGGCGATTTGCGCAGCATCACCTCGTTCATGACGAAGCCAATGATCTCGGTTGTCTTCGTCTCGAAAGCGACGGGCGCGGACATCGCAAGCTCGGCCGCTGAGCGGAGAAGGGGAAGAATGTGCTCGTCATCACCGTCGCGAAGGTCTTCCCAGAGACGCTGACGTTAGTTTCGGAAACCACCGCCGAAAACTCACAGTGACAAGCTCCGTGGCCGCCTCGGAATCCCCAGAGTTGGCGATGAAGCGCGAAGCAAACTTGGCTTGACGGGAGGTCCCCGTAAGCGCAAGCTTGGCAGCACGCTCGATGACCTTCTTATCCTTCGGTCCCGCGTCCTTGTCGAGCTTGCAGAGAGCGGCGAGAGACTGGAGCGCGACCTCAACGAGGGTGTCGTTCTTCTTGTCGTTCATCGCGATGACGAGCTGGTCGACGTGGCTCTTGTACATCGGTGCGCACTCCTTCGCGATGAGAGCGAGGTAACGCGCTGCGACTTCCGAGACACGGGCGGCATTGCTCCCCTCCGGCTTCACGAGGCGCTTGATGAAGCCACCGATGCTCGAGTGGTTGATCAGGTTCCATCCTGCGGCCTCGATGATCGTCGTGAACGTGTCGTAAATGCCGCTGTGAGCCTGCTGGATGCGGCGCAGAAGTTCGGCACGCGCCTTGACGATCGTGCGAAGGTCGGACTGCGGGTCGACGATCGCACGGAAGTTGCGGTACATGCGGGGCTCGTTTGCAGCGGCGAACGTCTCCATGTCCTTCCTCGCCTTGTCCTGGTCGCCGAACAGCATGGCGGCGATGGCGTTGAAGACGTAGTGCATGCGCTGCTTGACGAGCTCGCCCTGCTCCTTGTCCGAGATGCCGCCGTTGTTGTCCTCGCAGGCGTCGACAAACGCCCTCCACGGTGAGTGGCCACGGCTGTAGCCGACGAAGCCAGTCAAACGGTCGAGGGCACGCAGTGCGTTGTCGTTCAGCTGCGAGGTCACCTGCAGGAACTTGTCGACCCAGGCTTGCTCGTCGTCGGGCTTCGCCGGCAGCGGAAGGATCTTGGTTTTGAACGCGACGGTGATCTGGCCTCGGAGCTCGGGAGTGACATCCTTGCGGAACAGAGTCAACAGCATTTCTTGCGGGATCCACCCGAACTGCTCGGCCGCCTCCTCGCTGCTGTCTTCGCTGCGTCGTCAGTTATCTTCGGGGTTAATCAACTCACATCTCGGTGAAGGCGTTGTGCCACAGCTTGGCGAGAGCGTCGATCGCCTCAGCGCGGACCGCAGACTTCTTGTCGCTCATCCGCCCTCCGACCGCCTTGAGCAGTGGTTGGCTCATGTGGTTCAGGGCGGTGGAGTAATCAAGAGAACCGATGATCTTGCAAACGGCAGCGCGTACCCGCTCGTCGGCGTCCTGGATGCGGTCGACAAGATATCCTGGTCGTCAGTTTGCTGAAAGCCATGGTAAACTCACCCTCAATGACCTCACGATGCTCCGGCCGGTTCACGAGGATGGTAGCCGCTGCCTCAACCCAGGAGAGACGAACGGGGAGAGCCTTGTCGACTCTTCGTCCGAGCCACTGGCGCCAGGCGGAGGGGAAAGCGCGCGCCATGTCGACGGAGGAGTTGCCGATCTGTGGCCGCTCTCCGAGCATGGTTCCGAGTGTTTTCGTGGATAATTCGCGGAGGGGAACCTCCTCGGCTGCCTGGAGGTTCTCCTCTAGGAGGGGAATCGTGTTCAGAAGAAGATTCGGGGCGTGGCGGAAGATGGTGAGGAGGAGCTGGTGGGATGACGTGAGGATCTTGAGGTCGCTCGGACTCGGGTCGCGGCCGTGCGAGAGCTGAATCTCGGAGAAGTGCGCAAACGTCGGGCGCTGGAGTTTGAGCGCGCTCTTGTTGCAGACGTCGGCGATGAGCTGGAACGAGGGGCGGTCTGGTGTCTGAAAGTTAGCTTTGGAGCAGCACGTCAACTCACCGTTCCGTAATTCTCAAATTGGCCAAAGATGCAGTCCATGACGCCGGTCGGGACCGTGTCGGCCTCGTTCAGGAGATCGGCGAGGATGCTGGCCATGTTGCGGACCATGAGCTTGTTCATGTCCGGGCGGACAATGTCGGCAAAGCTGTCAAAGTACGTCGTGATGAGGTCATCGGCGCTGGGGAGCTCGCAGATGAGAACAACACTCTTAATCGACGCGAGGTTGTCGAGGAGATACGAGTACTCGTTGTAGTAGGGGATCTCGTTGATACGCGTCGCCTGCGACGGCTGAGACTGGGCGTCATTGCTCTTCTTGCTCGGAGCGAGTGGCCGCGTGCCGGGCTGGTACTTGAGGTTCTGGGTAATCTGGACGACGAAAAACTGGAAGATGTCGCGGAGCTCGTCGCCGGTGTAGGGCGCGTCGGGCGCGTAGAGACGCAAGAGGTCTGCGAGGCAGCACGCGGCGTATGCCTTGACGCCGCGATCTTTGTGGTGGAGGATGATGCGATCAATGAGCTGCTTGTGAACAGCGTTCAGAGACTTCAGGTCTGTCCCATCCTGCTCGAGGTCTTTGAGCTTGAGGTGCAGAGTCTGGTTGTCAGCTATGCGACAGCAGCTGGGAGCCTACTTTGAGACGCTTGAGGAGTGCCTCCTGACCTCCGCCCTTTCCGGACTGGATGAGCTTCTCCTTGAAGTCGAGCTTTGCCAGTTTGGCCGTTTTGGACGGCATGCTGGGCAGGCTTGTCGGGGAGCGGGGGAGTGGGCGGATGCAGCCGGATGGATGGTGAGCACGGATGAGAAGGTAGTGGCAACAACAACGGGGGTGAGTCAACTGCCGTCTGAGCCCCGCCAGACATTGATTTCACGCGTTCCGTGCGCCGACGCGTCATGTCTAATGGCCATTTGATTCCGCTAATGGGTTATCGGGGGGCTGGACAATGTCATTAGGCAGTCCCTAATGACCTTGATAAATGAGGCGTGGGCGCGTGGTTCATTACGCGGGGCCATGTTTTGTTTGTGATTTTGATTTCTCCCACTCCTTAACACCCTTACACCATGCTCTCCGCCTCCGCGCACGCAGCACACGCCGTGCTCTCCTCATCGCCCTTGAACCCGCGCTCCTCGTCCCCGCCCCCATCCTCGCCAACGCCAGGCGGCTACTCGAGTCCGGCGCGTCTGCCCCCCTTCGGGCGAAGCAACACCACCCCCCTCTCGGCCCGATACAGGACGACGCCGACCTCGTCTCTGGCGTCCCGTCGCCCCGGCCCTGGGGGCCGGGTGCCGTCTTCCCCTGGCGACTTCTTCAGCGGCGACACGACCCCGACCGAGTCGGCGATGTGGCGCGACAAGTTCGCCCGCCGTCTCGCAGACAGCCAGCGCAGGCGTAGTGCGCGCGATGCCGAGATTGCGCGAAGGAGAGGCACGGAGCCGCCGCCAGATCTGGATGATCCGGATGCGGAGCAGAGAGCGATGCAGGAGGACGAGGAGGTGAGTGTCGAGGGTGGCCCGCAGGGCCATCCGAAGCGATGAGCGCTGCGGGGTGTGGCTGGACGGATAGGCCCCTCGGCCATGGACTAAACCACCGATAATTCATCCCAGCTGCGCGAGCGTCCTTTCGACCAAAGCTGACCCCAGATTTTCCGCCGCCTCATGATCTTGCAACGGCGCAAGGCGCAGCACGCGGCGCTCGTCTCCTACGAGCAAGAAACGGGCGGGTCGGACCCCCTCCTGCCCGAATTCTGGGAGGAAGACCTCTCAGCTCTAGAGAGGGAGGAGCGACAACTCCTGCAAGAGATCGAGATGGCCGAGGCGGCCGAGGTGGAGGCTCTGGCAGCCCAGGCCAGCGCAACAAACGGGGCAAATGGGGCAGCCCCCTCCTCAAGTACGACGGGCGGGTTACACCTGAATGGAATCAGTGCCGCGAGTCTGTCCGGCTTCGCCCCCGGTTCATACGCGACAACAAGCGCGCACGAACAGGCGATGCGCGCCCTGGAGCAGTGTGGCGAGTACGAAGCGTACTGCTACGATGACTGGGAGAACGACCTGGATGAAGTAGACGAAGCGGAGTATGTGGCCATGGAGGCGGCGGCGAGGGAGGCGGAGCGGGCTGCTGCCATGGGCGTTGGATTCGGGGCGCCAGGATACATCCATCCGACAAACGCTGGCTTTGGCGCGATCATGGGCGGAGGAGCAGCAGGGGGCGGTGGGGAGGCAGAGGGGATGGACGTGGACTAGACACACGGCAGAAGATCAGCGCCTCCCTGGTACAGCTGGAGGAAGAGCGCGTGTTGTACCCTGTAACCACATGTACTGCATTCTTGTATCTACTGATCCACCCCACCATCCATTGACATCCGCTGACATCCATTGACGCCCAACTCATCCACGTTACTGGGATCTTGATTCGGCTTGATGTTCAGGCTCGTTTCACAGGGAGACTATCCGCCGGAGAACAGGCCGGATGACCGGTGCGTTGTCGCTCTCGACGCTCTCGTCGCGCCCTTCGCTGTCGTCGCTCTCGTCCTTCTGAGCCACGCCTCGTCGCCTCGCCCCTTCGCTCCTCAGCTCTAGTAAACCTCATGCAGACTGCAAGGCCACCACCACCCCGGCGCCCCCCTGACCATCCACGTAGTGACACTGTAGCGCGGACTGCCGCCCAAGTCGAAGTGCACATGTTCCGAGTCGGAGAGACAGCACCCCCGCCGGCAGGTTGAACTGAGGGGGGAGAAGTGGAGGGGTGGGGGGGATGCGGGTGGCTGGCGTTAGCGAGTGCACGCGAGAGTGAGGGAGCGGAGGCCACCCGCAGCCAGGCTTTGCCTAGAGGAGGAAAGATGTGGGATTTGGGAGGAGTGAGGAAACGTTAGCGCGTTGGCGCGTTGGCGGGGAAGGGTTTCGATGGAAGTATGGGCAGTATGGGGACTTACGGGCTGGTACGCCTCGCCCATCTTGATCTCGTCTGATAACCCCCCCCCCCCCCGACTATCGCTGGTGATTGGTTTTCGGTTGCTGTCACTTTCTCGAGCGGTGGGTGTGGTGGTTCGGGTGGCGCTTGCAGTGGCGGGGGATGGTAATAACACAGCGGCTCAAATGCTTATATCCCCTCTCATGGCTCATGGGAAAGCGACACAGAGGATGTGCGAGCGTGCGAGCAGACGGGGCACGCTGCGTGTCTGTGTATCTGTACTCTCGCACACTCGCACACTTTGCACGCCGATCCAGATCTTGCTTCGCTGCGAGTAATCGACAAAGGCTCCGGGTGACGCCCTCGGCATGAGGCAGGAGGCAGGGCCGCGGCCTGATCTGCCTATGCAAGCTGTGGCTTTCAAATAGCACCCGGCTAGCACGGCTGCTGACCCAACCATAGAATCAGAGATGCAGAGACACTGCCCCCTGCCCAACGACAACCAGGTGTGCAGAAAGAAAGTACATAGAACATGCAGTGAGAGTCCAAATTTGTACACAGTATGGAAAAGCCCTAACTAGGAAGTGCGCCCGGTGCACCGTGAATCTATTGCTGAAACTGGATCTGAGATCGTAATGTATGTTTGCTCAGTCGGATGTGAATGTCGAAGTCGAAGGGCGAGTCGTGGGACCTACGGCTTACGGACCCACAGACATGCTGATGCTCCTGACGGGTGTCGCTGTGCGGCGGACCGTCTCGAAGATTCTGAACAGCGACAGAATCATGTTCCCGCAGTACAGCAGGAGACACAGGATGGCGACGGTGAAGCAGCCGATCTGGCGCTCGCAGATGTGCTTCACTTTCGGGGAGGAGCGGACGTCGTCCGTGATCTGCAGGTCGCGTGGGCTTGTGCCCGTCGTCGCGGCGAGGCGCTGCGGGTGGTAGCTGTACTGGTAGTTGTAGTAGTCGGACCCGCTCGTCCACCACGGCGTCATTGGCGTGCAGTCGAGGGGCGTGTTGATGTAGTCGTTGATGGCGAGGGTGGTTGCGCTGCTCCACAGCGCGATGAAAAGCAAGTCAAGGCACACCCAGAGCATCTTGGAGCGCAAACCCCAGAGCCCGATCGGTCGGCCAAAGTACTCCTTGTAGATGGCCATTAATGCGTGCACGATCGTGAGGCATGCGTACGCGATGATTAGCGTCGTGCTTGGCCCGATGACGCCGTTAATGTCAAGGTCGATCAGCATCAGGCGGATGGTGATGGCGAGTCCCAGCAGCGTTGCAGCCATGCCGAGGTTGATGAGACGGATGTAGATCGTGATGCGCGCGTCGAGGAAGAGCATGCGTCGCATCTTCGTGCGCCAGTCCAGGTCGTCGACGGGAGCGTGCGCACGGCGGCGCCGCCGGCAGCACCCGAACCACCAGGGCGCCCATGAGCGAGGCGACTGCTTCTCGAGGATCGCATTGTTCGGGGATGTGAATGACCGCGTCTCCTCGTCGATTCTATCGAACGGGTTCAGTCGGTCAAAGGGGTTGGTCTCCGGGTCAGGCGGCGGCAGGCCGTTGTTCGCCGTGCCCCAGTTCTCCCTCCCGAGTGCCTTCTTCTCGCCGGGAACCATGAGGTTCATCGGGCCGCCGGGCGTCGGTGGTGGGAGCGTTTGTGGCTGGTATCGCTTATACTTTTTGCGCCGCTTACGCTCCTCGCGCTCCTTCTTGCGCTGCTCTTGTGTCTCCTGCACCTCAGGCGTTGGGAGGAGCGAGTGGCCGTTCAGCGACATTGTGCGTCCGTTCGACGACCTGGTACTAATAGGCGTCGGCGTAACACCGCTGTGCACAGCGCTCGTGTGGCCGTCCAGTGAAGCGGCACGCAACTTCGGCTCCTTGCCCAGGCCGGCGATCGGGTCGCTGTTGCGCTGGCGGTGGCCGGCCTCGAAATAGCTGTCGTGCATGTCGTCGCTGTCCAGCGTGCCGTACCGTAACGCATCCTGCCATGAGCCCGCGTGAAAGCCCTGTTTGAGATGCTGTTTCATTTCTGGCGGGATTCGGATCCTGAGGTGTTGCGCGTTCAGGCGTCGCATCCTCGACGCCGAGTTTGCAGACGCGGGCGTTTCGATTCCTTCTTCCGGCACACGTCCAGACACGCTCGAGTTTAGACCAAACAGGCGCTGCCTCGCCCGCAGGCGTGGTGACGCAAGCATCGTCGCTTCAGAATCCGTGTAGTTTTCCGTGCCATCGAGGCTGTGCCTGCGGATTGGGGCAGTGAGGAATCGCTTTACTCTTGGTCGCTTCGCAAGCGGCGAGACCGGCAGGCTGTCGGTGAGGTCACTAGACGGACGTTCCAGACCCTCTGGTGACGACGTGCGGACGAGAGGGCGACCGTCAGTGGTGTACGGACCGTCGGCCTTGGTCTTTGGCGACTTGGATCTTGGGCTGATCGGGGCCGAGTTGCTGCGTGTGACCTTGGGGGCCAAAGCCAAGGCCGTGTCGATCCGATCGAGCATCGGCGTGCTCTTGTTTCGCCCCGTGTCCGTCGAGTGGCCGCCACCGATGTCGACCGACTGGTTCCTCGAGCTGCGAGCGGTGCGGAAGTGACGAGCATCGAACAGACGCGCGGCGCTGCTCTTTGGCGTGTGGCCGCCGCTGTTCTGCCGCGTGGGAGGGGTGCCGCTGCCTCGGTCCTTCTTGCGCCGGTTACGCCAATCGATGTATCCACCTTCTCTGCTAGATTCGGGTTCAGTCACGATTTCGGAAGCGTCATGGGCGCCTGTGCCGCTGCGCGAAGGGTGCGCCACACTGCGAAGTCGATTCATACCGCGCTGCGTGAAAGTCCACCATGGTGGCTCGTCGTCGTCGTCGCTGCTCTCGTCGCTTGCGCATGATGATGAACCACTGTCTGACAGATAATGACGGTAACGCCTGACACGTTTCGGCCGTCGGGGTGGTCTCAGCACAGAGTCGTCGAAAGTGGGGCCACTGGCCAGCGGCGGCGTGGGTGGGTCATTGATAGCGGAAGCTGTGAAAATGTCAATAACAGGACGCCTGCCGAGCGCGTCGGCGAAGCAGTGCACGTACGAGGAACAGTGCGAACCTTGCGCTGCGTGGAGCATTGGGGAGCAGTGGCGAGAGGAGGCTGCGACAGACCCGCGTCGTTCGCCGGGTTTGGTGTGGGAGGAGTGGAATTGTTGTTGGTAAGGGTCGCCTGGGACACAGCGGAATGGATGGTGGTCAACGTCTTGGACCGATTGCGGCCGGGGTGAAGATCGCGGTCATCGAGGTTGGAGGGTCCCGCGTTTGGGTCTGACGGAGGGTCGTAGTAGTTGTTATTGTTTGGGTACATGATACCGTTGACAGCTGGGGCCTCTTGGGGGGAAGACGGAATTCGAATGGACTTTATAGCGGAGTCATGGTGAGGGTGCGTGCGGCGACGGTATCGAAAGATGAAAGAAAGAAAGGGGCGAGGAAGAGAAGCTGAGAGGGAGTGTGTTTTGTGTGGGTTGTGGTAAAAGAGCGATGAAGGGTGACGATGAGCAGTAAGTGAGCAGAGGAATGGACAGGAACGTGGATGAGAGAGTGAGATAGGGGAATGTTGATGAGGATGGGATGGGATGGCGACGAGGGGGCCAGGGGTGGGATGATCGAGCGCGTAGGTACGTCTGTCTGGTCGGCAGGAACGATGATGAGCGGCGGGAGTAAGGCACGGCGGTACAGCGGCGTCCAAGATCCACTCTGGGCGAGGGCGTCAGGCGTTGTGCAGCTCTGAACTGTGCGGCTCGCGCACGGGTGGCCAACCCGCGTCCTGCCTGCGCTGCCTGGCCGCCGGGCGCCTTGTACGTTCGTGTCTCTCGCCCTAATATTGGCCTATCCACTCCGCCCTCTGCCCTCCACCGTCCACCGTCCGCCAGGAGCTGCGAGCAGCGAGTCAAGCCTCGCATGACATCCCTGCTGGGACTATGAACTACCTGCCGCGCCGCCCCCGGTCCCAAGGTTTGGCCAACGATCGACCCCTTGTACCGCATCACAACTCCGCACCCCCGCTATTACTACTTCCGTGATGTAGCCCACGTGTCATTACAGCGGCGTTGATCGTTCCAGTGGCCAATTAGGATATTCAAATCCTCAGGGACACGGCGGAACCTCGGGGTAATCAGGTCCATTACGACATGGGCAGTGCAGCCTGCAGAGCTGGATTAGGCCAGCTTCAAATGCGCGTTTGAACGGTGGCCCTAGGATTATTAAGCGTCAGGTTTGTGATTAACCTAATGGGCTCGCTTGAAATCGAGGGGGAATGCCCGCATGACAGCATGTCCGCACGTCCAGCTGCGCATAGGCTGGGCAGGCTGGGCTGGGCCATCTGGCCATGACGGAGCCACCCACCCAGGCCACCCAGGCTGCAGGCTGGCTAGCCTAACCCAGCCAGGCACCCCACTGCTCCAGAGGCCAGTGGTGCGCGCTGCAAGCTGCACGCTGGGCCGTATGACTCACTCACCACTCACTCGACGCTCAGCACTCCCTCCATCCAACCCCGCCTGCACGCTGCCCCGGTTGCCCCGCTCGAAGACCGTCACCGTCACCGTCACCGTCACTCAAATCCTCACCCTCACCCTCCCCCCTCACCCACACCCATCCACCCCACCTCCATTCGCTCAACACTTGTTCATCCACTCCACCACCACCCACCCCCGCCCCGTCGCTTACCACGACCCCCAACGGCACCACTCCCAACTGCGTGTTCCACCAAAACCATCTCTCATTGGTTCAACCCTGACATTCATCAATCAACCACCACCTCGATCCAACTCAACACTAGAGCTCAGCTTCTCAACATACAACGTCTACTCCTGCCCACACACACCCGCACCCACACCCACATCTACATCTATCAGGTCCCCCACGTCTACCGTCCGGCCCATTCACGCCCCCCTTCGCGCCTACGACAATCGCTATTAGTCGCCCCCCCCCTTGGACTCATCCGGTCGCGTTTTGTCACCGCCGTCGGAGCCCGTCTCGCGCAGCATCATCACCATCAGCGTCCAGTCGCTTGCATTGCCTTTGCCCTCAGCAGCGTCATCGTCGGCATTCTTTCGGCCCCGTTCAATCTCGCAATCTTATTTTTCCTTCATCCCATAAACGCAACGCTCCAAGCCGGCCAACCGCTGCACACACACACACATACACACTCCACAGTCTCCACCGTTTCGGCCTCTATCCGAACCGTTTGCCCAGTCGCCTGGCCCTTGTGCTTCCACCGATCCGAACGTGTGCGCCTCTGTCTACCGCTTGACAACTCTAGAACCGAGTTTGCACGCGACGATCGTCTTCGCCTGCCGAGACATCGACTGCATCGACGAGCGCATCGACGTCGCTCCCATTTGAGCTCTCGCATCTCGACAGTAGCGACGGCGTGCACTTCATCTCTGACCAGTGTCCATCCACCGCCCCTCCTGAATGCCTGACCATTTTTGAGAGGCACCTTTGTCGGTGTTGAATCACTCTCTCTTCTCCCTTCCATCGACATCGACCGCACCTCTGGGGAGTAGCTCGTCCCCGGGAGCCATGCCGTCGGAGGACAGGAGGGTCAGCGGCGGGGGATCGGATCCTTCGTCTCGAGCTGGGCCCTCGTCCCCTTCGACGAGTAGTTCGCAGGGATCATCGGCAGTACAGTCCGATCAACACCGCAAACCACCGGTTGCTTCGTCGTCGACATCAAATCCACCTCCACCGCCGCCTTCCGACTTTAATCCTCAACCAGATTTGTCTTTCGAGGAGCCTCTGCACGGGATCCAGCCGCCGACAGATCTTCCGGATCCGTTCGCCTCTGGAACGCCGAGAACATCCTCATCCGATATTGGCCGCAGTTTTACCCCGTCCGCGACCTCATCCGCATCACCAACAGAGCCGACATTCTCATCGGCGGCCCCTCCTCCCGATGCACCACCAATACCGTTCCCGCAACGACCGCAGATCCGAGCTATCCAGCGTCTTTCGAGCGAATCGGTCTGCCGGTCACGAGCCCTGTCGGGAACATCAAGCACCCACAGCTCAGACAGCGGCGAGATCTTAGCCGCCCGGCGGGATGAGCTTGTCAGCCATATCCTGTCGGACAGCGGAGACTCAAGTAGGCGGACGTCGACGGCGTCCTCCAGTCCAGGGAACGAGTCCTCCGAACCCAACATCAACGTCGTTTCTCAGACGCCGAGTCCCTCGGGTCTTAACATTGTGGAAGAGATGCCGACGCGGGCGGAGATTGAGTCGTCATTTGGAGCCGAGGAATGGATGAGATCGCGAGAACCAGCAGGAAGTGCGGACGAGCTAGTTCATGCTTGGGACAGCGTGGTGAGTGACACAGAATGACGACGTTCAGACGGACAACTGACACAACGCACAGTGGCCTGTCGCCAACTCGCCACATGTCAACCTGCCGGAGACATCCACGTCAAGGCTTCCCATGGCTCCGGTCTCGCCATACGTGACGCCATCCTTCTCTCAACTAGTGGTTCAGCGAAGGCCTAGTCCCCCTGCACAGGGCGCATCTGAACGTCCTCTGTCGCCTCGGACGCACTCTGAGCCTGTGCACTCGGACCGCTTACATTTGGGCTCTTCGACCAGGGCAGCCACTGGTGCTGGACCCACACACCCTCTTGCGCATACCTTCATCCCTCGCTCAGCGGCCGACAATGGTTCCAGAAGTTCGCCAGCCCCTTCGTCATCGAGCAACAGCACAGGCCGCCGCTCCAAACCTGGAAGCCCCGCTCTGGACTTGGAAGAGTGGATTGCATCAACCCCACGAGTTTTGTCTGGTGAACGAACTTCCCACACTTTGACACGAACACCCAGCTCGAGCTCTACATTGTTGGCAGCCCCGCACAGCGGACTTCCATCACGACGACTATCGGAGACAGCACTCGCCAATAAATCCAATGTTTCTTCTCGACGCAACTCGCCCGCCTCAGCGGTGAACGACCTGCCTCAGCAAGACGCTGGACCCCGTGGTCCTCCAGCCCCGCAACGGCCACCACTATCACGACGTTCGAAGTCTGCACAGGATACGCGGTTGGGGACCATGGCCGCTGTAGTTGCAGGCCACCGTATACCGGAAATACCCTCGTTCGAGCAGCTACACCCATCCACCGAGGTGCTCTCACTCAGTCCGTCGGACATGGACGACTCGGCGCGATTCAACATGAATCAAGTGCCGGCGCGTCTGGAGCCTACGGAGCCATCAATACCTCCGGGACCCTCTCCTCCGCCGATACCGGACGAGTCACCCTTCGAAGACGATGACGACGAGGATGACGATAACCGGACGGAGTTTGCAGAGCTCACACCCACGGGGCCATGTGTTGTGTTCCCTTCATCGGGGCACCAGCCTACCGCCCCGAGCGAGTTCCCCTTCCACGGCGATGCAGGCACCGGCAGCGCGATCCTGGTTGACGAGGGGGACATGGTACCTCAGCAGGCGAACGTCATGGCAGAAATGGATGTGGCTTTCGATGATGAGGGTCTCTCGACGTTGGAGCGTATTTTCTTGCTCAGTCGGAGTGAGTATGCCTTCCATCGCGCATACGTTGCGAGGGTTTTGGGAGACCTACTCGGCGACGTTGATCCGTGCGAGTCTGTGGAATACGTTCTGCCGCTTATCTCGGGATTCTCTCTTGATGACGACGACACCGTCAAGGAGGCTTTCGCCGCCGATCTGCATAGGATCCTATGGTACTTCTTCACCGTGAGTAGGCCTTTAACCTCAAATACCCTGTGCTGACGTTCTTGCAGACCTGCCAGTTGGTGCCTGGTGAGGACGCCTACCAGGATATGGACGACGAAGAAATCCCGGCCATGTCATATCCGTCGCTGCCTGTTCCGCAGATGGACGACAGCATCTATGCTGGCGCCATGAGCGTGCCTAGACATGCCGACGGTCAGACTGATGACGATCACCACGACACTCCCAGCTCAGACTCGCGTAGCTTGGACCAGCCGAGCGCCAGCACACGATCAACGTCCATGGGCGAAAGCAGCAGCAGCGAGAACCTCTCCTCGCAGGATGCCTCATCAACAAGCAACATAATGGGCTCGCAACCATCTGAAATTGGCACTCCGGGGACGACCGTGTCGGGTACGACATCGGAAGACACTCCGCATGCGAAACTCTGGGGCGCAATCGAGGGACTTGGTACTACTCAAAACACTCCTCAGGAAGACCCGGAGAAGGTCGAAACTGTGCATCCCCCGACTCTCGCCGTGGACTTCTTCCGACCGCTACTGGGTACCCTGTTGCTCAGTCAGAACCCCGCTATCGCAGACCCTGTCCGCAATGGGATCGTGTCCGTGATCGCCCGCCTCCGAGGCAAGAGCCCGACGGTCGAGGTGTGGGGTGCCAAGGCTGAAGAGAGCGAGCAAGAGTCGACGCAGACCTATCTCTCCCAGTCTGGACATCACTGCCACGTGTCGATACCATTTACCCACGAAGCCCGCGATCTCGTGGAGCAGGAGCTGCTGTGGGGAATCGTGCTCGGAATGGGCACGCTTTCGACGGATATCCCCGACGCGCTCCTCGAGAACATGTTCGTCGAGGGTGATCCGGACGACCCGGACTACGCGGCACATCGCGCTCACGAAGAGGAGCTCTACCGCGAGCAGATGTTGCACGAAGCAACGCTTGGACGAGCCTTGTCGCTCTCGTTCATCTCGCATGTTTCGGACCTGTACTCGCCGGATGAGATCACTCGCTACGGCTTCGTGAACGAAGTGATCCGCGGCCACGACGGTGACCCGACCACGCGAGCTGAAGCGGCTGTAGCCATGTCCAACGTTTCCAAGGCTGCTGCCACCGAGGAGATCTCCAGGCTGCTCCCGGTCTTCAACATGTTCGTCAACGACGGCGATGATAACGTCCGCCAGTCGGCTTGCGTCACCCTCCCGGCCCTCTGCAAGCGGATCATCGACAACGCGGAGCGGCGCGTGTTTGCTGTGGATACGGTCGCCACGCTGATGGGCAGCACCGAGGAAGTGCAATTCGCATTGCTCGAGGTTCTTGGCGAGGTCATCTATACCTTCGTGGAGGACCCCGAGGGCCCGCCAGCGCAGCTTCTCGAGGCGTACTGCGACGACGCCAAGTCGACGGGCAACGACTGCGAGTGGGACATGCTCGCCAGTTACAACTTCCCTGGCGTTTGTCTCACCCTCGGCAGCGACCGCTGGCCCGAGCTGCGCGGCTTGTTCAAACGACTCGTCGACCGCGCTGGCGAGCGAGTCATGCGCACAATTACGGCGTTCCTGCACGAGCTCGCCCAGGTGCTGACTCCGGAGCAGGTTGCGGAAGATGTCCTCCCCGTCTACAGGCAATGCGCAGTGGGCTCGGACGACATCCGCGAGCGCATCTTCGAACACGTGGACGTCCTGTTCGCTAACCTGCCTCAGGACCTGGCGTGGGAGTCCTTCGGGAAAATCTTGGACGGGTGGCTTCAGGACTCGCTGGGTGGCTGGCGTGCGCGTGAGCAACTCGCCCTGCAGATCCCGTCTTTCCTGTCCACGTTCAGGTCCATGGACGAGGTCAGCGTTGTCCTCGAGGTCATGCGCTTGGCTCTGCTCGACCCCTTCGCTGCCGTCCGCGATGCGGCGACGTACGCTGTCCCGCGGTCGTACGAGATTCTCCAGAACAGCGCCTGCTCCGCGGACAAGCTCCACGGCATGCTGCTCAACCTCGCTGGCAGTGACAAGTACCGCCAACGTCTGACGTTTGTCCGCTGTTTGCGCGAGTTCATCCGGCCTCCGCCGAACAGGCAAGCATTCGAAGAATTCTTCATCCCTGCCCTTCCCCGGCTGAGCACAGACATTGTCGACATTCGCATCGGTTTAGCCCGTGCCATCTCGGACCTCTTCATCGTGGGAGCGTTCTACGGCGACCGCGTCGTGCCCGTGCCATCTGAGATTCAACGTTTGGCGACGATGCTCTCCGCCGATGAGTCTGTGGACGTGCGAGAGGTCATCTCGAGCATCGGCGTCGACCGATGGGCCGAGTTCAAGGGCCTCAGTGCGCGCGGTGCGCTTGAGAACGCAATGGACAGGACTGACAACCCCGAAGGCATGCAAACGGCGATCAACGATGCTCTGGATGGTTCTGCAAAGGAGATCCAGAACGTCAAGCTCCCGATTCACGCGCGGGCCGACCGGCCGTCCCCCTTAAACCCGGACCCGGAGATGCGCGAGCCGAACGAGAAGGCGATCGGCCAGAATGAGCTGCTCGAGGGTGCCGCGCCACAATTGGACCCGTTCGAGAGCGAGTTCAGCGACCACAGCAGCACTCACGGCAGTCTCCCGACGAGCCCCGAGCAATAGACATCCCGAACTATCGTGTGCATAACCCATCAAGCTCATCAAGCGCAAGCCTGCAGCCACGCCTCGTTACACACCGCCATACCCATGCTGCGCTCTTGTCTCTTCACGGTTCTCGCTCGCTCCGCTTTCACCTCATCACCCCCACTACCAGTATTCCGGGTACGCTGCATACTTGTGCGCGTCTGTTTTCTGCGTGCGACCCATCCATCCAACCATCCATCCATCACTCGAGTGCTTGTGCTTTTCAGGTGCTCGCTCGCTATTTACCTCTGATATTACCCAACCAACCCCTGTATTGCTGACTGGGCTCTCCTCCTTGTATCCATGCTAGTTGTTCCGGATTGTACAGTGCAGTGGAATACGCATACATAGCCTATCGCCTATGCAATGCAGCGTGTGCATGATGATAATCTGGGTGGCGAAAACTGGCCCCGCGTCTGCCTGGCAGGCAGAGCCAGGAGGAGCCTTGAATAGCCGGTTGCTTCCGGACATGCATAGGCGGTCGCGTGTGTCCGTGTCCGCAACCGGCTTCTTCACCCACGAGCCGGCCCACGATCGCCCACGGGCGTCACTGCTGCTCCATCCAAGCCGACACACTCTGTCACAACGCGATCCATCTCCGTCCATCGCGCACCCACTCCTTCTCACAAAACATCTTGCATCGTCAGCCAACCTCTCAGTCCCAGTTCACTCATCCACCCCCGACTGCATAACCACTCCCTCACAGCTCCTTCCCCTCCTCACGTTCGGCACGGCGCACCGATGTCCCAAGTCGCCAGCAAGCTCATCCCGCCGGGGACAAAGGCGGCCGCGCAGGCACGCCTCTCGCAGCTGACCCAGTCCTACCTCGCGAATCGGACGCATGTGCAGCGCTTCCTCACGGCCGGATTCGTGCTGTATTGTATTGCCGGCTCGGTCGTGAACCTGAGCGGCAAGGGGGTCAAGATCTCGACGAGTGGGAGAGGGAAGAAAGGAGGAGCAGCCCGCAAAGGAGCAGGGGGGAAGGGCAAGAAGAAGGTCTCGGTGTCCGATCCCCTGTTCCAGCAACGGCTGAAGAAGCTCATCCGTATCGTCATCCCCGGCATTCGCAGTCGTGAGGCAGCCATGCTCGCACTCCACTCGTGCTTCCTCCTCGGACGAACGGCGCTCAGTCTTTACGTCGCTGACCTTGACGGACGGTGAGTCTTCGGAGGGGAAGCGCAGGAGGCTGGCCATTGTCTCACCGACGACACATGCGCATCCACGCCTCTGCACTTCTCAGAAGCCGAAACATACACGTGCAGTCGCTAACCTCAGCATCGTCTCGGCCCTCGTCACGGCCCAGCCTAGGCTGTTCCTCATGAACCTTGCGCGGTGGTGCGCCGTCGCCATCCCTGCGACGTACACCAACTCGATGCTCGAGTACCTCCAGTCGGAGCTGGGTCTCGCGTACAGGACACGGTAAGCTAACTGTCAATGGTCCCATTCAGCTGACGTGCAGACTGTCGCGCTACGTGCTCGACGAATACCTGGACACGAAGGAGCCGGACGGGGAGGACGCCAAGCTGTACTACAAACTCGCGAACCTGGACGACCGGATCAAGAACGCAGACCAGTACATGACAGTGGACATTCAACAGTTCAGCAACAAGCTTGCCGAGATCTACAGCAACATTGCCAAGCCCGTCCTCGACGTCATCCTGTACAACTACCAGCTCTCGCGCAACGTCGGTGCTGAGGGTCTTGTCCTCCTGACTGCGCTGGTGCAGCTGTCCGCCTACCTGCTGAAGAAGATCACGCCGCCATTCGGTGACTACGCCGCGTACGAGGCGACGCTCGAGGGCGAGCTGCGCTTCACGCATTCCCGCCTGCTCGAGAACTCGGAAGAGGTCGCCTTTTACCACGGCGAGGAGTATGAGAAGAACGTGATCGAGCGCGGCTACTTTGCCCTGATCAAGCACGTGAACAAGGTACTCGGCGTGCGGCTCTGGCACGGCATGGCAGAGGAGGGAGTTGTCAAGTGGGCGTGGGGCTCGTTCGGACTCGTCATCTGTGCGATCCCGACCTTCCTCGGGCAGGCTCTGGGCATGGGTTCCGGCGACCTCGCCTCCCGCACAGAAGGGTTCGTCACGAACCGCCGTCTCCTGCTCAGCAGTTCCGACGCCTTTGGCCGCGTCATGTACTCGTACAAGGAGCTCGCCGAGCTCGCAGGCTACACGTCTCGAGTCTCCGACCTGCTCGAGGCGATGGACGACGTCAAGGCGGGCAAGTACGAGAAGAAGCTCGTGTCGTCCGCCGACGTCGAGGCGAACAAGCGCATGCTTAGCACGCGCGGCAAGGTCGTCGAGGCGGACTATGTCGAGTTTGACAGCGTTCCCCTCATCTCGCCGAACGGCGACGTGCTCGTGCAAAGCATGAGCTTCAAGGTCCTGCCCGGACAGCACCTGCTCGTGATTGGCCCGAACGGATGCGGCAAGAGTTCCATGTTCCGTATCCTCGGCGGCCTCTGGCCCGTGTACGGCGGCACTGTGTCCAAGCCCCCAGAGCACGACTTCACCTACATCCCCCAGCGCCCGTACCTGTGCACGGGAACGCTACGCGACCAGACCATCTACCCCGATAACCACGCGCAGATGCTCGCCAAGGGCGTGACGGACGCGGACCTGCAGCGGATGCTCGAAGTGGTCGATATCGGCAACATCGTGGAGCGCGAGGGCGGCTGGGAGGCAGTGCGCGAGTGGCGCGACGCACTCTCAGGAGGCGACAAGCAGCGCATCGCAATGGCGCGTCTCTTCTACCACCGGCCCAAGTACGCGATCCTGGACGAGTGCACGTCGGCCGTGACGCTCGAGATCGAAAAGGCCATGTACGACCACGCAACCAACCTGGGCATCACGCTCATGACTGTGTCCCACCGCCCCAGTTTGTGGAAGTACCACAAGCTCGTGCTGCAGTACGACGGGCAGGGCGGGTACGTGTTCACAGAGCTGGATGCGGAGCAGCGCCTGAAACTGCAGGAGGAGAAGCAGGAACTGGAGCACCGCCTGCTGCAGGTGCCGAAACTGAAGGCGAGGCTCGAGGAGCTGAGGCATATCAAGCGGCAGCGCGACGGGGCGATAGGACAGGTCGAGGGCGTCGTCGTCGAGGCGGCTGTGGCGTAGCTGTGGCATAGCTTTGGCCTAGACGGTGGCGTAGACGTGTAGACGAGTCAGTAGACAAAGACAAGACAGGCAGTCACATTCTTTTCCTCTTTTTCCAAGTAGTTTTTTTCTTAATTTTTTTTTTGGACAGAGCCGCCTGCGGCTGATGCACGAGTTGTGCAGGGTCCACATGCAAGACTGCGGGATTGCCACCCCTGCTGGGCGTCTTACTCGTCGCAAAACTCAAGGAAACCATACTCAAGCGCCCCGTCCGTCGTGAGAGTGTCCCAGGCCAGCGTGACAAAGCAGCCGGCCGAAGACGACCACGGTACCGCGGCGGTCGGTCACCGGTGAGTCATGTGCCGTCAGAGCGCCTACCGGAAGAGACTCGGAGTGCACGAACGACCCGCAGTCGTCTCATCCCGTGAGAACGTGGCGGCTCCATTGCTCCGCTGCTGGTGCTGGTTGCCGCGCTGTGGCAGCACTGTCGAGGACGTGCAGGATGCCTTCGGTCAGCGCCGTCAGAGAAGCGGGCAGGAGACGGATACTGGGACCGTTTGGGGCCCGGGACGACGAAGGGCGCACGCGCCAGCGCGGCGTGCGCTACGCTGTGCACTTCGAGAGATACGGGGTGGGCGGGGTGGGTCCCGAACCACTCAGAGGTCTCGCAGGGTCATCGCGACACAATGCCGATCAGCAGGGGCCCGATGCTGGAACATCCCAGTCCCCCTCACATGCGCAGGCGAATGCTCTCGATTCCTCGCCATCAGCCGTCACCTGTGACCGAAGCAGTAACCGCTCCTGGGCCGAGACTCAATGTTTGCCGATGGGCGGCAGCGCAGGCAGGAAGACTCCAAGTCCAGCACCGGCCCAAGCCCAGCATGGCCTGCTCTCTTCAGACACTAGTCTCTCAGAGTTGAGCGACTCGACCTCACCTGAAGTCCCCGCGATCGCGATGCCCTCAATGTATTCGCCCCCGTTCGAGCACGTCGTCCAGCCCGACCCCGAACGTCTTGGCTGATTCTGCCACCCCCTCGGATAATGTGGCGGGAACAAGAATTCGAAAGCGATTGAGGAACATGCAGTGATTCCCCGCTTGTCTCATCAATGGACGCGCACGCAAATCACTCATTACTTTCGCGATCATGTCAGCTCCTTCTTTCAGCCCGATCGCCCACGAGTAGATCATCAGTAATACCCCATCGTGCTGTTGCATATGCACTCTTCGAAGATAGCTTTGACGCCCGCAAGTGACTGTTGAGACATGCAAGCAGTCTCGGTGTTGTGTGCGGCGACAGCTGCTAGAATGTACGGGGTAAAACTTCAGCATAATTCCAGATTCGAGAAAGTCAAAAACGTTGAAAGGTCAGTGGGAGTGAGGCATTCAAGAGAAGTCGTGCATAAAGGAGGCCATCCATCATCGCTGAGCAACACCACTAGCGCGATGATCGGGTGAAGAGTCGGCGGGTTTGACGCCGGGATCGCTCCGAGATCACGACGTGATCACGGCAACAAGCCGGGGCACGGCAGGCCAATTTTGCTTCGCGGTCATGTCGGCTTTCCCTGTTCAGACGCAAGCATCGAGCATTGACGCGTCTTGAGCGAGAGCTCAGCCAGATGCGATGCGAGCGGTGACCAACCACCTACGCGGTGTATTCGCCCGGCAATCTTGCGCTTACTGCGTGCTGTTACCAGGGTGTGATACGCCTGCTGTGACTGCCAGGCAGTTGCCGACATGCAATAGGGCGGGTACCACTTCCCCAAAGGCTTAACGCTCAGCGCACCTTGCAATCTCTTCAAACACCGTCCGGCTCTGAGGCTATCCCGTCGAGAATGAAACGCTTCACAGAAGTGAAGGACGAATTTGCACACGTAATCCAACGTAGGGGTCGTGGCGGGCGGTTCGACTCCGCTAACGGCCTAGGAAGCGTTAGCTAGTTCGATCCCTCACGGATACGGAGCCACCGCTGCGTTCGATGTAGCGCGACGTAGCCACTCACCTCGTCGTACATCCACTTCGTTAGCTTAGCCAACCTCCTCTTCCAGTTTTCGAAGTAGGTGATGTAGGCGAAGGGCAGCTCGGAGGTGGTGATCCTGCCCTCAGATGACCTTTCACGGCTGGTACGGGAACGGATGTGCTCGTTCAATTGCATGACCTTGTCGAGCACGACGAGGGCAAAAGCCCACGTTGTCGATGTCGCACCACCGCCCCGATGCCCACGCGCAGGAAGCCCGGCGGGCAGCTTGCGCGATCTCAACCTGCAATTTAGGGGCATTTGGGTATGGGCGGGGCCGAAGCTGGCGGTCTGGCACTGTCGACCAGTCCCGGCGCGGAACACGGAGTAGTTCGGCGGGGAAGTCGGACGCGATGAAACTCAAGCCGGGCGTGTCTAGCTTCGTGCGGAACACAGCCTCGTCTGCCTCCGTCCACGCCTTCTGCATTGCTTCGGCACCGTAGTATGAAGGTGTAGTTGACGCCATATTAATGAGTAGCCAGGGGAGGGTGAAGGAAGTGGACAGCTGGCACCTCGTTCAAATAAGGTGGCCATGGGCCTGGTGGCGAATCCCGGTCAGAGCGAGGCTCGATGCTCAACGATGGGGCCCGGCGGGACCTGATGGGGCGTGAGAAGTGACATTACGTTAGTGGTATTGGGGATTGAAAGCCGGGAGGTGAATGTGGAGAAGGGAAGAGACGAGATGGCAGCAAAGCCATATTGTGTGTCAGAGCCGCGGCTCGGCACCAGATGCGTGCTAGTCGCCGCCCTTGGCCCAGCGCACGCCGTGCGGTTGAGCAAGCACCGAGTTGACTCACGTTGCGTCACCACCAGCCGAGCAGCCGAGACAGAGTCCGATGAACGGATGCAAACCCACGTGGTTTCGTGCCTGTCTCCGGCTCCTCACCACCACCCCTCACCCTGGTTGCTGATCTCCCGAAATGTCGAAAAGTTCGCTCAGATTCAGCTCATCGCCAACAACAACCTCCCAACGGCACAGCACACCATCATGCTTCGCACGTTCGCCTCGTCGTCGTCCCGCGTCGTTCGCGCCGTCCGTTTCAACTCGACCCAGGCCCCGCAACAGTCCACCGCCTACGTTGTCGAGCGCACCGCCAACGGAACCCTGCCCGTCTACTCGGACGTCAAGAACAACTCCACCAAGACTATCATCCGGAGGATTCGGGGGAGCGCCGAGGTGAGTTTAGCCTTGAGGAGAGCTAGAGGAGTAGGTGGGTGGAGCGGAAATGGGAACAGCAGGCGCAGTGCAGAGTCCGGAGCTCATATGGAGGAAGGCGCGAATCGTCGTCGGCGCCGCCCCCGTTGCAGCTTCCGGTAGTCGTGAAAGGAGCCTGCATTGCAGTTTCAAAGCCGCTCGTGCAGTTTTAGGCGGGCTCGGCCAACTGCCCGGGGCATTGCCGCTGATATTGTCGTCGAACGGATCTGCGAACCATGGCGATACTGGCTGCGCCGCGTTAGCATTGGACGTCATGGTTGGGAAAGGCAACTGCGGCTCCGCTAGGAGAAAGGCAAATGCGGCTTTGCTAGGAGCAGACCGACCTTACTCCCGAAGGTCGCCTTCACTTTTACCAGCGTCAATGTGCAGGGCTGTAGGACTGCAACGAACGGGCCATAGTACCGCGACGCTTAGCGCCCTATCTCTTGCGGCTCCGGTCTCACAGTCTGATGCTTCTATTTCCGCCCCGCTCCTCGATACCTCGTCCCAGTTGTGACCCAGCTAACAGCAGACGCTCAAGGGAGAGCTGAACGAGTACCTCGCTGCTGGACACATTGACCCGATCACGCCGGCGCCGAGTGCGACCCTGAAGCCGACTTCGCGCCAGATCGAGGTCAAGGGCCGCTGGGTCCCGGAGCTGAAGGCGTGGCTCGAGATGAAGGGCTTCTAAGCATAGTTCGGAGTAGTCTGTAGAGTGTGTAATTTGCATTTCATCTAGCATTGGCCACGGGTGTAGCGTCTTCTCACTGGATTCTCGCCAGCCTACCTAATCGCTGTCGCCGTCGTCCTCGTTGTCATCCTCGATGACATACTCGTCCTCGGCGAGCACGCGGGGCACGAGTACTTTCTCTTCATGCTCGTCGTCCTTGTCCTTCTTCTCCTGCGGCTGACCGTACCCCTCGACGACCTCAAGTTTGGGCTTGTCCTTGGGCTTCTGGGCATGGCCGTGCTCGCGCTCCTCCCTGTTGATGAAGAATGCGTCGATCCAGCGGCTGACGAGCTCGCGCTCTTCGCCCTCCCTTGCGTCGTAGAACGAGGGGTTCGTCCGAATTCTGCGCACGAGATAGCTCCAGCTAAGCAGGTCCATGAGATCGCGAGCGCGGAGATCGACGTCGCGAGGCCGGTGAGGCTGGATCGACCTCGGCTTGGGGCGGGGCACGAGCATGCGGCCGAGGACGTGGCGCTCGTGCTCCTCAATGCCGGCGTGCCCGTCACGCCCCCGTCCGGTGTTAGCAGATACGGGCGAGGGGATGAGCGGCGCGAGCGCCGGGTCGAGCACTGACGGCAGGGCTGACTCGAGGCTGAGCCCGTCGTTCAGCAGGCGGCGGATGCTCACGACCTGCTCGGCCTGGCACATGACGACCATCCGTCCGGCAGGCGAGGTGGGAGACGCCGACTGCGCCGCGAAGCCCTGCATCTTGACGAGCTCATGCTTCGAGTAGTTGCGCAGCATGCGCTCCTCGCCCCTGAAGTGGAGATACTGCGCGCCCGCGAGCACGACCGTCTCGGCGCGCACGGGCAGCTTCCAAACCTGCGTGCGCGGGGCGATGAGAGCACGCACGATGCCCGCGGCGTACAGCTCGAGCACGAGTGCCAGATCCCGCGCCCGCATCGTCGGCACGACGTAGCCCACACCGTGGAGGAGCGGCTCAAGCAGCTCCGCGTCGGCCAGGTTCGCGAGCAGCGGCTCGACGTCCGCACGAGGAGCAGACAGGAACCCGTTCAGGTCGAACTCAGTACCACTTTGCGTTACGAGGTCGGCTGCGACGGCGCGCGCGCTCGACGCACTGGGAGTGAAGACGATCGCACTTCCCGTGCTCTTGATCAGGTCGTAGGTCGGCTTAATCATCGACTTGAGCAGGCCGAGTCCGTGCGGGAGGTTGAACACGCGGGTGCTGGCCACGAGCGGCGAGGAGCGGTCCTGCGGTGTGAAGCAGTAGCGGTAACTGTACTCCACGCCGAGCCAAGTGGCCAAGTCTGAGGGGTTCGACAGAGAGCACGTCAGACCCACGATGCGCGTGCGCGCGGGCTTCGCGAGCGTGAGCAGCTTGATGACGGACAGCTCGTACGAGGCGTCAAGCAAGTGCAGGTCCTCGAGAACAATGAGCGAGAGGCGCGTCGCGAGGCTGGTGAGCTTCTCGCCGACAATGTCGTCAAAGGCACCGGGAGTCGCGACGAGCACACGCGCGCCAGTCTCGTTTGCTCCCGCCTCGAACTCCTTCGAGTTTCGTGCGAGTATGACCTTTGCACGCTTGCCGAGGACATGACGCAGACGAGCAGCAGCCTCGGCCGAGGACCGGTTGCCAGGGACGATGGCCAAAATGAAGGCGTCCGACTGGTGTCGGAGCGCGTGCCACATAGCCATCTCGCCCATGAGCGACTTGCCGCTGGCAACGGGAGCAGAAATCAGGATGTTGTTCTGCGTGTGATACACAGACCAGAATGACCGCGACTGCAGCGTGTTGAACATGGTGATGTAGGGGCGGTACTGCTTTTCGATGTCGGGGTCGTCGACGGCCGAGATGCTGAGGAACGGCAGGTCGAGAGGCGGTGTGCGCTCGTCGAATGCAGCAGGCATGACAAGGCTCACGAGCGAGACTGGCGTCTGGCTGTCGCTGCCAAGCCAGCGGTCCGAGGCCGTCACGATCGACAGATTCTGGTGCTCGCCACTCCAGGGGATGACGAAGTCAATGTCGATAGCGGTCGATGTCTGTCGGAGGAGGATGCTGCGCCACTGCAAAATGTGCAGCCCCTCCTCGTCCTGCACCCAGACGTAGAATGGCTCGCTCGAGCCCGACACCCTCGTGTTCCACGTGAACTGCGGCTCGACTGTGACGCTGATTTGGAGCAGGTCGTGCGCGAGCGGGCGCAATGCATACGACACGCCGATCGTTGGGAACATGAGCGCGGCGTTGCGAAGCGCAGCACCATGAATCGGGTTCAAATGCACGAGCTCGCCGAGTTCCTTCGGCTCCATCTCGCGCAGTTCCTGGATCTCCGTGTCGTCCGCCCAACGGCGGAGATTGTATAGCGTATCGCGCTGCAGTGTGTTCAGTTGGCCGAGGGGGTGGTCATACGGCCACATGCGCTTCTCGATCGCCTTGCTGAGGTCGATCAGGAGCAGAGCGCAGTTCGCCCAGTTGCGGCTGAGCGCGATCTCAAGCAGGGCACGGATGATACGGCCGGCATTCTGCGCGACATACGCCGAGTCAGACACAAGCGCAAAGTCCTCGATGAAGACCTTGGAGATGTACCCTTGCAGCAGGATGTTGACCTTGCCCTGCGCGCTCGACGCGCCGCCATTCACCTCCATGGGACAGTTGTCCGAGTTCATGATATTCGTGAGCTCGTCAACCTCATTGTCGCGGATCTGGATCTGTGCGAACTCGGTCGCCTGCGACAGCATCGCAAAGATGTCAGCGTTCTTCATGCGAGGGTTGAACTTCTCGTTGAAAACTTCGACAGTCTGATGGCGCAAGTAGTAACGGGCAGCAATACGACCCAGATCCGTGATCGCGAAGGAGTTGTTCGACTCATCGAATGTGGCCATCTTCGCAGCCGCGAGGGTACGAGCGGCCTGCGTGACGAGGTCACTACGCTTGTTTCCGAGCTGGGGATCGTCTTTGGGCTCATCGTGGGACATGCCTGGGGTTAGCTAGAGCTCTCACAGTATATGAGCTCACCGTAGATGAACGGCTCTCTCCTCATCCTCACGAAGAGGTAAGTGTAGCCAATCCACGAGATCGCCTCCCTGACGTTGGCGATGGTGCCGAGCGAGATCTCGGCGTTGAGAGCATCGACCATTCCAGGGATGAACTTTGACTCGATCGGCTGTTGAGACATGATCGAGTAGAGATAGTGATCGAGCTTGTCCTGTGTTGTACAGATGTAACCAACACCAGACGTCTCGTATCCGGGACGACCGGCACGACCAAAGATCTGCAGCACATCAAGAACGGAGAGGTCCTGGAACGAACCCTTGTTCGAGTCGTACACCTGCGTGCCCTTGATAATGACAGCATGTGCGGGCAAGTTCACACCCCAAGCTAGCGTGGAGGTACAGCAGAGGACCTTGATAGCGTTGTCCTCGAACATGCGCTCCATCATGTTGCGATCGGAACGGAGCATACCGGCGTGGTGGATACCGAAACCGTAGTCGAATAGCTCCTTCATCTCCTTGTTGCGCGACGTGCCGACGTCGCGACGGTAGAGCTGGAACTTCGGATGGTCTCTCGTGTCGAAGATGTCGAGCGCTCCCTCCTCCGTCGCCATCTCCTTCAGCTTCTGTGCGGTCTTAACCGTCTCCTTGCGCGCGTGCACGAAGACCATGACCTGGTGGCCTTCCCGCACCATCTCAAGGACCTTGTCGAACACGACGTTGTCCATGTTGCGGATCTGCGTCTGACTGCGCGCCTTGCCCTTCACTCCGATGAAGTGCTGCTCAAGCGGCACGGGACGGAACGATGCGTCGAAGAAGAACAGGCCTTGGTATCGGTTCACCCTGCGTATTAGCTATCAAGAAGCCCGCATAAGCTTACCTGAGGAAGTCGCTAACATCAATGTAGTTGGGCAGTGTGGCCGAAAGGCCGACGATACGAATCAGGGACTGGCTCGACTCGACTTGGCGCAGCGTACGTGCAACAATAGTCTCAATGACGGCACCACGCTCTTCGTTGAGCAAGTGCACCTCGTCGATGATGAGAAGGCGAACCTTGGACGCGAGCTCGCCCTCACCAGTCGGTTTACGAGTGACGACGTCCCACTTCTCGGGGGTGGTCACAATGATCTGGGTCTCATTGATCTCAGCGCGCGTAAGCTGCATGTCACCAGTGAGCTCGCGCACGTGGACACCGAGCCACTGCAGGCGCTTGCCAAACTTGCGCGTGATTTCGGCCGCAAGCGCCTTCATGGGAGCGACATAGATGATCTTAAACTTGTCCTTGTCGATCTTGAAGCCAGGGCCAGGAAGCAGGTGGCTTTCCAGCACGCGGAGGATCGACATGAGCGCGACGTCCGTCTTACCCGCACCAGTAGGCGCACACACGAGCATGTTCTCGTTCGTGCCCATCGCAGTGGGGTGAACCACCGACTGCATGCGGTTGAGGCTGACGTACTTCGGGAAACACCGTTGCGCAAGCGGCGACAAGCTGTTGATCATGACAGGCTTCTCGCCCATCTTGGGCGGCACCATTGTCGGCGGAGGCACCGTAACCTCCTCGAACGCATCCGTCTGCTCGCGCTCGGTGCCTTGCGGCAGGGCAATCTTGCCGCCGTAGCTGAGCGCAGGCGTCGTGGAGCTACTCGTGAAGACATTGGGCAGCTTCTCCGCTTGCTGCAGCGAACGCTGCTGGCTTTCCTCCACAAACATCGCCTTTGGCCGGTTGAGCTGCTCCTGGATACGACGCTCGATGTCCTCCGCCGTGCCGATCACGTCTGTGATGTCGATCTTGCCCTTGCGCTTACGTGGAGTCGCGTGTCCAGATGCACTAGGGGTTGCGCCCTTCTTCTTCCCCTTGGAGCTGGCAACGAGCGCCTGACGGACGCCGGGACGCAGAAGCTCTTCGACGAGGGACAGACCCTCGCCCTCAAAGCCGAGTGTCTCGACAAGCTCGCTCTGGATGTCCATATCACTTTGGGGAGAGGCAAGAAGCTCCATCAGCGAGATAAAAGCTCCAGGCTGGAGGTGCCTGGGATCAGCTTCAAGGACACGGCATACGAACGCACCTGTGTAGGCGAGCGAGCAGAGCGGAGGTGTTGAGGTCGGGCTCCTCATGCTCGGGTTCCGGCTCAACAATACGGACTGTAGAAACCTTGTCGGCGACATCGTTGACGGCCTTGTCGGAGTTCAGAACACTGTGCAAGGTGGGCCATGGTGTCCTTTCCGGAAAGGGCACCGAGTCATCGCTGTCGTCAGCTCAACAATCATCACAAGGGAGCTCACAGTTGACCGTCCCAGCCGGCGAGAAGAGACTCCCACTCTCGATAAGCGGTGGTGCTGGGTCCTGGGTCTCCGACGAGACTGTCTAGGTATGCGTCGACGGACATTGTCTTGCTTGTGGTTGTTGCGCAGGAACCAGACAACGCGAACCTGATTTTGTGCGTTGTGTCGTCACTCTCCGGATCCGAGACCGAGGAGCCCCGCGCTCACGTGACGGATTTCCATGACCAAGCACCACCCCGAGATTGCGACTCGAGATAAACGCCCACCTCAGCAACCCTTGACAGCTCACTGCAGCAAGCATCGTTAGCGCCATGGGAGACGCAGGAATCCGGATCTACCGTGCGTCGGCATCCGACAAGGACGCTGCGTGGTCGATCGTCACGGCGTACAACGAGGAGATCGGCGTCATTGTCCGTGACACTCCTGAGGGATTCGCCAAGTACTTCAATCCCGACTCTGGCCTGTGGCTTGCCGAGCAGGACACTAGCTCTGGCAAGAAGGTTGTCGGCTGCATCATTCTTCGACCCATTGATGTGCCAGGCGTTGAGCGGGCTGCCGAGGTCAAGCGTCTCTACGTTCTGCCGGAAGCTCGCGGGCTTCGCATTGCAGACAAGCTGCTGGAGCAGCTCGATCAGTTTGCGAAGGAGCGGGGCTACGAGTGGGTCTATCTCGACACGAAGGACGACCTCACGGCTGCAATCAAGTTCTACAGGCGCATGGGATACGAGGACTGCGAGCGGTATAACGACAACCCGCAAGCTACGATGTTCATGCGCAAGAAGGTCGAATGAGCTTCCTGCAGTTCAAGGACCATGGGCACGCGAAGGCCCTAGGATTAAGGGCTCTTGAGCTCGTCGGTAACGCGCATTGCGTCTCGATATACTCAGCTTTGACAACTTGTAGGGCGAAACTGCCACTCTTGCAACGCGCACACCGCGAGCCGCCACCACAATAGTTGCCAGAGGACTACCCGTGCTCTCACAGACCGGGTGCACTATAGAAGCATGCATTCATCTTTATCGTTTTTCCCAGTCCGCCCTGCACCGAGTCGCAGGCGTTATCTCAGCAGTGAGTGAGCTCTGCACGGGGTGGTTGGAGTGATTTTACGTAACAATGCGCCTGTGGCTTATAGTGCTGCCTCCCCCAGTATTGTCATCAGCAATCACAGGGCATTGTGGCGGAGTGGTTAACGCGGTTGACTAGAATGGTCTCTCTTCGGAGAGGGATTCGGGAATCAACTTCCTTCGGGAGCGCATGTTCGAATCATGTCAATGTCGTCTTTTTGCAGGTCCTTTTCATGCTCTGGAACCTGTCATGCTTTGTCCGTGCAGCGCATGCAGTTTTGGGCGGCGAATGACAGTTGGAGGGGTGCATTTTTGGGGCGGCGAAGGCGTGAAATCAGCCAGGCACGGATCACCACAGGCAGTGCCACACGAGTCTGGGTTGAATTCGCCGTGTCCGCGCATGCAAACGCATGTCTACTGAACAGGATCCTAATGCCATCCTCTCTGGCCTCTTTTGGCTAAGATCATGTGTAGTATCTGTTCTTAACATAGTGAGATATGTTATAGCCCCACGGGGCTTCAATCTCCCTTTATCTTTCCTCGCCCGAGGTGCCTCTGCGGCTTGCTGCACGCATCCTCACGATGTCGCTGGCCTTACACTGCCGCCTTCTGATGTCAGGGTACACCAAAATACTCTTTTTGGCTCTTGCTGATGGGTCATCATGAACGAGAGCGGTGGCAGGAGTGCACGGATGAACTGTATTGCACGTCATTCAGTTGCGGAGTCAAGTGGCCTGGCTGTGATGAGGGCACATCTCTGCTGATGAGGAACAATGAGCGAGAAGGTACACCCCCAGACCTCCGAGGACCGGGGTCCACAGCAGGAGCATCATGGACCTCTTATCCGCGGTCTCGGACTGTCTGCCAGTACAATCGCCATCTCTCCGAAGCTATCGCTGTTGCAGCTCTGTCGGAGATATATGAACGCATTGCGTGTCCCCAGGTAGCGGCAACTCCAGCACCACCATCATTCTCTTCTCGACCTTACTCACAGCCCTATCCTCAGCGGCGCTCACAGCCGCGCAGTTGGTCTCCACAAAGCTCCAAATCCAAGGTACAAACTACTGCATGGACGTCCGCGACGGCATCAACAAGATTAGCGCGGTAGTCCAGATCTGGGAGTGCTACGGCGGGCCATTCCAGCGCTGGATCGTAGAGTTTCCGACCCATGTACTGGATCCGGGCGACCTGATGGGCGAATCGCAGTTCTCGCGTATTCGCTGGGCTGGCTCCCAGGTCGATATGGAACACAGCGGCTTCTGTCTCGGCTTTGACACTAAACGTACGTGGCAGAGTGTCCCTCTCCATGCAGTGCTGGGCAAGGGGGGTGAAGAGAGAAAGAGAAGCGAGGAAAGCTCGCTGACGCTCCCCAGGTGAACAACCGGTCGCTTCCGCCGACCAGACGACCTCTGGATTACCGAGCTCGTGCTCGTCGACTGCGCCAAGAACGGTGTCGGATGGTATCTCCACCCGCAAGCCAAGTTCTGCGGTTACCACCACAACCGCAAGGACTCGTACTGCATGTAGCTCGATGGGCCGGCTAAGAACGGTGTCAAGGTTCTCGTCGTATCACCCGCCAGAGACGAGATGGCCGCGCGGTGGGCTTCGTAGGCAGGCTAGCGGGAAAGAGTCCGTGTTTTTTCTGGATGCACAGGTTGAATACACATGGCTCATGGCTCTTGGCCGCGATCACATTGAGATGTATACAGATGGAAGTGTTTGCGTTGTGAACGTACAGGGGGGTTAGACTCCGTTGGTCTTGTCCTGGAGCACGAAGGTATCAACGTCCCACCCAAGAGCCCGCGACAGACGACGACCAATGCGACGAGCCTGGCGAATGGGAATCTTGGGGCTTGGATGCGGTTCGTGGACGACGAGCGATGAGGCGGGACTCTGGAACTGCCACGCCGAGCCGTAGAGTTTGTGGGGCTCGAAGCCGGCCGCGTTCATCGCGTGCCGGAACTCCTTCCAGGGGATCTCGCCCGGCGTCGCAGACGCGTTGGGGTTGAAGAAGAGGTTGCGGAACGTCTTAAGTGCGCGCGAGTCGACTCCAATCTGCGACGGTTCCGTCTCCTCTCTGTCGGATTGCCTGACGAGTTCGCCAGACTCGGGCGGCCGGGCGACGCCCCGCGTCTTGACCTTCACCTTAGGTTGGCTGGTACGATACGGCTCAAGAGAGCGGTTGTCGCCCAGAGTCAACTCGGATAGGGGCTTGTGCAGGACCTCGATGTCGACGGGCGCCTTCGCCTTGGCCGACGGCTCGACCCAGTAGCTTGTGCGGCGGAGCTCTCGTGTGGAGACCGAGGCGAATGCGGTCCCGTCGAGGCTGCTGCAGCCCTTCAAGATGTGGATGTCCGTGAAGGACCAGAACCTGTCCAGTTTCTGTTCCGAGGCACGCTTGGTGTCGACGACATCCTTGGATTCGCGTTTGTCGGAAGGATACTCGAAGCGCTCCTTCGGGTTCGACACCAAACTGACCAGCTTGAGCGAGTTGGTGCCGATGGCTTTTTGAATGTTCTGCAGGGGCGACACCCACTTGGCATAAATCTTTTCAATGTCCTCGTTATGGTCTGGCAGCTTCATCTCGAAGGAACGCGCCCAGGGATGGAACTGCTCGATCTCTCGTAGACACTGTGCGACGACGGACAAGTTTCCGATGAGCTTGGCAACGCGGGGAGAGATGATGTTGCGCACTGTCGGAAAACGACGGTCGATCTCATCCATGAGAATCGGAAGGCGGAAGAGGAAGATCTGCTGCTCGTCCCAGAGCAGAGTCATGAGGTAGTTGAAGTGCTTCTCGTCATCATTCATGCGGTGGGGCTTGCTCTGGAGGCGGATTATGGTCGTGTGAGGGGCGGGCGGCGGTAGACGTTCGTAAAGACCGCGCATCGGCGGAGAGCCCGGAAACTCCGACTTCAATACACCGCGCATCCACTTGGCCCACTCAATGAGATGATGACGGAAGGTAAGCAAGGCGACGAGCAGATCTTTCGGCAGTTCGTCACCTGCACTAGTCGGTGAACGCTTCTCCAAGAGAGCCTTCACTCGGCCTGCCTGGTGTGCCAGCTCAGTCGAGAGCTCAAGACTGGCGAAGGGTTGGATCAAAGCAGCAGAAACAACGCGGCTCCAGAAGGTGTCCTGGCGCTGCAGAGACAGCACAGGGTGAGTCCCCCCGTTGGTGTCCTTTAGCATCTCCTGTCGGTGGTTCTTCACGTCGAGTAACTCGTCCGCAAAGTACCCAGGATCCTCGCGAAGGAGCCAGAAGTGATCGGCGGCAGCGTCAGCTTGTGCCTGAAGGACGGTCGAGATTCGGCCCATATCGAGACGGGCGGGCAGCCGGTACACCTCCTCCTCACGCATCAGCGCTCGCGAGTCGGCGACGTCTGTCTCAGCGGGCGGTTTCAGCTCTGGCAAGGGCTGGGGCGGATACTCGTCCGAAAGGAACTTTTCGGGAGGGATGTCGTGGAACAAGGCTTTGCAGCACTTCACGAGGAAGCTGAGGATGCGCTCTTGGATTTCAAGAACTAAAAGCCCTTCTCCAGGGTTGAACTGCTTCAGCTCGTGCATCCACATGAATGCTTCGGGGTGATCACCCCAGCTGAGAAGCTGCCCGTACCTCTCATCTTCAACACCATTCAGCATCATGGTGTACTCGTTGAGGAAGATAGGGACGATGATGGTGGACACGATGCCAAGGTGGTAGGATTCGCCGTCGGCGCAAGCGAATTTGGAGGGATGGTTGCGTCCACGAGCATTGAGGAGCACGAGGAAAGCACGGGGTCCAGAGAGATCCTCTTGATTGATGTAAGGCCATAAGTAGGAGTCGCGGTACTTGGTGGTTGTCCCACGACCGGGCTGCGGGCGTTCTTCGCGGAAAGCTGCGTAGTCGGGACGATGCGACTTGGCCATACCTGGCCAGGAATCGAGAAGGATCTTGGTCCTGGCAGTCTTGCTCTTCTTCGCCCATCGTTTCTGAATGGTAGCTTCGTGACGTGAAAGGATGTCGTTGAGCTTCTTGTAAGATGAAAGGACATTGTCGCGTCGATTTCTGACCCGCCGCTGAACTTCGGCTGGCGAGATAGCCTCTGGAATGGGCATGTGAGCTCCGAACAGGTGCTGGAATGAACTGGGATCGTTGAAATCGATCCCCCCGAATCCCATGCTCATGTTGGCGAAAGGAGTGAGGTGGAAGGAACGGCCTGATGGAGGAGTCTGAGAACGGCAGGGCGAATGACAAGAGCATACAGGTCGAGGTGGACGTAAAGTGACATCCCTGCGCGTGAAACCACAAGTGGCGAATCATGCCGTCAGTGCTAAGGTAGGCACGCGATTCCGGCGCATAAACGCTCGAGCCTCTCACGGGCGACCAGCTCGAGGTACTCTTTGGGTTTGAAAGTGAGAAGCTTTCGAGAGCCGCGCCACAGCAACATGCGGATGGCTTTCTACGGGGTCCACACCATATACAGTAGCATGAAACCAACGAATGGTACTGTACAAGATGGCATCATCTTGAGGGGCTCCGTTTCGGGACCCCTCGTGACGGGCCACCTCCTTCTATCTTCCGTGGTCAGCAGCAAGTCAGGACAGTGTAAGCAATCACAAAGGCTGTCGAGAGGATACCGAACCGGTCTCCATCAGAATCTAGAAACATGAATACCATACCAGAAAGACAAAAGAGTGACGCAAGCGGGGTGGTCGGAGCCCCTCGTGAGGTCTCCGGTCCCCTCTAAATTGCTAAGCTGTAACGAGGCGTTCCTCTACGCGGACGCAGTCCACTGGGCGTTTCCATAGAAGCGGAGGCCGGAGCCCTCCCTGGGGGTCGAGGCGTCAACACCTAGGCAGTACCCTGAGGCGTCAGTCCGATCAGGCAACGCGGCATAGCTGAGCTCGGCTGACCGACTTACATTCCCGAATGCAGAGGCGGTTGCCGTACCAGCCCCAAGTGTATGCGGTTCCACACGACTCGAGCACGGCGCGCAGACGGCTTGAAGTATAGTCGGGGCGGCCTGTCGTCAGCTCTCACTTGGTCCAGTCCATCAGGGTGCTGCTTACCGGCGACAGATTCTTTGGACAGGCACACGCCCTCAGCCTCGCTCCTGATCGCGTAGTGCGGCACACCGTTCTTGTCGCCGGCCGCCTCCCAGGTCCACTTCTGGGCCGCATCGTCGCCGCAAGAAACAATGTACACCTCGCTGCTGTCCATGGTCGCGAGGCAAAGCGAGTTGCCACTCAGTTGGATCTTGTTCGTCTGGGAGGTCGTGGCGGCGGCCGACTCAGTCGAAGCAGAGGCGCTAGCAACGGCGCTCGCCTCCGTGTCGGTGACCGAGACGGAGATGTCGTTCGAGTCTCGCTCGACGGGGGTGGTGAAAGCAAAGGCGGGAAGAGCCGTGAGGAAGAAGAGGGAAAGCGCGACCATCGTCAAGACTGTCGTGATTGAACGATGAAGTTGGAGGTTTAAGCGGGAGAGTGGTGTCAAGAATAAGAGAAGGAGCGTGTAGTGTTGCCAGGATCTTGGAGCGCAGGACTAGATCTAAGAACGCAGTGGACACCATGCACGCATGTCTGCATGCTCCTCACACTTTTGTTGCTGGTTAGCGCACCCACCATGAAGAAGCACAGCTTTCATGACGCCCGAGGCCTCTGCGGCGCCGACCAGTGCGGGGATGAGGGCCCTGGTCGCACCTGCCCTGCGACTGCGCGACCAGTGCGTGCTGCCAACTCATGAGATGAATCCGCGATATCGCCAGAAACAGTGGTGCAGCCTTGTGAGAGGAACTTGGACCCTGGTTCCAAGAGCCAGTACTCAATCGATCCGTCGCCACCGAGAAAGCAGACATCCGGCTGTCAGTTTGAGGGTGCTCCATCTATCAGAGAACACGGACCCCTGAAAGGTCGATGGGCTGGCTTGAGCCAGTCAGAAGATGGCCGCATGGGCTCAACCTAAGTGTTGCGAGGGCTAGATGTGACTTGGCAGACTCCGGCCCTCTCGGCGCCGTTCATCTAAGGGCGATCCTCGCCGATCCCAACCAGACAATCCCCGACCTCAGCCCTGTGCGGAACGACGATATCCTCCAATCATCCGGCACCTCTACCTTCTTGCATGGACGCTCAACAACATGCAAAAGAGTACAGCCAGGGGGAATCGAACCCCCACCGCATCGAGTCGCGCTCCTCAGCTCCTCATCGAGTGCTGTGGACGAGTGGCAACGATGCATGATACCATTTCACCATAGCTGTTCGACGTGTGTGATTTCTTTTTGTCGTTCCTGACGACGGCGGCGGCGCCTGCCTCCGCCCCTCTCTAGTGCCCCGAGAGAGGCGTCAGTCTAGGGTGGAGGGCTATCCGAGTCGAAGAAAAGACCGCTGCGGCGGCAGTAGATGGCGTGCTCGTGGTTCGCCCGGAGGAGCTCTGCTTGTATGTGACGGGGTCGGCAACACCGGGCCGTGCTCCGGCCCGGTGCGCAGCTGTTGCTCAGCCGATGTGCCAATGACTCCGCAGATGACCTTAACATCGCTCGGGGCGCTTCTCGGCTCGCTCTCGGCAGGTGACTAACGCAGCTAGAGTGCTGCGGAGCAGAAGCTCGGAGACAGAGTTTGAATAGCACTATCTCACTATCTCCTGGCGAGCATGGCGACGGCCCGGTTTAGCCGTATGTGTCGTAAGCACTGTACGGTGTGCGCCGCCGGTTGCGCAGAGCACGTTCATGGGGACTATGATCACATGCATGCCCAGAACCTCGTTTACATTGAGCCTAAAGCCAAGCTTAGCTCGGGGACTGCTCTTGCGTTGATGAGATAAGTGGCGTTCGTCGTGTTTTTGTCGGATGAAGCTCCGCGCAAGTCACTGCATCAACCTCGTTGGCTGAGGTCAGTTGTGCGACGTCTGTCAACGTGTTGGGTGCTTGCGAAGCTTCGGAGCTTAAAGCTCATCATGTCTGCTCCGATATGTCTTTGGCTCCTGGTGATGATGACAGTGGCGTACAGTGAACGGCCTGGCTCATCTTAAGGCTGTCGACACTGCCAAAGGACAGGCGTGCGCATCTTCGTTCTTCGCCAGCATTGGACTGGAGATAACCGGCGCAGCGGGCAAAGTTAACTTCGGGGAGCAGGCACATGTGGGAACCCAGGTTCTGGGCTTAAGCGCGAGGGGGTACATGAAATGAGTCAATTGCACGGGAGTGCATGCTCCACTGTTATGGTTTTGGTGTACCCAAGATATGAGCCCGCTGCACCCGATGAAGATGATGCTCAGGCGCTCGGAGCTGCGAAGGTTCGCTCTCGCTCTCGGTGCTGGCTTCGACTTTCCGAGACAGGACCGAAGCCTTCTCCCTAGCGCCTAAGCGGCACCTGGGCGACACGAGGGAGCACGCCGAGCTCGGAAAGGCGTCGGATCTACAATGCCCCTGTCCCTCGCCGCTAGTCCTCCCGTGCATTTTGACAGCTGGGACGAAAGTTCGGTGACTGATAGAAGGCTTCCTTTCACGGTGTTTTTCAGGCGTGCGTTTAACAATTCAGGAAGTGTCAGGGTGGAACATCAGACTTCGAGTGGACGAACCCCCCCCCCCCTCTCCCCCGCCTACGTAGGGTGTGTGACGTTTGACAACCTCGCTAAGACTTTCGGAAAGGAAGAGCTTCGGCGATGGGTCCGATCGGTGCGGGGAGGTGCTTGAAAGGAGGAGTATAAAGCGCGCCGGGGTGAGGCATTAAACGTCCCCAACAACTTCGAAAACACAGACAACACCGATAATCCCTATTACAACGATGCTCGGCAGCCTCCTTCTTACTCTCTCCCTCGCGATGACCGCACTCGCCGGCCCCGTCCCGCCCAAGCCAGGTCAGGTCGAGCCAGGCCATGAGAGCATCTTCTTTGTTCCCGTCAAGGTACAGGATGCCGGGCTCTGCCTCGACGACGATGTTGCGGGCAACCTCGGCGAGCCCGTCACGGCGTCGCAGTGCCGGGGCGACTTCGGGTCGTGGATCTGGAAGCCCCTCGAGGATGGCTACTACCACCTGACCTTGCTCGGCATGGACCGCTGTGTCGGCTTCGACCTCCGAGGTGAGTGAAGTCGTGCCAGCTCGTGCCCAGAGCATGCCCTCTCTCGGGTGGTGTCAGGCAGGCAATGGACAGGACCGTTAAGGTTCAATCGGGTCCTCGCTGTCGTAATTTGAGCGCCAAAAGCTAACGACCAGACTTCTCGAGGGAGCATGGTTCCCCGCTCATGTTCACCGACTGCTCCACACCCGAGTACAGCAACAAGTGGCTGTGGAAGAGCGACAACCTCTGCACGGAGGAGAGCGGCGGTGAGTCCTTTCCCAGTTGACGTAGCTGACTCTCAGCTTTCTGCATCGGTTTCGGCGGCGAGAATGGTGGCAAGACCCGTCTCCGCACAAGCGCCAAGGCCATTCCTCTGACCTCAGTCGTTATTGGCACCACCGCATAGGATAACAGTGGGAATAGAAAGAAGCACACGATGAATCAGAAGTGTCAACCAAGCTCAGCGACGACGCTCATAATGACGAGTGCACACTGACGACGCCGGCGTTCCTTACGACAAGGTCCCATTCCAGTGCTAGAGCTTGAGTTTCAGCTGGTGGAGACTCTCTTTGACTGCCCGATGCAGCGGACGGCGGTCGGCGTCGGGCGACGGGAGCGCACCACCTCACTGCACGGGCGCGGCGAGCGGCGAGCCCGAAGGCGTTGACTACAGAGGTACGTCAGCAGCTGCACCGCCGGTGGCTATGAGCTGCTCTCCATGCAAGGGAAATCCCGCCAAGGCGCTATCAACAAGAGTAGGAACTACTCGACCAGCGACGGGATGCAAAAGATGACGCCTTGTCGGGATTTAGGTTTACAGGCTGTCGGCTCACTCGGCTCGGCGTGTGCTAGGCGTGAAGAGAGCATGCTTCGAGTCCGGACAGTTTGAGTCCGTCGCCTGCCTTGAGTCTGCCATGCGTGGAAGTCCGGGCCGACAAGAATGCGCAGCAGATTCAACTGCGCTGATTCCGTGATCTCAGGTAGGACAAGCTCGACCTTGGCGACGTCTCACGGCAGATCTCACGTCACAGCGGTGACTTCGGCCCAGGACGCCACAAAGCCAGAGCTTATGCGGTTACCGGGAATGTGGGAACGTGACGCGGTGGGACGCGTTGCTCCCCGCAGCAGATAAGCTGCAGGCACTTGCGGCCATTGCGGGATGACCGGCCGTCTCCATGGTACTCGATTCCCCACCAGTACCACACATCCGGCGTTGACCCCTGTATTGATCTGGCTGTGGTGGCTGATTCCGGGAATGGGCGCTGGTTGCCAGGCCTAGATTCGACTGTCATGTGGTTTGGCGAGGCACTGCGGCTCCCGTGGCCGATGTTCGGCCCGACTCCCAGCTCAACGTTGTCGATCGTGACTCTGCTCGTCTCTCGTTCCGCGGGAGGAGGTCGACTCTGGGACCGGATCAGGCACTCGGCACTCCCAGAGGTCCGGGCTGTGGTTTTCGTCGATGTCTCTCACCTTCCGTGACCGGTTCTCACCATCGACTCTCCAAACACCCAGCTGGAATACGCACTGAAGTCTGACCAACCACTCGCCCTCTCACCAAAGTGCACCCGTCCGTCACGCTGCCTCCCCGTTACTCCACTCTCACCCGATCTGTTGACTGTCGTTGACTGTCTGCACACCAGTTGCTTCCGACCGGGCACCGTGCCCACCGCCGTGCCAGTGTCGTGCCTCCGTAGTCTCGTCGCTTACATCGGCCGCTCACGGACTTTCATCGGGCACGCCCGACGATCTATTGTTATCGTCGTGTGGCGGGCTCGGCGTCGCAAGCCGCTAAGTTGCCGTTAACGGCGCACAGCATCGTCCCGAGGTATCTCTCAGGCTGCTCCACCGATCACCGGAACGGCTTCTCTTTTTCGCACACTCTTCCTCTTGTTCTCGCGACGTAGTGCTGATGTTGTTGTGAACAATAACGTCCCGTACAGGTACTGCGCTCACGGCAGGTCTCGGTCATTTCTCGCGTCCCCAGCGGCCATATCTTTGCACACGAGTGCACATCTCATCGTTGCTAGGCGACAGAGCACCGACATCATCCGGATGCAGGCGCGATGCGCGAACACTGATACTTCTCAACGAAGCCATACTGATGAGTGCAGTCCTCACGGCTGAGGTCAAGGATTCTGTCGATCTTGGAAAGTATATAAGCAGCCCTCTGTCTGACCTCTAAACTTCATCAACAACACTTCAAGCCGCAACAGTCACCCCGACTCTCGAACCAGACCAACAATGCTCGCCTCAACCCTCGCCGTTCTCGCTACCGCCGGTACCGCCGCCGCCACTGCCGTCCCCCGTGGCGGCCACCACGTCGAGGAGGGCAAGCCCACCGTCTTCAAGCCTGACGGAAAGGATTGGTGCCTGACCAGCCGCGCCAAGACCGACACCTACCTCTCGGTCACGACCCAGTGCAGCAGCAGCGACACGTCTCACCGCAAGTTCGTCTTCCAGAGCTCCAAGTGGGAGAACGGGCGCCAGTACTACATCATCAAGATTGACGGCTCGAACCAGTGCCTCTGCACCGGAGGTGAGTACAGCATCCCTGATTGGTATGGGTAGAAGCTGACGCAACAGACGACGGTGACCGCGTCTGGCTCGACGACTGCGGGAAGCACGGCCACGACCACAGCATCCACTTCGACTGGTGCTTCGGCCCCCAGGACCGCATCACGTCCGACACGGGCAAGAACCTCGTCGTCAGCGACAACCACTCCGTCTACTCGTCCTGGAGCTCGTGGAGCTCGTGGTCGTACTCGTGGTCCTGGTCTTCGAGCTGGAGCTCCAGCTCCTCCTGGAGCAGCAGCGGTGGCCACTAAATGGCTGGCTATCGCCCTCGTCCCCGCGTTGAGTAATGTAACGTATAAGAAGTGCAAGAACATGTCAGGTGGTCATGCAGGCCATGACAGCATGCATCTGAAGAAGAACTCTAATCATAACTGTGCTATTTGGAAGCAAACACTGATTGCTACAATGGTGGTCACTGATCGCACAACGAGGACAATGAGGGTGATGCCGTGCACGCAGTATCTTATCACGGCCCGATATCTGGTGGTGGCTTGAAAATGAACGCCGAAGGGGTTGTTTCATCCGACACCTTCAATTGTGTCTGCGCTGTGGTACAGGAACAACCATGCGCGGGTATCCCTGCGGGCCCGCTCTTCGGATGCAAGTGCGATGGCGATGCATACCCAAAGCTCGGGACTGACGGGATGTAAGCAGGAGGCTGAGCCGAATATCCAGCGACCAGCGACGCCGGGTGCTTCGGGATGCTTCGGGCAGCGTTCGCCGTATTGCGCTGCAAACGGCAGCAAATGCCCCTCGACCACATCGGCGCCTTCCGCAGCCCGTCGGCTCCGGTGCACGCTTCTCTAGCACCCGACGAGGGCCGATGCGGGCTAATGAAGGTCCATGATTTCATCGCCGAAGCTAATCTCGGGACTAGTACTCGCAGTCGCAGATGTTGCGCCGACGCCGCTGCGGCGCACGTGCCTCTCGCCGCATACACATCTCCGCTGCTGTGCTCGCGTCTCGCTCGGATCGGTGTACTAGTCGGAGCCTGCGGACCCTCGAGAGTCCTCGCCGTCTTCATCGGTGATCGTCATGCATCTCGATGCATACTTAAGATCACGGGCACCGAGTGACATTGACCCCCAGCAACTACGTCACGCCTTCACTCAGCAACGGCTCAACCCTCCGAAACACCAGCAAGTTCAAATTCACCAGCATGCTCGCCTCGTCTGTCGTCGCCCTCGCCGTGGTTGCCCCTGCCCTGGCTGCCCCCTCCCCCCGCCAGGTTGGGATTACCAAGTCCATCAACCTCCGTAACTCGAAGCTCTGCCTCGACAACAAGGATGGTAACCAGTCTGACGGCAACCGCATCCAGGTTGCCGACTGCGACCGCTCCGGCGACCAGCAGTGGAACTGGGTCAAGGTCCGGAGCGAGGACGAGCAGCTCTACAACATCAAGCTTGACGGAACCAACAAGTGTCTCGCCTTCAAGGTGCCTGGTAAGTCACCTCTCGCATTACCTCTCCACGTAGAGGAGCGAAGAGTGTAAGGAAGGACGCTGATGACTCAGAGCATGGCTCGGCCTCGGGCGCCCCCGTCGTTCTCGCCAGCTGTGACTCGGACCCCAAGAACTACTACGTCAAGTGGCGCTGGGACAAGGACTGGATCTGTTCCGGTGTCGGTGAGTCTCAACCCCGCCCCCAAGCTGACAGCAGGCCGCTGCCTCGGTGTCGAGTCGCAGAGCCCCGCCAGCGGCGACCTGCTCGGCATGACTACGACCAACAACGCCGAGTGGATCACGCCCAAGTAAGCGCCATAGCAAGCGCTCGAACTCTAAGTAGCTTCAGTAGACCCATGCTCGGCATGATGCAGAATGTGAAGAGCAGAAGAAAAGCTGTGTTAAGCTTTAGTTGCCCTATGACTTCCGTGATTCGTCGGTGCCGGAGATAAGCGAGCTTCTGAATGTTCTTCCGACTTGACCCGTGTTCTTTCATCAAATTGACGACTGTGTCGTGTGCACTGCAGTCCATATGTGGTCCCGCTACCGCCTGCAGCGTGACCTCGATCTCAGCGAAGAGCTCGGTGCACAATCCCAGAATCAGGCTGAATCACAGCACTCGTACTGCGTCACCCCAGGATCGGAAGTAGGACGGATATCCGTGCGGCACACCTTGCGGCAAAGACGGCTCCCCTGCTTTCTCTCCCCTCTTCCTGCACTCTGTTCAGATGCATGAGTGTCTCTGACGTACAAGGCTGCTTAAGGCTGACACACCTTGGCACATGCTCACTCAGCTGCCCTTCATCCCTAACAGCGGGGAGACTAGCGACGCAAACTCGGCTCCGAAGCCAGAGTGACACCGCACCGCCTGCCGCCAACGCTCCCACGCCGAGGGGCGAGCGCCGACAATTTGTGATCGAAATGTGGTCTATGAGATCATATGCTTCCTCGCTACATCCGTCGCGCCGTCGCAACTCGATACTCGATCTCACCGACATCGGCGCAGCAGGACAACAGTACTGCCTCAGTAGAGTCGGGCGCCGGGCACCGGCGTGCGCCGCTGCATGCCGGACACCGTCGGTCATGGATCATGGAAAGCTTCGCTTCGTCGATCCGCAACGGACTCTCCGCAGCGGTGCTCTCTGTCTTACATTATCTCTGTCCCGCGGGTCCGCGCTGTGCCAAGTCACCCTCTTGGAGTCTCTAATTCCGGGATCTTGGCTGTGGGGTCCGTGACGCATTCAGCTTCCACCTGACATTCATTACAAGGTTTCCGGCTTTCAGCAAGGTATATAACGCGCTGATCTTGGACCAGACTGACTTCATCTCAACTTACCTCGTTCTCTCGCACATCACCTCAGCCAACCAATCCTACAGAATGCTGTTTTCCTCTCTCGCCGCTCTTACCGCGCTCTTCGCTGCTGCTCCTGCGCTCGCGGACGACGTTACGATCGACCGCACGATCCAGCTCAAGGGCACCAACTTCTGTCTTGACAACACGGAGGGCCGCCTCGAGGACGGCAACAAGCTGCAGATCTACGAGTGCTGGAACGAGGACAAGGACCAGAAGTGGATCTGGGAGGAGGTCGAGGTGTACAAGGACATCCATCTCTATCACATCCGTCTCGATGGCACCGACAAGTGCGTCGCCTTCAAGCGCCCCAGTGAGTACCATGGAGGGGCGAGGCGCGGAACTCCGAGTTAGAGTTCGAGGCGTTGAGAGGCGTTCAGAGGCGTTGAGTGGCTGATATAAACAGAGAGGGGTTCCGCCGCCGGCGCCTCCGTCGTCCTCGCCGCGTGTGACTCGGACCTGATGACCTACTACACCAAGTGGCGCTGGGACAAAGACTGGATCTGCTCCGGCCTCGGACGCTGCTGGGGAGTCCAGGCCCAGGAGCCCGTCAACGGAGCCACCCTTGGCATGACCACCACCGGCAACTCTGACTGGGTCACCCCCCAGTAAGCCGAGCCTGCAGCTTTACACGGACACTACTCCCGCCATGTTAATGACCGACACGATCCATGCGCATCACATCTTCAGTATCTGTAGTCGAGACTGCCCAGCGCTCCATGACCCGGAATGATGCAACCCGTAAACCATTGAATCACCGCGTTTCCGAGCAATTCTCAGCAGTAGAGATAGAGAACGTATCTCCCAGCTTCACTGAGTCTGCTATCAGCCTGTGGTCTGCCAACCAGTCAGCGGTCAAACTGCGCATCATTCATCGCTTCTTCTGACACGATCAGCGTGGCCCCGTGCGGAATCGAACCCACTTAATTCGTCGCACTTTCGCGGCGGGAGCAAAGTCACGTGTATCGCATCCTGTGGCCCAGGCACGGGTCACAACTTTCGAGGTCCCACCGACAGTTAGTGCTCAACGGCGCAGATCCACCCTCGACGCTACGCTACCAACCTTCGACCATCGCCAACCAGTCCCCGCGGACGCGCCCATGCGACCATGAGGATTCACGAGCTGCTCGAGGCGTGCCTCGAATACATCGTGTGCGACGGTGTGCTAGGTGGGTGCATTCCTGACGAGCTGAACGGGAGGAAGGGTTCCGATGTCCTTCCTCAAAAATCCCCCCACGCGCCGGCCCGCATAGGGTTCGAACCTCATCTTCCATCCTTATCCTTATCGCGGGTGGAGGCAGCGATGTCATCATTGTTGTTGTTGTGGCCAGGTCTAGGGCAGAGAGGTGCGGTTGTGGGGGCTTCGACAGTGTGGATGGGATCCGCGTGTCGATGTCGATGTCGATGTCGATGTCGATGTCTTTGCTGCTCGTTGGAACTTCGCCCCCTAGTGGCTCAGCTGACGCCCCACAGGTTCAGACCCTGCCCTCCTTCGCGCCCATATCCAGAAACTCGACCCGGCCATCGACGACGACTACTTTGCGCACCTGTGGCAGCTGCTCGTGCGCAAGCCCAATGTCGAAGTCGTCGTCGCCGATGATGACGAGGAAGGCGACCTCCGCCCCGTTGGGGAAGACGAGGAGTTCCCCGCACGCAACCTCGCGGGTCTTCTTCTCAAGTACCCTCGCGTGCGCGTGAGGGGGTCCGACGATGAGATCTACTATCGCCTGACCGGCTCTCGCAAACGAGTGAGTTGTGGTGCGCTCGATTGCAACTGACAAGGCAGATAACAAAGATCACGCCGATGATCTTCAACTTCCTCCAGGTCGCGGCGCGCAGCCGCGCGGCGGGCATGAGTGCTGTCGAACTCGGTCCGCTCTTCGGGTGCAACCAGAAGAGTGTGTTCCACTACATGAAGGTCCTGATCCAGCTCGGATTGTGTGCCAAGGTGCCCGCCTCGCTGAACGGCTCCTCGACGAGTTTGCTCGTCTATCGCCGCTTCCTGGAGCAGAACCCGCAGTATCGCGCGCATCAGCGCCTCGACGACGTCGACGTTAAGAACGAGGCGGCGGACGGGGAAGACGGCTCGGCGCCACCAGAAGCTGGTGTTGATGGACAGTCGCTCGGGTTTGACTTCCAGCCGTTTTCTGAGGCTGAGCTCGCTGCCGGTCATATCCCTAAAGAGCGCCTGCTCAAGGTCCTCGAGAGCCCTGGGTTGCGTAATCATCTCCTCGGCAACCACAACCTGCTCCAGGTGCTGGGGTGGCCTGCCGATGACTGGCTTACGAGACACCGCCGCCAGCTGCAGCGCCACATCGCGACACTTGTTAACGACGACATTGTGGAGTACGTTGACGTCGGCAATGCTCAGAGAGCGTGTCTTCGTCTGACAAAGTACAACCCCGACTTCAAGCCCAAGGAGAAAGATGACGCCGATGACATTGAGGAAGTTAATGAGGTCCCTTTGAACAGTAAGCTGGTCAAATGGGACCATCGAGCTGACATCCAGTCGACGACTACGCACAGCCATATCAGTATCAAGGCACCGCGAAACTGCTCCAGCCCGTCGAGGGTCAATTCAACTACCAGCTCCAGGAAGCTAGGGATCAGGGCGCCACGCTTGCTGAGCTCTCCGACCGCGTTTCTGGTATCTTCAAGCGCACGCTCGAGTTCTACGTCAACCGCCAGGATCAGATCTACCTCCCGGCTCACCTTCGCCACCGCGCAATCCGCCTCGTCATGGAATCTGCACACCGCGAACGTCGATTGCGATGCTACAATAACGATGGTTACATCGAGCTCATGGCCCGTCTTGGTGCCCCGCTCCCGGATGTGCAGATGTCGACGGGAACCGGCGGGTTTGCGGACACGTCTACGCGCCAGATCGCAGAGACTCCTGCCTCCTTCATCTCGGAGATGGAGGCACTCGCCGCCAACGTCGTTCCCGTTGGTGGTGGCGGTGGTGCGAAGAAGGGTCGCCCGTCTCTCAGCTCGACGCCGCGCAGGATCGGCCGGCCCCCGAAAGGAAGGACACCGAAGGAGCAGAAGACGCCAAAGGAGAAGACGCCCAAGACCAAGGTGAACAGGTACGAGAACACGGTGCAGAAGCGTGGCCGCCCGCGCAAGTACGTCATCATCGTGAACCCCGATGGCACTCGTAACAGGAACGTCGTCGGTAACCTCCCCACGTCACCTGACTATCCCGAGGTTCTGATCTATGTCAAGGACCTCGACCTCCTTGTGCCTTCGCCCCCTGCCTATGACGGCGTTGGCGTTCCTCCTCCTGTGACCCAGGCGGAGATCGACTTGGGAAAGTCAACCGACTACTACCGCCAGTTTGCGCCCCCGCGTCCCAACGGACACACGTACAAGGGGGGGAAGAAGAAGACGCCGAGGAAGACGCCGAGCAAGAAGAAGGCTGGCCAGGACGAGGATGAGGGCGAAGGCGACGAGCCAGAACCGGAGGAAGGCGCAGCCGACCCCGACGAGACGGTCGCTGCGGCCGAGATCGCCGCTGCTGAGGCCGTTGCTGCCAAGATTGCCGAGGAAGAAGCTGGCCAGAAGGCTAGCCGTGACTTCGAAGGTGAAGAGGAGGTGGAAGACGAGGAGGCTGAGCGAGAGATCGACTCACTCGCACCAGGCGGAGAGACTACCGATGGCGAGCTTGCACCACCAGCGAAGCGTCGACGAGTCCGCTCTACCTTGGCGAACGAGATCCTCCCTGACGAGGAAGAGGTTTCTGTCGCTGCCCAAGAAGTGGAAGCGCTCGTCGCCGGACCTTCTGCACCTGAGCCGGAAACTGCATCGGCTGCTACGCCGACACGCAGGACGCCTGCTCGAGGACGGAAGCGCGATAACGTCGACCTTCTCTCTGCCTCATCAACGCCCATTGACACTCCCACAAAACGCCCGCGGCGTGGCCGCTATGCTAAGGAGCCGGAGCCGGAGCCGGAGCCGGCGCCACACGCCGAGCTTGAGCTTTCCGCACCCGCTGAGCCGGAGCAACCTTCCCAGCCTGCTGCTGCTGATGCTGCCGCCGAGGAAGCAACGAAAGAGGTCACTGCCTCGATCGAGGCAAGCGAACCAACTCCCGCTCCATCAGCTTCAGCAACGCCCGGTCTTAGGAAGACCTGGGCTGTCGGAAACCCGCCAGAGTTGGAAGAGCCCATGGACGCAGAGCCCGAGACGCAAGCCACGCCATTATCACAGGGCGACAGCCAGATCGACGAGATCATGACTGAGGGCTCTCGCCAAGCTACGGTTGATTTCGAGGACGACGACGAGCCTCTTGTTGCTATCGAGGAGAAGAAGCCGTACACGAGGAGCCGCGGCCCACGTGTCGACGTCTCCGTCTTCCGTCGCACGAACGAGATCTTCCAATGTCTCTCCGACATGGGCGGTCTCTCGACTGACCAGCGTCTTCACCATGAGATCGGCCCTTGGGCACAGAAGTGGGCTGGAACAGATCACCCTAACGCGCCTGCCGTTGCCAGTGGCATGGACCGCAAGGTCTTCAAGCGCATCCTGAACCGCCTGATCGAGGACGGACGTGCGAAGTTGCGCGTCGCGACCATGCCTACTTCGACAGGACGCTGGGTACGCCAGAGTGTGGTTTATCTTGCCGACACGCCCGAGAATACCGTCCAGGAGTTTGTCCGCAAGCTCATGGCCGCCCCACTGCCCGGTGTTACGCAGGTCTCGGCAGGCCGCAACAAGCCGGCTATCGAGTACTCGGCCTTCAAGCGTCGCCCGCCCACGCAGATCAAGAAGTCGGAGTCTGAGGACCCCGGTCGCCCCCTAACCATGCGCGAACGCCTGCTCACCGATAGCACAGTGGTGGGCTCGATGTACAACTACCAGTTCGGTCGCTGCGTGCGGACTAGGACCCTGCACCAGAGTCTCGTTGAGGCCTTCGCAGCGCACCCTGAGGCGGACTCAGTCGTATCGACCTCACCGCGCGTGTTCGCCCTTCCGTTCCTCTTCGAATACATTCGCATTAAGGACTTCTTCCACATTGTTCAGCACCGCGAGTATGACGAGGTGCTGTACGAGTGGTTGCAGAACCCGGCGAACCTTGAGCTCCGCATCAACGAGCTTCCTGAGGACATCGCAGCGCGTTGCAACGTCGGCAGCAAGACGAGTACCAGCTCGAAGCAGCTAATCCGAACGCTGCTCGGCACGCTCGACTTCCTCAACATCGTTATGCCGCTCCAGGTCACGGATGAGGCGTCTGCAACTCTCAAGCTCGATGGCTCCTCGCGCGACCACCCGCAGTACTTCAACCACCACGATGATATCAACTTGACGACGTACTTCATGCTCTACGATGTCGCTCCCGTTTGGCACATCGCGGACCCGTCGCTGTCTCTCGTTGGTTTCATGCCCGCCGCCACATCGGAGGACATGGAGCCGCTCTGGGATGCCATTAGGTCTGCCTCGATCGACTCTATCCAACCGCATGTCCAGCGTCTGCCGAAGATGCCCTCGTTCCCCTTCGCTCCCCAGGTGCACGGTGTGTTGATGGGCACGTACAAGGAGATTGACATGTGCAAAACGCTCCGCTCCAGGGTGCACTGGAAGGATGATGTCCGCGTGAACATGGAGCAGGCGAGAGCTCTTCGCGTCGAGAGAGCCAAGGGCAAGACCCATACCGATGAGGAGCTCTCTCAGCTCGCCTACGACTTGTGCTTGAGGAAGCCGGATCTCGTAAACATGCTGGTCCGCAAGGAGAGGGTCCGCGTTCCGCCTCGAGGTGCGCCTCCCAGAGAGCGTCGTGGCAAGGAAACGTACCGCAACGAGGACGAGCGCGATGCCATTCGCGAAGAGCTCGCTCAGCGCATTAAGGCTGCGCGTGAGGTGTTCAACGAGCGGTTGGCGACGGCTGCTGAGCGTGCTGGCGTCGAGCTCACAGATGAGGTTCGCAAGTATGTGGCGGCGAACCGCCCCATGAGCCACCTGGGCGCCATGGTCTCCGAGGAAGACCTCATGGCCGTCATTTACTCATACCAGCGCCACAAGCAGGGTGTTCTTCCCTCGCGCCGCAACAAGCTCACTGCGCGCAGCGCGCGCCCGTCGGTTCCTAGACCTGACCGAGCCCGCAAATCCAGTAGTCTTCGTAAGATTATGTTGCCGTATTCCTTAGCTAACAGTACAGGCGACTCTTCGTCCAGCAAGATCCGCCGTCACCGCCACAACTGGTCGCGCGACGAGGAGGAGCTGTTCTTCGACGCTGAGGCGGTCATCCGCGCGCGTTGCAAGGGCACAACGAACCGTGGCCGCTTAGCGATGAACCAGCTCTTCCCCGACCTGGGCGACCAGGTCATGCGCAACAAGCTGAAGAAGCTGCTCGACATCCCTGGCCGCTCGGCGTACTTTGACCGTCTCGTGGAAGCGTTCCACGACCTCTGGGTTGAGCACCGCGGCACCGCCGCCCTGCCTGACCCGAACCCGACCAGTCATATCGAGTTCGACCTGAAGAGGCACGTCACGTTCATGCGTCAGCATGTCAACAAGCACTTGCTCCGCCTCCCGACCTCAGCGCAGGCGGCTGTTAAGGAGCAGCCGATTCAGGACCTCCCCCAGAATGTATCCGAAATCACGGAGAAGTACTCGTGGGAGTACCTGAAGCATACGAACACGAGTTTCGACCTTGTGCTCGACACTGCCGCGCTCGCCGAGGAGACCCGTCTCCACAATATTGCTCTCGGCTCCATCGTCGAGGGTGCTCAGGAGGACGTCAAGCCGGATATCAACATCACGTCTGGCCGCCGCTCGGGCGTTATCCGATCGGTGATCAAGGTGAGCTAGGTCGATTCCAGATGTCAGCTAACAGCCAGATGATTGTGGGCTCTCCATCCGAGACCTACGACATGAACCACGCGTCGAGTATCCTGTCGTGGCCGCGCGAGGAGTACGAGCTGATCATGTCGTCCATGGTCAACGACGGCATCCTCTTAAAGTCGAGCGTCGGCCAGCGCACCCCAGGGCGCATGTACGGCTTCCATGCCAGCTGGCTTACGGCGTCGGAAGGTTCACTCCCGCCCGACATCGATGCTGAGGTCACGAGGGCGATCAAGCGCTTCGACGAGGCTAAGGATCGCACTGTTACTTGGCCGCTGCTCGGCAACAGTGGTGATCTAGCGGCCATCATGTCGCTCGTCTCGAACCACGAGCTCGACTTTGACCTCGATGACTGCGACTTCCCTACGCTGAAGCAGAGCAGGCTCATGTACAACACCAGGGCCCTGAGTGAGTGGCTACCTTTTGGCCAAAGAGCTGACCTTAGACGATGACGCCTTCGAATTCGACTTCACTGCTACCCGCCCCGAGGAAACCCCCCGCAAGTGGTCGCCTCCGCCCGCCATGGCACAACGTGAGGCACCCAAGCCGCACCCGTGGGTCGGCGATCTGTCCCCCAAGCCGTGGGTTGTCGAGCGCATCGTCAAGGCTGTCGAGTCGGCCGGCGCGAACGGTATTCAGCGCGGAGACCTGCAGGCGCAGACTGAGCTTCCGCTTGAGGACGTGGATGCCGCTCTGGCGGCTCTCGCTCTCGAGGATACGCCCCGCATTTTCTGGGCGGGTTACGATAACGCTCGCCTCGTCTCTATCCAGCATTGGGACCAGTGGAGCGTAGACCTTGCCGACCGCTCTCATGACGACAAGGAGTTGCAGGCGGATGCTGTGCTCGTGGCGCCCCGCCGCTGGGTCGACATCTGGGGGAATAACATTTCCCCCGAGTGGGAGCGTGCCGTCAAGCTCGTCGTCGCGCACCTCGTCACACGCCCGGGCATCACGGAGCACAGCCTCATGGCACGCGTGTCTGGTGCGCTCGACAGGCTCGAGACATGCGACGTGCTCCAGTTCCTCGTCGACAGCCAGCTCGCGATCCGCGCCTATAGCACGGACGTGGACCGCCCGCTGCCACCCGTGCACGCGACGGACGTTAATGAGACCAAGGGCGTCGTGTGGCAGGTCACCGACGACCTGTGGTCTCGCTGAGCTCGAGTAATGAGCGCACACGACTGAAAAAGGCTAATTGTAGTTATTGTAAAGTATGTTACTAGTGTGCAGATTTATACTACTTGTGCATTCAACAACAGAACTGTTACAGACGAAATCCGACAAACATTGAGAGAGAATGATGACTATGCTGGTTTGGATGGTAGGGACGGTATATTCTTCTCGCTGGGGCCGACGCTCTCGGCGCCAGCAGACCGTTTATCCTCTTCGCCCTTCGGTGTGGAGTCCCCCGATTCGCCAGAGTACGCGAGTGTGGCTCCCTTGGCCTCGCCGCTGAGCGGCCGCTGCTCGCTCGTATGGCTCTTGGCGCCAAAGAGCGTATCCATCTCCTCGAGGGGCACGCCCTTGGTCTCCGGGATGAACACGACGGTGAACAAGCACAACAAGGCATTCATGCCCGCGAAGAAGAAGAAGGTGTAAAACCCGCAATTCTGGAGAAACAATGGGAAGAACTGGCTCACAATAGCGGAACACACGTGCTGCCACTGGCTCGCCATGGCGACTGCGTGCGCGCGGACGTTCTGGGAGAAGACTTCGCCCGTGTAGATCCACACCGTGGCGCCCCAGGACGGCTTGTAGAAGAGCGCAAACACGAAAAACAAAAACGCAATGGCGACACCCTCGCCGTACGGCTTGTGTCCGTCTGGTCCCGGTTTCAGGCCGACGCCGACACTGGCCACACAAAGCAAAGCGGCAGCCATGCCCGCCGCGCCCGCAATCAACAGGAAGCGCCGGCCCAGACGGTCAACGAGCCAGAAACAGTTCAGCGTGAAGAGAATGTTGAAGCTGGCGGCAATGGCGTTGATGAGGAAGATTGTGTTGGCGTCCGCGAACACTTGCTGGTAGATCAGGGTTGAGAAGGAGCCCAGTTGCGAGTTGCCGCAGACCTGCTGCCCGCCGTTGAGGACGAGGCAGAGGAGGAACCTCTTTCGCACGGATACGTCCGTCCAGATCAGCTTGTACGGCGTCAGGTAGCTGTCGCCGTGGTTGATGTTGGCCCTCTCGTACTCGACTGCGGCTACTATCGTCTCGAGCTCGGCGTCGACCTCGTCCGGGGCGCGGATCTTGCAGATGATCTTGCGCGCCTCCGGGATCCGGTTGCGTTCGACTAGCCACCGGGGTGATTCGGGGCAGAAGAGGATGCCGATGCCAACGATCAGGGGGAAGACGAGCTGCAGGATTTGGATCGTGCGCCACTGCCAGTTGCCGAGATAGTCTGCCTTCTTCAGTCCGTAGGCGACCCAGTACACGAAGAAGGCGCCTATTGTGAACGACACCTGCCAGAAGGACATGATGCGGCCTCTGATGGCGTGCGGCGCGATTTCGGCAATGTAGCAGGGGCCAGTGGGCATGACGAAGCCGTGGCCCATGCCTACGATCAGGCGGCCGGCGATATACGTGCCAAAGTTGGGGGCGAAGGTCTGCAGGAACGTGGCGATCACGACGAGGAAGCAGCCGATGAAGATTGCCACACGCCGGCCGAAACGCTTCGACACGGAGGGAGTGATGAAGTACCCTGGAATGATGGAACCGCACGTGAACGCCGTGTTTGCGGCGCCGAGCAGGTTTGGGTCCATCTTCGTGGCATCAGGACCCGCGAAGTGGTGTACAAACGTCTTCAGGCCGTACGAAGAGTTGAACGAGGCGGCGTCATATCTGGCGATTAGCTGAGGAGAAAGATAGTGAAGCTACTTACCCGTACAGCGTCATGCCCAGCGCGGCGACGAGGCAGATCGTCCATGCGCGCGCACGCTCGGGGCCCAGCAACCTGAACATGGCGCACTCTCAGTCGTGTGTGGAGAGGTGATCGGAAGGAAGGTGGCCCGGTGTGTTGTTATATCTGCCTTATATCTGCCTGTCCGATGAGTCTCGGTGTGAGCTCAAGGCAGTCGAGCTGTTCACCTAAAGTAGCAAGGGAAGCTCTCCGAGTCTAAACTTGAGGAATGGGCGAACAGAGAGGTCAAGCAGGTTGAACTGGGAGGCTTACGCTAAGACCGACCCAAGCCCATTCTCTACCTGTTCTAGTTCTGGGAACCAGACCAACTAGCGCAGAGGCGTCCGCGGAAGTGCACTCGCGCCAATTGCTCTCGATGTGCCGAGGTGGGATGAGCCGTGTGCCGAGTTTGCTTACAGGCCAGTCCTTCCCAAGCGGGTCAGGTGCGCGGTGCGCAGTGAAGGTGGAGGAGTAGGGATGGAATTGATTGCTGTTTACGCTCGTTTCGCCGTTCGCCGAATGTAGTTGTTAACCGTGGGACCCGGACCGTAGCGACCGAATGCAGCACGTGTTGTGCTATGTGGAGCACTGTGTGATGCGCCGTGTGACGAACTACAGCCTAGTCACACAAGGAGACCTTGCAGGAAGCTTAAGCTAAAGATTCGAGTGGTGTCGGGGCCTGGAGCTGTGCGAACGGCAGTGGCCGTCCTGTTGTGCTCGGGTGATGTTGGCGGCCGGGGCTGCGTGGAGCACGCAAAGCGCACGAGGAAGGTCGCTGAAGTACCCTGCTCGATCTATTGAGTATTGTTCGTAGTGATTGTTGTTGTCGAAAGAAGGTGAACGAGAATTCCGACGATGGGCGCCGAAACGAGGTTGCGGGGGTGGGATTGATAAGACTGCCGTTCGCTTGGAGTGCCCCTAGCGAGCGGCCATGGTGTCGCCCGCTCGGTGGATTTCGAGGTACGTTAGGAACGTTGAGGAACCAACTTGAGGATTAACTGAGGGAGACAGAGGAACGCAGAAAGAACAACCTGCTGCGAGCGAGAAGAAGCTCAGCTCGGTTCAGCACAGTTGTGCGAGTTGGGCAAGTTGAGCAGCGCTGGGCAGATGCGGGCAGAGAGAGGGAAGCACAGCTCGAGACAAATAAAGTTTGCCGTGATTGCCGGTGATCGAGCGTGGCTGGGGTCGTCTGCACACTCAAGTGTCCTTGGGACTGAAAGTTCAGTGTGAGGAGGAGGGGGATGGGTGCAGTTAGCAGAGTTGAGCAGGGTTCCCCCTCGAAGCCGTTCGCTGTGGGCTCTGTGGTGGTGGTCACGGGGGGAAGAGCCGAAGTTGAGATTGAGCCAGATCCGGGGACAAGGGGGCGATGCTGATTCTGTATTTTTTGTCCGCACTACCATACGACATGCCCCGGCACGCACCGGCCCGGAGCCCCAGGCTCATCGCATGAGCCGTCAGGCGACCAGGATCTCCCACCCCACCTTTGCTCCGAGCCTTGACGCACGATGCACGAGCACCATGCACGGGCATCGATTCCAAGAAACGGGGCTCGCACACACCGGTCAAGGGGGCACACGGACGAGATGCAGGGTCCAAGGCGCAGCAGGCGGTGCTGCTGGCGCCGCTTGGCTGTCTTTGCCCGGTTTCGGCGTGCGCCGTGAGCGCCGGCGTTCTTGGCGCGACTACACGAATGGGCAGACGCACGCAGAACTGGGGCCATCACCCGCGCACCGATTGCTCGGTCCGTGGCGTCTCACAAGGCACAGCACCCCTAAATCACCCTCCTCTCTTGCTGCTCTTCCATCTGAACGACCACAGGCTATTGCATGCGCTGCATTCCTTCTGACGCGATTTCGCCATTCACACTAGAAACAGATGCCTCTCTCAGTTCTGACCCCCTGGCGTGACACTGGTTTACAGCCAGTCTAACTGCAACAGGTCACTAGCATCTCAGTCACAAGGAAACTTAAGTTACATGGCCACATCGTCGCTCTTCATGAACCCGGCCAGCTCAGCGTCCAGATCCGCCGCCGACGCCGGCGCGCGCTTTCCCCGGCCACCCTGCTGAGCGTTGCCGCGACCTCCTCGAGATCTGGTGTCAGCTGCCACAGACCACGTCTGGACTCACCCGCCACGGTCACCACCCCGACGAGGCGCGGACCTGTCCGACCTGTCGCTCCGCGGTGCATCTCGCTGCTTAGACTGGCCAGAGGACTGGCCAAGCCGGGCAAGGAGCGACGACCCCGAGTTGCCGTCGACCGACTTCTTCTTCTTGTCCCCGCGCGGACGAGGGGGCGCGACCAGCTTAATCGTGATCGTCTGGCCTGGGCATGTCAGTTGCGGGCAACAATGGGGGCCAGGTGAGAGACTTCCTCGCCATGCAGGGCTGGCGGCTCTGGGAATATGCGTGCTGAGAGGGCTCGCTCAACCATTGCGGCCGCTTCTTCTGCACAAAGCCGTCTGCAGAGCTCGTGGCAGAATCGCAGCAACCCAGTGGAGGACTTTCTGGAGCCATCGAAGACTCACCCTTCATCATCGCGCCGTCAAACTGATTGAGCGCGCTCTTCGCCTGCGCCGGTGAGGAGTACTCGACGATGCAGACGCCTGTGGACCGGCCGGCACGGTCGTACTCTGTTTGTCAGCTGACGATCTTATATGAGAAGCTCCTGTGCAGCTCATGGAGGCTTCCCTCCCCCGCATAGTACTTCCAAAAGCAATACCACATTTACTCACAAATGTCAGATTATATCCCACCCGTGAGCTCAGCCTCCGCCTCGTCTTGCTGTTGCGCCTTCCTCGCAGTGGAAGCTTACCCGGATCTCGGGGCCGTGGGTGATCGTCCCCGCCTGCTCAAATACGCTCTGTCTGTCAGCTTGGGAAAAGCATATCGCAGCATACCTTGAGCTCCTCGGGCGTCACCTCGTAGTGCACGCCCGACACCTCGATGCGCGGCGAGCTGGTGACGGGCATGTGGCCCGCGGCGCCAAGCGAGGGCTTGCGGCCAGGGCCCTCGAACGCATCGTGCACCCACTTGTCCTCGGTTGAGCGCGGGGGAGGGCGCTGGATGTTAGTACATAGGTCAGTTACAAGGAGGAAGGCGGGGAAAGGGTGAGCAGGGAAGGCGCACTTACAGCGTAAGGCGCGTCTGAGCCGCGCGACTTGCGCCTCTCGAAGCGCTCCGCTCCTGCACCGCCACCACCGCGTCCAGTGCTGGAACGCGGCTTCGGCTTGCGCTTCGGAATGAGGTCGTCGAGGGGCCGGTCGATGTCCATGCTGTGTGTCTCTGAGTGTTGTGTGTAGTACGTTAGCTCGAGTCCGGATGCGGGACCGACATGACCGACGCGTGTGGAGGGGTGGGGGGTCTGCACGTGATTTCCTGGGCGCACCTACATATCGTGCCTGGTGCCTGACACTGGACGTGTTGAGCACTCGCCTTCTCGATTTTGTTGTTGTTGACAAACCTATCCCCAAGCATCATGTCGCGCACGCCCTCGAGTCGGGCGAAGAAGACGCCCTCGGCGCAGGGGAGCGCGAGCAAGTCTCCTCTCAAGACGCCGAAGGATAAGACGCCCTCGAAGCGACTCAACCCCCTCGGTGCGGCGGACACGAATGCCGAGGAAGGCTCACCTACACCGAAGGGCCGCACGAAGCGATTCGCGGACAGTCTCGAGGCTGTCTCGCGCGCGACGCCGAAACGTACGCGAGGAAACACAGCACTCCCTTCCTTCGATGACGACGTGTTCGGCTCTGCCTCTCCTGGCGGCGGCTCCCCTATGAGCCGCGAGGCGTTCCGCGCCAACGAGCGACTGAAGCGACAGCGCGAGGCGCGTAACTTCGTCTTCGAGGGCGACGCCAACGCACCCCGTCAAACGCGGTCTGGAAGGGTCGTCGAAACGATTTCTCACGACTATGGCGAGGACGCGACTGACGAGAGCGCTGAGGAGCAGGAAGAGGTCGTCGTCGTGGAGGAGCCGGTGCTGCAGCCGATCACACACGCCGCGCGACCGCTTCTGCCGCAGGCCAGGAACCGGATTGTGGACGTCCTCGCTACGCTGAACGGACGCCTGACGGAGCCAGAAGACTCGGAGGCCCTCACCGGCCTCGTGGCGCTTCTGAGCGGTACGGTGCTCCGCGGCGAGGGCAACAGCTGTCTCGTGACGGGCCCCAGGGGATCGGGCAAGACAAGAGTAAGCTTTGACGATGGTCCGAATAGCTAACCTCAGATCGTCGAAGCGGCTCTCCGTCGCCTGCCCGCCAAGTCTGCCCCCATCGTCGTTCACCTCAGTGGCTTAGCGCAGACCGATGACCGGCGCGCGATTCGCGAGATGGGTCGGCAGATCGCCCTCGCCGAGGGTCAGGCCGAGGCGGCTGGGGATGATGACGAGATGCCCGATGACTATGCGCCGACAACCCTGCCTGCGCACCTCCTCGCGCTCCTGACTGCCGCGAGCGATCGCGCGATCATCATCGTGGTCGACGAGTTCGACCTTTTCACGGAACACGCACGCCAGGCACTGCTGTACTGTCTCCTGGACGTCGTCCAGTCCGTTCAAGCTGGACAAGGGCGGGGCATCGCCGTTGTTGGCGTCACGAGTCGCGTCGATACGCTGCTCCTGCTAGAGAAGCGTGTCAAGAGTCGATTCTCGCACCGAGTCTGGCGCGTCGAGTCGCCTCTGGCACGCATGCCGAACCCAACGCTCGAGGGTGAGGAAGAGGACAAGGAGGAGCCCGCCTGGCGTCCAGTACTCATGAAAGCGCTCGTGCCGTGGTTGGACTCTGACGAGGTCGCGCCAAAGAAGCAAACGGCGCAGGAGCAAGATTTCACGGCTTGGAAGGAGGACTGGGAGTTTGCCGTCGGCATGCTGCTCGAGAACGAGGAGGTCGTGGCCGCTCTGGACCGGCTGTCGAACCTCACCACCGACGTGCGCCTGTTGTTTCGCCCCTTCGTCTCCCCCATCTGCGGCATTCTAGCAAGCAGAGCAGACTTTCTCGCCGTCCCCGAGATCTTGTCCAGTATCCGGAATCAAGTCGAGCAGTCTGGCTGGTCTCTGGGCGGCACGCAGCGCCGTGTTCCACCGCCGACACCGTCATCGGCCGCCTCGTCCGTGCCCAACACCCCCTCTTCATCCGCCCCTATGACCCCCGGAACGCCGCGAACCCCCTCCACGGCCAACTACGGTGTCCCCGCCACGCCCTCGAAGAACGCGCCGATGGGTGCCGGCTCCTCGGGCGCGCTGGCCAAACTGCGCTCCCTCCCGCACCCAGCGCTGACAGTGCTCATCATCGCGAAACATATGCTCTACACCGGCCGCCCCGAATTCACGTTTGCGCAAATGCACGCCGAGTACGAGAAGTTTGCACGCGTGCGTCTCGTCGGCGTCGGCCGCACGAGGTGGACCGTGGACGTGATGCGCCTCGCTTGGCAGCAGTGTATCCGCCTAGGACTGCTGCAGCCCGCGGGGCCGCAGGGCCAGAGCGCGCGGTTCAACAAGATGCGCAGCGCGCTTGCGGCATTCGAGATTGTGGCCTTCTTCCGTGCCGGAGGAGGGGAGGGGATGGGCGTCGAGCTCGTGGGATGGGGACGGCTGGCAGGTGGCCATGCTTAGATCAGTAGCCATGACTGTGTATGTACTCTGGACAACTTTGCATCAATCATCCATTCTTCATCGGTTCATCGACTACGTGGAGTTTACTATATACTGATGACTTCTGAACACAATACCCGACCGTTACAGGGAGTCAAAGCCCTCCTCGTTGTACTGGATGCTGGCCTGGTTGGCAAAGTCGTCCGAGACAACGGCGTACTCGCCGTTCGAGTAGTCCGTGTCGAGGAGGCAGTAGTCGATGTTCCACTGCGAGCAGAGGCGCCCGACGTTGCCGGCATGCACCCAGTCGGTGGACCGGATGTCGGAGGAGTAGCCCTCGCAGGGCGCCATGACGGCGAAGCCGTTTGTGGCGACTGACGTTAGCAAGCGACCGCGAAGCGGGACGAAGCGGGAGCGACGTCGGAGTGAGCCGCAACTCGCTACTTGGAGAGGGGCTCCGGTTGCAGGGTCCGGCCGTCACCCCAGCGAAACAGTGGAAAGGGACACTTACAGCCGAGACACCAGTCCTCGTCGTAGATGTAGCGCCACTTCTTGCCGTCGGGGCGGAAACCTTGGTTCGTGTTCGCGAGCGACTGGCCGCGAATGTCGATGCCGGCACAGTCCCACCACTGCACGAGGTGGCCCTCGTAGAGCTCGCCGTGCGGGTTGTCGAGGCAGCGGCCGCCGGGGACGATCTGCAGCTGCGAGCGGAGGTAGGTCGGCGCCGCGGCGGCGAGGGAGAGAGAGGAGAGGATAGAAAGGGCGAGCATTGTGTTTCGTGCTAAGGCTGGGTTGGGGATGGGTTAGGAGAACGATGATGTGAGTTGTTGGGGAACAAAGGAGCTGCTTATATACCTTACAGAGTGGCATCGCCTCATCAGATTCTGTGAGGTGTGGAAGCGGCTTGCTGGTGTATACTCAGGCTGTTCTTTTTCGGTGGAGATCAGGTCAGTCGGTGTTTGGATCGGTCCTCGGCACCGTCGTTCTCTTGGCGATCGGCACGACCCGGTGCCTCCGAGCTGCGGATAAGGCGACAGGGACATACACGATATGCCGCGCGCAGGGTCAAGAACGGGGAGACACAGCATGACGTCGAGTCTCCCTCTTACGGCTGGATCTGCAGGTGAAGAGGGAAGAGGTCTGGAAGCGTGTATGAGCGGAACGAGGGCCAAAGGGCATGATTGATCAGCGTCATCACCCCTCGGTGGCTAGTTTTCAGAAGTCTGACGAAGATCTCCGATAAAGATACAGGAACCCGCACAGAACATGGCGACGGGCTGCGCGGGACGGACGCCGAACGTGCCCGGCGAGCTGTGGGCCGAGTTCCGCGAAGAGGATCGTGTGTCAGCCACGGCTCGGTGTCTCCTCCGACGCATCGACGCAGGAACCAGGCATTCTTCCTCGAAGAAAAGGCAGAGTTTTAGGAACACGGCACAGAGAAACTTGGTTGTGGAGATCCAGTCGACAGAGACATGACAGCGAGGTTGTGGCGCGCCACACTCAACACCGAAACCCTGTGCCTTGTCCACACCCAGCTTCCAGCTCACACCGTATCCGCAGCACTGGAATCGGGTCTCATGTTCTCTCGGGTCACTCGGAAGTGACGCAAGCGTTCTCTTGATGTTCTCTGGAGTAGTTTGGGTCAGCTGTCCAGATCTGGGCCGGAAAAGCGAGGAGACGAGGGAAGACGGGAGCTGCACCGGCCGTTGTCAAGCCTGTCGCCTCGCGACACGAAGCGTGCCTATACCGCCGCACCGCGTCGTCGTACTTCACCTTCACTCATGTGAAGACTTCTATGCGTGGATTCCTTCCGTCTTCCGTGCCTTCATTCTCCAACCACGATGTTCTGCTTCCCAGTGCACTGTACGGGGATGTGGGGCTCGATGCTCCGCATTGACCCTTGCCCGACACGCGGAGGCCGCTGCTGCGGATGAGAGAAGTGTCTGGGCGCGGGTGGAGGAAGGTGCCGCATAGCCCGGTGCCTCTCTTGTTCTCCCACTGCGTGTTGCTTATCTCCGCAGCTTCGACACAGCCTCTACCAGCCTCGAATGCCAGAAATGGGGAGCCTGAGTCGGTGGCTGCGGCTTCGGGTCGATCTGTTCGGTCGCCTAATGACGGCAATGTGGAAACAGACCTGGGGGGTCGCGTCGTTCCCGAGGAGTGGAACAGGCAGGGAGAATCGGTCGAGGAGCCCGGGCAGGTCGTCGTCTCATATACCCCGATTCCACCCCACTACATCGCTACCTCCTCATACACCACCCTTCCCTCTCCTCATCGATTGCCACCCTGCCATCAGAGAAGTCAGCTTGTCAGCAGCCCTCCATCACCCGTCAGTCAGTCAGTCATCCCTCCTCGTCATCTTCAAACGTACATGCATATTTCCTTTGCTTATGATAGAAGAAATGACCACCGGGCAGGGTGGTTGAACTAAAGAACTCAACTTCTTCTCTGCCTACTCCTCCCCCACAAAGGACAGAATGTTATAGGGTGTATCGTAGTATGTAGGTTTTGTACACGGCGACGACGCGATTGGCACTGTGGCTCTGCTGATGTTCATGTTCGTCGGAAACCCCGGTGGGCCCCGAGTGAGCTTGAGTGTTGAGGGCTGATGGCTGAGGAAAAGAGGTTGAGAAAAGGAAGAAGAGGTGTTACACTGGTTGTTGTTGACTGCTGAGACGACTTCGCTGGTTGGATGCAACGGATTGTGATGATGCTGGATGCTCGGAATGCAAGATGCGATGCTTGGGAGAGGAGGGAGGAGGAAAGAGGCAAGGTAGGAGGGCGGGATTAAGGGCTTATCCCAGCGAACCACCGCGTCGGTGAGTCCGCCGGTCGGGCTGGGATGCCCGCTGCTCGTCGTGCGCGCCGTACCACAGAGCGCCGAGGAGGTCCTTGGCCGTGTTGGCGATGTTGGTTGCGCGACCGATCAGGGTGGATCCGTCGTCGTCATCGACCGGCTGGGAAAGGGTCGGCTCCGCGTGAGCCCCGGTGGACGCCACGGTGGCCGGAGACCGCCTGCCCGTCGGGGCCGACATGGGGACGGTGGACGCAGAATCGATCTGCATCTCCGCGCCCAGGTCCTGTGTCGGGCCGCTCGATGATTTTGCTGGAGGATGGGAGGGAACTGCATTCCGAGTTGAGGTGTGGGGGAGAGAGGCTGGCGAAGTGTCTTTGAGGGGCCGCAAAACAATCTAGTTCTGCGTCAGTCAGATGCAATCCAGGCCAACCGAGTTCGAGCGGGTGCGCAGCGGCTGGTCTAGTGCTGCTGCTGCTTCCTCGCAAGACTTACTTGCGGCGAGGAGTGGGGAGTCGGGGTCGTCGACCGCTCGGGCGAGTAGTCCACGTCCATCGGCTCCTGCGTCGACGACGCCGGTGCTGGTCGCCACTCGGAGCCCTCCTGGACCTTGTCCAGGGCCGGGTTCACAGGTCGAACAGGCTTGGGGATCGCAGCCGGCGCCGCCGCGTTGTCGCCAGGCGAGCGGGACACGGAGCCAATCGAGCTGCCAATCGAGCTTGACGAGCTGTTGCGCGAAGCGGTCGATCGGTCATATTGCGACGATCCAGATCCCCGAGACGTCGACCGGCCACGCGCCTCGGGCTCAGTGGACTGGCCGCCGTTAAACGGGATCTGCGCAGGGCTGCCGTCATAGCTGCCATACAATCCTCCGAATCCAGTGGCAACGGACGGGTTGTAGTTGAATGAGACAGGGGGAGACAGCTGGTCCGGGCTGCTCGTGTCGGCGCTCGGCGGCTGGGGCGATCGGACCTTGAGAATACCGCGACCAGGGCTCGGAGATCCGAGGCCATTGAGGGAAGAGGTGGAGGACGAATTGGACGATGCCTGGGCCGAGTTGTCCTGACCCGCCCGCCACTTGGGCTGAGCGGGGGGCTGCTGAACGACCGGGCTGCGGCCGTACGAACCAGCGGCGGCAGTGCTAACACCGCTCTTAGCGGGGCTCTGGCCTGCGGTGAGATCAGGACCACCGAAGTAGTCGTCGCCGGTGTGGAAGTCGTCCTCGATCTGCGCAGCGGCGGGATTGTTGTTCCACTGGCGCGCGGCCATGGCAACTCGGGGCGAGGGGATGCCCATAGGGGAGGTGACCGGGGTCTCTTCGACACCGGGTGATCGATACTCGAGAGGGGGCATATACACCATCCTCGGCAGGGACGGATTGTTGGTATATGATCCGAGAGTCTTGAGCATGGTGGGCGGGATCTTCTGGATGGTCTGCGACGATCCGGAATGGCCCGATGAGGATCGGCTGGAATATCGCGACAGCGACGTCTTCATCTCGAGCATGTCCTCCTCGTCCGAGTCTTCGCGGTTCACGATGGGGTCGTCGAGAGCGATGCACTGCTCGACGAACGTGTTAAACGTAATGTGACGCTTGCCCGAGTCCTTGGTGTTCTCGGGCGAGGTCTCCTTCTTGCTCTTGTTCATCGTGTCGTTCGCGAGCGACAAGTCAGGCGGCGCTCGGCGGCGGGCGGGAAGCGAGTTGCTTCGCGACAGCAGCGAGTCCGACTTGGTCTTCATGAGCGCAGGCTTCTTGTTGCCCTTGCTCTTGCCAGTAGCGGTCACGTAGTCGGACGGTCCACTGTCCTCATCCTCCTCGTGAGTGGGGGACGAAGACCCCGGAATAGAGAGAAGCTCTGACAGAGTACGGTGCTTCAGAATACCCGGCTTGGCGGAGCCGTTCTCGATGCCGAGCCTGTCGGCAGTGGAGGGCATCTTGGGGGCCGGAACGGACTGCACGTTGGCAGTGTGCAGCGGTCCATAGAGCCAGGTGACGTCGGAATCCTTGAGCCTAATTGCGTGTCAGCTATCAGTGCATCGGGTCATGCACGCAAGAATCATGCGGCACGACGTTGATGAGTAACACAAGCACAGCTCTCAGATGGAGCTCTGGGACTCGAAACTCAGCGGGGACGGCTGGGGGTTGGCCACCGGAGGCAACGACTCGCTTATTCCTCCGTGGAAACGATACACACACCTCACAGCCTCACACACGCACGTTTTGAACGGTACGCGGCAAAGGTGGAGGCACGGCAGGGGAGGATTCAGGAGATTACTAACCAGTTCAGAGTCTCGGGGGAAATGGTGCGCAGCTTGTTTCGCTGCTTCTGCCAGGTGCGCCAGGAAGCGTTCTCGAGACGGACACCGTTGGCGATCTCGTGCTTGTGGCGAGTCATGTTGCGCCATGATGCCCAAACATCCTCCTCGGTCCAGTTATGGGACAGATAGTCGACACAGATGGAGGGGAGGTGGTCCTGGATGTCCTCGACGGAAGGGGCAGCCCCCGAGTCGGACGGAAGCGAGGTCTGCAGCGGTGGTTAGTGACCGTGACTTCATGCGCAAAGCGGATTGCGGACGTATGTGGATGGATGATTTCAGATCTACGGGACGAATCAATCGGCTAAGAGGGGGGTGCGGGCGCCGACGACTTGGTTGCGGGGTAACCGAATTGCGAAGTGCACTTACGATGGACGGGATAATCTGAGCCATGGTGAGATGGCTAAGCAGCGGGGTGCTGTGTTCGCTAGGACAAGCACCGGGCTAGACGGAGAGATACAGCGGCGGAAGTGTATTGGAGACTGTGCGGCGGCGCTGAGGCGACGCGGTACGCGGTGGAGTGTTGGACAAAACGAAAAGCAGGAATGAATCAGCGGGGGTGGTGCGCTCCTCGTCGTCGTCGGGTGGGGAGGCGTGGGCGATGAGGGGACGGAGAAGGCGAGGCGGAGGAAGGGGGAGGGACCCGAAGGCGGAGCGGGGCTAGGTGCTGGAGGGGGAGGGAGCGCTGTGTGGTGTGCGTAGGCGTTTGTGGTGGATGAGTGGATGAGGAGTAATGGAGTTGTAAGGGATGATGATGAGGAACGAGAGATGAATGTTGGCGAGGGGGCCGCTGGCTCGCTCGCTGGTTGCTTGCTGGGCAGAGCTGGGCAGTGGACGGTGGACGGGCGTGCGGGCGGAGGATGCCAGGGGCTGGGAGACCAAGCCGAGCACGAGGTAGGTCGTAGAGTACAGCCTAGGCGTAGGTGTATCGGCCATCACCTATTACGTGCAGGCGGCGAAAGGCGGGCGAACTCTGCCTGCCTAAGAGCAGCCGGAGCAGTGTCTTCCACTCGTTGGCTGGCATCAAGGCGAGTGCCTGTTACCCGATCCGGCAATAACCACCCCCCCGGCGGCCCTTTTGGCAAGCCTGATCCCTGTCGTCTAATGAAGCGGAAACCTTACTCCGCTTACACTCCTTTCTACCTTTGTAATGCCAATTTGCACCGGAAGTGTTGCCGCCGACGTATTCTAATTGCTCATTTGACTCACAGTTGCCCTATCGCATTCACAGGCATCATCATCAAGGTCAGTTCCAAGGTACGCCAGCCAGCGGACGCGCGTAAGGCTCGCTGGAATACAACCGAGGCCCGACGGCCGCTGTGTCCATCATCGGATCAGATGACCAGGCGTCTCCTCCACCCGAACCGTATGCAACCGTAAGCAGCAGGCGTAGGTCTGGCCACCCTGCACTTGAACAGGCAGGTGACACCGTCCCCCGCCTAGTCGCCTAGTCTTCTCGCGTGCATGGGGTCGATCCAACAACTGGGGCGGACGCGGTCCGTCCTGAACGTCCTGCATACTGCGTCCTGCATCGGTAGATCAGGTGGAGGCCGAGCGGTAGCGCATTCGGTGCGGCAGAAGCGGCCGAATACCGCTCGCCGTAGGTGGGCTCCAGCACGGTGGCCAACGAGCCAGTGAGCCAGTGAGCCAAGCCAAAACAATGCGCCGCATGCGCCGCATTCGTGCGCCAGATTGCGCGAGACGAACAACACTGGCGCAGACATTCGCCAGTACGCTGCTGGGCCGCACAAACAAACTCTAATGGGGGGATATTAACCGAGCGCTTCAAACAGAGCCGCGTGTTTACCGGCCGCCGTTCACTGGCTAATCAGCGTAATAGGAAGCCCCAAAGTCCGACTTCTCCCGAGGCCCTGCTCCGCGGAGTTCCGTGTCGACCTTCCCTACGTCGTCCCTGCGATGCTCCTGCGCTGACCCTGCACGCCAGAGTCGTGCCTGCTTCCGTGCCTCTGCATCGTGCATGTGCTCGCGATGCGCCATGCATGAGCCAGCGACGAGCCAGCAACCGCTCAGCGAGCCCTGGAGCCCCGACGATTGCCGCCTCGTGTCAGCCTCGTCTTCCCCAAATGCCAGGCTGCCCGCCGCTGACCGCCAGCCGTCTATAACCTGCCATCTACGAACCTGGTCAGGATACTGCCACCCTGGGCGGAGGCCGCAGCACACAACAGTGGGGGAGCGAATGCGAGCGCAGGGGCATATCGCGTGTATCTAGGTAACATTATCTGGTGGCGACGGGCCCAAAAAGTACAGTCTACAGATAGGGAAGGGTATGAGCACAGCATGGTGCGCAGTATGGCTAGGAAATCGAAGGGGGAAGGGGTATGAAGTAGGGAGTAGCAAAGAGGACTTTACATGATGGAGCACTCCTTGTCGCCGCCCATCTGGTCGACGAGACCGCCAGCGTCGCGCGAGCGGTTGCCGCCCGTCCGGCCGGTGAGGTCGACGACCATGACACCCGTGTTGTGGCGGTCGACCTCGGCAGACAGGTTGTACTTGCGCATGAGGTCGGCGACGGCGGGCTTGATCTTGGCCTGGTGGTTCTGGCTGTGGATGCCCTTGCCCGTGATGACGCGCAGCTCCTGCAGTCCGTTGCGCTGGCCGGCCGCGATCGCCTTGTCGACCTCCTCAATCGCCTCCTTCACGTACAGACCGTGCAAGTCGATGGTTCCCGGCGGCTGGCGCGAGTTGTTATCTGAATCACGTCAGCGACTGCTCCATCTTAGAACGCTCGGACAACCCAGGCTTCGGGTCCGGCCTATCCGCACCCCCCGGACTAGAGAGGAAGACAAAGGGTGCGGCGCGCGGCTCGTGCGGGGCGCACAGGCTCGACGATGCCAAGCGCTGCCCCACAACTCTGTATCATGCCCGTCCGAAACATCGCCCGGGTGTTCATGAGGCGTGCGCACGCTCAAACGTTCGCACGTCTGCGTGCGGGCAGCACCGTCGCACGAACAGCGGGTGTCCGGTCCGCATGCCGCCGCACGCCCTCTCGCCCTCCCTCCCACTGTCCGGCGATCGGGGGCGTGCTCACGACTCAGCCAAGGCGGAGTAATACCTCGCACGCTCTTGCTGTCGCCTCGCGGAGCGCGGAGAAATGCAACTCACCCTGGAAGATCCAAGCGGCAGCCTGGTCGTCCATCTGGTCCTGCTTGGCCTGGTGCGCCTTGCCCTGGTTCGAAAGCTCCTTGGCACGCGCGCCGTTACCAGACTTGTACGCGGCCTGGCTGTCGGCGAAGCACTTGTGCGCGAGGTCACCCTCGTGTCGGGCCTGGTTTCGCAGCTGCGTGTAGTCGTGCTGAGAGCTGATCGCGCCCCCAGTCCAGCCGCCCTGTTGCTGCTGCTGGTGGCCCCCCTGGTTCCATCCTTGCGGCGGGTACTGCTGCTGCTGGTTCTGGTTCCATCCGCCCTGCTGCTGGCCGCCCTGGTTCCAGCCGCCCTGCTGCTGTTGGCCGTGCTGCTGCTGGCCACTGTGCTGCTTCTGGTCGCCGCCACAGAAGATCTTGAGCAGACCGAAGAAGATCTGCGACCAGACACCCATCGCGTCGGATTGCTCGGGGCCAAGGTGGAGGTTGAGAAGAGTGGAGGTGAAGTTGGAAGTTGTAGGCCGATCGCTACCACTCCGGGCAAGCTGAGATGAGCAAGTGACGTAAACGAGGGTAGGGCAGAAAACAGTGCCGAGCCGGTCAGTCGCTGCTTGCGTGCGGGGATTGCGAGACGATGGTAGTAGTTAGTAACTTTCTCCTCTCGCCGCAACTCGTAAACAAGCGTTTCAGGCGGTGCGGCTGCGATCGAGATGAAAACAGCGGGACCAAAAGCCGTTTTGTTGGCCTCCACCGTCATCTGACTGGCCCAGCAGGTCCAGTGGCGCAGTGGCGTCCATTCTGGTGAGTGCCGAAAATACGCTGTCGATTGCTGCAGCAAGTCACCGCCGATCGGCGACGTAGGTCGTCCAGTTGCAGTAAGTGGAGCGCCGAGCGGTAGATACAAAGTGGCATGGCATCGTTAAAACCTTCTACTGCTTACGGACGGGAGAAGATGAGGCGAGAATCCAAAGAGTCTTTATGTGTACAGTTAAATGAAGTCGTATGGGTTCATGAAATGTCGGTGCTGGGTCGGGCTGAGCGTTCGAGTCTAGAGACAGGGAGTGTGGGTGCGGGGCAGGCGTGGTAAGGGCTACACATAGCTTTTGAGGCAAATAGAGTCAGGATGTGAGTTTGATTTTGGATTTGATTTTGAGTTGGTCTTGATAAGCTGCGTGATCGGGTGTTGAGACTTGCGAGCTGCAAAGCCGGCAGGTGATAGTCTAGGGCAAGAGGCGAGGAACCTTAGGAGTGAAGGAGCACGTTAGGCTTCGAGGGCTGAGGCATGATGATGGGTTTCTGGTCCTCCTGCTCGTCGGGCTGCTGGGGGGCGGGCATCGCGACGTGTTGAGGGTGCGCGGGGTGACCGTGGCCGAGGCCCATCTCGCGAGGACGGTACTCGCGGGGCAGGCTGTACTCGACCTGAGGTACATACGAGTAGTACGGGTAGACGACGCGTTGAGGCTTGATCGCGCGCGTGCGCTGGTCATGGGTCTGAACAGTCAGCTCGCCGAGGAATTGTGAGCTCACCCTCTCGTGACGGCGCAAGTTGGACGAGACACTGAAGCGGCGACCGCATCCTTCGCGTTGGCATTGGTAGGCTGCTGTTAGCTTCCGCATGCTATCATTAGCTCACGTTTGGCTCCTGTGTGCACAGACATATGCGTGTTTAGGCTCGAGGGGCGATTAAAGGGCTTGTCACAGACAGGGCTGGATGTCAGCTCGTTGCGAACTCGCGGAGAGCCATCAGGCAGGGGCCAGACTGTCAAGGCTACTCACCAGACATGACGACGGGCCTTCTGCAGCTCGCGCCTGCGCCGCTCATCCGCCTGGTCGTTCTGCTGAGCCATCGGGTACTGCGAATAGGGAGAGTAGTTATCATAGTACTCGCGGTACATGGGGTAGGGCTGCTGGGGCTGGAATGCGAGGTCGCGGGGAGGGGGACGCATAGACGAGTCCCAGTAAGTGTTCTGCTCGCGAGGCGAGTTCATCTTGACGATCTGCGGGTGGCTACCAGGGCGGCCGCCAGATCCGCTAGGACCAACTTGTGCACCGGAGCCCGGAGCGGTAAGGTGAGAGTGGACCTGGATGTTCTTTCCGCCGAGGAGCTGGTGTTGGGCTTGATGCTGCTGGTGCTGCTGATGGTGTTCGGCCGTGGGCGGAGCCGACTGGGGCGCACTGTGTGGAGGGGCTGGGCTGAGCGGACCGTCAGGCGGCGAGAACCCGAAGGTCTGCGTCGTGTGAGCGATCTGTGGCGTGCCCTCTGGGGTCCCGCTGCCGCCACTGCCGTTGCCGCTGCCACTACCACCGCTGGCACCGCTGTCGGAGCTGCGCTGGGGCGTAGAATGGTAGCCCCGATCGTTGCTCTCGGGCAGCTGGTAGTGCGCAAAGCGGCTCAGGTCGAGGGGCTGAATGAGGGGGATGTTGGTCATCGTGTTTGCTGCTTGTTGGAAGGAACGGCGGCGAGAGCGCGCAAGTGTCCTTGGGTTGTCACGTGGGAGATTGCGAGAAGAAGTGCAAGTGGAGTGAGTGGAGCAGGTTACTAAGACTGATAGATAAATGTCAGAGACGATCGAGTAGGAGTCTCGTTGAGATCGGAGTGAGGAGGGGAAGAAGGAGGTGCGGTACTGTAAACCGTTCTAGGAGGGGGAGGATCGGGAGGGTCAGGTCGAGATCAACTCGATATGAGGATGGAGAGACGTACGTAGCCTGACCGAAGCCGGGGTCTTTATAAACTAGGGTCACAGGTTAAGTCGAACGGATGCGCACGGTCCCGTCATCGTCAACCTCGCCGTGGCTCATGTTCTGATCCATAACTCATGCAACGGTACTCTTTATGCCTAGAAACTCCGCGTAGAGCCGAAAGGAATGCTTGGCAGCTCGGACAAATGGAGCTGCAGAGCGCACCGTGCATACTGGCCACCACACCACCACAATAAAGCTGCATGTCACCACCCTCCTTATCGCCCTAGATCTCAGCCACCGAGGCCTGTGCTTGCCCCAAATCTTTCATGTATCAAGCTCCGAAGCTGGGCTTTTGGAAAATCCAAGAATTGAGTCGAAACCATGCATATCGGCAGCGGAGTCCGTCCGACTGTCCATCTTTGTGGCATATAAGCCTCCTTGAGTGCCACTTCTCTTCCACAACAGCTCTACCTCATCAGAACTTGCAGCTATGCCTCGCCCTTGCCTCACACCTCGCCGCCGCGCCAAGATTGCGTCCTTGGCTCGCTACCGCAGCTATTCCTCTGTCGCCTGGGAGTACAACATCGCCAAGAGCACTGTGGGTTACTGTGTGATGTTAGCTCGCCTCCAGGCTCTCATTCCACCTGCTCTGGCTGTTCTGAACCCTGTCCAGGGGATCCGCATCCCCCGCAGCCACACCAAGCTCACTCCCGACAACCTCAGAGCGATCTACGAGGTCTTTGAGGCTCAGCCCTTCGCCAGCAATCGTGAGGTGTTGGACACTCTTGCAGACAGAGACATTGTCCTCTCTCTCATGACTCTGCGCCGTGCACGTCGCCAGCTTGGTTATGGCCGCTTTGTGGCTCTTGTGCGGCCGTATCTAAGCCCCCTTCACAAGGAGAAGCGTCTCGCTTATGCTCTTGAGCAGCAGCGACTCTTCCAAGAGTGGAGGAAGGTGATCTTCTGTGACGAGGTCCCTCTCTACATTGACCAGCTCCACAGAGCATATGTGACGCGCCCCATCGGTTCTGACCGTGCCAATGAGCGGTGAGTGTCTTTCCTGACGTTCTACATGCTGTGGAAGAGTGCTGACACTCAGGTACATCCAGTACACCTTCAGATCGAGCTGTGGGTCGATTATGTGCTGGGGGGCTATCTGGTATGGCGGCAAGTCGAAGCTGGTGTGGTTTGACACCTCCCAGTCGACCTCCAAGCGCAAGGGAGTCAATGCGGCCATCTATCGCACCCAGGTGACTGAGAAGGAGTTGTTTGATTGCTGGAAGCGTGTCAAGACTCAGTGGCGTGGTTATGGCTTGCCCTGGGTTGTAGAGGACAACGCTGTCGTCCACACAGCCAAGGCCACCCGTGGCAAGGCAGAGCAACTTGGCATGCGCTTCCTGCCTCACCCTCCCTGCTCTCCTTGCCTCAACCCCATTGAGAACCTTTGGAGCAACCTCAAGCGCCGCCTGGCCCGTCTCAACCCTCGTCCCACCACCCAGGAGGGGCTATTCGCTGCCGCTACGGAGCTCTGGAACACCTATGATCAGAATGAGATCGACCGACTTATCATGTCCATGCCTAACAGGATCAAGGACACCATCTCTGCTAATGGAGGACACATTAAGTATTGATCCCAGGTGCACCATGCTTCGTATATAGGTTACCAAGACTCCCATGCACGTGGAACAACTGTTTATAGAGCAAGAAACATGCATATGCATGAGTTATTCGTGGTTGCAGCGAGGTCGACAGTTCACGGCCTCGTTTGTGGCACCACTCGTTCGACTTAACCTGTGACCCTAGTTTATGCTTGACAGGGCGTTGCGAACAGCTGAGACCGCTTTCTTCCCACCGCCTGAATACGAGACTGGCGAGCAGAGCTTGCAGATGACTGGGGGAGCGAAGGGGTGTGTGTATGTGTGCTGTGTGCAATGTCAGAAGGAAAGAAGATTTTCCGCCAGCGACACAAGGCCGGCCGCTGTCTTTTGTGTGTGGCGAGTTCAGCTTGCGAAGAGCGTGTGCCGTGCTGCGCCTGCCTCAGCTGCCTCACCTCCTCATTGCCTTGGTTGAGTCACTCGAGTCATGCTTGCTGTTGTACTGGGCCCTTGTTCTCCCTCGCGAGTGTGGGAGGTGAGCGCGTACAACGCGAGGTTGCGCCCTCTGCTCCGATGGGCAGAAGCCCGGCTGCTCAGTCATCGCGGAAGACCAGAGGAGATAAGGTAGAGGGGAAGTAAACTAGGGTCACAGGTTAAGTCGAACGAGTGGTGCCACAAACGAGGCCGTGAACTGTCGACCTCGCTGCAACCACGAATAACTCATGCATATGCATGTTTCTTGCTCTATAAACAGTTGTTCCACGTGCATGGGAGTCTTGGTAACCTATATACGAAGCATGGTGCACCTGGGATCAATACTTAATGTGTCCTCCATTAGCAGAGATGGTGTCCTTGATCCTGTTAGGCATGGACATGATAAGTCGGTCGATCTCATTCTGATCATAGGTGTTCCAGAGCTCCGTAGCGGCAGCGAATAGCCCCTCCTGGGTGGTGGGACGAGGGTTGAGACGGGCCAGGCGGCGCTTGAGGTTGCTCCAAAGGTTCTCAATGGGGTTGAGGCAAGGAGAGCAGGGAGGGTGAGGCAGGAAGCGCATGCCAAGTTGCTCTGCCTTGCCACGGGTGGCCTTGGCTGTGTGGACGACAGCGTTGTCCTCTACAACCCAGGGCAAGCCATAACCACGCCACTGAGTCTTGACACGCTTCCAGCAATCAAACAACTCCTTCTCAGTCACCTGGGTGCGATAGATGGCCGCATTGACTCCCTTGCGCTTGGAGGTCGACTGGGAGGTGTCAAACCACACCAGCTTCGACTTGCCGCCATACCAGATAGCCCCCCAGCACATAATCGACCCACAGCTCGATCTGAAGGTGTACTGGATGTACCTGAGTGTCAGCACTCTTCCACAGCATGTAGAACGTCAGGAAAGACACTCACCGCTCATTGGCACGGTCAGAACCGATGGGGCGCGTCACATATGCTCTGTGGAGCTGGTCAATGTAGAGAGGGACCTCGTCACAGAAGATCACCTTCCTCCACTCTTGGAAGAGTCGCTGCTGCTCAAGAGCATAAGCGAGACGCTTCTCCTTGTGAAGGGGGCTTAGATACGGCCGCACAAGAGCCACAAAGCGGCCATAACCAAGCTGGCGACGTGCACGGCGCAGAGTCATGAGAGAGAGGACAATGTCTCTGTCTGCAAGAGTGTCCAACACCTCACGATTGCTGGCGAAGGGCTGAGCCTCAAAGACCTCGTAGATCGCTCTGAGGTTGTCGGGAGTGAGCTTGGTGTGGCTGCGGGGGATGCGGATCCCCTGGACAGGGTTCAGAACAGCCAGAGCAGGTGGAATGAGAGCCTGGAGGCGAGCTAACATCACACAGTAACCCACAGTGCTCTTGGCGATGTTGTACTCCCAGGCGACAGAGGAATAGCTGCGGTAGCGAGCCAAGGACGCAATCTTGGCGCGGCGGCGAGGTGTGAGGCAAGGGCGAGGCATAGCTGCAAGTTCTGATGAGGTAGAGCTGTTGTGGAAGAGAAGTGGCACTCAAGGAGGCTTATATGCCACAAAGATGGACAGTCGGACGGACTCCGCTGCCGATATGCATGGTTTCGACTCAATTCTTGGATTTTCCAAAAGCCCAGCTTCGGAGCTTGATACATGAAAGATTTGGGGCAAGCACAGGCCTCGGTGGCTGAGATCTAGGGCGATAAGGAGGGTGGTGACATGCAGCTTTATTGTGGTGGTGTGGTGGCCAGTATGCACGGTGCGCTCTGCAGCTCCATTTGTCCGAGCTGCCAAGCATTCCTTTCGGCTCTACGCGGAGTTTCTAGGCATAAAGAGTACCGTTGCATGAGTTATGGATCAGAACATGAGCCACGGCGAGGTTGACGATGACGGGACCGTGCGCATCCGTTCGACTTAACCTGTGACCCTAGTTTAGCACTACAGTCAAAAGCGCACGCGGCCGGTGATTCTGGATCTGCAGCTCAGCGATCAGCGCACTCCGCATGGTCGTCGTTCTCAATCACGCTGGCGTGCGCGGTGCATTGTGCGGCGTGCGGGGAGGGGAAGAGGCGAGACCGGTCCTCACTGGGTGACCGCTGAGGGCACAGCCTCTCCTGGTTCGCCGGGCGATGTTATGGGGTAGGCGTGCTTGGAGAAGGGCGCTCGAAAGGAGTTCAGGAAGGGCGACGCCAAGGGGCCCGGCGATCACTCCCTCGTCAACTTCGCTTTGTCGTCCGCGTCCGCTGCTACTGCGCGGCAACCGCTTGCCGGGCATCCGGAGGCTCGAGTCCGGCGCGGTGCTCTCCTGCTCTCCTGCTGTCCGATCTTGCGCCCGAAACACATACAAGGGGCAACAAACGAGGCATAAAGGGCTCAAAGGTCGACAGTCGTAAGAGACGATCCGCAGATCTCGAATCCTCGCTGAGGCTGCCCCTGCCCTTGTTGCTGAGTGCCGATTCGCAGCAATCACGCCGGCCAGCCCAGCTATCCCCTTCTGGATCAGGAGCTGATGGGCGTGCAGGGGGCAACGTCATTGTCGGGCCAAAGGGCAACGACTTCGGGCGTACGGTGGTACGGGCGTTCGGTGTTGCCACCTCGCCTTACTCAACGGTTAACTGCGTCTTCGGTCTCGGACGTGATCGAAGAGATAGCAGCGATGGGATCAGACTCCGTCCACTGCAAGCTGCGAATGCACCTTGACACCGCACGCCTCGATTTCCAAATGTTATTCAGCATGATGCATAACCAGATCCTGGATGGGAGCCAAGATGCGAGAAGAGAGGGTGCGGATCATTCAGCGTCACGTCGTGAGGGGCGCGTGGCGGCAGAGGTATTTCTGCGCACCGCGCAGCGAACGGGGGCACAGGGCACAGGACGCGAGTCTCGCACGCAGAGCCGGCGATGCAGAGCCGCAGCACAGTACAAACCTCCTGCTGAGCGGCTCTTCATGCTCTGCAGACCATCATGCATCGTCTTGACGTCCGCCTTACCTCAAACTCTGTCCTGTGGCAGTCTGCGACTCAGAAATGCGGCGGATAAAGCAGGAAATTACTGAAAATCGAGCCTTCCCTATCGAATGCGGCTCGCTCGGCTAGCTCGTACCATCGAAAACGACAGAACAAGGGGGGCCAAACACGTTGCATGCGCGAGACCCAAAGGAACCCAGGCGCTTCGAGTGCCTCGTGCATGAGGCAAGGTCACACGCACGGTTCAACTGTGGAGCGCGACCTGTCGCCCGGCCGAACAGACGCACCGCTGCCCTCATCCCTCAGCCCCCAGAACCCACCTCGCGCTTCGACACGATCGAAGACAGCGTGCAGGGCGCGGCGTGCCGAGGTAGTGTCCGGAGCACCGACACACAGCGCCACAACCCACACCCCCACACGCGGCCACCGCCCCTGGTCCAGCCGTCAGCCGGCCTTGCCTGGCCATGATCCAGCCTTGCCGCGGCGGCCCGTCTGCTCTTCCCCTTCCCCTCTCTCCTCTCCAACCAGCCACCAGAGCGTATCACCGGAGCAGGTAGTCTCCTTAAGCTCGCCATCTGCGTTGCGTAAGAGCAAAGAGGCATCACATGCACTCAGCCGTCACACCAGTGTCAGATGGGCGATAAGTTGCCCCTATCCCATTGGGCAAGGGCACTGTCTTGGGACGTTGTCCTTAGAGTCGCTGGGCATCTGTCATTGTCCGTTGCTCCATTGTCCTTTGCTCCGAGGGTACTCCTTTGACCTCCTCTGCATCACTGTCCACCCCGAACGTGGTCGTGACGCCAACCTAACAATCTGTTGAACTTTGGTATAGCCCAGCCCGTGACCCCAGGAGGCAATGTGCGGGTCAGCCCGGCACAGTAAGCGGCGTGCAGGGGCTCACGGAGATAAAGGGCGAATCAGGAGACAAGGGTCAAGGGGTGGAGCAGGTGGTGGGATGGTGTAACGCGCGCATCGGGCGATCGCAATCATTCTCCATGCTCCAACTCCCGACGGCACGTCGGTGCGAGGTGTGACAGCGGTCCGAGCTCCAGGACACTGTGTGCTGTTGTGCGTCTGGGTCTGGGTCTCGTCAACACCGGGCGACGATGCTTAACACCGATGCAGATATGGGGAGCGGCGAGCGACAAGGGGCTGGATTGGTGGTCCGGGCTGACGACGCCAGAAGACATGAATGAGACAAGGAGGGGTGGAGTATCTCGGTATCTGTCCTGGCGCGTCGTACTTCCAGGCGCACGGCGGGCCCGTCAGACGACGGGCTCGAGTGCAACAAGGCTTGCAAGGCGTTGAGCGGCCGACTGGCAAGAATGTGATCGAGGCGACGAGGTGCCGGCAGCCGGTTCCCGGGCGCGACGCACACGGATCTGGGACCTGTTCTTCGATTGCCACGACGTCACTTACGGCTTGACCTTGGCTCACTGTCTTCGTCGGAATGCGGATTGGGGGAAGGTCCGGCACACGGACCGACTTACCGGAGCGTCTTTCCGTCACTCGGGGAACGAGAACAGGACGGAATACCGACACGAAGGCGGCACCGTCACGCTGCTAAGCAAGTCAAAGGGCCGGAGACGCAGCTGGCCCAGACTGCCGGGTTCGGAGATTCAGCTAAGTGCCCCAGATGCAGACCTCCTCTTCATCACGCAGTCCATCGCTCGCACCAGCGTGCAGCCATACTCTTCCTCATCGATTCAAACCTAGGACACATGTCCTTTCCCTCGTCGCCCTCCGTCACAGCCGTTGTGCCCCGCTGCAAGCAAAACCACTTGTCGCCAGCCTGTCGCGATCGCAAACTGCCAAGCAGTCGGCGCAAATACACTGCGCATCCTCTCTTCTCGGGCCCCCGACATCGACTGGGCGCTCCAGCTGCTCCGTCGTTGCTCCGTTGTCACGGTCGGTGGGCGGCTTCTGATAGCCCACCGAGATCATTGATGGGAGTCCAAGCTGCCAAGCCGTATGGGGAAGCATGCATTGCTCTCTCTTCTTGGACCTTCTCACGCGTCAGGCATTGCAACGCCTCCGTCATAGTTCCTTCGGTGTTCCGCGAGATGGCCCAACGTCGACAACTGCGGGAGGTTGCCAAGTCCGGTGCCTCGAGATGTAATCATGGCATGCAGGTGGTGACGCCGAAGACATGCACACTGATGCAGCCGAACGTCATTGTTTACTCTCCGACTCGTCATCAGTTGCCCGCCGCTCCTGAGTCCGGTACCAAGATCACAGGAGATAAGATGCTACCGGCGGTCTAAACAGACGGCGCATCCAGTTGCAACCAATGTCCGTGTCTTGCCCTCAGCTCGGCAGAGCTTTTATGTCTGTTGATCAGGTGGTCAGAGGTTAGTAACACGGACAGCGGACTCATGCCGCCGAAGTACCGCGCGCCCACGGAGTCGCCCCTGCCGTTGCCCGAACCCGTATCACTGGATGGATCTCTGCGCCATCGCTGCGACTGAGCCCAGAGTCCACTGAGCCCACCGAGCCCTCTGAGCGAATGCGTTCTGCCGACTTCGCCGTCCACACAAGCACCGTCCTCCGAGACACTGCCGTGATCTGTCGCAATCTCGTCTGTTGTTAGCAGTCGGTGTTGCAAGTGCGAGAAACTCGCAGCCACAGGGCATAGTGTGCCACTCCACCATTTTCTTCCGTCGAAACTGCCTCCACCGGAGCCTATGAGGGCACGCCGCTAACCACCTAGAAACCAGCTGCTCTACGGTCGCGCTTGCAAGAGACGCGCTGGGAAGAAGTGCGGCATGCGATCGAGCTGCTCGTCAGTTGCGTGCAGAAGTGCTCCTTGCTCTGCTCTAGTATGTAAATGAATCCATCCATCTCGTACAAACAGCCCCTACACAACGCGCTTAGGCGGCGTGCTTCTGCTTGCGGGTCTGGAGCTTCTTGAGGTAGAAGTCGAGCTCCTTGCCCTCAAGAATGTAACCGTCGGCGCGGCCGGACTGGCCAGGACGCGAGGTGATCATAGCGAGGAGACGACCGGTACGGAACTGCTGCTCGAGGTGGTTGTCGATCTTGGCGTCCTTCTTGCGCTCGGCAAGGATGCGCTGGACGTGGTTCGACTTCTTGCCCTCGTCGGCGGTGGCCTCAGCCTGGCCCTTCTTGGTGACGGGCTGGGCGTAGTGGGCCTCGTACCACTGACGGAAGGGGGTGGCGTCAACCTCAACGACGGCCGACTTGACGAGGGTCTGGGTACGGAGGAGCTCGTTGTTGGTCGAGTTGTAGCGCTAAAGTGGTCAGTGATGTTCTTCTTTGGTGATGTTGAAAAGGAAGGCCAGGCAGAATTTTCGGTCGCACGCGCATTCCCTCCACCAGTCACACCGTCTCTCGACACTGCCCTGCTCGCTCCACTGCTCGCTCCCAGCCTTCACCTCGCCTTCTCCGTCGCGTTCCATGTCCGGCCTGGTCCTTCCTTTTCGCGAATGTCTACTCACGACGTTCAGGAGACGAGTCTTGCGGGTGGTAGCCTCAGATCCCCAAGAGAAGTTGCCGGTGTCAAGACGGATAGCACGGTACTTGACGTTGCCACCACGGGTGCGGACGGTGTGGATGCGCTTGGTGGTGTCGAGCTTGGTCATAGCAGCCTGGCGGCCGAGCTCGAATTTTCTCTTCTTGCGGTAGTGCGCACGGCGGGCACCAGAGGCGCTGCGCTTGTGGCGGGAGTCCCTCGAGATACCCATTCTGCCTGTCAGTGGCTGCTTCTAGTCCAGCTCAATGTCGTCGGGAGGTACACTGGGTCGAATCGGAGACGTCGTCGCGATGTGTGAAGAGCAATTGTTGGTTGTGTGGAAATTTGTGCCCAAGGTTCGTTCTCCAGTCTGATTCTTCCACTCCAAATCGTTCGAAAGTGCGTGGTCGTCGCTGATCGTGTGGTCGTTGTCGTCGAGAGCGTCGCTGTGTCGTGTCCGTCGAGCCCAATGTACCTCCTACGCTGTTCAAGACCTACTTTGATAGTCGTACAGGTAGAAGTTGAACGGAACTCGCAACCAAGTCGACCACCGGACTGCAGCCAGCAGGCCAGATTGCTGGACGGGAGTATTTGGAGATTCGACGCCAGCTGCACGTGACTCGTCGGTGTTATGGACAATGTGGCGGCCAAAACCGCGGCGGTAAATCCGATAATTGCGATGCATCTCCCAGGACGGTCTACTTCCTAGTGATCGGTTCGTTCGGTGACCTCATCACCTCGATTGGCCAGGAATACTATGAAACCATACGGTCCTGAATAGTAAGCATTTGCTGCTTCACCACATCCCTCCCGACTTCCTTCACCATGCTTGTCGCCCTCGACTGTGCCATTGTCAGCCGCCTAGATCCTCGATGTTACCCCTACTCGTTCTCTCGATGATGGTCCGGCCAGCCGCTCTCCCTCGCCTGGGTTATCAGTCTTCCGCGCCGCCGTCGCCGTGTCTTTACTCGCTCATCTGGCGCCTGGCGAAGCTCTGCGCATGACCATCAATCCTCGTCGTAGATGCTCCCGGTAATGTCGACGTTCTAAGACTGCCTAGTCAGCACAGAGTGCTCGTTAGCTCACCTCGTCTGCGTCGCCCGAGGTGCCACCGACACCCTCGCCGGAGACGTTGACGTTACCAACGGCGCCGTTGACGTCCACTGCTGGTTCCTCGAAGACACGGTTAAGGCTAGCCGGGCACTCGGACTCATCGGCCTCACCGCTCTTCTAGCGGAGATAACAGCCGATCTCAGCGACGGTCCATTTGCGAGTGACCGGGCCGGCGGAGGCCATGTGCTCCAGCATGGGGGCGATGCCAGGCTCGCTGCGTGAGCGTTCGACGAGGTAAGGAAGAAGGAGTCGGAGCTTCTCCAGCTGGACCATGTCGACTTCGAGACCGGCCTGCGCCGCGGAGTTGCTCGCGAGCGATGCCTTGGGAGACTCACAGCATGCGGGGAAGGCGGCGCTGGATGCAACGGTGGCGCGGAGGTGGTTGATGACGATCTTCTGAACGTCAATGATGCGCTGCAGGCGCTGATTCTCGTCGAGTTGGTGCTGGGTGTTGTTGACGTTGTTCGTGCTCATCGTTGCTTCGTGGAGAGGATGATGGAATGGACGATGGAGAGAAGGTTATGTCGTCTTCCTCATCAATGGTCAACAACACCTAACCCGAGGGGCGCGGTGAACCGCTGCTAGTCCAGGAACCCCACTGTCTCACTCTCTCACCGAGCACAGTGGCGATGGAGCACTGGTGATAGCGACGTTGGCTCAACCGGAGACTCATTGATCCGCATGGGCTGGAGGAAAGCAGCGCTGCGCGGGAAGTCCACCCCTCCTCCTCTGAGGATATGCATTAAGAGCACCGGTATGCACTGCACTGAGTCATCTGGGCGAGCTCTGCTATGCATCTGTTTTGATCACTATGCATGGTGGTTGTCAGATACCTTCCCTCGCAGCCTCACATCCACGCCTGATCGGCCCCTCGCCCCTCGGCTGGATCGGCTACCATATCTATTCCCGGACATACGCTTGAACTCCATTGGCGGCCCACAGGGCCCGAGTAATGACCGCAATTGACCGCGCTAAGCGCTGGGCTGATGGGCTGGTTGTGCCCAGCCAGCCAGGCGAGCTGGGAGTGGAGGAGAATCGAGTCTGACATTTATCAGGTCTTCTTTATCAACAACTTCAACTCATCGGAATAATGGCCGACTTCAAGACCACGTTCATCGAGAAGGCGATCGACAGCGGGGTGCTGCTCTTCGGCGACTTCACGCTGAAGTCGGGCCGGTGAGTCACTCGGTGCGGAGCGGAGTGAAGCACAGCGCAGCGAGCGGAGCACTGCTGCTCCCCCTTTCATTCCTTCACTGCCCCCGTTTGCTCGATACGGCCGACATGTGTGACTGACGTCAAGCAAATCGCCCTACTTCTTCAACGCGGGCCTGCTCTACGACGGCCCCTTGCTCTCCGCCACGGCGGACGCCTTTGCGTCTCTGGTCCAGACCCTGCCCGAGTTCGACATCCTTTTCGGCCCGGCGTACAAGGGCATCCCCCTCGCTGCCATCACGACCGTCGCGCTCGCGAACAAGGGTGTGAACACCGTCTACACCTACAACAGGAAGGAGGCCAAGGACCACGGCGAGGGCGGCACGCTCGTCGGCGCGCCGCTCAAGGGCAAGCGCGTCGTCATCATTGACGACGTCATGACTGCCGGCACTGCCGTTCGCGAGTCTATCGCGACCATCAAGGCCGCCGGCGGCGAGCTCGTCGGTATTGTCCAGCTCCTCGATCGCCAGGAGCGCGGCAAGGGCGACACGAGCACGGTCGAGGAGGTCGAGAAGGAGTTCAGCGTGCCCGTCAAGCCCATTGTCGCCTTTGCCGACATTCTCGAGTACCTCAAGCGCAAGGGCGGGTTTGAGGCGCAGATCGAGAAGATGGAGGAGTACAGGAAGCAGTATGGCGTGCAGGCCAAGTCTGCCTAAGTAGACAGAGAGATGAACTGTGCACTGGGAGCAGGCGATGCGGTGCGGAGTCAGTTACTGCGGGGCGAGTCGCGACACACGCACACGTCACATCTCGCCGCGCTCGGTGTTCGGTGCTGGACTTTAGGGGTACAATTATGCATGAGTACAACACATTTTTGACAACTAGGCAGTGACGCCCTGCTGCGGGGGCGGGGGCGGGACGAGGCTGACGGGGCCCGGCTTTGACGCCATGCCGACGCGGACCGGCAGCTGGGGCTGGGGCCGGGGACGGGCCGCAAGCGCCTTGGTGAGTAAGTCACCCATGTTGAGCTGCTCGTACGTCGTCGTGCGCCAGACAGAGGGGAAGAACGTCTGGGCGGGGCGGGGGCGGGACGGGGCCGGTGCCGCGGCGGCTGGCGCAGTGCCCTTCGGCGCCGGCGGCGCAGTGGGAGGAAGAGTGAACCCGTTCCCGAGTGCTGAGGAGACATTCTTGACCCGGTCGCCGCAGATGCGCGTCGCGCGGATGAGCTCCTCCATCTCGCGCGCGCCGTCTTCGTCGAAACGAAGCCCGTCCTCGTCTGCCAGCGCGCGGCGCTTCTTCTGCGCCGTCACCGCCTTGAGCGCGAGCTTGTTGCCCTCCTTCTTCGGAGCAGGCTCCTTGAAGTTGGGGTTGTGCGTGCGCTGCCACTCTATGTACAGCTCGTCGTACGGGCGCGTACGGCCCTGCACGGCACGCTTCGCGCCGACTGTGTGCGTCTTGCACGTGAGCGAACGCGAACAGGGCAGACCCTTGTCGTTGATGACACCGCACTGCCGGTCGTAGTCCAGGGGGTTGAGCGCTAAGCATAAGTACCGGTTCACAACTCGCCCACTTACCCCTCTGCCTCTTGCGCTCCGCGATCGCGGCCCGCTCCTGCTCCTTGGCGGCGCGCTTCCGCAGCCTCTCCCGCTCCTTGAGGAGCTTTTTGATCTCGCTCTTCTTCAGACCCTTGACGCTCGTGAGGTCCTCGTCGTCAATGTCCTCGAGCATGCGCTGGCGCTTGAGCTTGGACGGCGACGCGTCCGACTCGCCTGCACGTTAGACGACCCCGTGTTCTGTCTCAAGCAGAAAAGAAGGCTTCTCGTAATGGATGCACGGGACAATCCCATGTTCGGCGATACCCGCCCAACACCAGCACCACCACAACGATCAGAGCGATCCACTTACCCTCGCTGGCCCGACGCTTCTTGCCGTCCACACGCTTGTCGCCCTTGACCTTTTTGGCAAGGAGCGGCGTGCCGTCCAGGACGTGGGAGCAGATGCCTGATGTCAGCGTGACATAATCGAAGATTGGAGTGGGTTTGGGCGCCCGTGTCCGTGTGGTGGCGGAGAGAGGAAGTGCAAACGGCCGCCAAGACGCATCCCAGCGACTCATCGATGCTCGCCAGCGCCCCGGGACGCTTCCACAGCGCCATGGAGGGGTGGATGCACGACCACAGCCCCAGAAGTGGTGTGTACGTGATGCGCCACAGTTCGCCACACGACAATGTAGCGTTCGCCACCAGGGGAAAACTCACGTTTATGGTCCGCGGAAGCCCATTCCAGCACGGTGCGGCTGCAGCGGGGGCAGCGGACGAGGCTGCGGCCCGGCTCGAACTGCTCGCCGTCAACGGGCTGCGCACCATACATGTGCATGTCCCTCTCGGGGAGGAACTCGCCAGGCGGGCGCGGGAACGGACCCGGCGCATCCTCCGAGGGCGGCGGAGAAGTCTCAAACGAGAACGCCGGGCGGTCCGGCGACGAGCGCGCGCGCAGCTTGAGCATCGTGACTTTGATGAAGACTCGGGGCTAGCTTGGGGGCTAGCTCTCCACTGTTGTCGTCAAATTGGGCGGTGGGTGGGTGGAGTAGCGATCGAGGAACCAACAAGCGGGTCCTCTGCGACAACACGAGAGGAGAGAGGTGCCTGCAGGAAGGGGAGAGGGGAGGGGTAGCTCTGAAAAGGAGCGGGGGGACAGCAGCGGGGCGGATCGACCAACACGAGCTTGTTCGGTCAGTTGGGTTGTGCTCCGTGTTGAGAGATGAGCAGAGTGACGACCTGGCTCTGGAGGAACCGGTGGCGGCGACGGCGGCGATCGTTAGGGGTTTCGAGTGTGACACCTAATTTCCGGATGGTGTTATCAGGTCATGTCTGTATCACTCTCGGCTCAATCTCGCCCTTGTTTTACCCTTCTGACCCTTCCGCCGCGAAGCCGTTGCCGGCCCGTGCCTGGGCCTCCACCGACTGCTCCGAACCTCCGTCTTCACCTCGCCATGTGCTTTCTGGCATCCGTGCGAGCGCCAACAGCCTACAAGGATGCTATGTCAGTGGCAGTCTCCATGTTCGGAGCTGCCCATCCCTTGCTACGACCCAGCTGAGGGCCCAGTGAGCTCCCCGGGGCTACAATCGCAAAGAAGACGGAATGCTGTGTGCGACAGTGCCCGTTATGCCCGCTTCGTTTTGTCTCTGGGGCAGTGAGACTGTTGCAATTGTTCTCGAGGGATCAGAGTCAGCATCAGCGTCCTGACAACCTGATGTGCGTTGATGTGCTGATGTGCATGTGCCGGCGGTTGCAAGGGGTTGCTGCCTCTTGTTGTTGAGGATGTGACGGTCTAGGCGAGACAGAGGGGAGGCACGGAGATAGAGGGGGAGTCCGTGTTCGCCGGAATTGATTCCAGCCATGAGCCGCCACCTCCCGGGGTGCAGTGATCGGGCAGCCCCGGTTCGGACAAGGCTGGCAGGCTGGCAGGCTGGCTGGCTGGCAGGCTGGCTGGCTGGCTGGCTGAGGAGGCTCATCCCAAGGAACGCGCACGTCAGATTCACCAGATTCAAAGCGAGACGCGACCCAATTCTGTCCCGTAGCACAGGTTGTGAACTTTACGACGTCCCTAGTCATGCTTGAACAAATTTCTGTACTTCAGTCGCTCACTACTGGATCCGCTGTCCGTATCTACACCGGTCTCAGCGCAGATCTGGCCACCGAGTACGGGGTACATGACAGATGCACTGCTTCCAAGTGGGCAGAGGGGCAGAGATCGGGACCGAGCCGCGGGTTCGCAAGGGGCGACAGAATGAGGCGGCAAGGGCCTCTACTTACTGACATGTGCCTTGAACCGTCAAGCGGCGCGTTGGTCGGGTCCTGCGCACTCTGCGTGCAGCGTGACGGTCGACGGACTCTATGCTCAATCCCAAGCCCCTTATTTATCCCGTTTCATCGCCTTTCCCAGTCTCCCCTCCCTCCCTTCTCTTTCACACATTCTCTTCGCTTTCTTCTCTTCCTTTACTACCTTCTTCACCGCCCCTTACTCCAAGCTACACCATGCTCGTCGCTTCTGCTCTCGCCGGCCTCGCCATGGCCTCCTCCGCCTCGGGTACGCTTACCACGTAGGACATAGCTAACGACCCAGCCGCCCTCGTCATCACCTACCCCCACGCCGGCGCGACCTGGTTCACGAACGGCAGTGTCACTCTCAACTTCACCGGCGGCGAGGCCGACCCCCAGCACTGGACTGTCCTCCTTACGAACGAGGACGCCGAGCTGCTCTCTGGCCCCCAGCAGATCCTGCAGCAGCTGAACCAGACCCACGGCTTTGTCGACATCCTCCTCCCCCAGGTCCGCGAGGGCGACGGCTACGTCGTCCAGTTCGCCAACGAGACGAACCAGACCGACATTTTCGCCAAGTCCGAGGCCTTCCGCATCGAGAACGGAAAGCTCCCCAACACCACCACTGGCTCGGCCGCGCCCTCCTCCACCTCGAGCAGCGTCCACGTCCCCGTCGGCACCAAGACCTCGACCTCGAGCGGAAACCCCTTCGCGTCCTCGGCCGCAGCTGACACGACCAAGTCGGCCGCTGGCGCCATCGCCCCCGCCGTCGGCGGCGCTGCTGCCGTCGCCGCCGCCGTCCTTGCTCTCTTCTAAGCGAGCAACGGAGCCTGAGACGCGCAGCGCGTAGCGTACTGTTGATGCCGGATCCCGCCGCACCCGATCTTGCCCTTGCGCAGACCGTCTCGCTCGCACCGACAAACGACACAGGACACCACACAAAGGACTCTCGCCCAGTGTGTGACCCGCGCTATACCTTTCGAGCCTCAAAACAAACATCCATCTTGTGCACTACGACCACTCCTTATAACTTACCTCTCTCTCTCTCTCTCTGTTGCTACGTTGATACTTAAGAACTTAGTCCTTGCCTGACCCGTTTGACCGTTTCTGTGAACAATGGGAATTCTATGCACTCCTCGTCATGGCGCCGGAGGTTGGAGCGTGCAGCATGTGCAGCATGAGGACAGAGTGTAATGAGGGGAGCGTGATCCGTGCGCTGGATGACGCAACGACGGTCTGACGCGACGGACACTCGACACACTGACTGCGGTGGCTGACGCGCTGACGCAGAGATGCGTGCGCGTCAGTGTGCTAGCAATGCTTTCTGAGTGGTATGCGCAGCATCTGACGGACCGTCCAGAACACACACGCAGGCACAGTATCAACACACCCGCCCGCCTTCGGCGGTCGGCCCCACGTAGTGTAACATTGCTTCATAACCCGCCTGTCTACAAAATCTACTGCGCACTATACGCCTACTGGTCCTCTGCGTCGTACGCCTCGTTCTTCTTGATGTAAACCATGCCCTCGAGCGTGTTCGAGTAAGGGAAGTACTCGTTGGTTCCGAGCTCGGCGCGCTCGGTGGTGCCGATTCGGACCGGGGTCTGGTGCGTCTGGAACCCAGAGATGCCCGAGCGCGTGCCCGCGAGACCGATGGTGTTCACGGCCTGGCCGACGCGCACAGTGACGTCCTTCTCCTTGTTGTCCTCGTCGAGGGTGATGAGGAACTGCGGGAACATGGCGAGCGCGAGCCAGTACAGCTGCCAGTGGTGCTTGGCGAGGACAAACTTGCGCGCATTCGTGAAGGACACGAGCAGCGAGAGCAGGCCAGCGATCGCGTTGCCCGAGAGGATCTGCCGGTCGTGGAAGAACGGGTTGATCCCGATCGTGCCCTTGCCCATGTGCACGAAGCCCTGCGCGATGCGCACCATGAACAGGCAGTCGGGCTCCTTGGCGTAGTACGACGCGAGGCCGCGGAGCATCTGCGCCAGACGCGCGTTGTTCGTGCCCGCGCCGACGAGACCCATGGCCAGGATCGCGTTGACGGCGACGTCCAGGTCGCTGTCGTGCGAGTACTTGGACAGCGTGTCGAGGATCGTGAGCTGCGGGTTGGACGCGGAGATGAGCGCGAGAGCGAGCGGCACCGCTCGTCGGATGACAGGGTCGCCGTACGTCATCAGGTGCTGGAACTGGCGCAGGGCCATCTCGGCACCGACGTCCTCGCCCATCGCAATAAGCGCGATACCGATAACGGCCATGGCCTGATGCCTCATGTCGGCCGCCTTCTTCTCCTCCTTCTCCTCGTCGTCCTCCTTGTCCTCGGACGAGGCGGCGTTGGCGTTCGCGTTCGCGCTGCCCGGCGTGGGGAAGGCGGCAGCGGGACTGGCAGCGTCCATGGTGACGTCGCCGTCCTTGCTCTCCTTGGCCTCCTCGCCGTCCTTCTCGTCCTTGTCCTCGGCGTCTCCCTTGCCCTTACCCTTCGAGTTGGCGTGCTCAGCGCACAGGTGCAGCATCGACTGAATCTTGAGCACGTTTCCGGTGGCGGCGTATGAGCAGACCTCAACAAGAATCTCGGCGGAGCGCGCGACCGGGTGCTCAATGACCTTGAGCGTCTCGAGGGTGGCGTCGGCGGCGTCCTGTCGTCCGAGGAAGATGAGACCGAGGGCGAGAGCGAAGAAGATGGCCCACTCCGAGTCGAGCTGCGCGTCCTCGCGCTCCATGAGCGACTGCAGGATGATGCTGGCGACGTCGCCGTTACCTGATCCGACGTAAACAAATGCCATGGCGAGGGCGGCGTTGGCAGCGACATCCATCGACGACGACTCGTCGGCGACGTAGGGAGCAAGAAGCTCGACGAGGTAGTGGCGCTCGGAGCCCGCGTACGCCATGCCGAGGCCATTGATGGCGGCGATCTTGATTTCGGGGCTGGGGTTGTCGACGTTGTCCTGGAGAAGAGCAAAGGCCATGTCGGGTTGGGGGCGAATGTTGGCACAGATGATACCGATCGCAAGGTAGGCACCAGCCTTGATGTGCTCCTCCTCCGAGTAGGTGTAGTTGTCAATGTGGTTGATACCACCCTCGTGGTCCCAGATCAAGCTCATACCCGAAGAGGCAGCCGCGCTCATCATACCGACGTCCTTGTTCTTGTAGATGAAGTTGGCCGACGGCTCCGGCGGGTTGACGATCATCTTCTCGTTTCCGAAACCGGCGTTGACGAAGGCGTTGACAAACGTCGAGGCGAGGTTGTCGCGCGCCGAGTTGTAGTGGACACTTGACGAAGTCTCGAGGTGAGACTTGTAAATGTCCTCGGGAGTGCGCGGCTCCTCAACACCGACAGCCTTTCCGAACGTGCGGAAGTAGCTGGACAGGTTGCTGTTACCGAGGCACTCGGTGAGCTCAGTGCTGAGCTCGGGAGGGGGCGGTCCCCACTCGTCTCCCTCCTCTGTCTCAGGCTCCATGGTATCGAGCGTCTGGACCCAATGGTTGGGAATGTTGGCACGGGCAATGATAAAGGCAAGCTGCTTCTTCATCACGGGGTTGGCGGCAGCCTCGAAATACTTGCGAACGAGCTTGCGGTCGTGCAGGCGGATCGCAATGGCGAGGGCCTCCGGGAGGCGGTCGTGCTTGGCGTAGATGGCGGCAGCGGTGCGGAGGAAACGCTCATCGTCGGGAGGGAGGAGGAGCGGAACCATGCTGACCATGTACTGGCAGACACGGGGGTAGGCGTTGACGTCGACCTTGTCGCCGAGGACCTCGATGCACTCGAGCTCGAGACACAGGTCGACGGCGTCAGCCTCGGCATTGTGCTTGAGGAAGAAGTCGACGAGCTCGAGACCGAGCGATCGGAGCTGCTCCACGCTGTACTGCCGCCTGGGGTCCTTCTCCTCCTCGGTCGTGGCCTCTCCGTTCGTCTGCTTCTCGCCGTTGGCGGGCGCGGGCGCGGCCGCCTCTTCCTCCGGGTTCTCGATGAGCGCGGTGTACTCCTCTCCGAGCTCGGCGGCGAGATGGCGGACGTACTCGTGTCCCCACGAGCCGGGCTTCTCCTCGGACTCAGAGATCAGGCGGTAGTACAGGGTGTCACGCTTGCCGTTGTCCGAGTACGTCATGGCAAGGACGGAAAGGATGGAGGCGAGGAGCGCACGTTGCTCCTTCAGCTCCTTCGGCCAGCTCTCGCGGATCTGGCCGAGCTCCTCGTAGTGTGGTCGCAGGAACTTGAGCGGCTTCGGAACGCTGGTCATCGACGACGTCGAGGTACGGATCAGCGTGCGCAGCGACTCGAGGGCGGGGAGGTAGAGATTCGTGTCCGACTCCTGGTTTGTCAGCTCGCCTTCTCAAAACTCTAGCTTACCTTGAGACGCTCGACAAGCATCTCGAGCTCAGTCTTGAGCTGGAGGTCTTCCTCGGACTGTCTGTCAGCAATGATGTAATACGGCACACGCTGAGCTGCGCGATGCGCGCACCGAGCTCGACTCACAATCTCCGGCTCCTCCTTCTCGTCTTGGCGCTGCTTTCCCTTGTCGTGCTTCGGCGTGAGGTCCTCCTCCTTCTCTGGGTCCTTGGAGGTGACCATGATGTCGACAGCGTTGGGGTCCTTGCCGTCCATCGTGCAGGATTACCGTCTGGCGGTGGTCGAGTGTGCGAAAGGCGGGAAAAAGAAGGTAGATGTAATTCTCAGAGTGACCCTTGCCTGCCACTTATCAGCGTCGTGATGCGGACTGCAGTCGAAAGGTAAAGGTCGGAGAACTGTGAGAATACGGTGGATGATGGCCCGAATCCGATGAGCAAGCGAGCGGAGGGAGCGACGCGCGGTCATCGATGACTGCATCGACCACGTGGCAGACCAGGAGGCAACCGGGGTTAAGCCCGCTGAGGCTCTGTGGCGGATGACGGTGGTGTTGCTAGTAGGGGAAGGGCAGTGACTCTAATGCATGCAAGGTCATGAATAGTGAGGGATGAGAGAGAAGCTTATATGCATGCATAGCAGTGTGCCATAATTTCCTAAGGAGAGAGGTGCATGTGTGCATGGTTGTCCTAGCTTGGGCACACGCAAATGGCCCTTGTACCAAGTCAACAGCACGAGTGGCGCCCAGGTCCCCCACAGCTACAGCTTCGCCTTCGGTCTCGCAACGGCCGCGCGATACGCTGCGCTGGCAGCAGCGTGTTCTTCCTGCTTGCGGTGCAGCCAGCTCACAGTCGTGTCTTAATCCCGGGCTAACCTTACCAGCGCAGTCGCACACTCTGTCTCTGCGGAAATCGCCCCACACAGAGCTCCATAAGAAGTGTGGGGGAAATGCCGCTGACTCGTGAAGCTTGCCAGTCAGCCATTGAAGTCTGTCCGGGGATCAGGTATAACTGGCCGTCTCAAGTCAGCTGGAAGACCGTTCAGTCTGTCGGTAGCGGCCTGTAGCTTCGACGTCTTGATCATGATGTTCTGCGCTTTGCGGTACACGCCTGTGGTGTGAGCAATGAGCAGCTAACAAGGGCACGCACCACGCCACCGACACATAGGCATGTCAAAGCGCACTCCTTGTGGTTGCGGGGTGAAGGGACGCGGGTCAAGGGAGGAATGCGGAGCATGGGGTGTGTGAGTGACATAGGTTGTCGATGGTCATCGACAGCTGCGGCATGCCTGGCTCTCTCGAGCTTTATCGGCGACAGTGGATCACGTTCTTCTGAATACACGACGCTAATGTGAGATCTGATGCGTTTGCGCTAGGTCAGGATAAACTCGCCGCCACCTTGGCATTCGTCAAGAGGTGAAACTCCACTGGCGCCACTCAGCTTCCGCCGGAGCCACTCGCGTTTGCCCGGTAGCCCCTGCATTCGCTGAAGTATACTCTGCGGATTCTCTATGATGCTCTATTTCAACGAAGTTCGGCCAGACCAGCACAACGTTGCACAACGGTGCACACACTAGCGTGAGATCCGTGGCTTTCTGGATGAAACTGCTTTGTGATGTTGTTTCGCCGCGGCTGCCTCAAAGTCGTGAAACGCCGCTCATGCCGGGCTCTGAACGTCACGAACACAATGATGTTCCTCGTTCTGCCAGAAGTGTAATGCTAGCTTCGACCTCAGACAAGTTCCGCAGGAGGCTGATGTTCGACCAGAGCGCCACTGCTCCCATGTTAGCTTATTCGCCACCTTACAGCGATTGGTATATGAGCGATGGGATGCGACAAAGTCGGGGCGAAGCCTATCCGAGTCTACGGCAGTGTCCTGCTCTCACAGGTACTGCCACCTCATGCGCGGCGCGCGGCGACCGACTCGACGAGATACCCTGCTGCCTCTTTCGTCGTAAGTTCCCAGCATACGGCCTCCCCCGTTAAACGAGTATGCGGATGCGAAGAGGGGGCTTCGTGAGGTCGCGGCGCGGCCGACGGCGAAACTGTAACTTTAGTTTCCGTGCCATGAGATGACCAGGCCGGAGTAGAACTGCATTCCGCTCCGCTCGATCAGTGGAGCAGTATGGAGCAGTGATACGGGTCACCAGTCAGTGCTCCAAGTAGCCCAGTTAGCGATTAATGTATCAGAATTACATATGATAACCATTACGATCCGTCTATACTCCCTAAAGCTTACTTGGTCTTCTCCGTCTCATTGATGATGGGCTCGCCAGCCTTAGCGAGCTCCTCCTTGTACCAGCTCGTCCAGCGCTCGAGTCCGTCCACGACGCCCACAATGGGCGTGTAGCCCAGGAGTCTCCTTGCCCTCTCCGAGTCATAGTACCTCTGCTGCGTCGCAAAGGTGACGCGGAAGCGCGTGAATCCGGGCTCCTTTCCAGTGAGCTTAGAGAAGATCTCGGCGAGCGTGGCCAGAATCAAGCCGAGCGCGGTGGGGAGCACAATGGTGTAAGGCGGGATGTGGCCGAGCTCGCGCCAGACGGCGCGCGTCCAGTCCCAGAACGCGACAGGCTCGCAGTTGTTGATGAAGAACGCCTGGCCCGCGACCTTGGCTCCCGGGGCGGTGCCGTCGTCGTTGTCCGTGTCGGCGAGCTCGGCGAATTGGTCCATGCGCGACCGAAGGACGGGACGCAGGTCCGACGGGTCGACCTCATCGCTCTCGAAACGCGCCGCGCAGACCTGGTCCTCAGGCGTCGGGTTCACCTTGGGTCCGAGGGGGTGCGCCTTGGACGTCGGGATGCGGTGGTGTCCTAGGCTGAGGTCGACGTCCGGCAGAGGCAGATGAAGGCCCTCGACGGGGTAGGTCGTGTCGAGCTTGTCGGCGGCAAGGAGATGCGCGTGAGCGACGTTGCCAACGTAAGTCCAGTCGAAGAGGTTTTCGTTCGACCCGATCTGGAACTTGGTCTGGCCGTTCTTGACCACCGAGTAGAAGCCAGAGATCGCCTGCCGGTCGCCAGGGCCGAAGATGCCACTCGGCCTCAGGGCGCAGGTCAGCAGCTCGTCACCGTTCGCCTCCAACACCAGCGCCTCGGCCTTAGCCTTTGTCTCATTGTAGGCGTCGAGAGCGACCTTCGGGTACTTGATGCGCTCGTCCGCGTTGATCAAGTTCTCCTTTCCGCTGTAGATCACGCCGGCAGAAGAGGTGTACACCAGCTTCGGGACGCCGGCGGCCCTGCACGCCTCAATCACGATTTTCGTGCCCTCCACGTTCACCTTCTCGTACACTTCCCGTCCGAGGCCGTGGGGAGGCGACGCCGTGTGGATCACAATCTTGGCGTTTGACTGGGGTTAGTTCCGAACAGAACGACCACAGCTGCGCGTTGCGTTCACACACCTTCCTGATAGCGTCCGAGACATCCTCAACCTTCGTAATGTCGCCAGTGTAGAAGTTGATGTTGCTGTTGTCAGCTATCGGTCGACAAGCTCCAACAGCGGGTCACACTCACTCATCGAAATGCCTCTGGACAATGTCGAAGACCGAGACGTTCTTCTCGCCACGACCAACGAGGGCCTCAACGATGTGTCGTCCGAGGAAGCCGCATCCTCCGATGACGAGGTAGCTCTCCTGGGTGGGAGGCGAGAGAGACATGGTGAGCTGCCGGGGAAGGGACAGTCGGGGAAAAGCCGGGAGATAGGTGGTGGTGGTGGTGGGCGGTGGTCTGTGTTAACGCTTGTTGTATGCACGCGGGCAAAATGGAATGCTGTCAGGCGATGATGACAGCGGTAAGCGTGTTAATGGAAGACCGTTTTGGTTGATGGAGGACGAAGAAGAAGCTGAGGAAAGGAGATGTGGGAAAGAGAATGTAGAGGGTAACCGCCGGGCCGTTGATGCCAGGTTGCAGGCTGGGCTGTCAGTCAGGGCAAAGCCACCCTACGCGTCGAACGATCTCACGCCTACCGATACCACCGCCGAGGATGCCTCCGCTTTACTCAGCCGCAATCTTTCGGCGACTTTTGCTTCAACCTGCCAGCCAGTCGCTTGCATAACTATATATGCCGACTGGCTATTCCTGTTGTGGATAGGTATACGATCAACATGCATTGATATACAAGGCTCCTACAGCGTACGTCCATCGGTGATACACCCTCCTACTCCTCCCTGAGGCACCGGCCATCTACCATCCGTCCCCCAGCCTCGGTACAGCGACAACTTCCACGCTTCCTCGCAGCTCCGCCAGGCCGTCTGCGACCGGCAGCAGGCGCCGAGGAGTTCACATCCTCTGCCGCGTCCAGTCCTGGCCACCGTTCCATCACGTGCGGCTCTAGCAACCCGTCTACGGCGTGACAGGGGGGGCGGCGTCGCCCGACGGCCAAATCTTGAACAGCAGCCACAGCAGCACAAATGCTCCGACAATATACGCGATCAGCCGGTATTGCCTCATCGTCGAGGACGAGGCCATTGATCGAGAGTGGTGGCGCGATGTCGAGAAGAGCGAGTTGGCAAAGTTGGTGAACGTGTTGGACTGCTCGTCAGCTGCCTGCTCTGCCGCCTTAAGGTTGGACATCGCCTCCGCTGTCCTGTGCACAGCGTCCAACACTTAATAGGTGTGGGTGACGTAGCTGCACATCGGCAACAGCAATGCCTACTGGCGAGATGTGCACACGGTTGGTCGGTGCACGGTCATCGTGGAATCGAGAAAACTTACCGTCTGGCCGAGCTGCGGAAGTTAGCTTGAAGGTCGCTCGGCAGCAGGTTAGGTACTCACTTGGTCATTTTGTCTGTTTGCGTCGTCGAGGATGTCGATCGTGACCTGCAGGTTAGCTATAGTCGGACTAGAAGACTGAGCAGTAATGGCACTTCAGGTCACTCGACGTCACCACCTATACCGCCTTCCCTGTCCAACACGTACATGACGGAGCGCCTTGATCTTTCCGTGGAGCGAGTTGAGCTCTGCCTCGTTCTGGTTCTCGAGCGTCTGATCCGTCTGACTACGGCTGCTCGTTAGCGAGAGGTACTAAGGGCCACGCACCTCATGGTGATCTCAGTTTACAGGAAGTTTACGAGTGGCAAATGCGAGATTGGAGCTGGGAGTCGGGGTAGCGAAGGATCGTGCAGCGTCGCCGAGAGCGGGTGGGTATGACGGGGATGACAGAAACGAGAGAGGTGCTTGGAGTCGACGACGGGTGGGGACAGATGGATGAATGCAAGATGGCGATAATGTTGGGGTCCACGAGACGACCAAGACGTGAGCCGTGATCCATCCGGCGTGGGTCAGGCGGCGGCGCGGCGAACCGTGGACCGGCCTCCACCGCAGCCTGCAGCCGAGTCTAATTCATCGACCCCTCTCGTAATAAACGGGCCCCGCCCAGACCGTTGTTTCTAATCCGCATCGTCGACCTGGCGCTCTGCCCGCCGGCCAAGCTGATGCTTACGCCCAGATGTTTGCGCAAGTCTGCGTCAAAGCTTAGACAGAAGACTAATCTCGGATCTGTTCTATATTGATACATGCAATCTACGACGAGTGGTCCCTGTTAAGGAGGAGGAACGCGCCTACCGTGCCCAGCAGCGCATATTTCAGTTGCGGGAAGTCGTTCTGGTTATCGTTAGCTGGGCTTCACGTGCGCGTAGCTTGAGGCCCGTAGTCTTTCTTCTGCGGTGGATGGGACCAGGCGGCTTCACACTCACCATAGCAATGGTAACGTATCCGAGGTACGGCAGGAATCTGTTGTCAATCAGAGTCTTACTGAGATCATCATGTAGACAAGCGCCTACAAGATATTACTCACCCGACCACCTTGCCGACGATCTGGCGCGAGTCGAGCCACTGCGGGCCCTTGTACAGGAAAAAGTCGTCCGTAGGATTGTTGTCGCCCTTCGTGAGGAGGAGCTGGGTTGTGTTGCTGGAGGTCAGCTAGGGAAAGAACGATGCAGCAGGTACACTCACGAGGTGTGCGACTCGATGACACGGTGAACAATGGGAGTGCCAAGCGGGTCTCCGGGCCTGAATGTCAGCTGGACTCCGTAGATTAGGGCTGCCTGCGCTTGTTTCGAACGAGTGGAGCCACATGGTCAGCCATCAGCGACTTACACCTTGTACACGGTGATGTCTCCGATGTCGTACCGCGCGTCCTGAGGGTTCATCAGGAAGAGAATGTCGCCGCGGTAGAAGGCAGGCTCCATTGAGCCACTGATGTTAGTTTCGCGAAACTACGCAGGTAACTCACGAGAGCACGACGACGATAGGCGACTCCGAGTTGGTGACAAGACACAGGGCCTTCCACATGACGAGACCCGAGGCGACGACATTGAGGAAGTTGAGGAGCTGGAAGAGGACCTGTTGGGTGTTAGAGCAAGATCTCCTTGTGATAACACGAGGGAGGACGCCACATGATCATTGTCGCTGTTGCTAATCGTCGGCGCGAGGGGACGACTCACTCCGTGGACTCCGAGCTTGCGGATTTTGGCGATCTCCTCTCCGAACATGATGATGCAAGGAGGCTGGGAGAGTTAGGATTGAGGAACGTGGACTTGGCTGAGGATAAAGACTGTTGGCGGATTCGGATCTTTGGTTGTTGTCGTGCGTGGTCGATCTCAAACGTGGCTGGACCCTCATCCCGTTGGCCCCGGACGGTGACACCACCGAGGGCGACCTCCACCCTCCACCTCGACGTTGACGTTGTGCAGTTGCGACGGTGGACGCGACAGCCGCTCAGCCAGCCAATGCGTGCACGTGGTTCCGCTTAGTTCACCCGCCCCGTTAAGGTTCGCTTCCCCTGTCTCATTGTGGCCAGGACCCCGACTCAGTCGCAAAGTCGTGTCTAAGTGCGACGGCATCACACTCCCGAGCTTCCATACGCCTTGAGCCTCTGCATGACAACACCTCGTCTCATCTCTAGGCTCGCAAGATCATCTCTCCAGCTCCGCTTTTATTCCGACAAGCCGAACAAGCCTAAAATGCCCCTCAACACCGAAGAGGCCCTCAAGTCGGGCCAGATGACCCCCGGCACCATCGCCAAGCAGCTGTCCCAGCTCGACCTTCCCGCGCCCTCCAACCTGCAGCTGAACGACGAACCGAAGAGCGCCAACAGCGTGCGCTCCAACGATTCGGCGGACCTGAGCGAGCGCCTCTCCCATCTCAACCTGCCTGAGCCCGAGGCGCTGAGCCGCGCGAACGCGCACCGCCGCTCCGAAAGCCAGTCCCAGGACCTCGCCGAGAAGCTGTCCAAGATGCAGCTGCCCCAACCCGAGCGCATCTACGGTCCCGACGACTCGCAGTCCGCCCAGGCGGCCGGGAGCAAGAAGGGCGTTTCGGCTGAGGACTGGGCCAAGGTCAAGCTCGACAACGAGGTGCCTGAGGCGGTCCGTAGCCCGACCGACCCCCGCTTCCAGCGCAACGTCCAGAGCCCCCCGCCCAAGGCTGCTGCTGCCGCCTCGACCTCCACTCCTGCCGCTGCTTCGGGAACGTCGACGTCCAAGTCGGCCGGCGGCGCCGCCAAGGAGCAGAAGATCACGCCCTTTGACGTGCAGGGTGGTGTTGACGCGGACGGCAAGGAGATCGGAATGTAAGTTATCCAGCGTTAGCGTAGTAACTGACTCTCAGTGACTACGACAAGCTCGCGAAGCGCTTCGGTGCTACGCCGATCTCGCAGGAGCTGCTCGACCGTTTCGAGCGCGTGACCGGCCACAAGCCGCACCCGCTGATGCGCCGCGGCACGTTCTACACGCACCGCGACTTTGACAAGATCCTCGACTTGTACGAGGCGGGTAAGCCGTTCTACCTGTACACTGGCCGCGGACCGTCGTCGGACAGCATGCACATGGGACACCTGATTCCGTTCCTGTTCACGGCGTGGCTGCAGGAGGTGTTCGGGTGCGTGTGCGTGATCCAGGTGACGGACGACGAGAAGTACCTGCTGGACCGAGACGCGAAGAAGCAGCAGGCGCTCATCAAGAAGAACCCGCAGGACAAGCGGTCCCCGTACTGGATCCTGGACAAGTACTTTGAGATGGGCCAGGCGAACATTGCCGACATTATCGCGTGCGGCTTCGACAAGGAGAAGACGTTCATCTTCTCGGACCTCAACTACATCTCCAAGGCGTTCTACCGCAACGTCGTCCTCATGGCCAAGACCATGACGGTGACGCAGTCCAAGGGCGTCTTCGGCTTCCAGGACAGCGATAACGTAGGCATGCTCCACTTCGCGGCCGTGCAGAGCACGCCGTCGTTCGCCAACTCGTTCCCGCACATCTTCGGCGAGCGGACCGACATCCCCTGCCTGATCCCGTGTGCGATCGACCAGGACCCTTACTTCCTCGTCTGCCGCGATGCGGCCGACAGGCTGAAGTACAAGAAGCCGGCGCTGCTGCACGCCAAGTTCCTTCCCGCGCTCCAGGGCGCCGGCACCAAGATGTCCGCCTCCAACCCCAACTCGAACATCACGCTGACCGACGCCCCGAACGTGATCAAGAACAAGATCAGGAAGCACGCCTTCTCGGGCGGTGGCGCGACGCAGGAGCTGCACCAGCAGAACGGCGGAAACCCCGACGTCGACATCGCGTACCTCTACCTGTCGTACTTTGAGGACGACGACTCCAAGATGCAGCACCTCGCCGACGAGTACCGTGCCGGCCGTCTGTCGACGGTCCAGCTCAAGGACGAGTGCATCGCCAAGCTCCAGGAAGTCGTTGCTGGATTCCAGAAGCGCAGGGCTGAGGTCACCCCCGAGCTTGTGCAGTATTACCAGGACGAGACGAGGCAGATCGACCCGACCCCCAAGCCCCGTAAGGCTTAGAGTGGGCCAGAGCCGCACGCTCTGGGCACGCTCAACGGCCGTGCTCTAGACTGGTCTAGACATAGACGTTCCAAAAGCAACCGTTCACTGGTCATATTTCATAGTAGAGGTCTTTTCATGCGACATATTATTCCACTACGGGGCAGTTGACCGAAGGGGTCGGCGCAGCCGACACCGAAGCGGACACCGAAGGCGTCTGAGACGGCGTCACCGACGGTGTAGGGTTCGGCGGCGGCGAAGAGGGCTTGTTACCACACTTGAACCCCTTAACTCCGGCCAGGTAGTCATTACTGATCCCAGTGTTGTGATAATCGATGCGCCACACACTCAGCCCGTTGACGCGCTGCCCCGCCTCGCAGAAGAGCTTGCCCAGTTGCTCAGCACCAACGTGCCCGGGCTGGTTCTCCTGCAGTGGTTTCTGGACCACGATCTTTTGCGCGTCCCACCCCGTAAGAGAGGCAATGCGCGCTCGGCCCGGTGCGGTCTCAGTCCCATTACCAAACAGTCCCTCGGGAGTATCGTACGTCGCACTCTGGCTGTAGAACTGGACAAGCAAACGGGAGACAGAGGACTGCTTGCCGGTGAAGAATTGCCCGAAGAGTTCGCCACCCGGGCCCGAGAAGAGTGTGGCGGGGGGAGAATAAGTGAGGAGAGGGGTGCGTCTCTCGGGCCGGGGGACGAGGGGTCTGCGGCCGTGCACCGTGTCGATGTTGAAGGGCTTGGTGGCGTTTGTCAACAGGGATGGAGAGGGAGTGGAGGAGGGGTTCGAAGAAGGAGAGGCGGGGATACCGATCCGGCCGCGCCCGTCGTCGCCCAGCGCGTGGTTCGGTTTGCGCTCGCGGCCGCGATAGCCCTCATCGTAGGCGCGTCTGGCGGGGAGACCGAGGCGAGAGCGGCGGCGCGGCTCATTGTCTCCTTCATCGCCCTCGCCCTCATTGCCCTCATCGCCCTCACCACCCTCATCGCCCTCATTGCCCTCATCCTCCCCAGCTCCGCCATCAGCGCCCTCCGTCCCAATCCGGGCAGACACAGACGGCAGCGCTGTCGCACTGGGCGTAGCGGCCGTCGGCCGCCCGGTGGGCTGGAAGAATCCAAGTTCCTGAATAAGCACAGCATGGAAGCTGTTCAACCAACCCGGCGCCCTGAAGCCGTCGACAGCAGCCGTGTCCTCAAAGTTGATGTCGATCCCGTCCAGGCCCGTGGTCTTGGTGAAGTTGGCGAGAGACTTGGCGACGTCGATTGTGTTGAGGGGCGGATTGGAGGAGGCGGGCGTGTCGCCGCGCCCGAAGGCGCCGACGCGGAGGGTCTTCCCGGCACGGTGGAAACGGGTCAGGATGGATTGACGGTCGCGATAAGAGAGGGAGGCGAAGGAGGCGGCGGCCTGGGCGTCAGACTTCGTATGTCCTGGTGGAGAGGGGAGGAAGTGAAAGGGAGGGAAGGGGAGGGCAAAACGTACTCCTGACACGCCGTTGGTCTTCCATCCCGACAGAGTCACATGTTGATAGGCGATGTCCTTCGGATTGGGCCAGTCGGCGAGCGATGGGATCGTGTCGTTGATGAACCCGTGGAAGAAGGTTTCCTTCGATGGGTGGACCGGGCTGCGCGCAAGCGCGCCAAACAGCAGCGCCAGCTGGGTGAGCAGTATGAACAGCATTGCGAGACTGAGTTGGGTAAAGCAATGGCCTGAGAAGCTCGCTATATATCTCTTCGATCACATCAGCTCAAGTCTCGGGGGAGCGTTCGGGGTAGGTTCAGTCCGCATCTCATGTTGTCATATCTTCCCGGTCGTCAGGACGGAGACGGCCAAGATGTGCACTGCCGTGTTCCTGGATGCCACACCGGGGGACGGAGAGAAGGCTACCCCGCATGCCCGCCAGATGCCGTGTTTCGGTCTCCTGAATCCTCTATGTACGCATGTTTCCCTACTCAAACCGAACAACAAGCACAAACAAGCTCAATATAGGCTCCGTACATGTCTAATCTAGTCTACCTTCGGCACGGGGATGTCCCTCTCCACCGTGACCGACGCCGCGGTCGGCTCGGTCTGCGCCTTCTTCGCCTTTTTCCGCGCCTTCCAAGCCTTGACCTCCTTCAGCAGCCCGGCCAAAAGACTGACACCAATGGGCGCGAAGAGCGGCGCGTACACCGCAAACTTGTGCTGGTCTGGGAAGTACAGTAGACCCATCATAGAGGGGTCGAAGAAGGCTTCGTTCGCGAGTCCCACTGCATCTCGCGACAGCAGGGCTGAGGCGAGTACACCCTCCTTCGCCGCGGCCGGGAGCTGTTCCAGCTTGGCAATGGCGCCCAGGATTTTCTCACGCACTGCCGCGTGGATCTCCATCTCCTCAATCTTGTCGATGAGGCGCACAATGCCGCCTAGCGTCTTGCGCGCCTCTCGCGCATTCTCGGCGTGACGCATGCGCAGCACTATGTCGAGCTGCCAAGGGGACAGCGGCTCAGACACACCACGGCTCGCGCGCGTCTTCGCGGTGTTCTTCTCGGGGCACGCGTGCAGCTTCTCGGGTAGCGGAGGGATGGCGAGTAACTTGTAGAAGTCGGAGGTGAACTGCGAGAATGGCTGGTCGAGCGCGGACTCGGTCAGATGGTACGGTGTGTCCTCCTTCAGACTGCTCGGTGGGTTCAGGACGACAACGGAGCCGAACTGCGGGAGGAGGAAGGTGTCCGAGGTGTCTGCTGTCAGCTTCCTCCATCGAAGGTCAAGCTGGACTCACTGCCTGGAAGCTGCATCGGGCGGTGTTTGGCCGACGGCACAAAGAGCATGAAGCGGAGGACAGGGTTGTTCGTCGACTTGGAGTCCAGATTCCAGTGCTCGGACACAAAGACCTTGATCTGCTCCTCGTCAACGGCCCAGCTGCCGTCCTTCTGCTGTGTGGGCTCAAAGGTCAAAGGAGCGTGGTAGAGCACCTGGCTCTCGATCGAGAAGTTGAACAGCGGTGCGAGCGGCTCGAGGCTCGGCCGGATGTGGTCCCGGATCGCGGCTTCGACGTCCCAACCGTCGACGTAGGAGCCCTCGCTCGCGTCCTCGTTGAGCACAACGAAGCTCAGCGTCACGTTAGGCTGGTACGCCAGAGCTCGATTCGGCACCGTCGGCAGGTTCGCTGGTAAGAGGTTGTGAATGCCGTTGATCGCGGCGATCTTCAAGTGCGTGCCCAGCATGCCGTCCTTCGTCTGACGAGACGTCAGCGGGATTACCAGCGTCCCCGTCGGCACGTCAAGATGCCCATAGTCCGTCTGAATATACGGCTCCAACGGGAATTCGGGTTTCGCCGTTTCGTCCAGAGCGATATGGACTCGGAGCGGCGCATCACCTCCTGCCCGTCAGCTCTGAAGAGCAGCTTACAGCGACTCACCCTTCTGACCAAGGACCAAGTCCCACCTTCTCTGGCCACGGTTCTCCCTCAGCTCCTGAGACAAGATGCCGTCGACTCCGTCGATTACCTTCTTCGCGATCAGGCCGAGCTTCTCGTCGATCGGCACCGTGCCGCCAGGCGGGTTCGGAATGGCCGCCTCATCAGCGGTGAACCAGATCTGGGTCCGGATCGGGTAGTCCTGATGTCAGCTAGCAAACGGGTCCGCTTTGCTTACCTCCTGCACTTCAACTGCCGATATCCTCTCTTTCGGCAGCGGGAGACGCTCAATCGACGTCGTGGCCCACCAGTACGGCAGGGCGAGGAGAAAGAAGAGGGGGAAGCACGCCACTATAAGGAGGCGCTTCTTCAATGGCGGGTTGATCTCGTCGATGACCTCTTGAGCGGTCAGCTTCCGTTCGACCGTTATTCTTGTCGTTTCGCTCATGTTGCTGCTCACCGCCGGCGGTCTGGCGGATATCTGTTTACAAACAGGTAGCGGACCAGACATCTTGCTCATCGACGCGCCGTCACCGTCATGGACGGACTGGGGCCCCCGTTCCACGTCAGAAAACCACGTGGGGTTATCAAGGCTCGCCGCCGCCCTACTGCCGGCCGCCTCGGTCTCCCCTGCCCGGGCGGCCGGGCAGCCCTAAGTCACCCCATGCACACGAAGGCCGATACCGGTGTCCTAATCGGCGACAGTGCGCATTGCTCTTTCTCAACATACACTTATCTCGCTTCCACATCAAACCCGCTCGATCACGACCAATACGTCACCACCCGCGCATAGCGATCATACCCGGACGCAGCGTCCCGTCTCTCCTTCACACCACCTCACCTACACTCTCAAGGCAATAGCATCGGAGGTGGTTCAGTGTCATCATGGCGTCCAAGGTCGCCCAGAAGCGAGTGAGTCTTGGTGGCGGGGATGCTCCATCACACAAGCGGCGTTAGCTAACATCACACAGCTCCAAAAGGTTCGTCTCCAGCCCGCTGATCGTCGAGGTGCTGTCTAACACTACCAGGAGTACATGTCCATGCAGAAGAGCCCTCCCCCTTTCATCTGGGCGGTGCCTGAGGAGAAGAACATTCTTGACTGTGAGTAAACAAATCGTGTACATGGACGACGGTCTCGCTGACAGCACCAGGGCACTTCATCATTGTAAGCTGGCAGTCGATCACCTGAGCTAACTCTACAGCGCGGCCCTCCCGACTCTCCCTACGCCGGCGGCGAGTACCACGGCCTGATCTGGTTCCCTCCCGACTACCGTAAGTTGAAGGCATAAGATTGATGAACTGACTGCGCAGCCTTCAAGCCCCCTGATGTCAAGATGTTCACCCCGAGTGGTCGCTTTGAGCCCGGCGTTAAGATCTGCATGAGCATGACCTCCTAGTATGCTACTAGGACATTGTACGAGCTGACAGCAGCCACCCCAGCACCTGGAACGCTGCGTGGAGTGTTGCGACCATTCTGACCGGCCTGCTTTCCTTCATGCTCAGCGACGAGATCACGGCGGGTGCAGTCAAGACGACGGACGAGCAGAAGCGCCAGCTCGCTGCGCAGTCGCACGGCTTCAACCTGAACAACAGGAAGTTCCGCGTAAGCTTAGGTCGCACGGTAGCTAGCTGACGACGCAGGACATTTTCCCCAAGTACGCGACGCCCCAGATGACGGATCTGCCGGACATGGGCCAGCCCGGATCATCGGTAAGTCGTGCGTCCTGCCTGACACCAACGTGACTGGGGCGGGCGGCGCGAGCAGTGTGTACAGCATGTGCGGCGTGTGGGGGATCTGGCACCCAGTGACAGCAACTAATTGACTGAGCCCTCAGAAGTGAGCAAGCCGAAACCGGCCGCGTACTCCCCGACCCCGCCCTCTCTTTCCGCCTCCTCAACCCCAACGATACCTGACTCGACCCCAGCGACGCCGGCCTTGCCCGTGGCTAATGGCGCTGCCGCCGCCCCCGGGGCTGGGCCAGTGCAGCAGCAGCGGCAGTGGTTCCCGAGCTGGCGATGGCTTGTCGCCATTGTCGTGTTAGCCGTACTGGGCCGCCTGTCGAAGCAGAGTTAGTCCAGTCGTGTACATATGTTTGTTACCTGTTAGAGATTTCCCGGGTCGCCTCGCGTGCCATTTCCATCGATTAATGCTCCCCTCCCTTCGTCCTTTAGTCTTTCCCAGACTCCCATCCCAACCCCATTCCATTCCCCACCCTCACCCACATCATACATACCATATTCCGTCTCGCTCGTACTTCTCTGCATTGTGTGGTTATCCCACGAAGGAGTAAATGAAATGAGCTTGTGCATAAGGAAACCGTGGTGCTAATGATGTCTGTCTACTTGGGGTGGGAATTAGAGGCGCTTGTCAACGACGACTCCGAAGCGGCCGCGCTGGCGCTCAAAGTCCTTGATGCTGCGCATGCCGGCGCCCTTGTCCTGCTTCCTTCCCTTGCCGCCGGTACCGCTTCCGAATCCGGGCGGGTTGTATCCGCCGTGCAGAATCTGGAGCGCGCAGTTGACGACGTCGACCTCACTCCTGCTTCCCTCGATCGTGGCCGAGGCGTCGCGGATACCGCACGCCGTCATGATGCGGTGGATGATGTGGGGCACCTGGAGACCGAATCCGGGCGGGCGCGCGCGGATGATGACCTTGGTCGAACGCCATTGCGAGACGAGATCGCTGCCCTGGCCCCACACCGTACGCTGCTCGAAGCGGTTCACGTAGTCCATCGCCAGCACCGCGTGGCGGAACGCCTTGTCGCGCGCCCGGCCCACGTTCTCGTCACGGCCGCGGCCCATGCCGACCAGGCCGCGCTCGGGAGAGCCGACAATCATCCACACACCGAACGAGCGCCTGGAGAGTTAGCTTGGGCGCGAACATACGGGGCAGCTTCCGTCTTCTCTCTGCGCTGGAGGAGTGCCGGAGTTGACCTTGGGCGTATCCAGCCGTCGCCTGGACGTCCCGGAATGGTGGGTGACCGAGACAGGCGGCGATCTTCCGAACAGACTCTTTTCCCGTAGCTCGTCTGACCGCCTGACCTCCGTTTGGCCAACTCCGAGCAGCCACTCCGAGCAGCCCTCTGCCCCATCTCTCTCTCTCTCTCTGCCTCTCTTCGTCCCAACGTCTCCCCACACCTCCCATTCCCTCTCCCACACGCCGCTGACTCTTGGTATACTCACATCTTTCCCTTCTTCGTCTGGTGCGCGGCAGACATAACCTTGGCGGTGTACTTGTGCAGGCCCTTGAGCTCCTGCCCCGTGAGGCCAGTGAGGGCGGCGAGGATGCTCATCTGCTTCTCGAGCTGGTCCTCACCCCTAGTCTCCGGCTTGGGGTGATCCGGCTCCACGGGCCGGAGGAAAGGGACGGGGAAGTTGACGTGCTTGTGCAGGGGGGCGTCGGGGTCGATCCCCCTCGGTCCGGCAGGGAACGCGGGGCGGCGCGGCACGTCGTTCGTCTTGTACATCGGCTTGTGGATGTTGGTGAGACGGCCAGATCCCCACTCGGCGCCAGCGGCCTCGTACACCGCCGCCAGGTCTGCGGCCGCCTCCTCCGCCGTCGAGCGCACAGTGGGGGGCTCGTACTCGCCATACGTGTCTTCGTGCGGGTTCAGGACGTTCTGGGTGCGAGACGAGGTGCCGAAGCTTCGCAGAGGGGCGAGGGAGCGCAGGCTCAGTCGTGTCCGTGCAAGGCTCGCCATGGTCGATATCGTCGCGCCGAACGGGTCGAGATCGAAGTAAGGTGTAGCGAGCGAGCTGGTGGTCGTTTACCTCCCCGATCGACGGCTCAAAGTCTCGAAATCTCGCCTGCGAGGCCGAGAGCCAGGCGACGGAAGCATTCGCCGACTGAAAAATCCGGCCACCCCTCCCTCCAACGAGCGTGTGGCACACCGTGCCTCCACCTCCACCCAACTTGAGCCGGAGACTGGGCTTGTCCTGGCTCGTGACTGTTTTCGTTTGTGCCTTCTGCTCACGACTGGTCTAACTGGCAAGAGATGGATTCAGCTGACGCCGCTCCCACCAAGCTACGCATCTAGTTCATTCTGCATAGTGTAAAGAAAATGTCTACACAACAACTGTATCGGCTTGGTGGTGTATGAATACTATGGTACAACAGCGAGCGTGAAAGTCTAGTCATCCTCGTCTTCGATGCGCACGCTCCGCACCCACTCCTTGCGTAACGCATACAGACGCCTCACGGCCTCCTTCTCCACCTCGTTCCAGTCCTGCCCGATGACAATGCCTAATAACATTGCCTGCCAGAATAACTCAAAGTCGCCCTCGGTGTGCGTCGCAGAGTTCTTCGTGAGCGGACCGATCCGGCGTGTCTTCAACCGCCCTCCGTCCTTGGTCTTGGACGACGTTTCGATCTCAAACTCCTTCGGATTGCTGTATCGGATGCGGACCTTGGTCATCGAGTTCGGTACAATCTCTAAATTGTCCAGCTGTAAGTGGTTGGATTCGATCGAGTAAACTAAGATCACGTCCGGCTGGTCTGAGCACGATATGGTCAGATCACCCATCTCTGTGAACACTTTGAGCTGCAGTGTTAGCTTTAGTAATCTCTCAGCTACCCACCTTCGGTGTCCTCCGCTTGTACTCGTCCACGAGACTCAGCAGCCTGAGCCAGTACTGGCATTCCTCCTCTCCCCAGTCTTCGGAATCGGCAAGGCGAAGGATTGTGCGGGTGCGCTGCTTCTCAGGACCGCTTGAAATGGCAACCTCGTCTCCAGCTTTGTTCACCCGAACTGTCGTGCCCTGGAATCCAAGGGTGAGCGATACAGGGTGGGAGATGTTGTGCACGGTGATCTTGGCCGCCGACTTCTTGTGCAGCGGGACGGCATGCTTGGTTGGTGGCAGACAGCTCGTCGAGATCGGCTTGAGCTGAGCCGCAAACGATGTCGGGCTCGGGGGACCAGTGTCGGTGGTACCGTGCGTGTTGATGGACTCGGGCACTTGAGGGGGAGGATACGATGGTGCCTGCGCCCGATGCGCCAGAGCCTGAGTGAAGTGTGCAGGTCCATCAGCCGTAACTGCCGCAATGGTGGGGAGGGGTGGCGGCGAAATCGGTGGCGTCAGAGGGAGATGGGGCGTGTGTGTCATAGCGTCGGAATCCACGATCATGGAGTGGCGTCCCAAGTGGTTAGCACTTTGGTCAGCCTTACTCTGGGGTGCGATGTGCGTTCCTGAAGTGGACCGTTGCGCTGGCTCGGGCATGCGCCGTCGTGCCAGCTCGGCCTGCTCCAGCAGGTACGGGTCGTCTTTTGACTCTGGCGTCTTGGCCCGACGCAGCAGACTTTTCGTAGACTTGAGAGGCTTGTCAACGGACGTGGTTGAAACGTCGAGCGTCCGTGATCGGCGTGCCCGCCATCCGTCCTCGAGCTGTCGCAGCATCGGTGGCGTGTCTTGGAACGCTAGTCTGAGCTGCTTGATCGCTAACGCCGGAGGTGTCGCGCTGATACGTCGGCTGGACTCCTCGATGAACGTCGTCGAGTGTCGTCGGTTCGCGAGTGGTGCAGTCGGCGTCGAATCTGGTGTCTCGAGGTACGAAGGCGGGTCGGCAGGCTCAACGGGGTCGGTGTACTGTGTGAGGGCGGGCGTTGACGAGGATGGGTCCTGGAAGCGAACGGAGCCCTTTTGAGTGGTTCTTCGGATAAGAGTGACCTTGACAGAGTCAGAGTCGGGGGTTGGAAAGTCTGAAGTAGTCAGAAGGGCAGGTGTCGAACCCGGAGGCCTCGGGTTCGAAGGGTAGACTGGAAGTGTGGAGGTCGACGAGTTGTTGCGCACTTGGGTTGGGACTGGAAGTATGGCAGACGGGCCACCTGCGCCGCCTCCCAAAACACTGAAACCTGCACCAAGCCCCCCTCCTAGACCTTGACCCGATTGACGAGGACGCGAAGGACCGGAACCTGAGGCTGCTGCAGAGGGGGTCTGTGCTTTTGCCTTTGCAGTCTTTGGGCGTTGCCGAGTCCTGAACGCCGACGGTATCGATAATGTGACATCCATCTTCATGATTGTTTGACGTCGTTAGATCGACGCCTGTCCGTCGAGTCGCTCGGGGAAGAGGTTTGGGTCGCTTGGTCGACGATATGCTGGGCCCAGACACGAGAGACTGTATCAGGATCGCAATTGTGTCATGTGGATTACGACGTTATGGGGATGTGGTTTACTGAATTGAGCGAAGGAGATGAGCGAGGTCGGGAATCGGGGAGTAGTGTCGAAAGAGCTCGGTGATGCGGCTGCCAGTCGAGTTGTAGGATGCTGCTGGATCGAGAGATGTGCAGAGGGAAGAAGAGATGGAGGACGCAGCTGGCTTGGCCGCTGACCGCTTGCCGCAGCCGTTGACTGTATCACTTGTGTCTTGAATGCGGCGGCGGACGACAGCCGCTGTTTAGCCTGGACTGCAACTTTGGACTGCGACAGGTGTGTCCGCTTTGCTTCGTCTCGGGGCTTTGGCTCTCGGCCTTGGCCATGGATTCCTTGGGTCTGTTGGGTCTGGTAAGGCTGGTAAGCCTGACGCCTGGGCTATTCACGACTTGGTTTGGTGACCGATCCGGTTCGGCCCTGGACGGAGCGTACCTGCCGAAGACTGGCCGACTGAGTGCAGCCGGTCAGCGAACCAGCGGCGTGCGGCCCCAGACGGCCAACAGCGCAACAGCGGCCAACGGACGGCGAGCGCAGTCTGCGGAGGCGCTCACTAGTGGGAGGTACCAAGTCTAAAGGCAACTAACCCAGGCGCCCAGGCTAACGTGCGCGCTAGCGGCAGGACTACTTTACAGGAACGCCCCCTAGCCCTTAGTAATCCTCAGCATCCTTAACCTGCCTCCAATTCTCTGTGGCCACTGTGGGTTCTCTCCGAATCGGCGAGGAGCGCAAGAGACCATGCAAGCGAGCGCTGCTAACGTGCTGATACGCTGACCTCTGCTGCCCCTGTGGGACGCTGGTACCGAACGAACGCAAGGAAGACAAGCGCAGCGTCCGCAGAACCAGTGGCAGAAGGGCGCAGAAGCGCAGATAGAAGGCAGTACGTATGCGCAGGATCGCGCAGGACATGTGGGCTGCCTTGCTCTCGGGACCGTAATAAACCTTTGAACGCGCGCCCAAGGTGCGCAAGACTAAACAAGGGTGCATCGAACGCGCTGTACATCATGATCACGTACATGAGCTCGCCGGTTCGTGATAAGATCCAACTCTAAACGGAATCCAGGTCCAGGTCGTGTCGCGGGATCCGATACGCGCGGGGTGTGCATTTGCGGGCTGGGAGTGCTTCGTACGTAACCTGCAGTGGCCAGTATGGATACTCTTGCGCGTCTGGCCTACCGACAAGGTTCGCGCTCAAACTCTCCACTCGGAGCGAGGAGCAGGTCCGTCAAATCGATGCCGTCGCTGCTTGACTCCAGTAACCAGTCGGAAAAGAGTACGCAATGTCAGGGGTGGCCACCCAGCATCTGCTCCCGGGGCATCGTGGGCCACAGACGACCTGAATGGCGCCTGACAACCTCCTGAGCGCCTCGCCCCTGCTGCAAGAGAACCGTGCGCCCTGGCCCTAGCCCTGTCGTTCGATTCGTGCTTCCTGCATTGAAGATGCCCGTGGGAGACTACAGAGTAAATGGCACGTGACAGGAACCATTAGGCATGGGGAGTGCGAAAATTCGCATGGAAGCTGAAAAGGCGTGCCAATTCCGTTAACGCCGACTGCCCTCGAAATAAACGCCGACGGCCGGCTTGCACTCGCTGGCTACGAGTTCGACAGGACACCCGCATCCCAGACTTCTTCTCACTATCCAACAAGCGTATTCCTGCTGAATCCAGCTTAAATCGGTTTACGACAAAGTGAGCACAACCCCCACGGTGACCAGCACGACTACTTCGACGGCGGCGGCTTCGTTCTCGACAGGCTTCTCGGGTGTAGGAACGGTTAGAAAGAAGGAAGGCTTTGGAAATTTCGACTTGAGTGTTGGGATTTGCGTGTGCGGTGGCCACTGGGCTGCAACGCATGACCAAGGCGACGGGGAGGATCACGGCGACGACGGAAACGACAGTAACCCGACAGAGCAGATGGGCAGCGACCGAGAAGCCTTGATGTGTTGAAATGAAGCCAAGCCGCCGAAGATTTTGCTCGGACACCAGCTATTTCCATGGTCAAGAGCTGACAGAACAGATGAAGCACATCGCCGCTTACCTCCTCCTCCAGAACGGTGGCAACGCCTCCCCCTCTGCCGCCGACGTCAAGTCTCTCCTCGAGACCGTCGGCATTGAGGCCGACGCTGCCCAGCTCGACAAGCTCATCTCCGAGCTTGAGGGCAAGGACGTCAACGAGGTGAGTCTCCAGCGGCGGGCGAAGCGAGGAGCACTGTCATTTTTGACAGGTTTCTCTCTTCCTCTGCGTGACTGAACCACGGTTTCATGGAGCATCTTGCTAACATTCATCAGCTCATCGCCGAGGGTTCCTCCAAGCTCGCTTCCGTCCCCTCGGGCGGTGCCGGTGGTGCCGCCCCCGCTGCTGGTGGTGCCGCCGCCGCCGGCGGTGACGCCCCCGCTGCCGAGGAGAAGAAGGAGGAGGCCAAGGAGGAGTCTGACGACGACATGGGCTTCGGTCTCTTCGACTAAGCGTCTCGCTCAACTCTCCCTCCTTACCTCACACCTTCGCACTCAGGGACATATCATCTGCATTTAACCAAAAACAAGTGCATGATCATGCATCTGATTCCTCCACTGTAACACATGCTTCTTCTGCACTGGTGCATTCCTTTGTTCCACTGACATTTTTCGCGTGCGGCAGGAGGAAAGGAATCGTCGAGACCGTGGTAGAACTGCAGATTGATGTAGCGGGAGCAGACTTGGCGAATGATTTTTCCTGCTCGCGTGGTCATCTCGCACTCCAACGACGCGCGAATGGTCCATGTACCACTGGGCTCCGTGATCCGTATACAAGCAGCTGCCCCTCACGCTGCCCTTCCGCTTGCCAAAACTCCCCACTGGCAGAAGACGCAAAGACAGACCTCCTCTACCTCTCGATGGATACGATCAGTTGAAAAACGGCCGTGCAGCAAGAGAAAAAGTAGAGGCGCATTGACCGAAGACCATGACATAAGAGAAAAAGAAAACAGGCCAGACACACCTAAATGCTGTATGTGCTGTGTTTGCAGTTGCGTGTGATATTGGGATGTGGGTGTGGAGTGTGGAGTGTGGGTGTGGGGATGCAAGAAACGTGTGCGGCGCTGAGATAACGGGCAGGCGGCGCGGCGAGCGAGCAAGCTGTCGAGCAGGCGGAGGGAGCACGAAGCTGTTCGCTGGTTGCTGCTCGATGCTCGGTCTGGGTGGTGTTGGCTTGGGGAGGGCGTCTGAGACTGCTTAGACGACGGGATGGGCATGGCAGAGAGAGGAGCACTGGGCGGAGAGGAGCAGCACGGCTCGCAAGCTCGCCGTGCTTAGTGCGAGGGAAGAGGTCTCCTGAACAGCAGGATGTGCGGCTCAGGCGCGTGCACCTCGAAATGCTGCCATCCGAGCGACTGCGTGATGCCCAGCCCTCGCCACTCCTGCTCGTCCAGGATACGCAGCAGGCCAGAGTCGTCCTGCGCAAAGTACCTGTGGGGTTGTTAGCTGTGCTCCAATCAGTGCGTGACAGCTCATGTTGATGACGCCGAGGAGGGGGGGGCAGGGCGGCAGCCGTCGTACTCCGCAAGCCGGACCGCGCCGCGCGAGAGTGGGATGCGGTGTGTGCTGCGCGTGTGCGTTGCGCTCTTCTAGGGAATATGCTTGCGCCAACAGGCAAGGCATAAGAGGTAGTAGAGCCCAAGCGCAGCGGAAGACATCGGCGTCGATGGCTGGGCGCTCGGCCGATTCCGCCTCGCGCTTCACAACAGCACGCCGACTCAACACTCACTGCTTGGGGATCAGCTTCAGCATCTGCTTGGGCAGGATGACGTGTCGGTACTCGAAGTTATCGTCCGAGTCTGCATGTCAGCTCATGTCCCGGCTCCTCTAAGCTGCAAGGACTCCTTATCTCCCATCAGCCGGTCGGCCGGTCCGTCCTCCTTCTGGGCCCGGTGAGTCTGTCACCTTGTGTCACAGAGATATTAGATACTCCACTGGAGGGCAGAGCAATCTTGACGTCCAGAGCGATCGTCTGTTGCCGAATGCAAGCCCATGGACCGCGCCGAGACACCACACTGATTTTTGCCGGGTCCTTCCCCGATTGAAATGGCCACTCACATCGGTCCGAGTACACGATTCTGTCTGTCAGCTCCAGTCCATGTGTCCTAGCTACTTCAATATCATACGCACCGGTCGGCCCACTGCTCAAGGGTCGTAGGCTGCTTCGCGGGCATTGTGACTGTTGACTTCTTGACTTTCGTCTCTTTCCTTCTTCCTTCACTCGGTCTTGCGGGTGGGGCTGCTTCGTGGGCGAGCTACTTCTGCGCGCTGGTTGACGTCGATTAACAGACGGCGAGTTCGTGTGTGCACGATTTACACGGGGGTGGGTGCGAGTTGGGAGTGTCGGACGAGGTGTGGAGATGGCAACAGACTGACTTTCCACGGCTCGACGCGTTTGCCGCGCCCACGCTGCCCGCTCGAACTCACGCGCTTGGGCTCGGGCGGATCGCGTTGCGGAAGTATTTTTCCGCGTGGCGTTTCCGTGCCTTTTCTGAGACCCACTGATCTGCAAGACGGCGGAGTGCTGACTCATCTCCGCCACCGTGGACTTTCCGAATTCGAGCGTTGCGCGAAATGACGACCACTGCACAGGTACGCACCGGGCTTGTGGCGACAAGCAGCAACCCATGCCGTCATGCCCCGCTCCTGTGACTACCTCTTGGGCCCCGTGGGATGCTTAATGCGTCGCTAGGGTACACGTTGATTTGCATGCGAGAATGTTATGGACACTGTGAACAACGGTTATGCTAGTGCTGTGAATGTGGTTGGGAGGTGATGAGAATGCCTGTGGATGGATTGGGAATATTGGTCTGCTGTGTCTAGGGTAGAAAGTGTGAGGGTGTCGTACAACTTGGCATGAATGATGAGATAATGTAACAATATTGTTGTCGATGTCGAGAGAGCCGGAGGGAAGGGGGATGTGGATCCAGACTAAGAATCTGGAATCGGAATGGTGGTGGATGGTGATGGATGGTGCTGGTGAGGGTATGCGGTATGAGGAATGATAGGGTAATGTTGGGATGGATAAGCTTTCTATGATGGGATCGCCTGGATGCAGGCAGAGGTGTCGGCAGTCGAGTTCACCTTCTTCTCGGCACCAGGTCCAAAGCTCCAGACGATCACGTCACCGTCGTCAGAGCCCGAGATGATCATGTCGTCTGACAGTTGCAGACTGGTGACTGCGCCGCGGTGGCCAACCAGCGTCTGGACGCAGTTGCCCGACTCGCGGTCCCAGACCTTGATCGTGCGATCGTGAGAAGCAGAGGCGAGACGGAGTGCGTCAATGTCGACAGCCCACACGCCCTCGATGTGTCCAAACAGAGTGCTCTTCTCGCGGCCAGTCTCAACGTCCCAAACCTTGACCGTACCGTCGAGGGAACCAGTGACGAGCAAGGGCCGCTTGACCTCGGCGCGGTCGACGGAAGCCTCCTTGGCCTTGCGCTGGTGGTTGTCCTCCTCGGAATGGACGTAAACATGGGGTACGACGTGGTCGTCGCCGGTGGGAGGCAGCGCCATGCGAGAGTGGTAGGGACTGGTGTTGACACTGACTGCGGAGGCTTGGCCAAACGCCGAGCCACCCTCAGCCGCCGAAGTCTCGTGGTCGTCCTCGTCCTCCGGGGACTGGTCGGTCATCAGAATTCGGAGACTCTGGATCTGCCCCTTGTGGCCGGTAAAGGTGCGCAGGCACTGCTGAGTCACCAGGTCCCAGAGCTTGACGGTGCCATCGTCGGAGCCGGAGAAGAGCATGGTCCCGGCGTCAATGTCAAACGCCGTGTTATCAGGTCCGGGCGACGCCTGCAGACGGTTGCGGCTGAGCGCCTGGGTGAACGTGGGCATCGCAGTCGGGTCGAGGTCACCTGGGGACGATTTCCCATCCCAGATCACAACAGAGTTCACCCATTCGTTATGACCGGCTAGCGTGAACTTAGTTCCGTTACGCAGGTTGCGGACGATAATAGTGCTGTCGGCACTGCCGGATGCCAGCAGGTAACCGTTGTAGTGCAGCGAGACGACACCGTCGCGGTGACCTTCAAGCACCCTCAGGCACTGGCCCTTACGCCAGTTCCACATGCGCACAGTGCCGTCCATGGATCCCGTGAACAACAGCATCTGATCGAACTGAAGTGCACGGACGGCGCGGGTGTGACCACGAAGGCAGTTAACCTGCTCGCCAGTGTCGAGGTTCCAGATGCGGACGGTGCGGTCGTAGGAGCCGGTGATGAGGACAGGGTAGTTGGGGTCGGTGAGGGCGGTGTGGTACTGGAGACACATGATGCCATCGGTGTGACCCTTCAGCGTCTTGGTCTGGCATCGACCCTTGCGCCAGTTGCGCTCGACAATGAGACGCTCGCAGTAAACACTCTTCCAGGGGCGTGTGAGGCGGACGTCGCGAGAGAGGATGCCAGACTTGCCCTCAGCCTCGCCCTCAGAGTCACTTCCCCCCTCCAGCTTGGGCTTCTTCTCGCCGCGGGCCCAAGTCGAGCCCTCGGTCGGAGCCGGTCGCTTCAGAGTCGAAGGGGGTGCAGGGGTGGCGAGGTCGCACGAGACGAGAGCCTGCGACGAAGAGGAAGCACGCTCGGGGCCAAGAACCTCAGAGCGAGTCAGAACCTCCTTGACGCCATAGTCGTGGACGTGGTCGTGGTGGCCGCCAACACCGTGGGCGACAATAGGGCTGCGATCCTTGAGCTCAACCTTGAGACGACGTCGCTCGAGAAGGGGAAGGCCCCAGCCGCACTTCTCGCACTTGCGCTCGATGTGCTGTCCGCACATTCGTCGCCACAGAAGGTCGTCGTCGGCTAGCGCCTTCCATGTCTTCGAGACTTGAGCGGCACGTCCGAGCGAGATTGCGTCGAGGTATCCGAGAATGCGAAGCGAGACCTCACGGGGAAGCAGGGAGAAGGGGTCGATGCGGATGATTTGGTTCAGAGAGTCGGAGAGGTGAGACAGCTGCGAGCTGCGTGGGTGATTAGCACTATCGCAATGAGCACGGAACCGACGCAACTTACAAGCAGCACATGGTGAGGATACCCTCGAGGATGAGTTTTCGCTTGTGGTGGGGCGCAGCAGAGAACGTCGACCACAGATGGGTGATGTCTGCTCGCTCGGGAACCGGCAGACTGTCCAGCGACTGGTGTGTCAGCATGTCTCCTTCATCGCGGCAAACGAGCTCAAAGTGCACTCACCTTTTGCAGCTTCGCGTTGACGTTCTGGTTGGCCATCTGCATGTGCCGAACGCAGAGCTTGCGTCCGTCCTTTGTGATGGAAGCGTCTGCCGAGAACGACTTGAACGCAGATGACTCTGCGGCCCTGTCGGTGGAGGACATTTTTGGCGGTGGTGCGAAGGGGGTGCGGGGGGCCGGGAGTGGCGAAAGAGTTGGGGTGGTTCGTCGTTTGTCAATGGACCAGACGTTGTTCGATGTGGTTATGGGTGATGGATAGAATGATAACTCGTTGTGATAGAGACGTCGAGGTCCGAGCGAGAGTTTCAGTGTATTGGGAGGGAAGGTATCCGTTTGCGTTCGGGTGTTGCCGATGGTGGTGGGGGCTTCGGTTGATTGGAGGCCAGAAGCGAGGGAAGAACTTTGGCGGGAGGCGGGTGTCGGTCGTCAGAACTCGTCGATGAGAGGGTGAGAGGATAGGAAGACGTGTTTGCTGGAACGAGCCGCGAACGTTTATTAAAGTGTGGAGAGAAGAGTGATGATGAAGTGATTCGTATGAGTAGAGTCGAGTGCTTTGATGCAGAGGTTCGAGGTGGTGTGGTCGAGTTTGAGCTACGGTGGTGTACAAGGGTGCGGTGCAACGTGAGCAGCAGGAGCAGCAGAGCGCGGGGCAATTTGACTTTGCTAGCTGGGGGATTTGACCACTGTGGGGGATTAGCTCGGACCCAATGCCTTGGGATGGAACCCTATCGCGCGGGCGTCTCGTACACCTTGCGTGATCTGCGCTGGATCGGTGGCGACTACTGGGCGGGCTATGCTCAGTCCGGCAGTGCGGCAGTCGGTGCAGCGCGTGCGCCGCCGCATCGAGCAATTTCATTCCAGAGCCTATCCAGCCTATGAGCCTATGAGTCTAAGCGCACCCCCCGCGTATCCCCGCCAGTCCTACTCAGCCCAGCGCCCCCTGGAGGCGCCATAGATCGACGACTTTGAATTCAAAAATATTGCTCCCGCTAATTCATCCGTCCAGACGCCGGCTCGTTCATACGCACCTTTGCGGCTTGTTTCATAAGACCCATTTAGGAAACTTCCTAATCCCCACCTCGGTATGTCGTGCTTATCGGTCTGCCGCTGTGGCAATGGCGCAATGTCGCGCAACCCTCGCGGACGCCGTTCCAGATATCCAGATGTTGACCTGCCGGTGGGAAGTGGGCCCGAGTGACCTCAAACGTTATCGTAGTTCCTGGCCCACCTGGCCCCGCGCGAGGAGAGCGAGGGAGCAGTGAGCAGCGCAATCGAGTCGCGCTCGTGCTCGGGCGTTGCTTGCGCGAAACGCCTTGGGCTAACCGGGGATCTGCGAGTGCCCCGGACTGTCGATAGGCAGAGAGCGATGTTTCCGTTCCTCTGGGTCCTTTGGGCCCGCCCAGTTTCTTCAGATCCCAGTGACGCTGTACCTGGGCGCCTGATAGCCTGACGCGGTCGCGCTCTTGGCCGCCGACAGAGTTTGCCGCGTCTGCTCAATGAGACCCAAACGTGTTTACTCATTCACCACCGCAGTACCATCGCCGAGACTAACGACGCCGCTTCATTCACCGTTACTTCTCGTAAGAGCGTGCTCATCTCGCTCTGCACCGCTGTGTCCCCCGTTCAACCTATTCACCGCCGGCTAGCTGTGGAGACTTCGGCCACTCCGTCCTCCGAGCAACCGAGCCGCCACCGAATATGGCATTCAGTCGCCGGAGCAGAGGTGTGGTGTGCTTGATCCGATTCCGAACTAGCACACAGGCACGCCATGCACGCAATCACGTGCGGAACAAAAGTCTAAGAGTCATGTTTGCTTCCGTCCCTTCTTTCGCACTCCCTCGCACCCGCCTGGCGGAGAAAACTCACAGAACGCAATGCAACCGAATTTCTTATCTTCCCTTCATTCCACACCTTCTCCAACGTCTTTTGACCCAGGTATTGTTTCCAACCTTCTGGCTTGCGGGCCACGGGGCACACTGTGTGCTCCGGTTACGCACTCTGCACCGTTGTGTTCCGCACAGCGAGACCACTGACGCATCCCCTCCCCCTCCCCCTCCCCCTCCCCTCTCTCCTCAACTTTGCCTCCACCTTCCTCTTTCTCTCATTCCCTCGTGAAGCGCGATCCCCTCTGGTGATCACGCAACACTCCAAAACGACCCTATTCTGCTCTGTCCGCTACATGCTCCACGCGAGACCAGATTCCTGAACGGGCCGAGATCAAATAGCTCCATAAATTGACCCGCCTTGGGTCCTTCTCACTCCTTGGCGGGGTCTCATCTGGTGCTGACATCCTTCTTACTGACGTTGTATGTTTTTGTATCTTGCTGAAACACAGCGTGGCATGTAAGTATGAACCTATCCTTTTGATGAGCAGACGTAGTTCCGAGCAACCCTTTCTCTACTGGCAATTCTGGCAATCCGAGTACCGAGGCAAGACCCGACATACAGTGCTAAACATTGGCCAAGGCGAACCTTTGACGGCTCCCGATTGACTAGTCGAAGACGTAGACGCGCCGTCCGGTGCTGAGCGGCTCTGGCATGACGACTGCAGACACAGGAGCCATGGCAGATCCCCTCCGCTCGCAAGCGCTCGCAGCGCTCTTTGGCCTCACTCAAGACCCCGCCTGCCCCCTCAAACGAGGAAACTCAGCGGACGGCGTCAACTGAAGTGGCCGACAAGGATCGCAGCCGTGCTCAACCCCCCTGTCGTCTGTCCCCTGGGCTGGCTACGTGTTGGCTCATGGGCTGTGGCGTCTGGGTTCAGGACAACTGTGACATTTCTAGTTCTTTGTGCTATGGATTATGATGTGCTTTGAATTGATGCGTTTGTGTGAGGTGTGCGTGCTTGTTGCTTTGGAACTGAGTACCGATTGCTTGATTGCTACATTGCTCGATTAGGAAGCGATTTTGACAGTGCTTCGCATGGTTGCCCGAGAAAGAGATCGATGCGATTAATCGGCCGGCGCTCTAATCGTATTTACTCGGGACACGCGAAGCGGCATAGTCCACAAGCCCATCGTGCGCGATATAGATGCCAGATCATCCAGTAGGAAAATTGGACTGTGGCGATGCAGATCGGGGCGAGATCCGGGTGCGAAGCCTCGAAGCCGTGCGAGATGCTCGTCGTCGAATGAGCGCTCGGCGCCATGCCCACACAGCGCCAAGGACGCCACCACCCACGTCTCCTCGTCTGCACGTCGCCGGCGAAGGCGATGGCGTGCTCACCACTGTGCCCGGTATCGATACTGATTGAGGTGTCTGCGCGTATCTCCGACACGCGCGTGCGCACGATAGTGCCGCGTCATAGTACCGCGTGATGATACCGCGTGATAGCACGAGGGCTGCAGGCGTACCCGCGGGTATCTGGCCGAGTCGAGTCGGACGACAACACATGACGCAGTGGGCCGTGATCGTTGTCTCAGCCCGCTGCGCCATAGCACGATCGTCGGTTCAGACCGCCCAGGCAGATAAGGGATGAAAGACATCACTACTTCTTGACGATGCCTGCTTTCAGCAGCGCGTCACGCCCCGCGGAGCCTATGTGCCGGAAACGCGCCGGGCCGAGGGGCGTGCCGCCGTACCACCGTGTCACCGCTACGGCGCCTCGCGCATCAGTGCTCTCGAGCAGGGAGAGGAGCACGCGACCGGCGCCGGACTCGCCGTCGTCGTCGTGGCCTGTTGTCAGCTTCATAGGCTCTACGCTTGCAGCTGGTCTACTTCCTTTGCCTCCGTTCACATTGCCCTCATGATTGGAATGAGATGGAATGAGGAGAATTTGGAATGAAGCACTCACCACTATCATCTTCCAGTCTCCAGGCAAGCATGGCGGGATGACTTGCCCTCTTGTTCCGCTTGTCGGCGAGCAACTCCTCGACGAACCCGCGTACCTCCTCGAGCGACTTGGCCCTCGTAGCGTGTCCAACGAAACGCGATTTGCGGTCAGAGATCTCGATGGAGTCAGAGACCTCCGGCGGTGGCGAGGAGGACACGGCGGCCAGGCGAGCCGGCAGAGTGGACGGTGCCGCGCGTTTCAGGAGCCTGGTACTGGTCGTGAATTGTCGCGTTAGCATTGAATGACAAAATAGAGGAGAATGAAGATGGAGGTTTAGTTGCCGAACATGACGTTGATAGAAGTTGCCGCGATCGAGAGATCAGGTTCCGCGCCTGATTTCGCGGTTGGCGGTGGTAGAAGGGCAAACGATGCAAAGACTTGGTGCTAATCCCTCGTCATTGGTAACAGACCCTGTAGGAACTGGAGATGCAACAGCTGGGTATCGATGATCAAGAAGCAGATGTGGGTTCTACTGTGGTGCGACGACCAGGGTACCCTTCCGTGGTGAAGCGCACGGTGCAAGGTGTGTTGCCTTCCCCCGATCGCGACTCGCAACGAAGCCATTGACTCTGACCTGCGTGCGCCCCTCCGATCGCGTTCTCTATCTCACTGCGGATTCCAGTTTTGCTCTATGCACCGCGCCGGTCTTTCCTGCAACAGCATTGCTACTCTCACGCTTCTACTCGCTACTCGACGCCTCCTCTCCCCGTTCACCGTGCTTCTTCAGTCTGCATTCCATGAGCGCCCGTCGTTAAGTCCAGACTCGACTCGACAAACACCTGGTCCGGTCAGACACGCTACCGGAAGCGTAATTTCTCTTTCTTGCCTTCCTCAGCCGTTCGACTCCCTTTGCGTCTTCTCTCTCAGCTTGTTCGGGACAAGCGGCCTTCAAAGTCGTGAGTCCAGGTCGCACTCGGCCAAATCGTACGTTGGCGACCCACTCCACTTCCATTTCTGCAGCCTCCGACGATTCACGTCAAAACGCACATGAACTGGCTCATGACAAGACCGTTGTCAACTTCGAAGTTTGGTCCTCCTCGACAGCTGATGCGGACGGTGGCCCGCTATATGGCATCGCAGCCCCTTCCCTTGAACACAACAACTCGCCCCTCCATGACCCTACTCGGCCAGATCAAACTTACCCCGCCTCCCCCGACCTGAGAAAGGTCGACGGCCCAGTCCTTGCACCGACTGCTCTGTCCCGTTCGACACGCTGAGCTCTCAGGATGGGCTCGTTGTCGCCGTTCGCTCCCACCTTCAAACACGGCAACTGTACACCGAGCACATTTCCAACCACGAGCTTGCGCACACTCCTTCCCCCAACCTAATGAGGGTAACGACGCTGAGCTACAGCCCGCTCCGCATTAAGCATACTCCCCGCAACCATATCCGTCGAGAAGCTCGCTCAACAAACGCAAAGGGGACAAACGATGACGATGAGAACCGCCGTTCACGTGACCTGTCCGAAACGCACACTCTGCTTCGTCTCCTTCAACCTCCTGTTTGCCCCGTCTGTTTACGGTGCACTCCTGCACTTCGCCCTCGTCGGATGAGACGTACATGAGTACTAGTACGTGATGATGACGCATAAGTGAGCGTCACAGGGCAAGATTCTGCATGGGAGAGAGATGGGCTCGATCAACAGGACGGAGGGGTAGCTTGCACCGAGCAGCTTCGCCTACTTGTCGGTGGCTCTCGCTCCGATTCGACTACCACCTTGACTGTGCGACGGCGTAGACGACAGCGACGGCGCAGACGACAAGTAGACGGGCGTAGACGAAGACCCACTCATATCGTGCATGGGGGAGGCGACTCGGGCGGAAACCTTGCCATTAAGCCTGTCTGATGCTTGACATCTGGCGTCCGGATTTGCGACTCACTAGTTCAACCCGGCTTGAACAGGCAGGTGCTCACTTCAGTAATGACGGGGATAGAGTTGGATGTTCTCGTACAAGTGCGGGGACGTCCACTCATGACCACCGGGCCAGACGAGTAAGAAGCGGATTAGAGTTGCACACAGGTGGAATAGAGTTGGGCACGCTTCGCATATCGCCTGCTGCTGCTGCGACTGCGTACGTGGGATGCGGATGAGCACCCGTTCCTTTGTCCCTCCCAGTGACTGTACCTGCAAGCTGTCGCAACCACTCCCCACTTCGTTCATTGGACGGCGGCGGGTGTCCGGGCCGTTGCTCCGCTGAGGAGCGTCGGCTCTGCAAGGCCCTCTGCAAGGCTGGTCTCAGTCTCACGGTCGCCATCCTTCACAAATGCACGCAGCGGAGGAAGCAGTGTTTGTTTGTCTCGCAACGTCCGGCTCCGAATTCTGCGAGCCACTAGCCGCGGTACGCCGCCACGCGTCAGTGGAACCGGTGGGAGTGGAAGCTGTGGCATGTCTAAGAATGGAACGGGAGCGCAACTCTGGAACAGGATACCCAGACCGGTATGCAGCACCGCCGCGGCGGATGCGTGGCACGGGGCGCGGGGTGTGACGTGTGCCATGCGTGCGACTCGGAGTGCATGTAGGCGTGCGCACGGGCGGGGTGAGTGTGACGAGGGAGCGGCCCGGGGAACGGCAAATCACGTGACGCACAGGGATTCTTCTGCGGCGCACAGGTGCAGTGTGAACATCCTGTGTGCGTGCTATCCTTGGCACGCTGGGAGCTGGAAGAGGACGAGACGAGTGATCGCGCGAGTGAATGCGTACGCCCATCGCACAGACAACTGCAGCTCGACCAACCGCAGGGGACGGCGGCGGTGGGCGCGGTCGCCTTGGTCGTACCTACGTACGCGCTCTATACCCGCACGCGCCTCTGCCGTGTTTTTCAGCAATAGTGATAAGACACCCGGACATGTATTTTTTCGGTGTAAGCATGCATTCCAGGAATGATCGGACTCTGAAGCACGCCTTGCTGCCAGTGTCGCGCGTTTCGTGTACGGCGCCACGCCCGCGGTGTTTACTGCGTCCGAGTTGGCTGAAATGCAACTGCGAGCGTCTGAGAAGTAGACAAGAGCGACTTGGCCTCTTGGCAGAAGTGGATGGGTGTGAGGAAGAGTGAGCCAGGGTCGGCTCCAGGGCGGCAAGGGCGAGAGGAGCGACGGCGTCCTGACGGGAGGTTAATGGTTGAATAGCGGACACTCCAAGGCAGCGGACCCTTTTCATTGCAGTGCCACGGCATGCCTACACCCAGGGCGACCCCAGCAACCCCAGCCTACGGGCACCAGCCAGGATGCACGTCAAGCGTACCTCGAAACCCAATGCCCAGAGCAGGGCAGCAGTCAGAGTGAGAGGCCGGGAGAGAGACAGCGAGCGAGCGAGCGAGCGTCCAGCGAAACAGCACCCAGCATCAATCCGACATCCGACAAGAACCATAGCTCGTCACTTGTCACTCAGTACCGTCCATCCCGCAGTCGACCACCACCCAACCCGCCAGCCGTCAACCAGCCAGCGAGCCAGCCCGCCAGCCCAGGCCACTCGAGCTGTCACCGTCACTCACACAACCACCCTACACCCTACACCACACAGAACTCCTCACCTTCCCTCCCCCCTCCTCCCCCCCTTTCTCGCCCTTCTCCTTCTCCTTCCCCCTTCCTTCCCCTTCCCCTTCCTCCACCTCGACTCTCGACCCCCCCCCCGGCACAGTCCTTTGCATCCGCCGACGATACCGTTCCCTCCACCCCACGACACAGACGACCCGCGACAAGGCATCACTGCCAGCACGGCCTGTAACCCTCTATCGCAAACTACCGTTGCACCGTTCAACCGTCCGATTGTCGTCCCGTCACCCGTTACCAGTTACGGTCCTTCAAGTTCCTTAGGAGGCGTACGGTTACAAAACCCGACCACCCGCTCGACTGACCGAAAACGCCCTTGGGTCCCGGCTGAGCCTCGAGCCAGCGTTGTGGAATTGGTATTAGCATTGTTCTTGCGCTCTGGAGCTTTGGTCCCAAGTCTCAAGCCGCACGCCGCAAGCGCCGCTCTTGAGCTCTGACACAGGAGCCTGGCCTGTCTACCCGCCCATTCGGTCCGATTGGTCTTTCCCTCCTGCGCTGCCCCGGCATCCCCCAGCTCACAGCTGAGGAGCATCCCCGTCGCAAGCTGCTGAACGCACCCTCGACTCCCAGGACTCGACTCGTCCGCTTACCTCGACACCAGCAAGCCAGCAAAGCCAGCAAGCGACGCCAGCCAAGCTTCACCGACTAGCCTAGCCCAGCGCTACGTACTGCTCGTTCGACCTGGCTGTGGGTTGCGACCCACAGCATGTCGTCCCCATCCATGACTGACGAAGAGTTCGAGAGGGAAGTGCGCACGCTCAAGTGAGTATCGCCCGATCTCTTGCAAACCACACCCCACACATTCGCTTCTTTCCATCGTCCGTTCCCCGCGCCCCCTCCCTCACGCCCCTCTGGGCCCTCAGTCCTCGTCTTGTCTGTCGTCTCTCTTTTACCCCTCACCCTCACTGAACCCTCACGCCTCACCCTCCCCTCCCCATCATTCGGTCAACCAACTCCCCATCCCCCGGGATCGCGCTTCTTTCCTTTTCCGATCAGCCTTCTTCCTCCTTCATCTTCATGCCACGCACGAGCTCCGCCCAACTCAAGTCTTAAATGCTGACGCCGTCCAACAGAGACCTGAGACGACGGTCCGTATCCTCTGCTGGACCTGGTGAACTTCCCGTCGACCCCGATCTTCCTCCCCGGGATCAAGGCGAGGTGGGCAACGCTGCCCCGCCCGGGCCGCAGCCGTTCTCGTCCAACGACGATGTGACGTTAACGGTCCCCGATGCCGGCGGCGACGCAAATGGTCTTTTCTGGGTGCCAGCGCATCTCCACCCGGAGTTGGCGCCGGGAGAGTTCCACGCCTTTCTGAAGTCGCACACGCACTCGAATCCGACTGCCATGGCGGCGGGCGAGTCTGGCGAGGCGTCGCTCGCACGGAGTCCGTCTTGGCTTGCTCGGAGCCGGACCCTCTCGAGCGGCGTCAAGAGGAATAAGTCTATGCTTTCCCGCCAGTACACACCCCGGCACGGCGACAAGATTGAGGAGGAGGTTCCCGTTGTCACCCGCCGTGGGTCTAACCCCTTTGGCGGGGAGCAGGGCCCGACCCTCCAAGATCTCCAGAAGTTGGACGAGATGGTGGGCGAAGTCGAGGATGACCCCGAGCAGATGCGTCAGATCCTTCGACGTGGCCTTAGCATGCGCCTCCAACCAGGCTGTACGTGTTTCTCCGTCTGGGCCCTCCTGGCCCACGCAAGCGAATGAAACTGACTCTTCCGCAGTACCCGAGGAAACGGTTCAGTCTGGTCAGCCCGGCTACGGCGAGTCCTCGACCGGCACGTCCTCTTCGTCTCCGCGATCGAGCTCTATCGTCCGTCGATCGGCGCGAACGAGGATTCGCAAAGGTAGCAGTGTTGACGGGTCAAAGCGGTACTCCGTCCGCAAGAACCGTCCTAGCACTGCCGGATCCGACTCGGTGTTCAGCGACGAGGCAGACGGAAGGGTCAGTGAGGAGCGCCGCAGCGATGAGACGACGCAGGAGAGCGGCAGCTCTGAAACGCCCGATGTGTACCACGAGGCGAAGGATGAGTACCGCTACCAGCCTAAGCAGCAACAGCAGGCTTATCAGTCGCCACCGCAGCCTCAGCACCCGCCGCCGCCTCCTCCGCGGGAGGAAGATGAGGACCAGCTGCGACGACCGCAACAGCAGCAGCCGACGGTATCCGTCTCTGGCATCGACTTCAGCCAGGCGTCTGACGACGAAGCGATGATCTTCGACGCCTACACCCACGACCCTCACGACCGCACGTCCACCTCCACCTATGGATCCATTTCCTCTGCCTACGACGAGCAGCCAAGCCGCTCGCCGAGCCCTGAACCTCCACGAGTCGAAACGACCGCTCGTCACACACCGATTCTTACCCCTATCGTTGCTCCCAAAGCCAGTGATGCGCAATGGTACGAGGACGACGAGCGCACTCCCACCCAGGAGTCCTCGATGAGCGCTGCCATGAATGCGATGAGGATTAACGTTCCCCCATCCAGGTCATCAGATAATATCTATCAGCAAAGCGCCTCTGAGAAGTTGCAGCAACAGCAGCAGCACCAGCAACAGTATCAGCAAGTCGCACCCCCGACCGGCCGCGTTCCGTCACCGCCAAGGCCAGCCGTGCCCGAGAAGCATGATCTTCCGTCTGGAGCAGCGCCTCCTCGATCCCAGACGGCCCCGCCTGGCATGTCGATGCAGCAGCGAACAGGAGCGATCCCTTCGCCCATCGCCCCCATCGCGCACGTGGAGCGTCCTCCTCTCACCCGCACCGAATCCAACTCGTCGGCGGTCTCGGTCGGCTCGACCTCGACGCCTCCGTCCTTGAAGAAGGAGAAGAAGGGTCTGTTCGGCAAGAAGTCGAAGCACCACGAAAAGCCGGAGAAGCCGAAGAAGGAGAAGGACCGCTTCCTTGGCTCGCTGTTTGGTAGCAAGAAGAAGCACGAGGAGGCCACCTCGGTGTCCAACTTCTCGACTGCTGGGCCCGCTGCCGCCGCGGCGCTGCTGGGTACCTCCAAGTCGGCCAAGGCGTTCCACCATCAGGGATCTGGAACGTCGTCCCCGACCTCGCCTGGGTTCTCGAACTTTGCGCGTTACCCGATCCACGTCGAGCGTGCCGTGTACCGCCTGTCGCACATCAAGCTCGCCAACGCCCGCCGACCGCTAATCGAGCAGGTGCTCATCTCCAACCTCATGTTCTGGTACCTCGGCGTCATTGGACGCACGACGCCGGCGGAGGAGAAGAAGCCTGGCACGACGAACGGTCTCGACCGCACTCGCGACCAGAACGCGCAGCAGCCGCAGCTGAAGGGCACCCCCAACAAGCCTGCCGACTCTGGCTCGGCCGGTGTCAAGCAGCCCGACCTTCCTCAGCAACAGCAGCAGCAGCAGCCGCAGCACCGGCGAGCAGGTCTGTCAAAGCCCGAGCGAAGCAGGACCAACAATGCTGAGGCAGCATATCGCGCTCCTCAGTATGGGATGCAGTCTCAAATGGAGGAGATGCACCGGTCCCCGCCCAAGCAACAGGCAATGCAGCAACAGCAACAGCAGCCTCAGCAACATCATCACCAGCCTACCCAGCATTTGTCTCATCATTCTCAATCCCAGCAGCAGCAGCCACAGCAACCCCAGCAGCAGGCACGTCCGCAACCTCCTCCCCAGCAACAGCAGCATTCCCATCAGCATCAACAGCAACAGCAGCAGCAGCAGGAACAACAGCAACGGCAGCAGCAGCAGCTTCATCAGCAACAACAATACCACCAGCCGCAGGCTGCTTCGCCCCAACCTACGCCTCGTACGTCTTCGATGCCCGGTCGTTCGCGGTCGCCTCCCACGAGCCAGCCGCAGCAGCGTCCCGAGTACCCTCCTGGTGTTGCGCCCCCGCGTGTGCCCCAGGGAGGCCAGTACAGCCACTCGCCCAACCACTCGCAGTCGTCGCAGCACAGCCAGCACCTGGGTCAGCCCGGTCGTGCGCCGGTTCAGCCAGACGGTCGTCAGCGTGTGCCCTCGGGCGGTGGCGGTTCGCAGCAACCCCAGCAGCACCCGGGCGCACGCAACAGTACGATCGGTCCACGCCCTGGGCAGGGATACCCGCAGCCTAACGGACGAGCATCGGACAACCCGAACCGGCCGATCTACCCGAACCAGCACGCCGGAACGAAGCCAGGCCAGATCTTCCAGTACCCCGGCATGGTCGCGGCCCAGCAGCAGTACCAGCAGCAGCAGCGACCACCGGGAGCGGGCCAGGCGTACCCTCAGCAGGGCGGCGGACCGATGTACCACCAGCAGCAGCGCCCGATGCAGCACCAGGGGCCGCCGCAGGGATGGGAGAACCAGCGTTTACCGGGACACCAGCCGCAGCCCGGACGGTCGGCCGCGAGCCCGCCGCCGATGGCGCAGACGCCGCCGCGCGGCTCGTCGAGCAATCGGCAGCCGGCGGACCCGTACGGCCGTCCGTACCGGGAGGGGCAGACGTCGCCGACGCACCAGACGTTCTACTCGGCGCAGCGCCCGCCCACGATGCAGCAGGGGCAGCCGTACCCGTACGCGAACGGGCAGCCGCGACCCCAAGCAGTGGGCTCTGGTCAATATCCTCATCATCGCTGATCAGCATTAGGGCTACATCAGGAGCGCCGCGCACAAGCTGAGGGCCAGTCTGCACTGGACTGTATCATCGCATGATGGCCATCAGCAGCACTGAACACTCGTCCCGGTCCTGTTCCGTTGTCAGAAGGCGTAGGCAACCCTACATCATGAAGAACACTACATTCTCTCTCTCTCCATCTTCTTCCTCCTCCAGTCACTCACCCGTCCACTCAACCTTCGTTCCTTTGCCCCTCCTACACATCCCAACTACAACCCATACGACACCCCCGGCACATCCCCGACATTATCGTGACAAAGGCCAAACACTGTATTGCACGTTTTGATATGCATCTGTTCATATGGCGGGAGTCACGAGCGGCGAGCGCACCACGAGCGCAGCGAGTGGTGATGAGAGCGAGCCACGAGAAACTGTGTGACGCACCCAGCACTCCCCGTCAGTGACATCAAGCAGTGGATTCCGAACGAGTATGCATAAACTGAGATCTAACTGCCAGGCTTGCAGTGTTCCGAGTCGACGCTCGAGTTGCCCCACCACTCGGGCCCGTTCCAAGTGAAGAACAAGCCGAAGAGGACGTATATAGTCAGACTCGTGATGGCCGTTCCGGCATCGAGCGCCGAGGACACGACGTAGACAAAGTCCTTGTGCAGAGTGGGCCACTTTTTAGCGACGTACGAGTTTGCGAACACGGCCACGGCGGCGCCGGACAGGATGATGTTGGTGGGACTGTAGCGTGAGCGGAGCGCGAAGCGGAGCGGTCTCTGGGATACTTACTATTGCGGGATGAGTGTGGCGCCGGAACAAATGATGGGGAACACGACCTGGCTGTCAGCTAAGGAAACAGGAAATCCGCAGCAGAAGACGCAGCGCAAGACAAACCTTGTGCAGCTTGTAGTTCGGCCACCGCTTATGCGCCCACCACAGCGCAATCGGCACGATCGCACCAAGCGGGAAACCCAAGTACAGCACCCGGTACTTGCCAGCGAAGAAACGCGCCGGCCCCACAGCTCCCCAGATTATACTGGCCGAATAGAATATTTGCGGCCGGCGACCGGTCCATTGCCCCGTTGGGTCGATCTCGGTGCCGTCCAGGTAGGAGCGCTTGGAAGATAGGACGGACTGGAGGGTCACGTCTGGGTGTCAGCTGTTGACGATTCTCCGCTAGCTTGTCGTGGGTGGTCGGGTTGGGTCACTGCGACCACGAGTTTGCTGTGCCCACTCCCTCGCGCGCTCGCCACAACTTACAGTTAGTCAACGCGCCCAACACCGTGCCCAGAATCTGGGCCGCGAACATCTCCCGGGGCGGAATGGACGTGTACCAGCCCAGCTTGAGGTCCGAGATCAGCTGGAGGGACTGGAACATGGCCATGTCTGCTGTCAGCTAGCAGGCAAGCGGCAAGCTCTCACATCCAAAACACTTGAAGGTCACGCTGGACGTCAGTTTTAACATCGGGGAAAGGTGAACTCACTTTCCGATCGGCTTGCCGGGCATGAGGAAACCGGCCACGCTGAGGTTAGTGCTGGAGGAAGGAAGGCTTACAATTCCGTGATGACATTCTGAGGTTAGCTCTGCTTTGGTCTGTGAGCTTACCAGGCCGATGGTCGTGTTGCTCACGGCGGCGACGATGCCGATTCTGCCGTTAGGTCTGCAGGGAGGTGTGGCACCTACGGGATGAGGAAGACCTGGGCGTCAGTTCAGCACGTCGACGAGCAGAAACTCACAGCAGCAATGACCAGGGCCAGCAGCAGCGCCCACACCGGCGTCTGGAGCAACGGCGTCGTCCACACCATGAGGATGGCCGCGGCGAGGTTCACGCCCAGCATGGTGAAGTACCACCAGTGCGGGACCTCGCGGTATGCCTTCATGAGTTTGCTGTCTGTCAGCTCAAACGCCGGTGACTCAGCTCACTTGTGCGTATCCGTCAGCGGCGCCTTGTCGAGGAGCGCCTCCTTGATCTCCTTCCGGTGCCACATCCAGACGTGCACGACGACGCTGCTCACCGCCGCAAATGCGAGCCCGTACGTGATGGCAAAGTACGGCGTGAGGAGAATGGGCTGCGCCGTCTCCCACTTCCCGTCGTCCAGGGACAGATCCGGACTCAATACGGCCGGGACATCGAACTTGGCGTAGGCCGAGTTGAACAGTCCCGCACTCGTTGGGGAGGGGAAGTCGCGCGCGTTCCAAAAGTTGAACACGAGAAGTAGGGGGACAATCTGTGGTCAGCTACCAAAAGAAGAAAGCGTCAGCTTACGATCCAGATCATGCCCATGAGACCACCGAAGTAATTGCCCAGCGCCCAGTAGGGCGTGAACAGGGGTCCGACGGCGCCCACACTCGCCCAGTCGAAGGAGAAGTCCAGCATCCCCAGACCAGTGTATGCGCTCCCGAGCCAGCGCATGACCCAGCTTTGGTTATTGACCAGACACAGGACAGAGACGGACGTGAGCGTTGAGAACAGGAGCGAAGGCAGGAACTGTCGTTAGCTCAGAGGCGAGGCGTGAGCGTACCTGGTAGGCGAACGTGGCGATGAAGATCAGCACGAACACCTGCAGACGCTTCGTGGTCAGTCGGCGTGCCGCCGACGAAGTAGCCGACGCTGTCTCGTCGAACAGCGTCGTGAACAGCTGCACGATGACGAGCGTCGAGGGCCAGTACATTGCCGGCCGGGCGACGAGGACATTGTACAGGATGCCTGGGGTCAGCTACTGCGGGTACCCGGTAGCTCACCAGCGAGGCCGAATCCGACACACTGCGTCGTGAGCAGGAGGACGATGGACGGCAGCGGGCCGAGCGGTTTCTTGAAGTACAGGTCGAGGATGGCGAGGATGTCCGCTGCATAGGCGGCGCTAGCACCCGAGCTGCTGATGACGCTGCTTGTCAGCTAACCAACGCCATTGCCGAAGCTCACCTAACGAGGATCGCCTCCTTTATGCTGAACGGCCCCGGGTTGATCGTGACGCCCAGTATCCGCTTCCCGCGGGGGAAGAAGCGCTCGTTCGCAAAGAAGTGGCCCAGAGGGTATGTCGCGAGAATGACGAAGTAGGTCGCGAAGCTAGGTGCGTTCGACTTGAAGTAGAACACCATCGAGGCCGCTGCGCCGATCACACAGAAGAAGCTTCCCAGCAGGATCGCGCGGAACGTCAGTGTCGGTAGTGTTGGGTCGTCAGTCGTCGGTACCGCCTGCAGTCAGCTACGGCCCAGTCTCGTTGAGCTCACGCTGTCAATCAGCTGCTCGACCTTGCTCCCCTTGCCGACGACTTCGTCTCTCCGGACCTCGCCATCGGACGCGAGCAGGGCGATGTTCTCGTCGTTCTCGTCCGAGTCCACCGATGTTCGCTGGCGGTGCTTGTGGCTCTGCTCGAACTCGTCGAGGTCTTCGACGTCGGTGAGCTCGTACGCCTCTGCTTCGCGTTCGTCATGACGGGACATGTCCGGGTGTTCTGGGCATGGGACAAGGAGCGATGTCCGGATTTATAGTACTCGTCGTCTGATCACGCTGAAACGTCAGCTGCATGAAACGCGGGTAGACGACCACCGCAGCGGTGCGCGCAGTGCGGGAGGCGGTACGGTGCATACGGTGATGACCCTCCACCGCGCGCTGGCGGACGTCCCCGGTGGAGGCCCCTTGAACGGCTTATCACTCCCAGTGTTGAGTACACGTGTAAACGCACCCGGACGCGCGTTCGTTCGCTCACTGAACGCATCATCGTCACTGCCTGTCCCAGGCATCAATACGACGTCCTTCGACCGCATCCTCACCAGACACCCGATCGCTGTTGCCGAACGACTACACCGGCAATCCAGAACAGCGACGTTTCATCGAGCGTCGACCCCTTTTCATCCCCCGCAACCCCGTACAGCGTAGACAAGATGGTGAGCTCAGCCGATGACCATGACTAACCGTTCAGGCTAGGAGATACGACAGTATGTTGTTGCAGCTCGCTGCTCCCAACCGATTGCTGACATGAAGGTCGCACAACAATCTTCTCCCCTGAGGGTAAGCTCCACTAGTGGTGCCAGAGCTGACATTACAGGACGACTGTTCCAGGGCAAGTATTCCGCGAGACGCTTGTGTATGACGTTGGACTGACGAATGCAGTCGAGTACGCCATGGAGGCCATCTCGCACGCCGGAACCGTTCTCGCCGTGCTGTCGAAGGAGGGCATTGCCATCGCTGCTGAAAAGGTTTGCTAGGAAGCTTGGACACTGAGCTGACAATCAGAAAGTGACCGGAAAGCTGCTTGACCTGTCGCTGAACACGGTCGGCGGAGAAGGCACTGAGGCGTGGATGGGCGGTGGTGGTGAGAAGATCTTCCTTCTGAACAAGTGGGCAGCTTAACAGACGTGGGGTGGTAGCTGACGTCCAGCAACATCATCACCGGAGCCGCTGGTATCACGTCCGACGCCAACTCGCTTGTCAACTTCGCCCGTAACAGCGCCCAGCGCCACCTGTACACCTACGATGAGGACATCCCCGTCGAGATGCTCGTCCAGCGTCTTTGTGACATGAAGCAGGGTTACACTCAGTACGGAGGTGGGTCTCAGCTGCTTTGAAGCAGAGTAGCTTAAGCTGACTGATCAGGTCTGCGTCCGTTCGGTGTGTCGCTCCTCTACATTGGTTGGGACCCTCTGCACGGCTTCCAGCTCTACAAGTCAGATCCGTCTGGCAACTACTCGGGATGGAAGGCGACCTGCATCGGAGCCAACCACTCGAGCGCCGCCTCGCTCCTGAAGCAGGACTACAAGGACGACATCTCGCTCGAGGACGCCAAAAGCCTGTGTCTCAAAACCATGAGCAAGACCATGGACTCGAGCAAGCTTAGCAGCGAGAGGCTTGAGTTCGCGACCATGACCCTCAACAAGGACACGCAGCAGCCGCTCGCCAAGATCTTCCGTCCGGCAGAGCTGGACGAGCTCCTCCAGAAGCTCGAGCTCGGCGGCACGAAGGAGGAGCAGGTCGGTGTCGGAGAGGGAACGGGCGGCGGCGACGGTGGTAACATTGCTATGAGCACGTAAGAGAAGTAGACAGTTACAGTGTGATGTATCGCATACGGCAGTAAGCATTTCATGTTGCATTTATCTCGGCGCCATCCGCGTCGATGACCAGACTGTCTGTCATGACGACAGACGACGTACTGACAGTGAGCGACTTTTGCTTCCGTCAACTCCTCACCACCACCGTGTAGCTGGAGCGCATCGCGAGGAGACCGAATTTGCTTCCGCTGTTACCTTGGCCGAGTTACGAGTCCCACCCACCCACACGCGCTGAGTGGGATGCTTGCGGTCCCATGTTGGTCATGTTGCGTCTCCAAACTCCTCACACCTCACCGCGCCTCATCCTCCATCTGTCCATCCCGGCTGTCGCAATCGACCATCCCCTCCCGCACCGTGTCGAGCACCCCGATCTGTGACGCTCGCCGACCTCTGCCCTAGTCCCATCTCGCCACCCGATCGATCCTCGTTCGAATCTGACACAACCACCTTGTTATTCAAAACAAACCCTATCGGCCCTACCACCACTCAACCCCTCATCGGACCGCGCTCTCTGACCCCCCCCCCCCCCCCCCCCAGCCATTCAACACGTCCCATGCCTGCCTGAACTCGTCTCTTCGTACCGACTGCGACCACTCACTCTCTTTCGCTCGTTTGCATAGACAACCTCGACTCCACCTGCTCTGCCCCCTGCCCCGCTTTTCCCTGCCATGTCTATCTACGAAACCGAGTTCACGCGCCGACTACGGTCGGGCATGTCGACGCCTCCGCATTCGCCCTCGAAGCGAGCATCTTACCGTGATCGTGACGTCTTCGCAGATGTCGAGGTTCCTTCTCGAGGCATGAGTCCGGTCATGAAGGGGAAAGCCGTGGTGCGAGAGTATGGCGACCGGTGGGTGCCCCGAGTGCATGATCAAGATGGCTGACGGGCACAGATTCATCCCTAGTCGAGAAGGAGGACTGCATGCAGCATACCAGCTGCTTCCAGACAATGGCCTGCCGGATCCTGCGACCGCGAAACCCCGATCGAGGAAGAGAAATCAGTCGCAACATCAGGGCTTAGACGCCGAGGCCCGGAGGGGTGCGTGTTGAACCGTTCTCTTGATTAACAAACACACAGAAGTCAACACGACCTTCTCCAATCTGCTCAAGAATGAGCTCTTTCCGAATAACTCTCCGTCGACTTCGTCAAGAGCGGCATCGCCCCGACCACACTCGTCGCCGCGACACCGGCGAACTATCACCTTCAACACATCAAATGTGCCCAACCTCCCGCATCCGCCAGCCCAGGTGTCTAGCGCAGGTGTCACACCTCTGCATCATCATCCTCCTCCCGGAGTGCCAGGGTCGGGAGATCGCGCTGAGCGGGAGCTGTCACCTGCATCGAACCTTCCGCCATTGCCTTTGCACGCGCCCTCGACACCGACGTCGGGGAACAGCCGTCCACCTGGGGCCGGACCGAGCTCATCGCATCATCGCGCCCATCAGTCTCAGGTTGCCTTAACATCAGGTTCAGGTGCTCAAACCCCTCCTAGTCGGAAAGGCACCTTCTCGCCCCCGCCTTCAGGATCACCCTCAACCCCCACCAAGAACCGCGTCCTCAACTTTACGTCGCCCAGTGCGAAGAGGATGGCGCAACTCACCTCTGGCGCGAGCCTCGACGACATGAACCATGATCGCTACAGCTTGAGCCCTGTTGGAAGGACAACACAGCGAGCTTTGCTGAGCCCACGGAAGAGTGTCCGCCAGATATCGCGCACGCCGTTCAAGGTCCTTGACGCACCGGAGCTTGCGGATGATTTCTATCTCAACCTCGTTTCTTGGTCCTCGTCCAATGTCCTCGGAGTGGGCCTGAACAGCTGCGTGTACCTATGGAGTGCTCAGACCAGCCGAGTCACCAAGTTGTGCGACCTCACTGCCAATCAGGTCGAAGGAGACGAGTGTCCTGATACCATCACGGGCCTCGAATGGACCAACAAGGGCAGCACCATTGCTATCGGCACCAACCGTGGCTCAGTGGAGATCTGGGACGCCGAATACTGCAAGAAGATTCGTACCATGTCTGGTCATACTGCTCGTGTAGGCAGTCTGGCGTGGAACAACCACATCCTTTCGTCTGGATCGCGCGATCGCTCGATCCTGCATCGCGACACGCGAGCCCCCGACCAGTACATCCGCAAGCTGTCCGGACACCACAAGCAGGAAGTCTGTGGTCTCAAGTGGAACACGGACACGGACCAGCTCGCCAGTGGCGGCAACGACAACAAGCTCTTCGTCTGGGGCGGCACCGACTCGCGTCCGACATGGCGTTTCGGCGAGCACCGCGCTGCCGTCAAGGCTATCGCCTGGAGCCCTCATCAGAGAGGAGTTCTGGCCAGCGGAGGCGGTACCGCTGACAAGAAGATTCGTTTCTGGAACAGTCTCACCGGCGGGCTCGTCAGCGAGTGGGATACGGGGTCGCAGGTGTGCAACCTTATGTGGTCGAGAAACTCGAACGAGATCGTCTCGACGCATGGTTACTCTGCCGGCCCTGTCCAGAACCAGATCCATGTCTGGAGGTATCCCTCCATGACGCAGGTCGCTACTCTGACAGGCCACACGTATCGTGTGCTCTACCTCGCCATGAGCCCCGACGGCCAGACGATTGTAACTGGCGCCGGAGACGAGACGCTGCGCTTCTGGAACGCATTCCAACGGCCTGCCGGGGAAAGCGCTCGCATCACTGCTAGCAGCGGAGCGCCCAGCGGTCTCAACCCGTTCGCCAAGCTGCGCTGATCGATCCCATGACTGAACGAGTACCTTGTTGACATTTTACATTCGCGCACACACATCGACACCACAACCGACACCATTTGCAAGCTCTTCACACTCATCAACGACCACACAATATTCCCCCCATCACCACGTCCTCTAGGTTCTCTCATCATTTGCTTTCTGTTGACCTTGTATTATATTTTGGCTTCCTGTGTGAATGACAAACACAGCCAAGCATGTTTGGGGGATGTTTGTGTAAGGAGATCAGAGGATGCATGCATACCAACCTTGTACATTTGGCTGATCGGTTACGAAACCTGCTTCGGATGGTCGGACGGCCGAAAGAGACTCAGAGCCGACGGGATCCGGGGTATGATGTGTACGTGGGAGACTGCCGAGAGATGGAACCTATGACCTCGGAGATGAGATTCGGATTCATCAAGCCGCCAAGAGAGTGCAAGTGTGGAGACTAAGTGAAATAGAAGACGACGGTGACTGCCTAGTTGGCTGCTGGTTGAATTGAAGGCAGAGGGGTTGAATGAAATTTGACGATTGCCGCAAAGATGCAGCTGATCGGTGATCGATCAGGTGCTCAAGCTCAGGTCAGCGAGAGCGGCTAAGAGGTTAAAGGGAGAGCGGACACAGTGAAGCGGGAAGGGGGAGGTATGGAAGCTTGGTGGATAGGTATGTGAGTGGTGCAAGCAGCGATGATGCAACAGTGGTCAAGTGCAACGGCGTCCGGCGTAGCAGACGGCAGCCTGCGATCGAAGACATCATAAGGTGTGCCTGGTGGTGGACCTGGTCCTGGTCCTGGCGTGTCTCCGTCAAGGATACCCAGCTCTGCTCTCACCCCCTCTCCATCTCTGCTCATCCATCTCTACCTCACTCCCACTCCATCTTTGCATTCGGCACATCGTCTCCATCTCCATCTCCGCATCGCAAGCCGACCCACATATCATCGCCCGTCTGTTGTCAAGACCATCCACACCCGCCCGTCCTTCGCCTTTCCAATCGCGCGTAACGTAAATGGCTCGTCCCTCCCCGACTTGAACCTCCGAGGTTTCCACCTCCACCATGCAGTTCCAGCCTTACCCGATAGATCCCAACGCTCCCCCGTCACCGGGCCACACCACACCAAAGGCGAGCGACTCTCTCGCAGCGCCCATGATGAACCCCCTTGCAGCTCGGTCACACACTTCCCTCGTCGACCCCCGGGTGGAGGAACTTCAAGCCACCGGCAACGGCTACGGCGGACCGCCGGACGCTAACCTCAACGTCGATTCCTACCCCCGCCGCGGCCACCAACCGAGCACAAGCATCGGCTCGTTCACATCTTTTCTTAGCAGCAGCCCGCCGTCGTTCGCAGCTGACGACCCGCATGCAGAGCAACATTTGCAAGCCGGTGACGACAGTGGCGCAGCAGGAATAGCACCCCCGGTCCCTCCCATGGGCGGGGATGAGTTCAGTTTGCCAAGCCCTGTTGACGATGGAAACGATCAAAACGCTCACTATCCCGGAGTCGTCATGAGTGGCCCGGGGCTCGGATTTGACGACGTCACGCTCGATGCCGACTCGATGGCCGACATTCTCGACCCCGCTGCGGCCCCGTCTGGCAACCAACCCGGCCCGAAAGCAGCGGGTGCCAACATCGCTCCATGGCTGGAGGAGGACGAGCCGCCCTCTCCGTCTTCAACGCCCTCGCAGTCGAGTCTAAGGCCGCCGAATGCGATCCACGCGGAGACCATGCCCCCGTCTCTCATCTCGAGCGCGAGTACGTCGACAACGCATGTCGACAGGAGGGAGAAGAAGTCGCATCTGAGTCACTTTCCCTCCGTGCCCAACATCCCGCGGATACTGAACCGGCACCACCACGGCTCGACGTCGCAGCACAAGACCTCTGGGGACGACTTCCTGCAGCCGTATCCACTTGGTGCTTCAACGCAGGCGTCCTCCTCGTCATCCCTGTTCCACGACGGCACGATCACACCGACATCCTATAGCTCGCACAAGGCTCGATCGATCATCGGCGGACGCGAATCACCAATACCGCCAATCCCTGATCGCGCAGGCAGTGTGGCTTCGACAGGAGGGCATCACCACAGGTTACGCTTCGGAAGCACAGCGACGACCGCCATGACGTCGAGCTCCGGAGCGAGCACCTACGGTGACTCACACAGCAAGAAGAAGGGGTTCCTTGGCAACTTCCTGCGAAGAAAAACAGGGAGCGGGGGTGCTTCTTCCCCACAGCTGCCGCCCGACTTCATGCCCCCGTCGCGCGTGGTGACGACTGGCTCAATATCGACGCAAGGATCGAGTCTGCGAAACCAGAGCGTGTCGACGCAGGGAACCGTCTCACCGACAGCGACATGGAGCGCCCGCAGCAACAGCATTCAGTCTGACGCCAATGTGTCGCCGTTACATGCGCCGCAGGAGGAGGACGACGAGCCGGAGCTCTTCCTTAACACGAACCTCGATGATATGGAAGGCATCGTGGACCCGAACATTGCGAACCAGCCGCGGCCAGCGGTGCCATTGCCCACCTCGAACGTTGGTGGAGAGATGGGTCTTGCCGATGCGCTCCACCACACCTCGTCCTTCGCGTACGGCAACGGTACTGTCGGGCCGTCGAACGGGCGAGCGATCGTGGAGCAGGCAGGGGGGCCATCAGCATTCACGCGGCCGAATCCGTTCATGTCGTACTCGTCCGGCTCGGCGTCAGGATCCGAGCCGCCGTCGCCCTTCACTGTGTCTCCGAAGACTTCCATTCCGAACGCCACGACGAATGCGCCGCGGCGACCGTCTCAGCTCCGGAACGTCAAGATCAACTCGGTGGACAGCGAGAGCTCGGATACCTCGAGCCTGCAGCCGCTCGCCCCCTCGTGGGCGCAGGGCATGCAGCCGCCACCCAATATGTTCAAGGACCCCTTCGGATCTGTCTCGTCACGCACCACGCAGCGAGCGGATGGGGCACCGGTTTCCCCGTCCCGCTCCACGATTGCGCCGGGGAGCTACGAAGGCGCAGGCTCATCACAGTCGCACGGCTACGCCCCGGCTATTCCGCCGCATAATGGCACTGCTCCTGCATCATCGTCGTCTGCTTGGGCGGCTCCGGAGAGTTGGGGCGTCGAGGCGGACGGCCCGGGACAAGAAGAGGAAGACACGACGTCAAGCAGCGGCAGCGAGTCGGACTGGGTCGAGTCGACTGAGAGTGTCGTCACGCCGGGATGCTGCGAGGGCACCGACCCGATGGCCGTGCCGGACGGCGCGGGCGTTTCGGGTGTCAGTACCCCGCGAGCAGCCAGAGGCAGTCACCAGGGTCACCATCACCACCACCGGCATCGACCGAAGACGAGCGGATTGCACCACGACAAGAGTCGCTGGGTCTCCGATACAACCGCGAGCGTTCCTGTGAGTAATGCAGCTAACGGCTCCTTCGCAATAGCTAACGTCAGCACTTCATCCGAATCTACCGCGCAGATGGCTCGTACTCTGTGCTCTCGTTCCCGATCGGGACGACGACGAGCGAGCTCATCTCGGCAATGTCCGGCGGAGAGGCATCGACAAAGATGAAGCTCTACATTCGCGAGCGAGGGCAGGACCGTCAACTCCTGTCGTCGGAACGGCCGCTGGCGCTGCAGGCCCGACGGTTGCTGCAGGCTGGGTACACGGAGGCCGAACACCTGGAGGAGATAGGAAAAGAGGATCTCAGCATGCTCTGCCGGTTCATCTACCAGACGCCAGTTCTGCCCGTCATGAACCCGGAGGAGGAGAGCTCGTACGAGTCGTTCGAGTTCATCGACCTGTCCGGGCGTGACCTGCAGGTTATCCCGATCTTCCTCCATCTGCACGCGGATAATATCATCATCCTGAATGTGTCGCGCAACCCGATGACGGATCTGCCGCTCGACTTCATCCAGGCGTGCACGAGTTTGAAGGAGCTGCGCATGTCCAACATGGCGCTGAAGAAGATCCCGGCGTCTCTCCCGGCAAGTACGACGTTGACCCGTCTCGACTTGTCCTGCAACCGTATCGCGGACCTCGAGTCGGCGCACCTGTGCGACATCCAGACCCTGCTCTCGCTCAAGGTGCAGAACAACCGTCTGTCGTCGATTCCCACCTACTTCACGCAGATGCACGGGCTCAAATACCTGAACATTTCGAACAATGTGTTCGACGAGTTCCCTGCCGTCATCTGCCAGATGAGCAACCTCATGGACCTCGATGTGTCGTTCAACCGCATCACCGAGCTGCCTGCCGAACTTTCCAACTTGCGGACATTAGAACGCCTGATCTGCGTCGGAAACGAGCTGACCGAGTTCCCGGAGACGTTTGTGACGCTTGAGAACCTGCGTGTCCTGGACGTGCGAAGAAACAAGCTGATCGACCTCGCGCCGGCCTACGCGCTCCCGCAACTCGAAGTGCTCCGCGCCGACAGCAACGACCTCGTCACGCTCGACACGGAGCTCGGACCGAGGATCAAGGACTTCAGCGTACCGCACAACTCGATCACGGGCTTCACTCTCGCGTCCGTCACGGGCATGGCGTACTCGCTCACGAACCTGAACCTGTCGCACGGCAAGCTCTCCAGTCTGGCCGAGAGCGCGCTGAGCGAGCTCGTCAACCTCTCCGAGCTCAATCTCAGCTTCAACCAGTTCACGCGCCTGCCCCAGACGCTCGACCGGCTCGTCAACCTCGAGATCTTCAGCTGCACGGACAACACGCTTGACTCATTGCCCGAGAACTGTTTCGGGAACATGCAGCGGCTGCGCATCTGCAACATCCACAACAACAATCTGAAGAACCTCCCCGACGACGTATGGAACTGCGGTGCCATTGAGAGCATCAACCTGTCCTCGAACCTGCTTGTGAACTGGCCCAGCCCTCAGAAGTGGTACGAGCAGGTCGCCGCCGACCCGATGCGCAAGATGTCCACCGTGTCGGCGCTGTCGAGCAAGTCGAAGAGTCTCGTGCCGCCCGCTGGAGAAAGCCTCACGCATCTCTTCCTCTGCGACAACAAGCTGAACGATGACGTTTTCGACCAGATCGCTCTCTTCGGCAATTTGCGAGTGCTCAACCTCAGCTTCAACGCCGAGATCCTCGAAGTGCCGGCGTACACGCTCAGCCACTGCCAGCGGCTCGAGGCGCTGTACCTGTCGGGCAACAAGCTGACGAGCCTGCCGTCCGAGGACCTGGAGCAGCTCACGAATCTCCGCGTGCTGCACCTGAACGGCAACAAGCTACAGACGCTGCCTTCCGAGCTTGGTCATCTCAAGCACCTCGAGCACCTCGACGTCGGCTCCAACGTGCTGAAGTACAACATCGCCAACTGGCCGTACGACTGGAACTGGAACTGGAACACGGCGCTGCGATACCTGAACCTGTCGGGCAACAAGCGTCTCGAGATCAAGCCCACGAGCGGACAGGAGATGTACCAGCACGCTGGCGGGCCGCGGCGCGAGCTGTCCAACTTCAGCTCGCTGTCGCACCTCCAGGTCCTCGGCCTCATGGACGTGACGCTGCGTATCCCCGTGCTGCCCGACGAGTCGGACGAGAAGCGTGTGCGAACGTCTTTCTCCAACATCAACAACATGGCCTACGGTATCTCGGACATGCTTGGTTCCGTCGACCACCTGGCCATGTTCGACCTGGCCGTGCCCAACTTCCGCGGCAGCGCGGACGAGTGTATCTTCGGCATGTTCGGACGCGCCGCGCCCAGCATCCCGGCAGGCAAGATCCCGAAGTATGTGCAGGAGCACTTTGCGACGATGCTCGCGGAGCAGCTCCGCGCCTTGCAGCCAGATGAAGCGACGACGGAGGCACTCCGCCGCTCGTTCTTGTACATCAACAAGGCGACTTTCGACGCTCTGTCCGGCAACGATAAGCGCCACCGCGACTCCAATGGTTCGCTCCTGACCATGGGCCTGGTGCGCAAGGGTCCCAGCATTCACACCCAGCTGCGTACCGGTGCCTCGGCCGCCGTCGTCTACATGCGCGGCAAGGACCTCTACGTCGCGAACGCAGGTGACACGCTCGTCGTCATCTCAAGCGCTGGAAGAGCTGAACTGCTCTCGAAGCGTCACGACCCGACAGACCGCGAGGAGACGGCGCGTATCCGACGAGCCGAGGCGTGGGTGTCGACCAAGGGCTTCGTCAACGACGACAAGGAGATCGAGATCTCGCGCGCGTTCGGTTTCTACCAAGCGCTGCCTGCCGTGAACGCCTCGCCCGAGACCAAGTCGCGACAGCTGAACGAGACGGACGAATTCATCATTATCGGCAACTCGGCGCTGTGGAAGTGCTGTCCGTACCAGACGGCCGTCGACATTGCGCGCACAGAAGCCAAGGATCCGATGATGGCTGCGCAGAAGCTGCGCGACTTTGCTATCTCGTACGGTGCCGAGGGGAGTGTCATGGTCATGGTCGTGAATGTGGCGGACCTGTTCGTCGGCGCTGGTCCCACAGCAGACAAGGGCCTGGATGAGTTCAGCGTGAAGCAGCGTGCGCCCCGCCGGCGCATCGAGGAGGTCGGCGACCGTACCCTGAACCGGCTGCAGCAGGAGATTGAGCCGCCGACGGGCCAGGTCGCGATCGTGTTCACCGACATTGTCAATTCGACCGCGCTCTGGGAGACGAACCCCGGCATGCCGACCGCGATCAAGATGCACCACTCGCTGATGCGAAGACGTCTGCGCCTCGACGGAGGCTACGAGGTGAAGACTGAAGGCGACTCGTTCATGGTGTCGTTCCAGTCTGTCACGGCCGCGCTGCTGTGGGCGTTCAACTGCCAAATCGGGCTGCTGCAGCTTGAATGGCCCCGCGAACTCCTCGAGTCCGAGGACGGCAAGATGATCTTCGACTCGCAGGGGAACGTCATCCACCGCGGTCTCCGTGTCCGCATGGGTGTGCACTGGGGCGCGCCCGAGTGCGAGCGCGACCCGATCACGAGGCGTATGGACTACTACGGCCCGATGGTGAACCGCGCGGCCCGTATCAACGCCTCCGCTGACGGCGGACAACTCATGGCATCCCAGGACGTGATCAACGAGATCCGCAAGCTGCGCGAGTACATCGAGTCCTCGGACGAGCACAGCCTGGACGAGCTCGATCCCATGGTGAAGCGCGACGTGCTCGAGCTGCGCCGCATCGGCGGCCTCGACATCAAGGATATGGGCGAGCGCAAGCTCAAGGGTCTCGAAGTGCCCGAGAAGCTCTCGCTGCTGTACCCGAAGGCGCTCTCTGGACGGTTGGAGCTCTTCACTGGTCTCCGCGCCAATGTGGAAGTCAACAACGATGCGCGCATCTTCGCCTCGGATCAGGACATCGAGGATGCCCGCGCTCTGGCCGCCATCACGCTCCGTCTCGAGGCTCTCTGTGCGCTGCAGGCGCCGTCGGTCGAGTCCAAGCCACCCTCCCCAACGACGCCGTACAGCGACCCCCGCCTCAGCATGATTGCAGGCAGTGCTCCGGGGCCCAACACGAACATCCCACTACCGGGCACGCCGGGTGGTCCAGCCGGTGCGCGGATGAGCATCTCGGGCCCCGTACCCACGAACGCAGGGCACAGCAACACGGCCAAGCGCGGGTCTGGTCTGAACCCCATCCCGAACCCGCACCTCGGCCCCGCGATCCGCGACAACATGACAGAGGACGAGTACGTCGAAGTCGTCGGCAGTTTGACGACGCGTATCGAGAACTGTCTCTCTACGCTGTACCTCAAGCATTTGGGCGGGTTCGCGTCTGTGCTCGCTGCACTGGAGCAGGCCACGCACATCGACAAGGGCATGCTTGTGCATGCCATCAGCCAGATGAGCGGGCATATGGGCAACAGTGCCCATGTCGGGTACGGCGGGCACGGCGGGCACGGCGGGCATGGATACAGCCACAGCGGCCGGTACAGCATGAGCGGCGAGTATAGCCAGAGCGGACACGCGACGCCGACGCCGAACAGTCCGCGCATCGGGCCAGCATACGTCACTCCCTACTAGCATCTCTCTCTCCATCTCCCCCATCTTTATCATCCTCATTCACAGTATCAAGACAAGCGTTTACATTACCATCTCCGGAGTCTGATTGTAGGTTAGGTAGTAGTGTTATGGACCTTTGGTAGTGCATTGCCCGTCGAGCTGCCGCGTGTCGTGAATCTCAGGCCAGGTGCTGTATGACGCAGAAGTCCAAGGTCAGCTGGGGCTAAGCGATCGGTCCCGCCGCTCTCATGGTTCCATGGCCCCATTTACTCCGGCCCGATAGTCGTACACTAGTCCCGGGTCTGGACGGTCTCTGCGCCGCCTCGACACTCCTCACGGCGTGCACGGCGTACGGACCTGCACCGAGCGCCGAGCACGAGCCGTGCAAGCGTGGGTGACCATGTGGCCAGCGAAGCTGGAACACGGGGTCCACAGTGTGGTAGCCGGCATGCATCTGATCAGTCTTGTGTTAACTACTCAGTTTACCCACTCTTCGTGTCTCATTGCCCAACTGTCTCACGGTCTCGATCGTCGTCACGATGAGCACCTAGGTACATAGACCCGGTCCCCATCATCGATCTCGACGTCTCGACTCTCTCTTACTGGATACTCTACTTTACGTGCTTCCTCGCTCAACTCACTCTTCGCTCTTCCTTCTTCGCTCTCCCTTCTTCGCTCAGTTGCTCGTACCCGAATACTCTGACACTCTACCGCCCAGCGTAATCTTCCTTCCTTTGACTACGATTCCTTCCTTCCACCTGCGGCCGTCGACTGACGCCAACTCTCAGTGTCCGACCAGTCTCCGGCCTTGCACTCTACGACTTACGCCCACTTCTGCATCGATAGCATTGATCGCATCGACACTCAACCCATACCCAAGCGACATTCCCACCAGCCGACCTTCCTTCCCTAGGTGCTCCCCAATGACCTCCAGTCCTTGACCATCAAACAATAGGCGCCTGCACCTGCGCCAGTTCTGCTTTAATCACGCTGCACTGCCAGCTTTCCTACACATTACTCGTGCACACATTAATTGCACGTCGCGTCGTACGCGTTGACGCGTGCGCGTACAACGACTGTACGAAGGTCACACTCTCACAATCACACGAAACGCAACATTCGATCTGAACCTACGTACCTGCGTGAATCGCTGATTCAGGGTCTCCCACCCCAGCCGACCAGTCAAGGTGCCGTACGTGCCGGATCTGATCCTGAACGCCCGAACGCCCGTCACCGCAGCCGCACGCCCGGTCAGCAATCAAGCAACAACAACCACTACCTCTGTCAACAACTCCAACTTACCCCACATACACCATGGCCACGGACGAAGCCTCGAGCAGCAGAGGGTGAGTAACTACACTATCTATACAGAGGGAGGGCGAATGGGAAGGGTGCTATCCGCTCTCTACCAGCGGGCAACGCCGAGAGCCGGCGACTGCGGAGGGCTGCGACGTGTAAACAACCCCAGCCGACCGGCAGGAGATTCAGAACTTTGTGCAGCACAAGCGTCTGATGCTACCTCGACCACTGCGGCGTACTCCGGCTATGGCCCAGCGTGGACTACAGCTAACAACAGGCCGTTCCTCTACCCGCCAACACCGCAGTCCATCCAGACACTCCTCGACAGCGACTCGAACGACTTAGACAGACCGAAGACGATCCTGCGACATGCGCTCTCGTTCGCGGTGTCACACGCCGACGTCGAGCTCACGACATGGCTCACAAGCGTCCAGGGCGATATGGTGAGTACCCCATCACCTCGAGGGGCGGGTGATGTGTGCGCTGCTGGAGCACGCGTACGTGCGGTGCCGTGGTGTCACGCCTCGCACAAGCTGCGTGTTCGTGCATATGCTTCGACGAGCTTTGTCGGCGTCACCACTGCTGTGCAGCACCATGCGGTAGAACCCAGGGGAGGGGTAACTGTCGTGTGCGTGTGTCACTCTGGGCGCACGATCGCCCCGCTGCCCGCCCGTGGCTTGCCTATGGCCCGCGTGATCGTCAGCATGCTTTGGCCCGCGCCTTGATCACCACAGCGGTCTGACATTGTGCACCAGCTTACAGTACGATGGAGTATCGAGCTGACGACACAGGCCACCCTACTTGACGAAGCCGCGGCCGAACTCGAAGACGACGACGGCTGGGGAGTCGTCGGCATGGCGATCCAGTCTTCGTGCGGGCAAGCTGAGCGCGAGGAGGTCGTCCGTCTAGTCGTTGGACGCTGGGGCGTCGAAGTCGGACCGCGGAACGGACGAGACCGCGCAGGGTGGACGCCACTGCACCTCGCCGCGATCGTGTCAAGCCCGCAGATCGTCTCCGTGCTGATGAACCGGGGCGCATCGGCTTCGGCACTCACCGCACAGGGGCTGAGTCCGTACGACCTGATCACCGGGATGGAGGGCCGCGAGGCGCTCGCAATCCTGTTCGACCCGTTAGCCGACCAGCCGATAGCGGAGGACGCACACATTGCCCCGCAGCGGCGCGAGCTTCTGAAGCGGCGGCGGATCCGACAAGCGACGGAAGCAGCTCGGGCAGCGAAGCGCGGTGAGCTGAAGCGAATCGCTCTTGAGCGTGAGCGCTGGGTCCGTGATCGCGCGAAGCACATTGGCGTCGAGAGTAGCGTCCTGTTCAACCCCGAGTCGCACGAGGCAGAAGCGGAGGAGGAGAGCGACATGGACGAGGACGAGGACATCAGCCCGGACCACCTCGTCTTCCACATCAACCAGGTTCCGGCCCTCCTCGACGTGTTCGTCACGAGCTACCGACCAGTGTGCAAGCCCCTATCAAAGAGAGCACTCCCCGCCAACGCGCTGTACCTCTATGCCCGCTTCGCGCACTATCAATGTGACGAGACTTGGCTGGAGGAGCTGCTAGAGGGTGCCGTCGACGCCATTGAGCATGGTGTCTACGTAAGTACAGCTATACGGTCCAGATTTCCGAAGCTGACGACAGGGTAATGGAGAAGACCTTGCGTTCCTTGCGTTCTGGGAGTACAACCTGACGCTGCTGCTGTACCTGCTGCGCGGGGACGAGCCGCTCGCCGGAGTCTGCGACGAGCTCAACTTCCTGACCATGATCGAGGAGCTCATCAACGCGATTCACGTGTTTATCATTCGCATAGCCGAGCGCAAAATCGACGAGATCATGGACGCGGCGATGCTCGACTTTGAGGCGCTCGAGGACTTTGACGATGTGCGGTTTACGGACGAGTGGAATCTGTTCCGGTCTTTCGGCTCCAAGAAGAAGCGCGACTCGCCATTAGCCCAGGCCATCTTCTCGCTGCCGAACACGCCCGAGCGGCCAGACCGGAGTAAGCGCGACAGCGCCAAGCTCCACCGCCGCGTCAACTCGATCCAGGACCTGCGCGTGCAGGCGTCAGCTGCTACCGCTGAGGCCAAGGAAGCCATCGCGAACGGCATGTCTAAGGCGCAGGCCGTGTTCGGAGACAAGGCATCTCCGCGCAAGGTGACGGACATTCTGACGTCGGTGCTCCTGATCCTGCAGCTGTATGAAGTGAACCCGGCGTTCATCGTGCAGGTGTTCTCGCAGACGTTCTTCTGGATCTCGAGCGAGCTGTTCAACCGCATCATCACGCGCAAGAAGTACCTGTGCCGCACAAAGGCCGTCCAGATTCGCATGAACATTACGGCTCTCGAGGACTGGACGCGCTCGAATGGTCTCCCACCCAAAACTGCCAGCACGCACCTCGAGCCGGTCATGCAGCTCTTGACGTGGCTTCAGTGCTCGTCGCAAATCACCGAGTTCGACACGCTCATCGGCACGGTGCAGACACTGCGTGCCCTGAACCCCCTCCAGATGCGCCGCGCCGTGCAGAACTACCGCTTCGAAGTGAACGAGAGCCACATGGCCGACGACTGCGTCCAGTACCTTGCCCAGTTACAGCGCGACTGGGACAGGCGGCGAGTGCAGACTGCTTCTGCGGCACACTCCGTGACGGCAGAGAACAGTATGCCCATAGAGGCGCTGTTCGACGGCACGCCCATCGGGGAGTGGACGCCGCAGACGGCGCCCGAGAGCCCAGGGGAGCTGCTCGACTCGCGGTTCATGCTTCCCTTCCTCATTCCGCAGAATGACTTCCTTCTCGCCGCCCCGCCACCGGATACGGCGTACCGCAACCTTCTCCTCGAGCGGACGTTGCCCGACGGCAGCATCCCCAGCCGGCCACTCAGCAGCGCCAGTTTCTCGTCCTCCGCCCCACTTGGATGGGTACGAGCACCGGCGCGTGTGCGTGACATGCCGCCGGATTTCTTCTCGTGGCTGAAGACTCGCCAGTCCGAGGCGCAGGGACGGTTAGGCTACCAGCGTCCCCGCCTTGACAGCCGGTTGCGCGAGGAGCCCGGCAAGATCGACTTGGCAGAGGACGACGAGGTTGAGGAGTTACTCGGCGAGCTCGAGCCGGTCAGCGAGGACCGGGAGATGACGCCTACACGGCTAGGCGAGGCGCCGCCAGTGCCCTCCAAGGACAGGGGTTTCCCGCAGCTCTTTGCGCCGCCACCCATCAACGGCCCCGGAACGCCGGGCACGCCGAGCAAGTCACCCTTCGCTTCTCCGACGCTGGGCAGCCGTGCGTCCTTCGGCTCGTTGTCCTCGCCGACCCGAGACCGACACGCGCGGCAAGCCTCGACCGAGCTGGCGTACCGTTCCAGTCCCCCGCGCGACGTGCTCGCCGAGAACATCGAGCTGATCACGCGCGCAAACGACAGCATCAAGTCGGGCAATGGGGGCCACTACGAGCTGGGCCGCGTGCAGCGCCAGCGACAAGCGTCCGTATCCTCCATCAACAGCGTTGCAAGCGCCGGCTCCCAGATATCGGGCAAGAAGAAGTGGTGGCAGATCCGCAAGTCTTCGGGCTCGATGGAGAGTGACGGCAGGAGGACGAGGGAGGGAACGGCAGAGACCATCAGGCCGTCACCCAGCACCAGTCCTGCGAAGCAGCCGGCGGCTCATGTGGCGTAGGAACGTCTCAGGAGACCGAGCGTGCCGATGCCCCCGATGACGGTGAGTCCGGAGCCGACGCCGTTGTGAGCCGCTAGGCCGGCGTGGAATCGGGGCGTTAGCCGCTGGAGTGCTAGTCTCTCTGCCGGGCTGAGTCGGCTAGAGCTCGGCGTGGCCGCAGCGTAGCGCAGGTCACCGGCCAGCAGCCTGCCGGGGCTCGACACACGCATGATTTCCCCCCTCCCGGGTGATCGCTGATGCACGGTGCGGGATGGACAGTACGGACCCAGGATACGTGCGATTCCTTCGTAGAGTGTACTTGCTGCACATGCATTGTGGGCCACACCACGGCGCGCAGCGAGGTCGAAGGCCGAGCTACTTCTTCTCACGACACACTGATGGTCACTGGGAACCCTTTAGTCAGCACTGATAGATGCAAAATGCTGTGATTGAATGTCGGGGATGCATGGCAAAGTGGGGGATGCTCTCGGAGACGGCGGCGCCAGCATGCATCGTTGCCTATGCCGGGGACCGTCACTGGATTGGTGATCGGTGCCATGCAAGGGAAGGAGGCTCCAGGGCGGGGCAGGCGGGCAGACGACGAGCAGGATACGGGCAGGGCGGCGGACGCGCTGGATTCAGTGGCCGGCGTGTTTTCGCATTTGGGCATTTGCCGCTCAGCCAGTTGTAGTCATCAACAATACCTTCGTCTGTTCACTGCGCGGTCGAAATTGCTCTCCCTCCCTCGTCTTCCCTCTTGTCTCCTTTCTATCCATCTCTCTCTCTCTCTCTCTCTCTCTCTCTCTCTCTCTCTCTCTCTCTTGTCTCTCCTTCTAACCAACCCTCCTCGAAAACAAACACCAGGCGACACCAATCACTGTAATCATACAGTCGACCACGGCCACCTACTGAAAGCAAAATAGGACAGAGCAGACACGGACTCGGACACGGACTCGCAACCCGATAGCCCGCAACCCGCAACGGCGCATCCAGCATGTCCACATCCGACGTGGAGCCGCCGCCGAGGCCGCCGACGCCTCCTCCCCCGGAATCCCCCTCTGTTGATCCGAAACCCGTGCCATCAATGGATGTAGACGCCGACACCGGTGGGATCGAGGGGATCGCTGCCCCCCAGCCCGAACCAGCAGTGAAGCCGACATTGGCGGACCTGTTCGACGACGAGCCCCCACCCTCGCGCACCCCCTCCAGAGGAGTCCGGTTCGACCTCCCCGACGACTCGAGTGATGCCGGGCCCTCAAGGCCGCACTCGCCGCACTCCCCGTTCTCGCGCTCCGTCAGCCCGACGTCCCGCGAGACGACGCCGAATGGGACCAGCGTCAAGAAGGTCGCGAGGGGACGGAGGAGGACGACCTCCCCGCCCGTTCCTGCTGGTCCGGCGCTTATTGGCGACCTCCCGCTCGCTTGGGACGAGGCGCTCGAGACGTTTGAGACGCTCGATCGGTGTGTCTACGAACGCAAGGATCTCGGATTGAGCAGGGAGCAGGACGAGATGATGGTGTGCGACTGTCCCTTCGACCCAGGTATGTCCCCGTTCTTCCCCCGTAGCCGCTCTCGTGACCTTGCTCTGCCCGTCTCCTTTTGCTGTGCGCGGCTTGCGCGCCGCAGGATATGTTGAGAGAGAGCGGACATGAAAGGTGTCGTGAGGGAACGAGCGGTAGCCATAGCTGCGCGAATGGAAAGCTCAGCTGACACCCAGATGACCCCGACGACCAGCCGTGCGGGCACGAAAGCGACTGCATCAACCGTATCATGTTCATTGAGTGTTTAGCGGGCGAGTGCAAGGCTGGCAAGCGGTGTCGAAACCAGAGGTGAGTCCTTACAATGCCAGACAGCGCAGCGGCAATGGGTGCCAGTGGTACTCCATTCCTTCCACCGCCATCGCCGTTCCTCTCCATGCCTGCCGTATATCACCACTCCACGATCCCCAGCGTTGGTGGAGGGGTTACGGATGCGGGAGCAGTGTGCGAGGTGCACTGGGGATGAGTCGTGTGAGCCTTCTCTATGGCCACGCCGTGTCACGAGATGGCACCGCATGCGGTGAGGGGGGCAGCGGGCACGGGCGCACGTCCCGTCCCTCCTTGCCGTTTTTTTGATGGAATGGAACCCCGTGGCGAACACGAGCTGCGAGTAAAGGACGTAGCTGACGACAGACTCGCTCGGAAACAGTATGCGCCCGTCGACGTCGTGCAGACCGAGAAGAAGGGGTTCGGGTTGCGCGCTCGGGAGGACATACCTGCGTAAGTAGCTGTGTCCTCGTCTTATTTACCAGCTAACAAACAGTGGTGCTTTGGTCTACGAGTACATTGGCGAGGTTGTCGTCGAAAAAACGTTCCGGAAACGCATGGCCGAGTACGCGGACGAGGGCATCAAGCACTTCTACTTCATGATGCTGCAGAAGGAGGAGTACATTGATGCGACGAAAAAGGGCGGCATTGGACGCTTCGCGAACCACTCGTGCAACCCGAACTGCGAGGTGCAGAAGTGGGTCGTCGGACGCCGCATGCGTATGGGCATCTTCACGAAGCGCGACGTCAAGAAGGACGAGGAGATCACGTTCAACTACAACGTGGACCGCTATGGGTGAGCTCGCAGATGTTACGGTAGCTGACAGTAGACACGAAGCGCAGATCTGCTATTGCGGCGAGCCCAACTGCGTCGGCACTATCGGAGGCAAGACGCAGACGGACATTGGCGGCATGGACGACCTGTTCCTCGAGGCGCTCGGCATTCTCGACGAGGTCAACAGCGGCGGCATGAAGGGCAGCCGTAAGAAGAAGGCGCGCCACCTCGACGAGGACTACGTTCCCATCCTCACACCAATCACGGACCCGGCACAGGCGAACAAGGTGTCGGCGGCCATGCGCCAGTCGGTCGAGAACCCGACCATGATGGGACGCCTCATCGAGCGTGTCAAGGTAAGCTGCGAACATGAAGCGGAAGCTGACTTCAGCTCACGGACGACCCCGCGGTGCACCGGCAAATGATGCGGATGCACGGTTTCTCGCTGATGGCGATGATCCTGACGTCGCTGTCCGAGGACCGGGACATCGTGCTCGCCGCGCTGCAGTGTATGGAGAAGTGGCGGACGCAGATCCGAAACAAGATCGAGGACTCGGGCATCGAGGAGCCGATCAAGGCGATTGCGGCAGGCGAGGACGCCGAGCTCGCGGGCATCGCCCAGCGCCTGCTCGACTACTGGTCTACGCTTGAGCTCAGCTACCGTATCCCGCGGCGGTCCAAGATCGCTTCTGTAAGTTTCGCTGAAGTCGCGCTGAACTGACACCAGCTCGATGACGACGACGAGCGAGACACGACGACGATCGAGGAGGCGAACGAGGCGCCGCGCCGTCCCCTGCGGCCGGTCGACGACCTGGCCAACACGGACGGCGTGCACTTCCACCTCGCGCCGGTGCGGCATCGTCCCATCGCGCCGCCAGTGCCATGGTACAGGCCGCCGCGGTTTGAGCCTCCTCCCCCGCCGCCACGCGTTCCGAGCCAGGCGCCTGATCGGTCCAAGCTCGATGCGATCATCGCTCTCGCGCAGCAGAGCAGCTCGTCCGCTCCGGCCACGCCGACAGCCGAAGAGCCCCGCAAGCGCCAGAAGCGCGAGCACCGGGATCAGAAGGAGCGCCGGGAACGCGAGCGGGAACAGTACCGTGCCGAGCGGGCTGAGCGTGACGCCGCGGCCGAGGACGCGCGCAAGGAGAAGCGCCTCACCAAGGCTATCGGCGAGGTTGTCGTCCGTGCCATGAGCAAGTACAAGGACCAGATGGAGCACGACACGTTCAAGCGGTACGCAAAAGACGTAAGTTACTTATACTCCAGCAGCATCTAGATCTTCCGTAGCTAACACGCAGTGCACGTCCATCCTTGTCGAAAAGGAGAAGCGCGGCGTCTCGTACCAGTCGCACCGGCATCCGCAGCTGAGCGAGGACAAGAAGGTCAAGATCAAGTCGTTCACGAAAGAGTTTACGCACAAGGTCTTACGCAACCTGAAAGCTAAGGGCAAGCTGCGCAAACCTTCGCGGTCTGGAGAGGGTTCGTCCTCCTCTGCGCCGCTCGTGACTCCGGGCGCGACCCCAGCTCTTACTGTCGGCAGTAGCAGCGCAGGCACGCCAAACGGGGCGGGCAACAGTCAGCTCCTGGACGAGATGTTCGGCGACGACGAGCAGAGCATACACTCCGGCACGCCGCAGACGCCGCTAGACGGGACACCGAGGGAGACGCCATCGTCCATGTCGCCCTCCTTCGTCTTTCCGTCCCCGCACATGCCGTCTTCCATGGCGTCGGTCGCGTCCACCTCGCCAGCGGGCCGATCGCCCCTGCCCCCACCCGTGCCCGTGATCCAGCAGCCGGTCGTGCAGGACCGGTTCGTCGGGATCAAGCAGCCCCCGACGGGCCCGAGGGCCATGCAGGGTAACGCCAACGGCGCCAATGGAGCCGGGGCCAAGGGACCGATCTTAGTCGACCGCGTTGCCAATGTGCGCCTGTCCGGCGACAGGGAGAAGCAGTAGTGCTGTAGTGTAATGAAACATAATCAGAGTGTCCAGTTGGTATCCAAAGCTGCATGCGTTCTATGAGTCTAAGTGTTACAGATGCGTCCTCCCCTTCCTATCTTCCACCACCCGCTCCCTCATGTAGAGTAAGGCCGTCCGTCTTGCGCCCTCGCTCGCTCCGCTCACACGGGCGTCTAGTACACGACATCCCCGTTCTCCCGCTCGCCCAGCTCCTGAGTCCCATTCTGCCTCCGGTTCTGATCAATGACATACTGGAGCGCGAACCCGTTCTGGTCGCTGAGCTTAGCGACACTGGCCTCAAAGTCCATGAGCGCCTTGTGCAGCGCGCGCATGGCCGGCGCAAACTCGGCCTTGCGCTGCTTCAACTCGCGTCCATGGGCAGTGAGCAGCGCCGCGCTCCACACCAGGTCGAACTCGACGTGCGGCCCTTGCTCGGCGTGTTGCGCCAGGAACCGGAGCAGGCGGGGCAGGTGCACGGGCGGCAGCTGGCGCGCGAGCAGCGGCACGTCGCCGGGCGGCACGGCCTCGAACACGCGCATGAGGAGCGGGGCCTCGTTCAAACGGAGCGCAAGGATGAGGGCGACGAGGTGCTCGCCCGCCGCCAGGGACGTGAGCACGCTTTCGGGCGTCACGTCCAGCGCCAGGTCGAAGGGGTCGAAGGCGGCCGATTCGTCGAGAGAGTACACGAGCAATCCCTCGGTGGTGGCAGCGGCCCAGGACCGGCCCGTCGCAGAAAAGCGGACACAGTTGGCGCCAACGGCACGCCTGTACTTCCTCTTGCTGAGATCACCGCGCGTGGCACCGGGAAGCGTCTCGTCCAGCCTGTCCTCGAGGTCGGACGCGTCCGCCGCCGCATCATCAAGCGCGTCGAGATTGCCCGCCTCGGTCATTTTGCGGCTGTCGAGCAGCTCCTGCGTCCCGTCCAAGCTCAGGTTGTCCGAGATGGTAAACTTGCGCAGCATGACGCCGTCGATCGCCGCGTAGAGCAGGACGTACTTGCTCTTGCCCGCTGCGAGGACGCAGCGCCCGTCCGCGCTCCAGCACATTGTCGTGAAGTACTTGCTGGCTGCGTTGTTGGCCGCGCTCATCTTGTCCTCTGCCCTGCGGCCGCCGGAGAGGTCCCGCCGTCCTTCGATGACGGAGCGGATCTCGCCCGACCCGGCGTCGACAAAGGCGAGGTGCCCGTCCAGCGTTGACGCAACGAGTTCCTTCCCGTCGGGGGAGTAGGCGACGTCGGTCGCCTCGCCTGACAGGGTGATCGGCTCCGTGGACCGGTCACGGCCATAGACTCCCCACAGACGCAGGGTGCGGTCCCACGAACAACTGGCGAGGCGGTCGCCGTTGGGCGAGAAGGAGAGGCCCGAGACGGGCGCGGTGTGGCCCTCCAGAATATCCAGCAGCTTGCCCGTCTGCACGCTCCACATATAGATTGCGAAACTGTCGCTGGAGCCGGCACACACGACCTCGCCGCTGGGGTCGACAGCGAGGGAGGAGAACTGCACCGGCGTCGGCGACGTGAACGTGCGGAAGTTGCGGTATCGGACCATGTCGAAGGCGCGCACGGTGCCGTCGAGCGAGGCGGAGAAGAGCACGCTTCCGCTCTTGGCGAACTGGACGCTGCTGACGGACGCGCTGTGTTCCGAGAACGTGACGAAGCAGAACCCACTCGCCGCATTCCACAGCTTGACCTTGCCGTCCTCGCCTCCCGTGGCGACGTGCTGCCCATCGGGGGAGAAGGAGAGCGTGTTCATGTCAAAGTAGTGCCCCTGCTGCTTGAGGACGTACGACTCGGACTGCCACTCCCACACGAGCAGCTGGCCGAGCTTGGCGGCGCCGAACGCCAGCCACTCGCCAGACGGGTTCACGGCCACACTGCTGATCTTCTCGTTGCTGATGCTCAGGGTGTGGACGGGCGTGAAGTCGGGCATCTCCCAGAGACCGAACACGCCGCTGCTGAAGCCGACAATGAGCAGAGACGTGCCCTGGTGGAACGTCGCGCAGGCCACCTTGGTGCCGGCCTGGTTGAAGAAGTGGCGCGAGCGGATACCCCAGCGCGTGTACGCGGCCTCGAACTCGGCCACAGTGGCCGCAGAAGCGGAGGTCGAGGGGAGGTCGAGGATGTCCTCCTCGTCGTCGCTGTCCTCGCCCACCGCCTTCTTGGCGCCCCACACGAACACAGCTCCGTCACGGGAGACAGTGTAGATCGTCTTCTCGTCGGCGCTGAACCAAGCCCCGAGCACGGCGTCGCGGTGTCCGCCAAAGCTCTTCGGCTTGAATCCCTCGAGCGGGTCGAGCGTCCACAGGCGCGCGCTCATGTCCCGGCTCGTCGTGAGGAAGTACTTGCCTGTCTTGCTCCACGTGATGCTCAGCACGTCGTCCTGGTGACCCACGTAGTCGCGGTGCAGGACGAAGGGGGCAAACTCGCGCGCGAGGTGCGACGGCGTGCGCCAGACTTGGATCTTGTTGCCGAGTCCGACGGCGAAGAACTTGCCGTCGGGCGAGAACTGGACACAGCTGACTGGACGCTGGAAGTTCATCCAGTGCAGCACCGTACCCTTGCGGAAGTGCACAAGCTGCGCGCGACCGTCCAGGTCCACCGAGAGTAGGACCTGGCCATCGGGCGAGAGAGCGATGCACGCGATGTTCTTGCGGTTCTCAAAGGGAAGGGTGCGCGACTTGTTGCTGAGGGGTCAGCTAACGTGAAAGACGACAACAGCTGCAGCTACCATCCTCAATCCCACGATTCCCGTTCACAGAGATGGGAACAGCCAAATGAGGGCATACAGCTCCAGGGCACTCACTTGACAAGATCGAAGACGGAGACGCGGTTGCCGACCGGAGACAGGACGCTGTTGCCGTCCGCGGTGAAGACGACGTTGCCCTGGCGGTACACTGTACCGCACAGGTTTTGGAACTGGTAGTTGGCCTTCATGGCCGGTGTCGTCGCGGTGTCGGTGTTGTTGTGATCGAAACCTGGCCCGGTGACGGCTTGAAGGATTGCGAGTGAGCAACAGTCCGCCGACTTTTGAGAGCATTTTCCCACGGTCGTCCACTTAGTCACGTGAGTCACGCACCACATCCGAGGTCCGAGATTCAGAGGTCGCCGATGGTTGCTTCTGATCTTATCGCGACGGCAATGCAATTAGTGAGCACGACATGCATGCAGTGGTAAGAGAGGCCCATGGCAGTGCCGTTGTCTATAGTTAAGTGCTCATGCCCTAGGGAAACAGCTTCACGGGTAGATGTGCGTACTCTGTGGGTATGTTTTGTGCACCCTCGCCCTCGACCGGATATGAGCGCCCCGGAGTCGTACATTGTGCATGCCGCACTCACTTCCTACTGACCTTGCTTGTTGATACTCATCACTACTCTGATTTACTCTATTGTAAGCTGGCGTGCCCCCTCGACTGGTCGCATCATGGCGCGCTTCATTGGTGCGGTGGGCTGAGGCCGAAGACGCTCAAGCTCACAGCAGATCATCTGCAGGAAGCGCCGTCCCGCGGAACAACGCGAGGTAGGCTGGTCATCCTGAACCGAAAGCTGACAGCAGGGCACTCCGGCGCAACCACGCGACGACTCGAAGCCATCCCCCCCTCTCGTTCGATGACACTCAGGTCAGCGACGCGAAGGACACCTTCCCCATCATACACGTACGCAGCTCTCACCGCGAAGAAGCCCTCGGCTCCAGCAAAGAAACGCTCTCGCCCCACGTCTGCCATGAAGGTTTAGCGGAGCCCTTCTCCCACCCCGACGACTAGGTGGGAAAGAAGCAGGCCGTACGACTTTCCTGTGCCCTACCGACACGCTTCGGCTCGGAGCAGCGTCGCCCTCCCCCCCTCGCCCCCGTCGCAAGCGAGTGCTGAGTGTGCCTGAAGACCTGCGTCACACCGCCTCTCAAGTGCACACGGCACTTGCTCTGCTTGGTGTCTCGCCCGCTGATCCAGAGCCCGTGCGCCTGGTTCTTCCCGTCTTGCTCGGCCGACTCTACGACCGCGACCAATTCTGGGATCATCTCGGTATGCTTCTTGAACAGCCTCCAAGCTGATGGCAGACCTCGAGTCCGAGTGCTGGCTCGAATGCCTCCGCTCCCTCATGCTGCAGGTGCTGAGCTTGCCTCGCATCGACCTTACGCGCTTGTGGGCAGCAGTGCAGGCAGGTTCGAAGAGGCAGGTCGCCCAACCGCACCCTGCACCAGCACTCCTATCGCGCCTCAACCACGCTTGGAATGAGCGAAGCTTCCGTTGCGAGATTGCAGGTGAGCTTGCCCGGTAGTATTTTGAAGCTAAGCAGCCAGATGTCCTCAGTCAGGCTTGCCCGGGTCAAGCCCCGCCGACGATGAATGCGGCGGGGGAGTTTGTGTATGAGGTGGAGGGGTTGCAGCGGGCGCTGATCCGCGCTCTGTGGTCGTGAAGCTTCCAGTGAGGATGTGAGCTTTGCATCGGGGGAGTATCAGCGTCCTATGGATCCTATGGATCTATGAACAGGTGAGCATGGCAGTGCGAAGGAGACAGTCCGATAGCTCGGCTCCACGCACCGAAACCGCTTCTCCTGCGAGTGTGTCTTCGCACACTCGCCCCCGCGCCCAAAGGATGTGGAACGACGTGTGGATGCCCCCTGTCGCTCTATCGTGTCACTCATTAAGGTACTGACGTCGTGCAACCCTTCTGCGCTTCTCACCATTCTTCACTCACGTCCAGGGTAACCACGGCGCTTCACCATGTCCGGCATGGAAGTGGTACGCTGGCAAGCTCCCGTTGACAGCTGATTCCAGGTGCTCTTCGAGGGCAAGCCCCGGAGTAAGCAGCCGGAGGTCAGCATCCTACTGCCGAGCAACCAGCTGACAACAGACTGCTCCTGCCCGCCAGACCGATATGCCGCCCCCGCCCGTCCCATCTCGCGCTCTGACTCTGCACTCGACAGCCACATCCCGCTCTCGCTCAATGACCCGCGACGTCGTAGACCTCACCATCGCCCGCCCGCGCGCAGTGGAACTCACTCCCACACCGTCGAGGAAGCGCTCCTACACCACCTTCTCGATCAAGGCGGAGCGCAGTCTGTCTCCCGCGCCCTCCGTCAAGCGCGAGAGGGGCGAGCGGAGCGAAAGCGAGCGGACAGTGCCGCCCCGTCGTACGCCCATCCCGCCCGCGCACCCTCGCGCCCTCTCCCACGCCCGTATGCCCTTCCGCAATGCCTCGAGCGTGAGCACTGTCGGTCTCGGCCCCCCTCGTCCCCGCGTCAGTGGCAAGAGCACCACCGACACTGGCAAGAGAGGACTGGGAGGCCAGCCGGCGCCAGAGGATCTGCGCCACGCTGTGTCGCAAGTACGCACCAAGCTCGAGTCCGTTGACGTGCTCACCGATGGCGAGGTGGGGCCGGCCCTCGCCGCCCTCCTCGGACGTCTCTACGACCGCTTTCTTCTGGGCGATGCACTCGGTGAGCCGCCCAGCTGCTTTCAGCGGTAATGCTGACCGCAGACCTCGAGACGGAGGGCTGGCTCGGATGCTTCCAGTCTACCATGCTGCAGGTTCTGAGCCGTCCGCGCTCGCACCTCGCCACATCCTGGTCCACGACGAGTGTCAATCTGAAGGCGCAGGTCGCCCAGAAAAGGCCCAGTACCGCGCTCCTCGCACGCCTCAACGATGCGTGGAGAGGGAGAGACTTCCGCCGCCAGCTTGTCGGTGAGCTCCAACGTTGCCGCCATATCTGACAGACAGACATCCTGGGACAGGCGTTGGGGAACCGGCGCGCGACGCTGACTGAGGCCGGAGAGCTGGTGTACGAGATCGAGGGACTGCAGCGCGCGCTGGTGCGAGCCCTGTGGCCATGAGTCGAGCACAAGCCAAGCAATATGTGTACCCCGTATGAGTCTATGATCTGCATTGTCTATAACCCTAATTAAACCTTGTTACAACCTAGTGGCCGTTCTCAGCGACACGGCCCTTGAGCGCCTTCTTCTCGTCCTCTGTCCTGTCCTCTCCGGCCGATCCGAGACCCTCAGACGCCTGGAAGAAGGCAGAGTACGGCACCAGCTTGGCGTTGGGGTTGAGTTCGAGGCCCCATCCGGGCTTGTCCGTGACCTTGATGCGGCCGTTCTCGGGCAGGGGCTCGTCGAGGAACAGGTCGCCGAACGAGGCGTGCACGCTCTCTCCGTCGGGCGAGTTGGCGATGTACTCGCAGAACTCGGAGTTGGGGAAGGACATGATGGCCTGGAACGAGTAAGGACCAGAGCCGTGGGGCACGACGGGAATGTCGTACGCGGCCGCCATGTTGGCGACCTTGATGAGCTCGGTCAGGCCGCCGAGCCACATGACGTCGGGCTGGATGATGGCCAGGTTGCGGCCCTCGATCAGCTTGCGGAAACCGTACTTGCTGTACTCGTGCTCGCCGGTCGTGAACTTGATGTGGGGGAGGGCGCGGTGCAGCTCGGCGTGGCCGTCAAAGTCGTCGGGGTGGAGACACTCCTCCCACCACTCGATCTTGACGCCGGCCTGCTCCACGGCACGCACCACCTCGATCGTGTACGGCACGTCGAGCGACATGTAGCAGTCCACCATGATGGGGTAGTCGGGGCCGACCTGGTCGCGGCAGTCCTTCAGGAAAGCGACGTTCTTGCGGATACCCTCCTGGCCGTCGCTGGGGCCGTGGGGGAGGGGCACCTTGCTTCCCCAGAAGCCGAGCTTCTTGGCGACGCGAGGCTTGGGGCCGGTGAGGTAGAGGGGAATGTCGGGCTTGGTCGCGCCGCCGATCATCTTGTAGATGGGCTCTCCGCGGATCTTGCCAATCAGGTCCCAGATGGCGAGGTCGACGACCGAGATGGCAGCGAGGGGAAGACCCTTGCGGCCATAGAACATGGAGGCGCGGAACATCATGTCCCACATCTTGTTTGTGTCGCGCGGATCCTGGCCGACGACGAAACGCTTGTAGTGCTCCTCGATGAGCCAGCAGGCGGGGGGACCGCCGAAACCGGTCGCGTAGCCAACGGTTCCGTCCGTGGCAGTCACTTTGACGAAGATGGAGCCGAGAACACCGATACCCCACGACGTGCGCGAGGTGCGGTACTCCGGGTACTTGTGCATCGGGCACGAGATGTTGCCCTGCACGATCCAGTGCTGCTGCGCCTGGCGGTGGTAGTCGCCGCCAGAGCCCGTTGCGGACGGGATGAACGTCTCGAGCTTAGCCTGGGCGTTAGCGAACGAACCACGGGCGAAGCGTGTGCGAGTGGTGCGGGAGCGGTGAGGTCACGACCAACAGCGAGCGTGCCGCGCTCAGAGGCGCGGTCCGCCGATCACATCGCACAGTGCTCCGTGTCCGACGCTCCGAGAGCCGAACCGGCTCATCCAAGTTGTCTCACTCACGATAGTAGGCCACTCGTTGCTGGCAAGGTTCTTCGGCATGATGTCTGTTGTGGGAATAAGACAATGCGTTCGGCGAGCCGACCGGCGAGGACTATATATGTCGCCCGGCAAGCCTGGCTTCGGAGCAGCGGGGCGTACGAGTAGCCGGGTCATCCTGGGTCAGACTCATCTCGGGGGATTGGGACCCCGGTAGGGCCTAGGTAGGACCCCGGTAACTCTCCTGCTAACCTTTGCGGGGAGCCTGGGAGAGAGAGATTGTGGAGCACGATTGGTCCACTGGCGGCCAGCTGGCGGCCCGGAGCGACTGTCGGGGCGTCATTGTGCCGAGATGCCGACTGGCTGGTTTCGGCTATCTGGGTGGATATCGCTCCAACTGAGCTTCGGATCGGGTCTCATGCGACGTCAGCAACGGCCGTCACGGCCGTTGACGATGCACGTTGGGAGCAATGAGGCATTAGTTGCCGGTGTGGTAGGCACACAGTGCACACAGATCGTTGGATCGGCGCAGGTGTTTGAACCTGTCAGCCAACCTTCGGTGCTCGGTAGGATGATATGCCGAGCGGCAAGTCTACCGCGATATAGTGTCCAGCACCCGATATGTCGGCCGGCCGCTCATATTCGCTCTCATACGCCAGTCTCTGTCGGTTGTAGGCCTCACGGAGATATTTACTGTAACCGGCGCGCATGCAGACAGCCCGCTTTTTCAGGGCGATAAGTCACCGACAGGTGGGCGGCCGTGCGGGGCCCAGCCTCGGACCATGTCTTCTGCCGTGTTCCATGCCTGCCATGCAAAGCGTGCAGCAGTCATTCATAATGCTCAACGACGGGCTGATACCCGCCCCTTCAAGCTTGCGTACATTTCTCCGCCCCCCGATTCCGACATGAGTGACGCCGCCAGCGGACCGAGCACGACCACCGTCAGCGCAAACACGCCGACCTCGCGCCTGCTCCCCAACAAGGTTGTCGTGATCACGGGTGCGAGCCAGGGTATCGGTCGCGCGGTCGCGATTGGTGAGCAGAGCACGCGCTAAAGTCTCGACAGCAGACCAAGCTCTCACTGCAGCGAAGGCAAGGCAGAACTGACCCCAGCCTGTGCCGAGAACGGCGCCCGACTGGTCCTCCACCACCTCGGACAGTCAACCCAAGCCGACGCCGACAGCCTCAAGTCCGAGCTGGAGGCGAAGGGCACGCCCGTGACTCTGGTCTACGGCGACATCTCCGAGCAGACGACAGCGGCAGCCATAGTCGATGCCGCGATCTCAGCCTACGGCCGGATCGACGTGCTCGTCTCGAACGCGGGCATTTGCCCCTTCCACTCGTTCCTGGACATGCCCCTCGACCTGTGGAACAGGACCCACGACGTGAACCTGACCAGCTGTTTCCTCGTCACGCAGGCTTGTGCCAACGTCATGGCCAAGATGGGCGGTGGCTCCATTGTTGCCATCAGCTCCATCTCCGCTCTGATGGGAGGCGAGTTCCAGACACATTACACGCCCACGAAAGCGGGCGTCAAGAGCCTGATGGAGAGCTGCGCCATCGCCCTGGGCAAGCACAACATCCGCTGCAACTCCGTCCTGCCAGGCACGATCCGGACTGCGATCAACGAGGAGGACCTCAGCAACGACGCAAAGCGCGAGGGCATGGAGGCGCGCACGCCGCTGAGGAGGCTGGGCAAGCCGGAGGATATTGCGGGACCTGTCGTGTTCTTCGCGAGCGACATGAGCGCGTACTGCACTGGCGCATCGTTGCTTGTTGATGGAGGCGCGGCCATTTCGCTCCAGTAGAGCGTGAGGGGGAGGATAGGAAGTCATGTTGTATCAACGTAAGCATGTAATCGTCGACAGCGAGCTGTGATAGGATCTTTCGGGCACACCCCGCACTGGCTGCGGAGCGCTGACATACTGGCGCGGACTGTCTAGGTGAAAGGTCCCCCGGACACAGAGTGCAAGAGAGGTGCACAAGATCTGTGGAGAAGGTGGGCAGGACGGAACGACGAGCGCAGAACCATGTGGCATTCACACGAATTGCAACGATTTCTCCGACTCAAGTGATCGGCGTGGCGAGCGACTTGCATGCGTGCACAAGGTTAGGCTACACTGACGCGTTGATGCTGTTCCCCGTTACACTGACGTGTTGGTGCGGTACCCCGCAGAGCGACCCTACATTGACTCCGGTGTCGCCGAAGTCAGGCGAGACGCCCTCGTCGCCCCTAGTTGCGATGGCGGGAACAAAGCGTCGCCGACAGCGGCCAAGCATCCCCGCCGAGCAGAGTTTAGCCATTGAATGCGGACCTTTTGGTAGCATGTGGTGTCTTCTTTCCTCGGCGTCACGAGCCAACACGAATGAACTGCATGAGCTGCAATTGCCCTGCATGTGAAACGCACTCGAGGACGAAACGCTCTCACGGAATGAGCACGGAACAGACGCGGGGTGTGACAGGCCACGCACGCCGCTACTCCGCTTTGAGACGGCGTGAATCGCCCATTCACTGGGATGCCGATATCGTCTGCACTTGTGCATCGCATGCAGCGGACAACGTGCAGTTCATGCTGTCGAGTTTCCGCGCGGGCCATCTCTGATCCGCCCTGGACGGCTCGGACGGTGGCCAGCTTTTAAACGTGCTGTTGAGCGTTTCCCCCGAATCTCCCAATTGCGCGGCCCCCGCCGCGCCAACGCATGCCCGGCCCGCTCGCCGACGTGTCGTCCCTCCTCGCCTCGCTTGGTCCGCGACCCTTCGGCCTGCTATCCTTGGTCGGTCCTAAGACATCGAGGCGGGTCCTTGCGTGCCCTCGGGTGCTGGCATAGTGCCAGGCCAGAAGCCTTCGGAGGCAGAATGCACCGCGATCGAAAGTCCCTGCTGGTACTTTGGCTCGCAGCGCGTACAAGGACACCGAGCCATGCGGGTAATTAGCCATTTCTCCCGATCTGCCGTTCTTCCGGACCGAGAAACCGACTCCGCTGGGGCCGGCGCTCCTCACTCGCTCCAGCTCGGTGGACCTGGGGACGTGAGGTAAGCAGCTGGGAGAGCTAATCTCGGACTGCGCTGTACAACATGTGCGCAGCGTGCGTCATGCACCGAACTTTGCTCCGCTCCGAATGCTCCGAAGATGGGCGGTGGTGAGCGTGTGCTATGCATGTGCTAGTGATACAGATGGAGCATGGCGCTACAGCTTCGTAACAAAGACAGGCGCGAGCTGCCGAGGCCGCCGCCCAAGGCCATGTCGTGATTGCGGGGACTGCGGGGTTCGTCTATGGTGAATGAATGCTGTGCTGGGCGTTGAGTTCGTCCAGTGATTATTATAAGGCTGTTATCGTTGTGAAGTCTTGAAATGCAGGTGCTAGAGGCTTAGCAGTCGCCCCGCCGCCGCTTAGCTTCGTCTAGCCGCTCCTTCAGCTTCTCCAGCTCGTGTCCTGCTGCTTCCAAGGCTATCTGGGCTTCTGTCGGATCCATGCCTGCTGCCAGCACCGTTGCAATACGGTCTTCGAGCTCGAGTAAAAGCGCCATCAGAGCGTCTGCCGTCAGCTCCTCTTCCCCATGGTGTAGGCGCACCATAATCCTCCTCGGCAACGTCGAGTTCGGGGGGTGGCGAGGTCTTGGGCGAAGGCGATGTCTTGGGCGAAGGGGTCATGGACATGGGCGGGGTCGGGGATGGTCGTGGCAGGAGTGCGAGGGCCATGTTTGTCTTTGGTGGGTGGGCTCTGGGCGGGGCGATCGAGATTGGCAGGTCTATATATACGAGGTGGGTGCTGATGCACTGCAAAACTTGCCGAGATATAGAGCGGCGTCGCAGCACAAGCGTCCCAGAGCAGACTGAGGCTTAGGGCATGGAGCGCGATCGCTAACGGTAAGCATTAGCTGAGAAACAACATGCTCAGGGCGCGGCTGGGTTCCAGGATCCGAAGTTTGGAGCGCGTGAGACAGAGGGAGGACACGCCCGTGCGCGGTAGTCTTGGTGGATATCCTGTTGCTCCTGCAGATTGCATTCATGACAAAGCGTAGGCTGGGATGGCATGCTGGTCCATGCTGGCACTGGCGCAAGCGGCCGTGCGGCGCATGCGTGCGCGCTGAGCAAGCTGGATACGCTGAGCTAGCTGCCGACATGAAACGCCGCCCAGCCGCTGGCCTCTGCAGTGCCCGTGCAGTGCGAGCGGGCTGCACTGCAAGCCCGCACTCGAGTTTGCTGCAGCCCGTAGCACAGCGCGGGACACTGAAGGGGGTGCATTGACTGGCGGAGTAACTACCCAAGTCACCACCAATCTCAGGAGCCCAGGAGCAGGGAGCAAGGCGGTGGGTCGTGCCTCGTATCGGTACCTAGAGCTCCTGCCTTTGCTCTTGAGCCTACATGGAGAGCTTGGGTTCCTGGCGCACGAGGATTACGATGTGTACGAGAGCTGAGAGCGGCATCGGCTAAGAGGCCGAGATTGGTATTTTTGGGTGTGGGCCGAGTGGGAGACTTGGCTCAGCAGAGTTGACACGCACAGCGGGGGCAGGGGGCACCATGTGATCCGCCGTTCCTGCTCCTGCGGCTCGCAACGCGGGGTGACTGCCTGCATGTCAGCTCGAGGAGCGCTGCATGACATAACGCCTGACGACGTAGAGGATCTAAGCTCTGCGGAGTCGGCGGCTGAAAGGATGAACGCTCCGCTTTCGGGTCGAAATTGGCGTGCGCTAGCGATTGGAACCATTCTCTGACGCCTGCTTGCCGTCGGCAGTGTGCTTCCGCGTGCCGCGCTATCACTGAGCCCATGCACAGTCGGAGAGCGCAGCACCCACTCCTCAGCCGGGTCTCGGTGGACCATAATACTCCGCCCCCACACCCATCCGCCGGGACACCCCGCACCCCACCTTGTTAAGGCCCAGCAGGCCTGTATGTATTGTCCCACATGAATGCGTACGTGTATTCTGTGTATGACTCTGTAACCACAACTACAAGCACCAGCTGACCTTGAGACGGTTCTTGGTAGAGTGGGAGCAAGTGACACGGTTGCGGCAACATGCCCGCCGTTCCTTCGTCTCCTTTTCATCACGTTCCTGTCGGTTTGTACCTTTATGTCCCTGGAGGATGGCCCCGCGTCCTGTCCTGCAAGGGGCTCTGGGGCTCGGTGCTGGATATACCTGCTACACCCTGTACAATCAAGTCAAACGAGCTGTTCAGATCTCTACGCGCGATCGCTACCCTAGCTCGCTTGACTCGAATGGCCCAGCGGCAGGCGCCGCAACGTTGTCGACGACGCGGCGCTTGGGCGGCTCCGAGCAATTGAGCAAAGGCTCAGGCGGCCTCGGAGAGAAGTGCGGGCGATCTGAAACAAATGCTCTACAGACTGAAATGCGTTGAAATGCTCGCGTCTGCGGGTAGAGGTCGCCTCGATGTGCATTGGGGATGTCGGCGTTGGTGGCTCCGGGGGGCAAGTTGTGATCAGCCTGATTAATGCCTCACTGTGCGTTGTGGACGATGATCGCTGAAAAGCGCTAGTGTGAGAGAAGAGCCACGGCGATCACGGCTGTGGATCCACGGCTGTACTGTGAAACCGTATCCAAGTGCGCCGACGCCGACGCCGCGAGGCGAAGTGACTGCGCTGTTACGGTGTCGGCGTGATGACGAGCTACGCCAGCGATGCCACCGCCGGCCAAACGAGAACAGCCAGGGGTCCCTATTCGCCATATTTGGCAGCGTATCAGTTGCTTAATGACATTCTCCGCGGGGAAACTGGGACAGCAATATATCTCAGGATCATTGCGGGCGTCCTGACCGCTGCCCGCTCGTCTGCTGCGGTGGCCTTCGCTGAAACCCGTGCGAGCTGTCGCTGGACATTCCAGCCCTTGAGTTCCAGCTGCTGTGCGTTCCAAGTCTTCCAGGCGTTCCAGACCGTGCACTCTGGACTCATTTGGCAGGTGCATGCCCGCGCCAATGCTGTAAGCATACTGGGACGCAGTGTAAGCATACTACGGCGCCGGGGAGAAGTCGACGGCAGCTCTACTGCTTCGATTCAGACCCTGCCCTCTCCCCTTCAGAACCAGAGAGGGGGGTCAGGACAGCACTCTGCGCTGAAGACTCTCTCTGACCTTCAGAGTAAGTCCGAAATCCGAGATTCCGAGATAAGTACAACATGCGTTGTCTAAAGACGACATATCAGAACTCCACTCTCCGCTTGCTCCCCAAACTTCTTGCACAGCAGCGGTCACCAAGCGTTGGCCGCTGGGACGGAAATCCGAACCTCACTCTGTCGGAAGTGTACCTTCTGCACACATTCCGAGCTCGAGCATCACAGCACAGAGTAGCCAGGACCAAACCGCGGACCTCAACATCAGCCCACCCCTCGCCGCCGATCGCCGCGATGGTCATCTCGACAAGTGACCGCTCTGAGTCATGCCGTCCGAATCTGATTCCACTGGCCGTGCACCGCTCAACTGGAATCGGGCTCGGTGCTGGGCTCGCCGTCTTTGTACGTCTGAGCTGGGATGCGACTGACTATCCCGAGCTGTGGTCAATAGCGCACAGACCGCTTTCTCATCATTATCTAACTCCCGAAGAAGGGATACTCGCACGATCGGAGCATTTACCTTCGCACAGCATCGAGGTTAGACCGCCGTCGGCGTGTGTATGCGCTGCTTGGGGTCTAAGCGCCGGGTCCGATGAACAGGCAGAGCGCCATACTTCGTCATCGTGGCGGGCTCTCACCGTCACCGGTGTGAGTGTACGTGTCAGTCGGGCTTGCACACGACATATGATGCCTAGCCAACTTCGGCGTATGATGCAGTCTTAACGGCACCGTTTCGTAGTCGTTTCGTGCCCACCAGGCGGCGCCACAGGCGGCTCTTCTGAATCTTCCGCAACTAGCAGGGCGACTAGAAGACTGTGCTTTATCTCTCAGACGGAAGGCGCTGCAATCGCTGCGCTGACAGCCGTGGCGCTCCCTACAGTCGACTGCGCGGTCGCCATGTCCTCAGCGTCGGCAAGTGCTCGGCCTCTCCCTTCTCTGAGTGTCACAAACCATACTGATGCGCTGACCCACTGACACGCTGACCTACATGCCTGAGCAATCCCTGGGACGATAACGCACCTGCGGCCTGCGGCGAACTTCCCCTCTGCGGCATTCACTCTGCCGTGTCGTCTAGTGTCTGGTGCCGATCTATCCCTCCGCACACGCCCTCCACATACTTACCCCGCCGCCGATCCCGCCGATCCTCCACCTCCACTCCCACTACCGCACCACCTCACTCCTCCCTCCTCCGGCCCCCCCAGCTTCTCCTCAACAAGCCCCAAAAACTCATGCTATCGCCTGCAGGCAAGCTAGGTCACGACGGGGATCGAACCCGCAATCTTCTGATTAGTCCTGATCTCGCTCTGAAGAAGAGAGAGGGAGGGAGTCGTAGTCAAACGCCTTGCCATTGGGCCACGCGACCATGCCCTCTTGCTCGCGCCGTGGGAAGTGGCGGGGCGGGGGCGGGTGCGAGTGGCCCTCTCTCCCTGCTCTCCCTGCTCTCCCTGCTCTCCCTGCTCTCCCTGCTCTCGCAACGGGCAGAAATATTGTACATATATATTGGCGGAGACGCATAGCAATGGAGAAGTGTTCAGAGTGTAGATAGTACAACTGGTGGTGGCACCGACGGGGTCGATGATCTATTATTTTGAATTAACTATATTCCCACTCCTTCCTCCACGCCCTTCCTCTCCATCCCTCCTCCCCTTCTCTCCTCCCTCTAACAAGACGCCTCGCTGCGCTCGGCGCTTAGACTGAGTTGATCCTCCCGTCCGGCAACCTAATGTCGTCCTCCATCTCGCCCATTGCGCGCCTGTGCTCGTTCACCGCGTGACGGCGCGTGAGCCAGGTGGCCAGGGGAATGGTGATGAGCGACACGGCGACCCAGGCCAGGAGGATGCCGCAGTTCATGCCCAGTTGGTTCTTCGTGTCGAAAATGATCGTACGGACAGCCTGTTGTGTTAGCGTTGCGCTCTGTGGTGCAAGAATATCGAAGAAAGGCAGGAGTGAGGAATGGAAGGTTGGTAGAAAGAGAAGAAAGGCGAGGTGTGGTGGGATCGGCGAAGTGGAGATTGACTCACCCTAGAAGCATTGTAGAACGGCACAGCGACGCCGTACCTGTAGATCCAAGGCTGGAGCTCGTGCGGGAGACTGACGACCGACACATTGACGATAATAAGCGGAATGAGGAAGAAGGAGATGAACCGCGGCCCAAGGATGGTGATCATGAACTCGGTCGCGAACCCGACACTCGCCATGCCCAGGTACATGATGAAGGCCCAGAGGAAGAAGCCGCCGGCGTACGTGAAGTGCGCGCCAAAGTGGATCTTGAAGGGGAGGTTGATCATGGCGAAGAAGAAGCTGAGGGGCAGGTAGAGGATGAGCGGGAGGCAGATGCGGTAGACGATGTAGTGCCCCGTCGACATGTAAGGGGCGATGATCTCGCGACACGCATTGTTCGTCATGGTGATGATGAAACTGAAGATGAGCATGTAGATCAGGCCGACTAGCGTGATGGCAGTCGCGACGGGCTGGTTGTACGGCCGCAGGTTTTCGAGGTGGAAGTTGATCGGTGTCGTGAGCGTCGTCGGGGCGCGCGCGAGGGCCTGCACGTTCTGCGCCGAGGCAGAAGATAGATATTGGGAGACACTCTCCGCGCTCATCTTGCCCGTGATCTTGCCGAGGTCCCGCTGCAGTGCCGGCAGGAGGTAGGATCCAATCGCAGTCTCGGAGCGCGCCTGCGCATAGACGATCTGGACGAGGTTGTGGCCGTCATACGTCGAGTCGGCCGTCTCCCTCGCCCTCGTCAGATTCGCCGTCGCGCCCTCCATCACAACAACGGAGGCCCACGCGCCCTCCTGCACGATGTCGTGGTAAATGTCGTCCATGGTCGGGAACTCGTCCCGGCTGGTGTAGAAGTAATGCGGCGTGTCCTGCGGTCCGTCGAGGGCGAGCAAAGAATTGGAGAGTTCGGACCCAATAGCGCCCCCGTCGCGGTCGATCACGCGCACAGCCAGGCGGTTCACGTACTTGTCCGCCTTCCAGAGGGAACCCCAGTAGACGGGCGCGCAGATCCACATGACCAGGATCGTGATGATGCATGTGCCGGCGTAGATCTTGTAGACGATTTTGCGGAGAGGGGCGAGCTCGGGGTCGAAGACTGGCTGTCAGCTTGGTCCCATGTGCCACCTGCAAGCTTCACAACTTCACACTTCACATTACGCCCCGTCATTGGGTTTGAAGCCGACGCTCTAAGACCTCCGGCGAATGCTGCGTGAACACCAAGTATACTCACATCCATGATGGAATTTCTTCGCGCCCGGGGGAGGCGGGGGCCCAGGACCCATCATGCCCGGCTTGGGCGGGCCGCCGGGGGGTCCACCGGCTCCGTTCGGGGCGTCCTGCGGTCCCTTCTCGTTCTGCTCCGCCTGCTCCGACTTGGCGAGCGTATCCCGCGTGCGTCCCATGCTGTCCAGCGTCGGGGTGCGGGAGAGGGTCTGGCGGGAATCGTATACTTCGGGGTGCTGGGGATACTCAATGCCGTTGGGGGGAATGGCGGGGATGCGCGCTGGTTGCGGGTGGGGTGCGGCCATCGCGGGGTCGGGGGGGTCAGACTTGGTGTCTGTTGTTGTGGCTTTGGCCGAAAATAGACGAAGCGGGTGGAGGTGGAGTGAGAGGGTTGTGTTGTGGTGCCGATGTCGGTGTTGAGGTTGGTGGAGAAGGAGACAAAGTCGTGAAAGCGAAGGGGATGAATTGGAGCTTATCTGCTCGAGCAGGGAGTGTGGGACTGACTGATAGCTGACAGAGAAGGGCGATTGCAATGTCAAGACGTGCTCCGGGGTTTATAAAGGGGTGGATCGCATGGATCGGCTTTGATGCGCTCAACAGGTCCGCTCACCCCTCTGTAGCCGACGCACCCGAGAGAGCACGACCCCGGTCTCCGAGGTGCAAGCCAGGGCCCCGAGGCATGGTGCGCCCCCAACAAGCCGGTATTATATCCTAATCGGAGATGAAATGGGCCGGATTAGGACTTGGCTATTAGCACGTGGGACCAGTTCTCACCGAGTCGATTAGATTAGGTGGGTATGCATCGGGCACACTTGAGCCCGGGGTCACTCACTCGTGCCGTGCCGAGGTACACGAGGTGACGCTGGTGGAGCGGCATCCACTCGGATCCGCTATCATCGTTACCCCGTCCATTCCTACTGGGTGAGTGCCCGTCGGCGAGCACGTTCAGATCTCTCATCAAGCCACCTCGCCATTGTCGGCTGACCCATCCATTCATCCAAACACATCCCCCTCCATCGCTTACCAAGCCCCTGCCTTATCAACCAACCCCCACATGTTTCAGTCATAGAGGTGCATAGAGATTAGGCTACGAATAAATCTTTTATCGGTTGAGGTGTTGGGGTGTTTGCGTCGTGTGGCGTGCTCGGCTGCTTAGGCAGTCTGGGTCTGGCCCTCCTTGCCGTTCTGCCCAGTCTGGTGCGACTCGAGCGCAGCGTCAGCCTTCGACAGGTCGTGCTCAGACAGCTTGCGGCCGCCAGAAGGCGTCATCGTGCCCGAAATAGCGGACGCGAGAGAGTCGGACCGCTTCCTCGGCTTGAGAGTGAGCGGGAACGGGTAGTGGTTCTCGTCGTCGTCGTCATCGTTGATGCCCTTCCAGCCTGATCGTCAGTTTCGACAACTAAACGTTTAACTCACTCTTCGCGCCCATGTAGTCGCTCGTGCCCAGGTGCGCCATCTCCTCCGTCAGCGTCGCGTAGTCGCCAGGCGTCATCATGCCAGAGCGGTTTCCACCCCTCGGGCTGCCCGGAGCCGAGAGCGGAGCGCCGACACGGCGGACACCCGTGAACTCGGGCTCGTCGTCGTGGAACGAATCGGGGTAGGCACGGCGCAGCGCGAGCTGGCGCGCCTTGGAGTACTCGAGGCCGAGCGACTTCCAGTCGAGTAACTCGGAAAGACGCTCGGTACGGTTACGCTGGTTGATACGCTGACGGCGAGACTTCATCGTGAAGCTGCACAGCTGGTTCGTGAGCTGCTCCACCGACTCCTCGACACCCTTGGATCGGCGGTCGACAATGTAACAGCCGTAGTCCTCGGGCGACTCGAGCAGGTCCTCCATGAAACAGCCGAAACCGGAAAGGTTGGTCGTCACGTTCGGGATACCCATGACCGTGCACTCGGCAGGAGTGTAACCGAAGGGCTCGTAGTACGAGGGGAAGACACCGAGGTGACAGCCACGGACAAACTCCTCATAGTCGAGGCCGAGAATCGGGTTGTTCGAGTTCAGGAACTCGGGATGGAAAACGACCTTGACGCGGTCAGAGGTGCGGTTGAACAGCTGGACGCGGCGGATCTGGTTCAGGATCGGGTCGTTGGCGTCGTCCTGCATGTTGTGGGTGACAACAGGCGGGAGCGAGTTGCGCTTGAGCGCGAACACGCGACGCTTAAGCAGGATGCGGTCCTCCTCCGACATGAGGTCCTCGGCGTTGGGGACCTCGGTTCCGTGGACGCCTTGGTAGCGGGCGGCGTGGTCGTAGATGCGGTCACCAATGCGCTTCGTGATCTGGCCGACGACGTCCTTGAGCTGGCCGTTGACAGCCTGCCCCTTGAGCGCCTCGATCGTGTACGAGTTTGTGGCAGCGGGCATGATGATGAAAGCGACAACAGTCATCTTCGAGTTCATCTTCTTCAGGCGGTAGTTGAGACGAGCGAGCGACTCAATGAACATGTCGACACCCTTGTTCCTGAACTCGTAGCGACCGGCCGTGAACATGTAGACAGTGTTGTCAAGGTCAAAGTCATAGTGGCCGTAGAAGTGGCCGCGGACGAACTCGTTGATCTTCTCCTTCGACTTGACGTGCAGGTTCTGGAACTCGTGCATGGCGGCAAACTTCTTGACGTTGAGACCGTTGGGAAGCACTCCGTCGGGCTTGCGCTTCAGCAGGTGCTCACTCTCGAACGCCGTAATGTGCGAGACGGTCGTGAAGACGTCGGCGCAGTGCGCAGCAGATCGCTCAATGCAGTAACTGTCGTTAGCTCACTGTGGGAGCCGTCTAGCTTACCGGTGGTAGATTCCACGCTTGCCGGCCTCGTGGTCAACGTCAAAGTACTGCAGGTTGTTGTAAAAGTCGACATCGCCTGCGCAGAGGTAGCGACCGAGAAGGGTAGCGTGGGTGGTGAAAATGGTGGTGACGTCGATGTGACGCTTGCGGCAGAGCGGGATCGCGAGACCAGCCTGCCACTCGTGGAAGTGGGCGACAATGGCCTTGTCGAGGCAGCGGGCAGAGAACTCGCCGAGGAACCAAGCAACCATGTAACCGAACAGGAGCGTCTCGTTCGTCTCGTGGTCGTTGGGCGGCGTAGGGATACCAGCGACGTTCCAGAGGTCGGCCTTCCACTCGTCCAGGCGGTTGTAGACGCTTCCAGTGTCGAACAGGAGAACACGGGGAGCGCCCTCAATCAACCAACGGCCGTAGATGTACTTGATGCCGCCGTCCTTCATGGCGCGGAGGGTGTCCGCCATCGGTCCGGGCTCACTGGATACGTTAGAAATGTCGCACGAGCGGCTACTCACGGCTCCTCGGACTCGACCTCCATGGGCGCCGTCTTGTAGCTGAGGGGACCGATCAGGCAGTATCTGGGGCGTCGTCAGCTGTTGTTCGGTGGGCGCAGTCGCATCAGCATCACTCACCGGTCTCCAAACTCCTTGACGGTCACGGGCACCTTGGTCTTGATGACGGTATAGATACCGCCGACCTTGTTGGCAACCTCCCAGGCGACCTCGAAGAGCAGCGGGTTGTGGACATCACGGTGAATGACTTCAGACATGATGAGAAGCGGATGAGGGGTTGAGGATAAGGAAGGTTAAGGGGTTGCGGTCGATGACGCAGATGGGAGTGGATGCGGGAGATGGGGTCGAGATGAAGAACGGATGAGACGAGGGGAGAAGGAGAGAGGTGGGCTGTTTGTTAGCGCGACGAGTCCACCGAGTATGCGGAAGAGTGAGAGTGCGAATGACGATGATGACGAGCGGCCGTTGAGAGCGGCGGCCCCGAGAAGGAGCAGCAGCAAAGGGGGGCGGCGTTGAGTCAGCGCCGGAAGGTAGCCGTGTAGGCGAGCGAGCGAGCGAGCGAGCGAGCGAGTAGCCAGCCAGCCAGACCCTTCTGTCATCTGGGGGCTGGGCTGACGCCCGCTTGATCAGGGTTCACTGGGGTGATGCGGAGGATGTGTGTGATGAGTGCGAAGGGGCCGTCAGTTGTTGTCCAAGCACTTACAGAGGGAAGAGAGGGGGGTGGGGATGGGATGGAGAGGGATGATGAGGAAGGGAGAAGTAATGAAGAGGGGGCGGGGAAGACAAGGCTGCGGCAGGCAGCGGTGAGCGGAGGGTGAAGCCGACAGGACCAGGACAGGATGAGCAGGTGAGCTGGGGATCGTTCCGCGAGCGTGCCTGATTGCTGGCTGCGGGTCCTGTGGTCCTGTGGTCTGGTGGTCTGGTGGTCTGGTGGTCTGGTGGCTTCCCCTTACATCATACGTCGCTGGGTGCTGCCAGATGACCACAAGCAGTAGTCTGCCCCCTGCGATCCCCTGCGATCCCTGGTGCCCCGTACGGTGCCAGTGGGGCAGCGAACCAGAAGTCAACTACACCTAGGACCACCTCGTACCTCCTTTGTCGTTCTCATGCATAGTCGTCTATCCCCTCCCCATCCGGCTATAGCAACTGCTTGCATCGGCTACGGGTGCCTGCTAACATAAAATTTACGCCTCGGTGACAGCACGACACCAGCGAGGTCCACAGCAGCATGTGATCGTGCACCTACGCAGACTGTACGCTGTCACGGTGATGAAATTTGCAGGACCCGCACAGACACCATGGAAAGATGTGGGGACATGAATCACCGACACCGGCAGAAACCCATGGTTAAAGCGGCAGAACGAAGCGGCCATCTGGCAGTCGACGGCGACTGGCGGACTGGACTGGACTCAAGCCTAGGCTGGGCCATGAGTCTGGCTCATATGCTCATAGGCTGCACCTGACGGCTTGAGGCGGCTTCAGGTGCTCCCTCAGCCGCACAGTGGGACCGGCACCGGCACTGTACGGCACATCCGGCATGAGCGCGTACATGCACGGCCACAAACGGCCCGCTTTTTCCTCGATCATTTCAAGCCTTCACCACTCATCCCTCCCCACGGTTTCATCCTGCTTCTGCAAAGTTGGAAAGTTTTTTCACGATCCGTCGAGTAGCAGCTGCTAGGCGCATCTCTGATCTGCGCTGCCCCGGATTCTCGCCGACTTCGCTGCGGCTGCAAGCCATGCTTCTCATCAATCCGCTGCGCTACCGAGCAAGCACGGACGGTGATCACGAGGCGCATCTCGGTCTACTCGTCACGTGCACTGATCTTTTCGTTCGTACCTTACTCGCGTGCATGGAGCGTGCATTCGACGTGGTCGACTCTCCCACGAAAGCATCGACTGATGGCGTAATGTCCACAGTGTGGCCCCGATATTTTGAGCGGCGCGCCCATGGAGACGTGATCGGCGCAGGTCGGAGCAACCCTGCACCCCTCCTTCTGATCGTCGTCTTCCTCGCATCTCTCCTTTCACTCACAACAGCTTTCGCCACCCTTTACATAGCCAACACCCACCTCACTATAATGGAGCTACGATGATCAACGAGCTCGACTCCGACTCGGGCTGGAGCCTCTCGTCCTACTCGTCCAGTGCGACGCTCTACAACGCTTCCTCCTTGTCTCTGGCCAAACTCCCACTCTCAGCGTCGCCTTCCCCCTGCGTATCGCGATGTTCTCCCGAGCCTTCCCCAGGACCTTTGCAGCCTCTACCTACGGAGCTGCTTGTGCTCACCCTGGGTCTCCTCGACCGCGCGTCGCTCTCCGCTTGTCTCCGCGTCAACAGCGTGTTCGCCAGCGTCGCCTTCCCTCTCCTCTATCGCCGCCTCTCGCTCGGCGAAGGACCATGGCCCAGCTTCCAGAATGCCTCGCCCTCTGTGCCATGGTACCTCAACCGCGGGATGCTGGTCCACTTTGTGCGCGTGCTTGAGCTGAGCCCGCATTCGCTTCTCCGGTGTCGAGATTCAGGCGGGTGGACGACGTCCCTCCCGCCATTACCAGCGCACACGTTGCGGATCAACTTTGGCCCAACGCCTCTGCCATATCACCCCGAAGGGCCCGAGTGTGACTCTCCGCTACCATGCGCGGCACTGCGACACGTCCACCCGCACCGTCTCATCTTGCGGCTCTCTACGGCGGAGGTGCCACGGACGGCTATCAATGCCACCGAAGTTGTCCTGGTCCTCGACGGGCATGTGAAGGGTCAAGCGAGCCTGAGGCAATTGCCCAGGAAGTGCGGACGCGTCACTGTCATCCTGGTGGGAGCGCTGGAACAGGACACGGCGGAGAGTCTCCTCAATGCAACGAGAGCTTGGGCTAGGAGAGAGCTGCCGTGGACTAAACCGAGATCTGCGGAGCTCGTGGGATTGACGCAGAAGAGGGTGGACGAGGGAAGGGTCGCGCTACTGCCGATGCGAGTGTGGGTGCGGGCCAATGACTGGAAAGACGTGCTGTCGACGGAGGAGGCGAGGCCGTGGTTGTGAGCGAGAAACGAGCACAACACTCGTTCACCCGGGATGTGATAGACATCTACATCCTCTTGTATCAGAATACCTTTTGCATTTTGCATCCGTTCATATTCTAATTCTGCATTAATCATTAGTCCGTACAAAAGAAAAGCTCCTCTAGCTGCCCATCACTATCGCCGTCTCGGCCGTGGCATCTGAACCGGCAACAACACGGCAAAAGCGAGGAACGCAATGATCCCATCGAGGGCGAAGATGAGCCGTGGCTTGCCCGCTTCACTGAGAAATGCGAAGAAGTAACTGAACAGCGAGATCGTGATGACCTGGCCAAACTTTTCGATCAGCGCAATGCCAGAGAGCACATTGCTCTTGTCCGTGTTGCTGATGCCTTGTCTCCTCTCCTTCCGCGGTCTCTCCGAGTCCGTGGCACCGTACCCACCCTCCTGTCTCCCTTCCGGCCCCGCTTCCCGTCCAGAGTCAAGCAGCGGGGCACGCTCGTCCGCGTCCTCGTAGCTCGGCGGGAGCGCGGCCTCGGCAAACTCGAGAATGACCCCCTTGACGGCCGGACTCGTCCCAGAGGCAAAGGGCAGCACGACAGCCGCAGCATACATGTGCCACGCCCTGTTTGCGAGACTGACGCACGAGGTCAGGACGCCGTCAAGGAGGATGCTGTATTTCAGGAACAGGAGGTCAAACTTGGCCCCCGGCACGCGCGTCGGTTCGAGCACGAGCTCGAGCTCGCCCTCGGCGTCCCTCTCTTCCTCGACGAGGGTCGTTTCGCCCGAACTCGAGGTCGCGCTGCTGCTTCGCGTGGGGGAGACGCTGCGCACGCCCTTGGTGGGAGGGGCGAGAGCGTTCTCCGCCTCGGAGGGGGATGTCTCGCCCGCATGCGTCGCGGGAAGGGCTTTGGAGCGCTTGGCTGGTGTCGACGCAGCAGTCGGCGCAGGCGTGGGCGCGGGCGACGGATGGTCGATGTACCACCTCCTACCCCAGCTGATGATCCGCGGAAAGCACACAGAGAGGAAGAACGCACGCACGACCAGCGTCAGACTCAGCATGTACCCGCTCGTGTCGGGTTTGAAGCCGAAGACATTCGTCGCGACGAGCTGCAGCGCCATGGCAATGTATCCCGTCGCGAGCACGGAGAGGAACGTGCCGAGGCCGAGGAAGAACATGGCCCAGTTGCGGCCTCCCTCTTCCCTCTTCGTGGGCAGGAACACGGCCAGAGGGGCTAGGATGCTCTGTCTCGGTTTCTTCTCCGTCTTGTGCTCTGGCGCGATGTACGGCAAGAAGAAGGCGCCGAACAGCGTGCAAAAGACCAAGAAGCCGAACGCGAGCACGAAAGGAGCCAGCCGGCCGACATAGTTGAACAGCACGCCTCCGACACTGAATCCGATCCCCGAGCCGAGCATGAAGACGCCAGAGAGGATGCCGAACTGGGCTGTTCGCTCCGATTCCTCGGCGAGGATGGAGATGAAGCTGTTCGCGCAGAGCTGGAATCCGCCACCACTCCCGAGTGCGTTGAAGACCTGCGTCCCGATCGTGATGTCGATGCCGGCCCGGCCGCCCGTGACCTGTGCATAGATCTGGCACAGGTTCCGCAGTGCCGCCCAGAACGTTTGCTGGAACATGGCCGCCTTCACGCCCCATCTGCTAATAACCCACGCCGACGTGAAGAGGTTCACGATTGTTCCGGCCACCGTCATCGTGCTCATCATGGCGACGGACTTGGCCGTCGAGGCGTCGATGGCGGGGACGTTGCAGTGGTCCCCTCCTGGAGGAGAGGGGGGTAGAGGACGGGTGAGGTAATAATCCTCGCATGTCATGAGCTTGAAGGAGTACACGAGCGCCGTCTGCGTGAACCCGAACGTCATCGACATGAGCAAAGATGTGAAGTGCACTCGTGCGATGGGGCCGAAACGCCGCCGAGGCGAGGGCGTCACCAGCGGGGCATGCTCGTCACCCGCCGAGGCCGGGGAGGACATCTGCCGTCAGTACTGGCTATCGGAGGTGGTGGAGAAGAGCGCGGCGGTGTGGAGCACAGCGATCGCAGAAGACCGTCTCGTGTCTCCGTCGGAGACAGGCGAGCAGGTCGCTCGCAGGCCGTACGCCACGACGCCAAAGTCGGCTTTGCTCAGGGTGACTCACCGCAGCGTGGCTTCGCGGCTGGAGTTTGTTTTCCGGACTCCTTTCCTCTGTGCCCAGGGGGGGGGGAGGTTTCTCGCCCTCGGGCTTGTTGTTGATCGTCGATACGTTCGGATCGCTGATCGGTTGGAAGGATCCTCGTTACCGCGGCAGTTGGTGACGTCGCTGTTCGCGCTGCCGTTGGTCGTAAACAGAACAAAGAAGGGAGGAAGAGGTGTGGAGTAAAGAGACAGACAGCGATGAATTATCGACAAGAGGAGTCTGCTGAACGAGGTCGAGGTCGTCGCATGGAGAATCCGAACTCCACAGCGCCCAGCGGCACTCACCGCTCGGCACTCCCGGCATGGATCCATCGTGTACGGCGTTCTCACGTGTAGGTCCTCGTAGAGCGGGTATCGCCGCCGGACTCTCCGTCCACCGGGGCGTGTGGTGCTGGGCCCCACTTTGCATGTTGCCCCCGTGACGGCTGATTGCCGCGATCTGCCAGATCCTCATTCGCTGTCAACCCTCTCATGGCTCGCTTCACGCGAACCTCTCTGTCATGTGTTTGGCTGTGGAACAGGGTAAGGGAGAGGATATACAAAGTGGCGACCTGCAAGCAGGAATAGAACCGACACTGGCTCCTGCCGTCCCGTCATACCGGTCATACCACTCCGTCCAGATTCTGCCTTATGCCCGCATTGCCCACAAAGACTTCATCTGAAAGTGGAAGATGGGCGCACCGGGGCCGCAACATGAGAAGGCAAAGCGGAAACATGACGTCGACCAAGAGTCTAGCCAAGAGACTAGTCGGTATTCTGACCTGTGGATTCCGCTGATCGTGTGTGGGTGACGGTGCCCCAGACGTCGTCGGTCTCCGTCGCTTTAGGCTCGAGCTAGTGCAGCAGACCAAAGTCATCGGCGACTTGCGCGACAGAACTAGCATAAGTGTGACCTCGTGACGCTAGAGTGGAAATCGAACTCCGAGCCCCGGCCCACTCCATCATTCCTCGTCGCTCCTCGCCGCTGTCTGTTGCCTCCGCAGAGCCAGTGCTGGATCAAGTGATCCGCTGATCTGGAATACGGGGACAGGAATGCGAGCAGCACTCGTGTTCCGTCGGTACAGCATCCGCATTGTGCGGAACTCGGGCATGGCCACCTTTCCGCTGGAAAATCCACAGAGATGGGCAGTGGGAGGCGCCGCCGCGGATTGCAGCCCGAGGAATGCAGCGATCACCATCCACTTGGTCTGGACCAGTGTAGCGCGGAGTTTGCTTGCATTGCCCGCTACATCTCTCTGCCTTTGAGGGGAGTACATAAGCACCCAGAAGGTCAGGTGGTGTGGAAGGAAATCGCAGAACGCCGAAAGAACGTGCAGGTGATCAACGTTTATGATTTCTCTCGGCGTTCATCCCATGACATAGGTTTTCTTCGCTCTTCGCCGTCAATACCTGGCGCTTACACTGACCGAGCTGAGTCAGTCGATACCGCTCACTCAGCTCCTCATGTCAGGTGACTCAGCATGGGAGGTCCTTCCAATGCCCTTGGGACGTACGCCGTCTTGTCCGAAACAACACTCAGCGCGTACTGACTAACCGCCAGTCCAGTGTCTCGGGCCATCACCGTTAAGCTCACCGGCCACACGCTCCGCGGGGGTGATTTGTCAGGTGAATCTTTGTCAGACAGAGTATTGAGGACACGTTGCCTGCTCTGGGCGCTTAAGTGAGTTGAGGTGCAGAGGGCCTGAGTACAGAGGGGCTGAGGTACAGTGAGGGTTGAGGCTTGGCGAAGGGCGAGTGAGGCGCGAGGGGTCGGAATGCGACCGTTGTGGAGGTGGCCGATGGCGCCTGATTTTGTGTAATCAACGGGCAATTGATTCATTTGGCGGTCGCGGTTTGTCCGTGAACATCGACACATTTCAGCAGGGCCAGAGCAATGGCTTCATTTTGGAACGGTCTTTTTCTGAAGCGCCTCACGCGCCTGCTTAGGCGCCTGGTTGTTGTCAGCGGACGCTCGCGAAGATCGCAGCATACCTCCCCCACTTCCTCCCCAACTCACGGAAGGTACGCGCACGAGCGCCATCGCTTCGACCCGCCAACAGAGCTGCTCGCGTGTGGCAGATCGTTCGCTCCCTCAGTTACGGTGTTGCGTGTGTACCGCTCCTCTGGGACCTTCTGTACCTCTCATACCACTGCGATAAACTGTGCCTAAGGTGTACCTCGTAAACAGAGGACCCGCGAGGTTGTCCCTCCGACAATCGGTGAATGGGTGGCGTAAGCGAGGGAGGATGGGGTGAGCTGCAGCTCGGACCTCCTGCTTTCGAGGATGAGGAGGTGGTGGTCCTTGGCGCTCTTCAGTGCCTCGAACTCCCCGCTCCCTCGGAGTGACAGTTTTAGGGGAGGAGAGAGCTCAGACCGCCGTTTCGGGTGACCCGACCGTATCTCTGCTCAGCATGTTGTCTCGCCTCCTCCATTGTCAGGATGATGGGTGAGCAAGGCTGTCGCTCTCGTTTCGCAGCTCGACGTGCCCGTCCCCCTCCGTCGCGGACGCTCGGACCGTCGACCCACATGCTTGGGTCGGTAACCTCGTCTACCCCGCCTCTTCCTCTGAGCTCGTTTCTGCATCAGTTACGCGCCAGGGTACGAGACAGAGACAGCCGCCAGGTCCGAGGTCCACGGGACCCGAGGTCCGAACGCGGTGCAGCACGGGAGTGCGGACCGACGCTCCTCCCATGACTTGGCATCCCCAGTATTTCGGCGCCAAGCACAAAACATGTGGGTGCGGGGTTCCAGAGGCTCCACCATTCACCGCTGAGGTCCGCAGTCCGTAGGTCCGCTCCGCAGACCCCAGGTTCATCTGAGGTCCACAGGTCCGCAGGTCCGAAGGGTAGGTCCGAGTAGGCTTGATAGCGGTGCGGAGCAGAGTTTCCGCCCGCTGAGAGCCCGCTCCTCCTTCCAAAGTCAGACCTGCGTGCCCCGACATAGAACAGCATGGAGGCAAGTTGGACCAGCCGACGCGCACGGCGCAGAGTGCTGGGTAAGGTTCCGCCGTCCCTCACTCTGCCCTAGATCGACCTAACTTAACGATTGAGCTATGGCCTGCGATTGACATGCGTGAGCTGCACGGGCGTTACGCTAGAGACACTCCGATTATCGGTGTCGCTTCGATACGACGAGAACTGCTGAGAGCGCTGAGAGCGCTGAGAGCGCTGACGTAGAGTGAGTGGTATTTCTGCTTGCAAGTCGGCAGATTCGCCGGCTCGATGTAGCATACCTCGCTCTCGTCATCGTGTCCCGTTGAGATCTGCGCTCCCCGCCAACCTGTCGCTCGCGGCGAAGCCCACTCCGCTCGTCTCTGTCCGCTCTGAAGATTGCAGAGAGGGGAGGAGCTGTAGGAGATGTGTATTTCTCCTATTACTCCGTCATCCCAGGAAGCCACAGGAAGCCCGCAGGAGAGCAGGTGCCCAGGCATGCAAAGGTGTGGGCCACTGACGCACGGACCGGCGCCACATTCCGCCCCCTTGCTCTTTCACTCTCACTGTCCTGACCCCCGTTGCGCTTCCCTGCCCCGCTGAGCCTGACTTGGCTCAATGGGCGAATCATGTATGCAACTCTTGTGGTGGATCAGGTGTGGTGCACGAATGGGCCGGTTTCGCTGCCGTTGACGTGTTTGTGTGCATGGTGGCACCGGTCTGGCATAGAAGCGAAGTCCGGAGCCAGAGGTCAGTAAGGTTCGAGATCTGGCGGCGGGTGCGGCATGCGGCAATGACTTCAGAGGTTCGCGGCAACGCCGATTCCCACACTTCGTTACGAGTTCCCGCGCTGTTTCGCTCGAGCTTGATGCCAGGCTTATGCTGAAGCCATGTAGCTTGTGCATGTGATTCATCCTAACCCTACTCCGCAGCCCACGCAACATGCTGAGTCGCACGACACTGCCTCCAACATGCATGCTGCCCCCGTGTCCTCGTGTGCGCGTCACATTGATTACCGGAGCAAGCTTCCAGAATGACGAGAAGCTCACGAGATCTGTCGTCAGACTTTGTGGCACTCTCCCACATGAACAGTCCGGAAAGCGGACCGACCGTCGAGTTCGGGCTCGGCGAACAGAATAGGCGATGAGAGGGGCGCAGATCACCCCACTCTCAGCCTCCCCTCAGCCTCTGCGCCAGACCCACTACGCCGACAGCACGTCCACATACCCCGCTCTGTCGTGTCTACTGATGTGCAACTGGGACACTAACGGGGTTACGCGACGGTGACTGCGCGGCGTTGAAGTTGTGTTCAGTGGAGGCCGGTGTCAACTCGCCCGACATCGGGCGTGCAGACAAGTGTGGCTGGGAAAGTGTTGAGACTGGCGATCCTCGCTTGAAAGTGTTGAATTAGGGGGCGCAAGCTTGGCCATCAGGACAAAGGATCAGGGTCAGGCATGCGTTGTTGTCCATCTCTCTGGCACCCGGCTGCGTGAGGAGAAGCCTTCGGCATGTCAGCGTGCGCCGAACGGAAGCTCCTGAGGAAAAGCACACTCGCACCCCTTGGAGGTCACACTGGCGCCTGCCTGGCGTTGAAGCAGCGCCGTGCCTGCGTCAGAGGCGTAGCTCGTTCTGGCCAACCACCGCCTGGCGAAATGGGATGATTCGACTTTGACATCGCTCTGAGTGGGCAGCTACTTCCAGTGGCGCAGGGAGGAGAGGGGGCAGAGGCGCGGGCGCTCGGCGTACTCGCTGGCGTACAGTGTGTACAGCGTACAGCATTCGACTCTGTTGCGCCGCTTGCGCCAAACATCATGCGACATGCCGACCACGGACCTTCTCTGTTCCAATGCGGTCCTCTTTGTCCCTCGATGCCTTCGGGATAAACGCACGACCAGGGCCGAAAAAGATGAGGAACAACCTCGAGGTACAGAGGAGCCTGAACTTGCATGGAATTCAAGCCATGGCATTGGAGCCGACAGAGGCGAGCGTGAGGTGCGCGAGGTGCGCGAGCGCTACACTCGTCGCGCGCTCCCTCTCCGCGTCGCTTAAGGGGCTGTGGCTTTCCAGGTCCACCAGCAGGAGCTTCGGCGTACACAACATGCAACGATGCCAGCCAAGGCCGACCGGCCTTGGGTTCAGGCTCAGGCTCAGCAGGCGTCTTCACCTGATGCCTCGTCCAAACCTGATGGCTAACCTGGGGGTTCGACCTGGAACTCGCCGTGCGGGCACACACAATCACCTGGGTCGCCTTGCGGCTCGCGGCTCGCCCACTCGCAGGCACATCTGGCCGCCCGCGCACACACAGGATCACGGGAGACTGGACGAGCGGAGGAGCGGCCGCTGATTACGACGAAGCAAGACTGTTGGCCGCCGACGTCTTCAGGCATATTATGCAGTGATTGCTTGCCGCAGATCGCCCCTCTTTCCCTTCCCAACTTGCCACTGCACACATCGCACTAGACACTTGGACACCACTAGCACTCCCGGCGCCGTCACCGACGACATTCGCCTGGAACATCGAAAGTCACGGCGACAACAGCTCCGTCAGCAAAGCAGCCGCCTCGGTTCTGAGCCTTATATTCGCGCAAGGCTTGTGAAATCGTACGAGCTGGATTGGTTGCGACGCTCGACTGTCGACTCTGCCGAGTGCGACTTGGCCCGGTCGGTGTAGTTGGTTTCGCTGGGAACGAGGGTATTGGCAGGGTGGATTAGGAAAAAATTGGTCCCGCGCGACCTACCAGTACGCGAGTAGCCGCTAGTTGAGGTACGCAGGTCCGCGCAGGTTGCGGCTTGTACCGGGGGTTAAGGGCCCCTCTAACGCCTGGGCGCCATGAGCTTGTACGACACTGTGTCGACCGCGACCTCCGCGACCACCGCAGACTCGCTCAGCCTCACCACTCCCACACCCACCCCCTCCCCACCCCATCTCGTCTTCTACCAACAACCCCCTCCTCCGCAACAACCTCAACTCATCTACCCCCCCCACCACCACCAGCAGGGCACCCCCTTCCTCGAGCCCCTGCCCCAGGCTCACCCACCCTTCACCTGCTCCATGGCTCGCGTCCACGACCACCGCCAGCCACAGCAGCAGCAGAACTCCCCCTGGACAAGAAATGCACGCGAGGCGTCCGAACCGAGTGTCTCCGCGAGCACCTCGTCAGGTTCCTCCCCCCGAACTGCTCCGCAACCACACACCATGACCCAACAACTCCCGCCAAACAACAAACAGCCAGTAGCCCCCGCTCCCCCGGCACCGGCATCGGCATCGGCACAGGCGTCAGCGAACCAGACCGCGCCGAGCTCAAGCAACTCGTCGACCCCTCAACCAAAGAACACAAAACGCGGCCCAGACGGCAAAGTCACCCGCAAAAAAGTGGCAAAGGCTTGTCTCGCTTGCCAGAAGAGCCATCTGACATGCGACGAGTGTGAGTGTCCGAAGCATGCGTGGTCTCGTCATCGACGCAGGGCATGCATGGGCTTTGCTCACTATGCATACCACCTTGCCCGCCGCCCATGATTCCTTGCCCGCCACTAGAGCCGCCGCTGACAGACAGCCCGCCCATGTACTCGCTGCGTCAAGAAGGGTATCGGAGACCAGTGCGTCGAGGGTGTGCGCAAGAAGGCCAAGTACCTTATGGAGGGGGATGAGCGAGGTGAGTTATTCCTGGGTTGCTACGCTAACTCCCAGCACCGCCGCCACCACCGCAACCGCAACCGCAGCAGCAGCCGCAGCCGCAACCGCAGACGTCGATCCCCCCTCCGCCGAGTGGGTTCACAGGCTCGCCGAACAACCACCCCTTCGGCGGCGTCAACATCAACATGCTCCCTGGCGTTCTTCCTTTACAGCAAGTACAGCCAGAACGCATTCCAGACAACATCTGGCTCACGACGCCAATGGTCGATGCGCAGCCCCCGCCGCAGCCGCTGCAGGACTGGAACCTGCAGCAGAACAATGAGCCATTCAACTTTACGTCAACGGCCGCCGCCAACCTCGAGTACGAGATGTTCGATTCGATGTTTGCGTCCCTGTCGCCTTCCTTCCCGTTGGGCGACATCGCCGCTCCCCCCGGCAACACTGGCAGCACCACCGACGGCTCCACGCCGACGATATGGAGCAACCTCGGGTTCACGGATCCGAATGGCCCGGCTAGCGATGGCACGGTCATGCAGAACCAGGACTCGAACATGTCCATGCCCATGATGGGGAACCAGAACCAGGGCCAGGGACAGAACCAGGGCCAGCCGCAGCAGCAGCAGATGGAGTACACGAATTCGAACGGGTGGCAGCCGGAGCCGCAGCAGCAGCAGCAGGAGCAGCCGGCTCTGCAGCCCCAGCAGCAGCAGAACCACGACGGCGTGCCGAAGAAGATGACCCCGGAGGAGCTGTACTCAACCGTGGTCAAGCCGTACGACTACACCGAGGGCTACCACAACCTGATCAGCTACCTGGAGAGCAAGTGAGTGCCCGAGCTTTCGTGTGCCTGGAGGCAGTGCTGACGACCTAGTTTCGAGAAACCCGACTTCATCCGTGTCGTGAAGGCGTTAGCCGCGTTCCGTCCGTCCCTGATCGCGCTCCAAGTCGGCATGACAGAGGAGGACGACGTCTTCGTCGAGCGCTCCTTCCAGCGCACGCTGATCGAGCTCGACAAGCTGATCAGCTACTCTGCCACGCCGACGGCAGTGTGGCGGCGAACAGGCGAGCTCGTGTGCGTCGCGCCGCAATTCTGCCAACTCGTCGGACAGAGCGAGGAGCAGCTCGTCGGACAGCGCACGCCCATCTGGCGCCTTCTGTCAAAGGCGAGCACGACAGCGTACTGGGAGAACTTTGCGGAGCACGCGTTTGAGAACTCGACGCAAAACTTCTTCCAGGCCACCACGCTCGAGACGCCCAAGGGAAGCATCCCCTGCGCCGCGTCGTTCACGATCAGGAGGGACACGTTCGACCTGCCCAGTGTGATTATCGGGCAGTTCTTGCCGATCCCGCCGGAAGCTATGTGAGCGGCGGCGAGCGGCGAGCGGCGAGCAAGGCGAGCCGCAAGCGCTCTACGTGACCATTGGTCATGATTAGTGACGAAGAGAGGCGTGCAGAGAAGGAGCAAGAGGCAACAGCAGCCGAAACGCAGCGAGAGCCGGCCCCTCGCACCGCACCCCAACTTAATTCCAGCATCCAGTCTATTTTTCCATTTGGGCTTTTTATCCATTTTTCTTTTCCCACCGCACCAACCCCACCCACCGGCGCTATCGCAGAATGGCATACACTTTGTACTTGTAGATAGAGCATGAGACGGACGTTGCACTGGTACTTGAGCTGCAAGCAACACAGCCGAGCGCAGCCAGGCGAGGGAACGCTAGATGGCAATACTGTGGGCAGATATGGTTAATGCGGACACTGACAGACTGGGGGGTGTCGGGAGCGTTTGTGTCAGGAGGGTGTTGTCAACGTGTTTCAGTGTGGACGGAGCCGCCGAGGTCCGAGATAATCAGCAACCCGATGTGTGAGAGTCCCTCTCTCTGCATGTGTTTATGGGCTCGGTCACCATGTCGTCCGGTCGTGCGAGCAATGACGAGAGTTCGGTGCGGGGAGCGCGGCTGCGGGGAGTGCGGGGTTTCAAGACACCGATGTGCGGGAGTATATTCCCTCCCATAACTCCCAGCTCCGGACCGATTACTACCCCGAGTCCGCGTCTTGTCCCGGCTACCCGGCCTCACTCTCACTGTGTGCCGCTGTCTCAGCACCATCTCACACGACGTCGAGCGATCCAGCGCCCGCATCCGCAAGACTCGTTGCCCGCCCCCCATCGACAGCTAAGCTTCTCAAGTCTTTGACTCCGCGGCGCCCCCTCCACGTCCTCCTCCTGGAGCACGATCCCCAATCTTCCTGTCGAGTACGACTCCAGAGGTCCTAAGGTAACAACATTGCTCCGTCCACCGATCGTCCAACCCCGGTACATCGGCACGCCGGCACGCCACGGCACCGCATCGCATCGCACGGCAACGGTATCGCTCTCGCCGGCCCGATCACGGGCTGATCGAGTGGGGATACGATGCACCCGCCTCGCAACTCGGTACCTTCGGGGCCCCCGTTCCCCCCGCTCGCGGCGGGATCGGCCAGTTCGGCGGGCTCGATGGAACCGATTTCTGGCGTAGGCTATTATCGACAGGGGAGCGAGGGGGCTCCCTCGAAGAGGGCCAGGATGGATGTGGACGAGAGGTGAGTCGTGGTGTCAACAGTCACCACTTGTGCCGCTCGCTGCACGTCGCGAAACGAGTAGGCTGACCCCCAGACCACTCGCTATCACTTGCACGCCGTGTCGGGCGAGGAAGATTAGTGAGTTCTCTACTCTTCAGATGTTTGGTGTATCTAACGGCAGAATGTGACAGTACGAAACCTGTGTGCCAGAATGTGAGTTCACCAGCTGTTCGGATCAGAGGATAAGCTGACCCCAGTGCTCCAAGTACGTACCTCCTCGGCCTGCGTGGGGCAGATCACGCACTGAGCTATGGGTGGCCCGCGATCTGCAGCTCTGCAGCTCGGCGGCTCTGCATATCAAATGCTCCGCGAAGCTAGGTCCTTCCTCTGCCGAGCTGACTCCAGTCGGAATCCGCAGGACTGCGTGTACCCCGTCAAGATGAAGCCTGGGCTGCGCCCTGGTACGGGAGTAGATATGGCCAAGCGGTTGGGTGGGTCTCCTCCTCTTCTCCTTCGGCTGTTACTATCCCACAGCTAGTTGTAATCGATCCCACTTAGCTGACCCGCAGAACAGCTCGAGGACCGAGTAGCAGGCTACGAGTCCCGCCTCCGGGATCAAGAAGGTGTCATTGCCTCGTTGACTCGCTGGCAGCAACAACAAATGTCCCAGGGCCAAGTTTCCGTCCCCACGCCCTCCGCGTCGAGGAGCGGCAGCGGCTTCGCACCAGTTGGCTTCCCCTCTGAACCTGCGCCGGCCGCGATGCTCAGCCCCTCCCACGACCCGAGCCACGCCCACCCCTCCCCAGGAGGACTGTCGACCACCTCCTTCTCCGATCCGCGGATACTGCCCGCGGACGAGATCGTGTCCTCCCTCATCTCGCTGTACTACACCCACGTGTGGCCGTGGGCGCCGATCCTTCCACGAACGACCTATTCGGCGCCGTGGGGCATCGTGCCGCACGCCATTGTCGTACTGGCGCTGAGGCTGAGCGACGACCCGAGGCTGGACAGGTTACCAGGAGGCAAGCAAGCGCTGCGACAATCGGCGAAAGCGCACGTGCTCAGCCACGCGGTGGAGAGCACGAGTATCGCAAGCATGCAGGCGCTCTCGCTCCTCGCGCTGGATCTGATAGGCAGCGAACAAGGACCAAGCTCATGGGGCACGCTCGCGCTGTTGACTAGGAGTGCAGCGCATCTCGGCCTCATGACGGAGGACGCGGACGGCCCTGCAACGCAGGGCTCGTCTGCGCCCGGACCTCCAGGCTCGGCAGGGTGGAGACAGAAGGAAGCCCGCAGAAGGGGAGTGCAGAAACGAACGGCCATCGTGCCCCCACCAGCGACATGGGAGGAGGACGAGGCGCGCCGCCGCTTGTTCTGGCTCGTCCTCGTGCTCGACCGGTACGCCAGCGCAAGTACGGGGTGGGACTTTGCCCTGCGGGACAGCGACATCAAGCGCCGGCTGCCGTCGAGCGATACGCTGTGGTTCCACCCCCCTCCGCCTGGCTCGCCGTGGCCGCGTGCGCCCCTCTTCTCCCCCGTGCTGCATCGCGACCCATATCCGCCCAGCGTGCTCGCGAACCTCTCACCGATGGTGTTCCTCATCGAGGCCGTCGACCTGCTCGGCCGGTCTCATACACTGCACGCCTCAGGCGGCTCGGCCGAGGAGGCGCGCGACGCGGCCCTGGCGCTGACAGCAGCGTGCAGACGGTGGGCGGCCGAACTGCCCCGGCTCGAGGGCAGTCTGGGCCTGACGGTGCTCGCGCTGCACCACGCGACACTCCTAAAGGTGAACGCGTACCACGCCTTTCCGGCTAGTGGAGGCAGTGTGGCGCCGTTCCGAGACCGGTGTGCCGAGTCTACGGCTGCCGTGGCAGAATTGTGCAAACAGCAACAGGGACTGGGGTGGAAGAGCGCCTCGCCGCTGTTCATCTGGGGAGCGTGGGTCGCGGCCCGGGTCGTGTTCATCAGCCGTTTCGTGACCCATACGGACCACCCCAACTCCCACCCTTCCCACCCTCAGCCAACAGGCGGGGTGAGCGGCAGCCTCGCGTCCGACCCCGAGTTTTCAGTCCTGCTCGCGAGCCTGAGGGATGCGAGCCGGCACTGGTCCCTCGCGTCTCAGTACGTCCGCCTGCTCGATGCCGCGTCGCGACGCTGGTCCTCGGGCCAAGTCTCGACCCCCTCGACACGGAGCCATCCCGCCCCCGGGACAGGGGCAGAGGACAGTGACGACGAAGGACTGCCCGATGCCATTCGGGTGCTGTTGGACCTGAGGCGGACGGCATACAATGCCGTCGGGGCTGGGGAGGATACGCCCCCCGAGGAAGGCGGAGGGGATAGAGTGGGCGAGGAGGCGAGGGAACAGCAGGGACAGCCCGGGATGGAGATGGATACGCAGGGCATGGATCTGAGGTGAGTCACGTTCACAATCACTTGCATGTTGGATACAGCGTCGGATGGAGGTGGAGTTCGCTGCTTGGTCATGCTTGGGGCTGTGGCATGCTCGTAACAGCGGCTGTGCTGCTGCGCCATCGCGGATCTGGATGGCGGTATCAGTACCGCTGGCAAGCTCGGACCACGACCGCATTTCCCACGCCACCGATCTGCAATCGGTCCGCGAGGCCGAGCCAACCCCCTGTTCGGAGATCGAGCGCGGCCCTGTGCCGACCGTGTGCCGATCCGATCACCCAGATCTCCTTCTCTAACGCTTCGCAATGGAGTTCAAACCAAGCTGACATTTTTCCAGCAACCTGCCCGCGTGGGCTGTGCAGCCCCTCCTCGGCGATCTGCACCATTGGTTCGACCTCCCGCCCAACTTGTTCTCGGAGCAGGCCTAACTCTCAACACATAGCTCATGTACAAATACATATCCCCATCGTCATAAGTCACACGTCATACCGCTTCGTTGTAGCGACTAGTTTCTACAAGTTCATCTTGAGAGGGCGTTATACAAGAACGCTGCTGGGTCTCCGGTCTCCATGCTATATCATGCTATATCTTCCTCCTGTCGGCCTTCTCGTGGTCATTCTCGTAACATTGTCGTCATGTCTGGTCAGCCCGAGCGTCTCCAGGGCTCAGCCTAATGCTGCAGCGTCTCCTTCACCTTTGTCCAGAACAGGCCATACTTGACCTCTCCCATTGCGCTGGCTGCCTGGCCGGCACTGACGCCATGGGCGCCCGAGGCGAGGTATCGCCTCACGTCTGCCGCGGTGACGCGGCCGCGCATACGCGCCAGGAGACGCGCAACATCGGCCTCCTTGCCCGCCACGTGCTGAGCGTCAAGGAGGGCAAGTAGGGCCTGCCGCGCCACACCCTGCGTGCGCCAGTGGACTTTCTCGAGCCTGGCCGCGTCGAGGTCGAGCCACTCCGTCGCTGCGGGGCTGGGGCTGAGCCTCCCGCTCGACGAGCCGCTCTCGCGCCGGCCGTCCGATTCCCGACGACTGCGGGCCGATAGAGTGCTCGTCGCACTTCCCCGGCGTTCCCTCTCTTCCGGATCCGTCGGCGTGAGAGGGGCGAGGTGCGAGTTCGACGTACGCTCCTTCAGCTCGGGGATCTTTGGCTCGCCACTCAACCGATCGCCCGCCTTGGATTCTCTCGGCGTGATCGCCTCGAGCGCCTTGTTCGCGTACACCTCTGCCGAAATCAGATAGCTGCCGCGACGTTCTGTGCCCAGCGCCTGTAAGAGAGACCGCGGCACGGCCGCCTTGAACAGGTTCACGGCCGCGAGCTGCAGGAGCACCTCGGCCCGCTCCTTTGCATGGCCGTCCGGGAGACACGAGAGCGAGTGCTGGTATCGCGCCTCGGCGCACTCGAGGTGCTCGATTGCGCGGCGGGCGAGCTCGAGCGTGCGCGCAACCGGGATCGGGGTGCGAGGCTCCACTGGCGAAACGGGCGCCGTGTGCGGATACACATGCGGATGCGGGTGTGGATGCGTCGCAGAAGGAACTGAGATGGCCGAGAAAGGAGTGATGCTGCTCGGACTGAGACGGGCGGAACCGCTGCTCGCGCGCCGCGGGGCAGAGCCGGCAGGGAGCGTGCCGCTGAACTGGCGCACCACACGAGGCCGCGTCTCGCTGGCTCGGCGCGGGTGGGCGGGGTTGAGCGGGGACAACGGCGAGGGGACAGGCGGGAGCGGGCAGACCGGCGGCGGTAAGCTGAGTTGCAGCGGTGGCGGGCGTCGGCGGCCCTTCGGGGTTTGCGCCGGCTCGGGAAGGGTCGACGGTCGGGTGGGCGAGACCTTGGGGGCGAGCGTCGGGAATGTCGAGGGGCTTGTTGGTGGTTTCGTGCCACCACCTGCCGCCCAGGAGGGCGATACAATGTCGTCCTCCTCGATGATGACTTCCTCTGCGATCGGGGGCGACTCGAGGCTACCAATACTGGTCGTCGAGGATTGCCGACTGCGGTCGAGAACCGGCAGCGAGCCGTCCGATCCGCGTCCCGGAGGTCCGACGCTGCCAGCCCGGCTGCGGGAGTAGACGTATCCCTCGGGTGTGGGCTGCGCCTGCGCCGAGCACGGCACTGATGTTGTCGTCGCGACCGACAGGAGGTGGTCGCCCCAGTGACCGCGCATGAGGCAAGCGACGAGCCAAAGCGTGTCACCGAGTAGCCTGGCACACTCGTACGCTTGCATCGCAGAAACTTGGCTCGATGTCGCGCGCTCCTTTGTCTCGTCCGCGAGCAACGTCAGGTCGCGCAGCGCGCCGGCAAAGTCAGACTCGTGGAACGGCACGCGGAGAACCGCGAGGTGTCTCAGCCGGTCGACAGTGATACGTCCAGAGGCGAGCTGGACCCTCGTTATGAGCGCAGTCGTGTCCGGGCTCGGGGGCAGCAGCGTCGTCGCCAGCCCAACCATATTCGTCGCCTGGTCCAACGCCTTCTCGGCTAACTCGGCGAAGTCCTCGACGCCACCACTGTCAGGCGAGAGCACCGCCGCAGCGCCCGCTGTTTCCGCCAGATGCAGGAACATGGCCGCCAACGCTGGCGTCTGCGGACCAAACTCCGCCCGCGCAAGCTGCGCTGCCCGGTCCATCCTCTCAGCGGCCACTTCCTCCATGCACTCGAGCGCCTCGAGCGCCAGTCGTCCTGCCGGGCCGTCGCCTTCGCTGGTGTCGGAAAGATGGAGTCGGGACAGCTCGCCAGATACCGTCGCCAGTGTCTCGCGCACCGTCATGCTGCCCGGGGCGCAGCGGGAAAGGTGCAACAAATCCGCACGAGCTTCCTGAAGCTGAGCTGTAGCGAGATTATGCGCCGTAGGCGGGTCCTCTAGCCGCGCCAAGAGCAACAGCATCGTCGCACGTCGTAGCCTCGCCCAAGCAGAATGCGGGCGCATCGCTAGCGCCTGGCCAAACAAATTAGATGCAATACGCAAGTGCCGTGCTGCCAGTACTCCTTGGTTCCCAGCCTCGTGTGCTTGGGCTTCGTAGGCCGTTCCGCCTGTTCAGGTCAGCCACAGCTGCGCCTCAAAATTAAGACTGAAAGAACTTACTTTCCATGCACGAGTCAAACGTGACAGTGTCGCTGCGGTCTCTCGTCGGCGTTGACGGGCGAGAGCTGCGAGTGCGCTGCCGGGGCGTGAGACTGGGCGTGCGCTGCGCCGACGCCCGACTGCGAAGGTCGGATCCGCTGCGTGCCTTGGACAGCGCTCGCGGTGGAGCTGGAAGATGAGCTTGCTGCTCAGTCGCTGATGGTCGCTTGTATCCGCCGGAAGACGAGGCTCGCGAGTTGAGCTGGAGCAACGGGGCCGACTTCATCGCGGCCGAGTTCTCGAACACGGCCGACGTCGGTGAGGCTGCATTGCTGTTTGGTAAAGATGGGGGCAGAGGGAGCGCCAGGACGAGGTCGGTGAACGAAGGCTCGGGGTCCTCTATCCGTTTCTGCAGTGGGTGCAGTTCCGGCCGCCGTTTGGGCTGCTGTTGCGGCCGCGAGCTCGAAACCTTTAACGAGTAGTTATGCGGGAACAGCGACGACATGAAGGGCACCGACGGCATGGTGGGCGATCGTCGAAGATGGTTAGACGGTGTGACCGTCCGGGCGACCGAGTGTGTGTCGTCGCGAAGAGAAGGAAGAGTTTGGCGAGTTGGAGAGAAAGATTGTTGGGTGGGAGAAGGGAAAGAACAGCTAGCACCGATCGATCGGGCGGGGACACAAAAGGTCTCGAGTTCCAGTCGCCGACTGTCGAAGGTATCACAACAATGGGCCGAATACGCTAATCGGTGCGGCGTGTGCAGCGAGCGATCTGGACGACGTTGATACGTTGCGAAGACAAGGTTCCACGGCCATGCAGCCGGTGATGGTTAGACCAGGACGTTTGCAGGAATCGTCCCTGCGAATGCCGAGATCAAGGTCGGGACGTCCGAGAGGAAAGAGATGTGAGAGGTTGAAGGGGTACGGAGAGACTGCCGATAGCGCAGTTGGCCGGCGTCTGGCTGGCTTGGCTGGCTGACGAGAAGGGAGGAGGTCGATGAGGCGCAGGGATGAGGCTTTGTGAGGACGATACGGCTGCTGAGATGCGTCAGATGTTTGGTCGCACTCAAGTGGACAGCATGGAGCACGTTGGGCGCATTGGACTGGTGCGGCCGTGTTGGCCGTCGACCCGTTGTGTGGGCGGAATGAGGTTTGCATCCAGAAAATTGAGGTTCGTTATCCAGGCCGGCCTGTAGAGGGTAGGAACGTAGGAAGGCTGTATAGTCTGTTGGCGCCACCAGTTGAAGGGTGACTTGCACAGTCGTCATCGAAGGGTCACAACGCAACATCCGAGCAGGCGCACGCGAGGGTGGTCGGCACGAGAGCAGCGAGGTGAAGAGAACGGCCGAGAATGGTGGCTTTCAGTGTGGCGTCGATGGCGTGGAAGCATGAGGTTGTCGTTGCCCAGCGAGTGCAGAGAAGCAGAGCCGCCATGGCGAGCGGCGATGGAACGCAGTCAGCATCCTGAGTGGCAGCCCTGATCTTGGACTTTTTGGTGCTATTCAGTCCTCGATTAGAGCAATTACACTTTGGCACTAATCGCACCCCTCGTACCTGTATATCCCTATCTCAATCCCCATTACCAAGTCGCCCAATAGACCCAAGATCAACACTCACCGTCTGGTGATCCCTCGGAACCAAACATTTGCCGTCCGCAGCTGGAGAACAGATAGCAGATAGGCACAGTCGGTCAGAGCTACCAGGCGTGCCTACAATGAGCCCGCCTACCGCCATGCCATGGCACGCCTGCCCCCACGCGAGCCAGTTGCCACCGCGATGTCATTGCCGCATAGCGTTGAGGTCATAGCCCATCCATTCCTCGCTCGTCGCTCGTTGCCCGATCACATTCACTCGACGTCAACTTGTCTTTCCTTCCCTCTGCTCACCGCCATCCACGACGATGGCAGCAGCGACCGTTCAGTCCTCGACCAACCTCTTCCGCCAGCTCGCCTGGAATGCCAGCGTCCCGATAGAGGTCCGCCTCGCGGACGGCGAAGCCCCCGGAGCCGCCGTCGACAAGTACTACGTGAGTCGCGCCCAACGTGTGGGATCCATGCATTTGGGCTATGTGTATCACACAGCATTCTAGCCTTAGCTACAGAGATTGGAAGACCTGTGGGCTAACAGCAGGTCCAAGCACCACGATACACTTACCTTCCCCTGCTTCTGCCTCAGATCAAGGAGAACCTAGTTTCCCTTGCTCTGGATGACGAGCAGCTGGCGAAGACGAATGAGGCGCAGTGGTGGTTTGAAGAAGACGCGGAGGAGCCGGGACTCGGCGGCCTTGGCGCTTGTCGATGGTGAGCAGCGAAGGAGCGCAGCATGGACCCAGGCGTCTTGGTCTGGATATGGGAGGTCACCTCCGCGCCCTCACCACACAGCGTAACAATCACACGCTCTAAGAGACCGCGCTCAATCCACGGCTGCCTGTCCTTGCGATTGTAGCTGACCACAGGCACTGGCCCGTTGACCTCCTCGACCTGAACGCGACGATATCGAGGCCCGTGCGCCGGGACGCGACAGACCCGAGTGCTCGCCCGTTGAAGCTAATCTTGCACCTGTCATCTCCGCCAACGGACAAGCTGACGCTGCCGGCGGGAGTGGAGTCGTGCAAGGCCGCCTTCACGAGCCAGGTGAAGGAGGCGGATTTCGTGCGATGGGGCAACACGAAGCGCGTAACGGGCATGCGTCGGCAGGACCTGGAAGCTGGCTGGGACGGAGTCATTGGCGGCGACTACGACCTGCACTCGCGCATGGGCTCGCGACTCGTGCCCATGCCCATCCCGCTGGGCAGCTCCTCGACGCCGTCCAACGTCCCCTCCCGTCCGCCGTCGACAGAACCGGGTCAGACGAGCTCGGTGCCGAAACTTGAGAGTGCGTACGCCGCCCGCTCCCTGCCCATCAAGATCTACCTCCCCGACGCGCCGGCTATGCAGCACGTCGTCCCCCCGCTCACGGACGGACGGCCGACGACCCTTCTGTCTTTCCTCAGGCAGCACTACCCGCTCCTCTTCCCGACGACCGGCGAGCCCTACGCCCTCGCCGTCCCGTACGTGCTCGGCATCGTTGTGCCCTCCGACGCCGAAGTCGCCTGGCTCGCGAGCTGCATGTGTGGCGCCGACGGGTGGGTGCGTATCGGGCTGGGGCTTGTTGGCGAGTGAGCGAGTGAGTGAGCGAGCGAGGCGAGCCCAGCTGCTCGTAAGGAGTCAGTCGCGAGCGGCGAGTGTCCACGTTCCGCTGAGCACCGTCCGTTGCGAGCCACGCGAGTATCACGGGCATCTCGAGCTTCTGGTCCACACGTGCGACCTCAACGCCAACCGACGACGCCGGCCCAAATGGGGCATCAGGAGGCGTGACGTAGAGATATAATTAGACAGACAGTCGAGGGCCAGGCCGACGACGCCGGCCAGGGTACCGGCGGGCAGGGCCGTTCTTGTAAGGATCATACATTGTAAGCATAGCATAAGTGTCTGGAATGCTGCGAGACGTGAGCGAGCGAAGCGAGCGTATATCTGACAGGCCGCTGTCAGCCCGGTCGACAGGCAGTCTGGCTCCAGTCTCCAGAGAGCAGAGAGGGGAGGCTGAGAGAGGCAGACCTGGGGCTCGTTGATTTTACTCCGAAAAAAAAGAAAAGTGAGCGAGAGTGGGGAGACAGAGCACACGAAGGCTGGCAAAGTGGACGTCAGTAGGTCACCAAGGTACCAGCAGGCACTCTGGATTTTCTGTCTGGGCCCCAAGTTGGACCTCGTGATCGGTCGTCGGTTCGTTCAAACCGTTTTGCCAGTTTTTCGAAATGAGGGTCAACGGTCGAACAGAAGTTCAGACATTCGTCGGATGCGCCGAGGGCCGAGAGAGGGTGAGTCGAGGGTGAATGGGGACCTTGCTGCGGCCGCGAGCCGAGAAAGGCTCGCAGACGCTGTCCACTGGCCCACTGACCACTGCATGCTCTATAGCTTGCATGCTCCGTCGCCTGTAGTCTGCAGCCAGAGAGGCCAGAGAGAGGAAACAAGCACGAAGGAGAACAACAAGGGGCGATCGCCGATTGAGTTTTTCGAGACGGGGTGATCCCTAAGTCGTGGATGATACGCGAGGGGCAATCCCCCCTGAGGTTGCATTCAGTTCCCCCTCTCGGCTCGTGGCGCCCGTCTCCACTCTACCCAGTCCGCCAGCTGGCCAGTTCGCCCGTTGAGACCCCCCTATGACCCCGTACCCCCGTCGTCACGATAAACACGACCATGCAGGCGCATGACGGCCATGCCAGAATGAAGAGCGTTTCACAAGCTCGAGTAATCGGCGACAGCTGGAGTTATACCGATTCTTGATGAACGAGTAACGGCATAGTTTGTAAGTGACGATACCTTCCTCTCGTCACTCCGCTGCGTACCGTCCAACCGGCGCCCTGCGTTGAGCACCAGAAAGAGATGCTAGCGCCCTACTTGTGCGCTGCTGGCCCTGCTTACGGCGTGTTTTCGGTTGTGCTTTCGGCCAAGTTCACAGCTCTCTCACCATGCTCTCCACGACACGAGCCCCCGTCGGGCAGATGGAGCCAGATAGGCTAGCTAGGACAGGGGAACCGAGAGGATGGACCTGGGATGATCATGTATTGGGCCAGGTTTGGTTATCCCGGGACATGATTCAATTCAAAAATACGTTCTGGCTCGTTGTCGAGCGTAGGCGTGCTTAGCATGCATATCCGACATGAACCTCGCATCCCAACGTCACATTCGACTCTACCCACGGTCCTTAGGTACTCGGGGCTCGGCGTAGCGCGTGTCTGTGACTATTTGTTCATCACACAGCGTCCTGTCGGTCCGGCTGGGGGCGCTGGGCACTCTGAGCACAGCATGAGCTGGTGGTGCACGGCTGTACGGCTGTGTCAGTGTTAAGCTTTTCAGCACGGTCAACAAGGTGCAGGCGAGCGAGGAACGCGAGGAAGGTGCATTCTATGCTGTGCTTTGCCGCTGCTCTCCGCCTGCCCCGCGACGCGTACGACTGCACTGCACCGCAGGTACTGCAGCATGCAAGCTGCAACACGCCCGACACGGACCCACTCTTCACGGTGGGTGCCTGGATGCCGGTACCCGGATCCCACCCCGAAAGTGCCGGACGCGTCTGATGCTGCTCTTGGCAGTGACCCGGTTCTTTGCCTGCTGCATGATCGTCACGATACGGTGCACCATGCACCAGTGTCGGACTGGATCCAAACTGGGACAGCTAATGGTACGTTGGTACGTAAGTCCCACCCGGCGCGCCCGGCGGACGTGAGGAGCATGGTCTACGGATGGATCTGTGGTGTCTCGCCCAGCGTGCCCAAGGAGGATCGCTCCTTCGTTCCTGCTTGCCCTGCTTGCCCTGCTTGCCGGGGCACAGGGATCACAGGGGACGTTGTCTCGTAACCTTGTCCACTGGGTGGTGTTCACCGTGTTGGGTCCCTCGACGCCTTCCTTCCCGGGCACACTCCCTCCCTTGACCGTTGTCCGTCAACCTTGCAGCCAAGCGATGCATATCAACGCAGCATACCTTCCTCGTCTTCGTACTTTCTCTTTCTTTCTTTGTCTTCGTCTCTGCCTCCCTCCCTCTCTTCTCTTGTTCATCCCCCCTTTCTCCGACATCCTCGGCTTCCGCTCCAGTCAGCGAGCCGCTTGACGCTCCTTTTCACGCTCGACAACCTCATCGACATCGACAACCCGCAGGCTCGGGCTCACCTTCCTTTTTTGTTCCCCCGTACCGTCATCTCTCCCAACGAGAACGAACGAAAGCTAGTCTTCGCGATTTTGTTGAAGAACTAGTGTTACCACGAAAAATCCAACTCATCTCTCAACTCGCATCTTTCAGCTGCAATGGTTAGCTTCAAGACCGTTGTGGCGGCTGCCGCGGCGCTGCTCCCCCCTGCGCTCGCGAACGCCGACCACTTCATTCTGACCGAGGTCAACACGCTTGTGCAGGCCCGCATCGACCCGATCATCAACGGTGGCAAGGTCGGCTCTCACGTGCACAACATCATGGGCGCGTCCAACTTTGGCACGAACCTGAAGCACCCTGACAATCTCATCGGCGGCGCCGAGTGCACGACCGTCATGGTCAACGACGATAAGTCCAACTACTGGACTCCCACCCTGTACTACATCCACGACAACGGAACGTACGAGGCCATGCTGGCCGGTGCGCGCATCTACTACTTCCTGAAGCACGAGAATGTCCAGGCGTGGCCGAAGGGAATGCGTATTGTCTCTGGAACCGCCATGAGCCGTGACGAGAATGCGATCCAGTCCCTCGGCGTCGACCTCACCTGCGGCGAGACCTATGGCACGCGCCACCTCCCCAACGGCACCAGCCACGACTACTGCGACTCGATCCACGCTGGTATCTACTTCCCGTCCTGCGGATGGGCAAACCAGTCTCTCGACTCCTGGGACCACTTCTCGCACCTGACCTGGCCGATTCAGCGCGGTGGCGGCCGCGAGTGGATGGACATCAACGGCATCCACTGCCCCGACAGCCACCCGATCAAGTACCCGACCATGTTCATCCAGCACTTCTATCGCTTTGACGAGTTCCGCCCCTGGCGCAAGGGACGCAACAATGTCGTCTTCTCCAACGGTGACCTGCTCGGCACCTCGTTCCACGGCGACTTTGTCAACGGATGGAAGGACGGTGTCCTCGAGGACGTCGTGAGCCAGTGCAAGACTCCGCACGGCGTCGGCGACCAGACTGACCAGTGCGCGCCGCTGAAGAAGAGCCACAACGTCGAGGAGTCCCGCAGCTGCGCGTACCAGGGTATGATTCCCAGCGAGGACGTGGGCGTGTACCGCGCCATCGACAAGCTGCCCGGCTGCAACCCCCTGTGGCCCGTCGAGGCCGGAGACGAGAAGCCCAAGTGCGACGGCGCCGCCACGCCCGGCTTCGTCAAGCCCAACGTCGCCTTCAAGCAGGGTTTCCTGAACCGCATCCCGCTGTACCTGCCCAACATGGTGCCCGAGAGCCTGAGCTTCAACTGGCGCAACTGGGAGGCGGGCACGTGGGGCTCCCTCTTCGGCAACAAGGACAGCATCCAGAAGCCCGACTCGCAGGCCGCGCAGACCGAGTCGCCCAACGATGCCGTCGCCGGAAGCCAGCTCAACGCTGGTGCCGTCTTCGACCAGGAACAGCCCCTCGACGCCCCCGTCATCATGGAGCAGCAGTACGCCACCTTCCCTGCCGACGTCACCGGCACCCCTGTCGTCACGTACAAGGGCATTCCGGGCAACGTCGACATTCTTGGCAACCCCATCGACCCCAAGGAGACTGGCGCTCCCGATCTCAACGCGGGCGACAAGCAGAAGGCCAACGCTAAGCCCACTGCGGCCCCCGGCGTCCAGTTCACGCAGCAGGACAACGAGATCGCTCAAAACGGCTCGGCCTCGGGCTCGGTTGCCTCGTCTGGCTCCGTCGCTTCGTCGGCTACCTCTTCCTTCGCCGCCAAGCCGACGCCGGACGAGAATGCCTCCTGGCTCGACGTCCCCGAGGAGGAGGAGAAGCCCGCTTCATCTGCTGCCACCTCCGCGACTTCTTCCGCCACCGCCTCCTCTGCCGCCTCGGCCGCTACTTCCGGCTCCATTGCCTCCTCCGCGTCGGCTGCCCCGACCTCCGACGCCAAGCCCAAGCTCGGCAAGCACGGCAAGAAGTGCCGTCCCAAGGGACACAAGAAGACGCGCCGGAGCAGGGGCCACACGCTGCGTCAGGCCCGTCGCGGCTTCCACTGATCGTCTACAGGGAAGGGAGAGGGGCTGTGCCTCGCCCCATCAGTTTAAGTTTTCCTCTAGTCTCCTCTAGTCCAGCTAGTCCATCTAGTCCAGCTAGTTCATGCAAGCCATGTTGTGACATGTATCGGTAACGTTTACACCTTTGACACTGGTCCTCGACCATTGAGCAACCAAGTCAACTTGAGGGCGATAGTGGGACAGTGGGGTGTTGAGATAGTGGCTGGAGCTTATCGGCGCCTCGTTTCGATGTCTGAGCCACGGTGAATGCTCGATCTGGCACTGATCGCGATCACATTCGGGTCGGAGGCGGTATCGAGATCCAATGTCTTGCTACGGTCCGCGAGCGGGTTGGGTCAGACCGTCACTCCGCGTGCACTCCGCGTGAGCGGCCATGTCCTGGATGTTCTGGGGTGACCGCCGCCCATGTCAGTGTTTACGACCAGCACACAACCACAACATACCTCAGCCGGTGTCTGACACTCCACTTTTCACCACTCGTCTCCATCCTGGATCCGTCCTGAACGCAGCTGCACCGTGCCCTAACCTCCAGCAACCCTCTGACATGCATGACCTTGCGATTTTCGCAAAATTATGACTGGCAGGCCACACCTATTCGATTTCGAAACTAGCCACCAATAAGGCGTTGTGGCGGAGTGGTTAACGCGGTTGACTCGAATGGTCTCCTTCGGGAGGGATTCAGGAATCAACTTCCTTCGGGAGCGCATGTTCGAATCATGTCAACGTCGTAAATCTTTTGCCATCATGGGTCCCCTTTTTTTTTGGCCCCGTTGCAGGTTTGAAGGAGAGGAGAATGATGTGGACACAGGTGTTGGATGCATTGGAGATCTGGAGCGGAGGAGTTGAAGGTTGTGAAAGGTGATGGGGCGTTGTGGTGGGGCGCAACACGGCGCAAGTGAGGGAGGGCTGCTGGACCGCACGGCCGTCGTCCATCGAAAAAACAGCATGGTATGTTCTCCGGGCCGTATGCATAATTTATACTGCTATCGTTTATGCATGCGAAGAAGCGACTAGAGTAGGACTGCAAGGTTGGAGTGTCGGGTGGGTAGAGGGCAGTGGCCAGTGGACGGGGCCGGAGTTCAAGTTGCGTAGAGCATGTTCGACACATGTCAACGTCGTCTTGTCTGTCCTCTCGATTTCACACGCTGGCTCCCCATGACTGAAGAACGAGGGGGATGCAGCAGAGATGTGTGTAGGCTATGGTGGACGCAATCGTGCATGCATCAGCACTGGGGCAAGGCGAGGCGGACAGAGCGACCCGCCCTGCGAGCATGTTCAAATCATGTCACTGTCGCGACTGAGCGAGTCGCTCGTAGAGCATGTTCGAATCTTGTAACATCGTACTGCCCGTTCAGGAGGGTGCAGGGCACAGGATGTTCAAATCACTTCAACATCGCATGCCACCTTTTGACTTCGGTTTGAAGAAATTATGACCCCTCGGACAGACAACTACATGCATGACACGCCATCTAGGGCGCGTTCGAAAAGCGCGTAGTGTGGCCGGCATAAGAGGACAGAGACTGTGGGATCCGAAGACTTTCCAGTGTCTAGGGAGTGGAGCACCAGCACCTACAGTAGAGGATGATGCAGTTTGTCATGATAGGAGGAGGGAGGGCGTCGAGCTGGGGCAGATTAAAGACAGAGGCGGGAGTCCGCATCGTTGCGAACTTGAAGGCTGACTGCGTGTCGGAGGTTGTGAAGCGAGATCGAGAGGTGGGATGAGGCTCTCCGACCCTTCTGCGGTGGCTTACGTAGTCGCTGGACACTCTCGATACCATGGCTCCGAAAACAACCAGTGAGCCTGTTCTCCTGGCACTGTCAGCCTGTTATTGGGCAGGCTATGCGACTCGCTGGCATGGCATGCGCAGGCTCGACCACGGCGCCCTTCGTAGCCACGGGGAGTTGAATCCTGGTCGCGACAACGAGAACCTATTGACCTCTGCTCTGTTCCAAATATTCCGTTGTCCACCATCAAGGTAACGCCTGATCTCTCCGTGAACAAGTCTGAAAAGGGTGCAGAGCTCAGACAGCCCGATGGCGGAAGCACGGCGACTTCTGTCTCACCCTATTTTACGTCACTCCGACTGACCTCACAGCCCTCCGTTCTACTTCTAGATTACCGTATCACTCCGCCATGCGTACCAGCCTCTATCTTGCAATAGCAACGTGCTGACAGCAGTGCAATGAGGGCTCCGCTGGGCTCGACCGCGCGCTCGGCGCCGCCTCCAGCGAAATAACCCAGGTGCTGTGGCGGAGTGGTTAACGCGATTGACTAGAATCTAGTTCTTCTCTCGTAAAGAGAAGATTGGGTCGATCAATTTCCTTCGGGAGCACATGTTCGAATCATGTCAGCATCGTTTTTAGCTGTTTGCAGTCCTTGTCAGAGCTCGGAGACGGCCTAGGAGATGGACCAGAGAGGAACAGACGACTCGGTTTGGTGCCGATGGAGACCAGGAGGACGTTGTTGCGGAGTCTTACCGGCCGGAAACGTTATCGGCGTATCTTTCTCCGGGACAGCCCCTGGTCGATGGGAGGCTCTAGCCTTGGCTGGTGCCCAGGGAATGATACAGCGACCTCGTCGGGCGCCGGCATGTGACCCTCGGAATCTGATGCGGAGCGATGTCGGCTGCCACACTACTGCACCCACGGAGCAACCCTTCTGCCCTCGGACGCGTGCCCCGCCTTTCCACCCAATGATCCCTTACTGCCCTCACCCGGCCAACGATGCAGTCCCTGTTTTGTTCTGGAGCATGTAGACGCCGATGCAGCACTCGGCGCTGCCCCGATCCTGGATTTCAGCGTATCACGCTCGGGTGTTGTGGCGGAGTGGTTAACGCGATTGACTAGAATCTGAAGCCTTCAGAAGGAGGCGATTCCATCAATTTCCTTCGGGAGCACATGTTCGAATCATGTCAACATCGGCTTTTGCTCCTTGTGCGTGCTCAATAGGGTGTAGAAGGGTTGGGAAGGGCCTGGGGTGCGTGGAGGGTCAGAGGATGAGTGGGGAGTCGCCATGCGAAGATGTGAGGAGACGTTGTGGCACATAGCAGCCAATCACATGTGAAACGAGCTTTCTGCAGAACTGTGATGGCTGCAGCAAAGGCATAGGGGATGCTACTGGCCACGTAGGGTTCACGAACGCAACCTGGGAAAGTTGTGGCGGCCGCTTCACCACCTTCCGGGCCGGTGCTCTCCCACCCCCACCCAGCGACCAAGCTGAGGACTGTTCTCTGCCGCTTCTCGGAGTCGGTATAAGCCTCCTCACCGCCATACACACAACAAACTGTCAGTGCAGCGCACTCTGTGGCCTTCAGGAGCTTCTCTTCAGGTGTTGTGGCGGAGTGGTTAACGCGATTGACTAGAACTCGAAGCCTCTTCAGGCGGTTCCATCAATTTCCTTCGGGAGCACATGTTCGAATCATGTCAACATCGGTTTTAGGCCTCTGGTTGCTTCCCAGCGTGTTCTGTCCACTTGAGACGGAGTCGGGAAGCGGTTCTGGGGTACGGGAGCCCGTCCGGGCCGAAGGAGGGGCCCTATACCCAGGACTGGCTGGTAACTGTACGCGTAAGTCAATCCGTTTGGTGGGATTCGAGCGGCTGTGCAGGCTTTCGTATCTTACTGAGAGCCGAAGGCGTCGATGCAATGGATCCAATGATATCCTCCGGCTCTCGTCGCTCTCATCGCTTCCACTCCAATCTTGGACAACTTTTGCCTCACCGACCACGCCGCCAGTTACACTCAGCTCCTCGACGGTGAGGGCGTGATTGGCGTTGTGGCGGAGTGGTTAACGCGGTTGACTCGAATGGTCTTTGGCTCTCAGGAGCCCGAGAGGTTCAGATATCAACTTCCTTCGGGAGCGCATGTTCGAATCATGTCAACGTCGTTTTTGGCTTCTTCGGGGGCTTGCGTGACACCAGAGACCCGTAAGCTTGAGGAGAGAGTGCACCTGCGGCTATGGGAGGAAGAAGAGTGGGAACTCTCGAAACCGACTGGGCCAGGTGTTTCGGCGGTGATGAAGGACCCTTCTGGGGGCACCGCCTACTACTGGCGCTTTCCCGTGACTCTCAGAATGGCCGGAAGACGGAGGACAGAGAAGCAGGAGGGTGTGGTGAGAGAAGAGGTGGATTCTCTCAAAATTGCTGCGCCCGCCACAGCGTCAATCCGAGATCACATTAGCAATCCCCTCAAGGTCGCCTTCGCCACGATGGCCAGTTTAGACGGCGCTCCTCTGTCCTTCTCCCTGCCCCATTTGGAACAGGCTCTGCTACTTCTCAGCGCTGTCGCCCGGGCCTATCGTACTCGTTCCAGGACCGCAGAGCCGGACAGGAGCGGCGTTGTGGCGGAGTGGTTAACGCGGTTGACTCGAATGGTTTCTCTGGCAACAGAGAAGGGTTCTTCTATCAACTTCCTTCGGGAGCACATGTTCGAATCATGTCAACGTCGGTTTTTGGCACCCCGGCGTCTCTCTGCGTTGCCAGATGCACGCGGATGTCAATGTGAACGTCCCACGACACCGAGGAGCAGATGTGAAGGCGGTCAAGGCTCCCGGAACACTGGGCTACCCAACGGATGAACGAACAGGCACCGTGCCGTTGTCGGCTCCTATAGCCTGCACGAGCAGCTCTAGGAGGTGAGCGAGTTCAAGGGATGCGAATTGGAGCCCTCGCGGCATGGTGAGATACGCGATGACACCAGCCGGTCGCCCACCCTTTCACTTCTTTTCAACCATCCCTCAAACTAATCACGCCCGCTGTGGTGCCCCTTTGCAAGCTCTACCCTCCGTGGTTCTCACCGCGGTCCCACACACCCAGCCACATACGTTCGGCGGTCTCCAGTCGCTGACGTAATCGGCGTTGTGGCGGAGTGGTTAACGCGGTTGACTCGAACGGTCTCTCACATCGAGAGGGGTTCTGCAATCAACTTCCTTCGGGAGCGCATGTTCGAATCATGTCAACGTCGTCTTTTTGGCTTTCTGTGCTTCAGGAAACGTCCCAAACCCATCCCAGAGTGATTGCGGATGTTAAAGGAGGGATTTCGGTAAGGGTACACCAACTGAGTGAACATCGGATGCTGCCGAGGCGAAATCGTTGCATGTCGTGCCTGTCCTCTTCCCAGTGCAGCGCTCCCCATCTCCGCGAGCTCCAACGCCGCCGCCGCGTGCGCGGCGCCGCCACCACCGCGCGACGGGAAGGCTTTCATATCTGGTGTTGTGGCGGAGTGGTTAACGCGATTGACTAGAAATCAATTTCCTTCGGGAGCACATGTTCGAATCATGTCAACATCGTTTTTGCTGCTCTTCTGGGCTGCTTGGGAGCCGGGTGGCTTGCGGAAGGTTGTCGGCTGGTCAGGGAAGACGGAGCTTGGACAAATGAGGTGTAGGGGAGGGGTAGCGGGCGAGTGGAGTCTGCAGCTCTCTGTACTAGGACAGGAGGTGGGTGAACTCCTCAAGACGAATATCTGGCATTCTCACTCCTGCGAGGTCCCGGTAAACGATGGTAAACGATAACGCAGTGGACTTAAGGCCATCAATGCGCGTGTACGGAAAATGGCGAATATTCAGATGAGTGCCACACATCACCCCACTGTACCAACACACAGCCCGCGCCCCCCTCCATCTTGCCTTTCACCCAACGTCCTCAATCCACCCTACTGCTCTCTCCGCGATTCTTCCACACTTCCCCAACTCATCCATCGCCCAACTCTACACACATCAGCCAGCCAAAAAAGACGATGCTGACATGATTCAAACATGTGCTCCCGAAGGAAATTGATCGAACTGTTCAAGTTCTAGTCAATCGCGTTAACCACTCCGCCACAGCACCCTGTCAGTTCCTGAGAGATGGTTGGTTACGACCCAGCCCGGCGGATTGCGATTTTTATGAGTTTCGTCGTGTTGCGCGTCGCGGGTGTATTGTGTGTGAGACAGAGGTGGCAGTCCACCTCCCCGTCATCTGCTCGACTACAGCGACGTTCGTTGGCGGCACGACCTTTGTTCGAAGGGACCTCCAGTTCGACGCACGGACGAGCCACCATCTCCTAGATGCACAGGTGCCGCGGCTCCCAGTGGCTGTGCACAAGGTGGCGCTCGGAGCACGCGGCACACAATGCGTCTAAACGTCCCATTGTTCCTCCATCCGCTGTTCTCCGAGTTCCGGGATCCGTTGATAACGGAGTGACATGACGGAGCGTTTCAGACTAAGCGGAAACGCGGCCTTGGTTGGCAAGGTGATGGTGGTCCGATGTCGTCGGTGTTCCGAGGGCTGCATTGTGGCGAGATAAAAATAAGTGTTCTGTATTTCATGTCGCTGATGGTCCCTCCAAGCTCTGGACCGGGGATAGATCCCCCGTCGTCAGGACTTTGCTCGATAGTGGCAGACAAAGACGTTCACTGCGAGATCCGAGATGACGAGAACAGAGCTGCGTCGTTTCCTCGGCGACAAGCGTCGCGACCTCCGGCGTACTTCCACAAACAATGACATTCTCCTCTCACCGAGCAATGGATACCGCCGTTCTTCACACACATATCGAGCTACCTGTAGGTCTCAGCCAAAGACACAGCCCCCCGCACAGCTATATAAGCCGTTGATTGGAATGTGAAACGACCCAGATCCCCACCAATCACCAAACCTCTCTCCTCTACACATCCTAACAAAACCAACCCAAACCACCCCAACAAGCCCACAATGATCGCCAAGAACGACGCCCCCACCAACGAGTTCATGACCGAGCACGGCTTCTCGGGTGAGGCCCGTCTCCCCGAGTTCTCGGCCTGCCTCATCCTCTAATCGGCTTTCGCCTCCCTCGAGGCGCGCTTCGCTCACCTTCGCCTAATATAGGTGTTCACGGGATACATTGTAGTGAAAACCCTTATGCAGACGCAGAAGCGCATCTCGTACTCTACTCCTTGCTACTAGGAACTGGGAAGGATGGCGCAAGTCAGTCAATGCGTCAGTGGAGAGAAGGAGGAGTGGACACACATGCATGTCAAACACCCCCCGGGGGAGACTAAACTAGGATCTGTCTGCCGGGTCGCTGAGCATCCGAGGTGGGGTAAAGGGCACGAATGGTCCACACCAGTCGAGGGAAGGGTTGAGTGAGGTGGGGGAGGAAGGAGAGAACGAAGGTCGGCTACAATAAATCGAGAAGATCTGAGATCGTACGGCCAGGGCGGCGCCAGTCACAGACCGGCAACCGGCCGGCTTCGACGAGATATTCTACGGCCGAAAAGCATTCGGCGCAGTGGCACAGCCTGCTGGCCGCTTACATGACGACGCAGGCTCCAGTGTGCTCCCCCAGGATCTTGAAGGTGCGGGCACGATACTCCTCAAAACTCTCCTGGTTGACAGGGGCGCAGTCGTTGGCGATCATTGTGGCTTGTTGGGGAGTTGGTAAGTTGGAGGTGGTGTGGATGAGTTCTGAGTTGGGGAGGTTGGGTTGCTGAAAGCAGAAGAAGTCGGCGCGCGGAGCGCTTTATATACCTGTTCAGACACCTGTTCTTTAGCTCGTCTCTAGCCTGATGGTGCCCTTCCGACGAGGAGAAGGTCCCAAGTCGCCGAGTTACGAAGTTGAATAGCCCTTGTTGTGAAGCGATAACGAGGTAGTGGACATCGAGTCGTTTCAGTTTCCAATCAAGCTGGCTTCTTCAAAATCCAATCAAACCTGACGTTTGTTACCAGCAAGACATTCCAATCATCTACGGCCCAAAATAGATGATGTCAGGCGTATATCCAGGATACACTGGAGGTGATATGTGTACTGGACGACGAGCAGAGCACAGTCTTGTGGCGGTGGACGTCGGAGTGGCTCGTATCCGTGGGAGGAAGCCTCATTCCGATCAAATGTGACCCCGGCCCCCCATGCTTTTTGAGTGTAGACATCCGGTCTCTGACGAGGAATGCCGCAGCTTAATGCATGGGTAAGGGCTCTACTGTGTCAACTGCGCAATTGGACCCTCTCACTTGCCCGTAAAAGCAATTGTCACAGGGTGTCTGCTGCCAGCGAGAGGCCGGCTGTGTAAACCCACTGCTCCGCCGTGTTCGTGCCACCCTTGCACTCGGACGGGAGAACAGACGAATCGCGGTGACAGCGTGTGCAGCGAAGGAGATCTCTGGCGACCGGAGCGTTAAGAAGGTGGCCGCGATGACATTGCGCTTGAGGAGAAGGAGTGAAATTATCTGAGCAGAGCCATGTTGTGAGGCGGCGATGAGGGTTCCTCTTGCGAAGCAGCCAGACGTTGGGGACTATGAGCGTCGTGTGTTGAGAAGCTGTGCAAAGGCGGGGGAGGGTCGATGCGCGGCGGTCATCGCGGGGGAAGGCGATGTCCAGGCAAGCCATAGCTGCTTGCAGTTGCCAGAGCTGTCCACGCCAATTGCCAAGGGAGTCTTTCAGGCGCCCCTACTGACCCACCCCGGAGCACATGTGATTCTCGGCAGACCCATGACTCGAAGGAGGAAGCACTGTGGTGAGTATGATGCAAAGGAGGCAAGCGGATCGAGTCAGAGTTGTGTTAGTCGGGTGATTAGAGATTAGTCGGCAGTGATTAGCGCGCTGATTAGCGCCGGAACCAAATATTTGGAGTTTCACTATGAGCAGTGCATCACTGATACAAGACAATCACTACACGAGGCAGTGAGCCGTCGGGGTAAAGAGGTTTGGCTCCTGGTCGCTGTTGCGACCACGATGCCAAGTTTTTATGCCTATGAGAGAGAGAAGAGAGTGGTGGAAATGCGAGGGAAGAAAGCGTAAATGGTTGTGGAGTGGGTTGGTGTGTGAAATAAAATGCTCTTTTAATGGTGGTAAAAAATTATCACTTCGGATCAACAACAACGTTGCCACTTTACTCCTTCTTGGGCTCGCCCTCCTTGGGCTCCTCAGGCTTGGCCTCCTCTCCCTGCTGCTTGCCACGAGCCTCATAGACCTTCTGGAAGAGACCGAGCGAAGCCTGCTGGGCAGCGTCCATGGCGGCCTTGATGTCCTCACCCTTGACGGAGGCGTCACCGGAGGCACCCTTGGCGGAGATCTCACGGAGCTCGGCGAGGAGCTTCTTGACCTTCTCGCGCTCAGCGGCGTCGAGCTGGGACTCGAACTCGGCCATCGACTTCTCAGTGTCGGCAACGAAGGACTCGCCCTTGTTGGCCTCCTCGATGACGGCACGGCGGGCCTTGTCCTCCTCGGCGTAGCGCTCGGCGTCGGCAACCATGTTCTCGATCTCGTTGTCGGAGAGACCAGACGACGAGGCAATGGTCATGGACTGCTCGCGGTTGGTGGCCTTGTCGACGGCGGAAACGTTGACGATTCCGTCGGCGTCAATGTCGAAGGTGATCTGGATCTGGGGGACACCCTTGGGGGCAGGGGGGAGGCCGGTGAGCTGGAAGTTGCCGAGGAGCTTGTTGTCGCGGACGAGCTCACGCTCACCCTGGTAGACCTTGACCTCGATGGCGGTCTGGCCGTCGGCGGCGGTCGAGAAGGACTGCGACTTCTTGGTGGGGATGGTGGTGTTGCGGTTGATGAGACGGGTGAAGACACCGCCGAGGGTCTCGATACCGAGCGAGAGGGGGGTGACGTCGAGGAGGAGAATGTCGGTGACGTTACCGGCGAGGACACCGGCCTGGATGGCGGCACCCATGGCGACGGCCTCGTCGGGGTTGACACCCTTGGAGGGCTCCTTGCCGAAGGTGGCCTTAACGGTCTCGATGACCTTGGGCATACGGGTCATACCACCGACGAGAATGACGTCGTTGAGCTCAGCGGGCTTGATGCCGGCGTCACGGAGAGCCTTCTGGCAGGGCTCGTTGGTGCGGTCAATGAGGGGCTTGACGATCTGCTCGAGCTTGGAGCGGGTCAGGGTAATGTTGATGTGCTTGGGGCCCTCAGCGGTGGCAGTGATGTAAGGGAGCGAGATGTCGGTCTGCGAGGTGGACGAGAGCTCAATCTTGGCGCGCTCGGCGGCCTCACGGACACGCTGGATGGCCATGCGGTCGTTGGAGACGTCGATACCCTCCTGCTTCTTGAACTCCTCAAGGATGTAGTTGACGAGGGCAATGTCAAAGTCCTCACCACCGAGGTGGGTGTCACCGTTGGTGGACTTGACCTCGAAGACACCCTTCTGCATCTCAAGGATGGAGATATCGAAGGTACCACCTCCAAGGTCGTAGACGGCAATGACGGCCGAGTCGTTCTTGTCAAGACCGTAGGCAAGGGCGGCGGCGGTGGGCTCGTTGATGACACGGAGGACGTCAAGACCGGCGATCTGACCGGCGTCCTTGGTGGCCTGACGCTGCGAGTCGTTGAAGTAGGCGGGGACGGTGATGACGGCGTGCTTGACGGGCTTGCCGAGGTACGAAGCGGCAGTGTCCTTCATCTTGCCGACAACGAAGGCACCGATCTGCGAGGGGGAGTACTTCTCGCCACGGGCCTCAACCCAAGCATCACCGTTGGTGTGGGGGACGATCTTGTAGGGGACCTGCTTGATGTCACGCTGGACCTCGGCGTCGGAGAACTTGCGGCCGATCAGACGCTTGGAAGCGAAGATGGTGTTCTCGGCGTTGACGACAGCCTGACGCCTGGCGGGCTGACCGACAAGACGCTCGCCATCTGAGAGTACGTCAGTTTCACACGACCACCTAGTAGGATGTGGAGGTGGGGTTTTTCTCCGGTTCCGATGTTTGGAATCTATCGCCACCGGAAAAGTGCCAAATCCTCCAGGAAAACTTACCCTTGGTGAAGGCGACGACGGAGGGGGTGGTACGGGCACCCTCAGAGTTCTCGAGAACCTTGGGGGATCCAGCCTCGAAGATGGAGACACACGAGTTGGTGGTTCCAAGGTCGATACCGATGACGGGGCCCGAGACCTTCGAGTTCCAGCGGCGGGAGCCGAGGGAGGGGGTCGCCGTGCGCTGTATAAGTCAGCTAAACTACTCCTATGCATTGCGCTCTCGACGTCGACGCTCTCGCTGGATGCATATGGGGACTTTTCTTCGCCGTTGACGGATTTTTCCGTTTTTCGACCAGCCAGTGCCAGGACGTGCGTTTTCGCGAAGTCTGGGTGCGGGCATCCCTTTTTCGCTCATTCCCGGATTTCATTTGTGGCAAAGTTGAGATTCCGAAGTGCGAAAGAAAAGTCGTTCCCACAGCACATCGATCTGTCGAACGTCGATAGGACTACTTACGGTGGCGGCGCGGAGGGCGGACACGGGGGTCGAGCGGAGGGAGCGGGTGATACCGTACATGGTGAGTACCGGCGTGATTTTGGAGAGAGTTGAGGGAGTCGAAAGAGAAAAGTCGGGCAGCACTTAAGGGGGGTGGATTGGGTGGCCCTGCAGTGCGGCGGGTGAGGTGCTCCGGCCGATTTTTTGGTCCCGTCGCCCCCCCGTCGGCAGTGACATGTGTTTCTATGGGTCGTAGTGACGCCAGCGCTTGACATCAGAGGGTTGTAGAGCATGCCAGAAGATTACCCTGTCCTATAGGCTGCGTTAATCCGAAATACCTCCGCTAATCAGACATCTGGGTGGTCGGGAAAAGCGCCCGCTAAAAGCCGACAGGTAATAGTCCGCATTAGACACTGAGGGCGTTAACCGGTCGCGGCTCGGTTAAATGAGGGGTTTTCATGACGCGGCAACTTGGGCTGGTGGCTGGATGGAGTCGGAATGAGGCCTGGCTGGGCGGACGAGTTTTTGCGGAGAGTCTCGTGATACGTAAGCATGTCCTTGGGGGATCACGAGGGCGGAAGTATACCCACGCGGCCGCCGACTGTCAGGACGCTCTACCAACTTTCAGCGTCCAATCCGGAATGACAGGTTTGGTCGCTGTGCTGGGCGCTGGGCGTGCCGTAGACAGGCTTCACTCGTTGCTGATCGATGTCAACCTCACCACCACTCATCAAAAGGTCCACACGTCGATCAGTGTGTGGGCTCAACAGTTTGCCCCAACTCTCATTCTAGTCGTCAGCGCCTGCAGCGTCACGACCCGATTCCGACGACTTGCATCGCTTGTGCTGTCTCGGAACGACATTCTCGCCAAAACTTCCATCTTCCCCGACCACTCCGAATCGCGGTAGGCGATGGCCCCCCTCCTCTTCTCGCACTTCCGCGCGCGCCACCGTTCCGTCCTGACGGGTCTGTTCGGGGCGACCTTCCTCGCCGCCGTCGCTGTTGTCGCCATGCCGTGTCCTGCGCGCGAGAAGCGCACCCTCCTCGACGAGCCGACGCCCGTCCCCGCCGGCAACAAGGAGGTCATCGTCATGATGAACCAGAGGGGACGGAGGCGGTTCATGGAGGAGTAGGCTGGCCACCGACAGGTGGCCGACGCCCCCTTGCCCTTACTCACCGAACCCGTCGCCTACACTACCTCCAATGGCCAACAATGTCCTGAAGGACGAACACGCCAAGACTAAGAAATAGCGCATGCCGCGCGCCAACGAGCCAATCACTGGACCTACGAACCGACGCGATATCAAGACTCACATCAAGTTGTATAACAAAGTGAGTGTCCCCCAATCAGTTGCGCGCAGCCTATCTGACTTCCAGGCCACATCATAGCATTAGATTTCCGGTTCGATGCATTATTCATTTTGCATCACGATCTCTGGTTGCCCTGGGCAGGAGAAGGAAGGATGGCGATGAGCGGGGCAGGGGCCGGAGAGGGTGAGGCGGACGTACACGTACGCACTGGATTAGACTGACAGATCACATTGACGCGCTGACGTGAAGAAAGGAGGACAGGGACATGACCGCCGACTCGAAAGGTACTTCTGCGATGTGCCAGACAGCCTATACGCCTACATGATACAGTTTCTTGCATGCAAATATCCGTCTAGCTCACTCTAGCCCAATTTTACACGCACAACAGAGTTATCTATGTCACTTAATACTTAGCATGGCCATTACCCTTCTCCCTTCTTTGACCGCGCATCTCCATCATGTCCAGTCTGTTGACGAACAAACCATGCAAGCGACGGATGGCTGGGGGAGGGAGGGCAGCGTCGCGACCTATCGGTCACCCCAGTTAGAAGCCCCTAACCTCCAACTGCTGCACGAACTGCGCGACCTCCATCATGCTCGAAGCCAGCGCGAACCGCTCAGCCATCTTGTCGTAGCTGGGCGTGTACTCGAGGAGAGCGAGGAGATCCTCCACCTGGCTCGGGGCTGAGGAGAGGGCTGAGGCGTCGGAGCCAGCCTCGGAGGCACCGGACGGAGCAGAGGGGGAGGAGGCGGGGGAGAGCTCGTCGAATTCGGCCTTGCTGAGGCCGTCTACGCCGTTTTGCTTGGGCGAGGACTCGCCGTTGGCTTGGGCTGCGGCTTGGGCTTCGGCTTGCGCCTTTGCTTTGGCTTCACGCGCGCGCTCCCGCTCAGCACGCTCCGCCGCGACTGCAGCCTCACGCTCGGCCTCGGCTTCCCGCTCTATGCGCTCGCGCTCTGCCTCGCGCTCAGCTTCGGCCTGTGCGCGCTCCTCCCGCAGCGCGAGGCCCCTCTTCTCCTCCTCCGCTGTGAGGCTAAGTTTCTCCACCCCCTCAGAGGGCCAGTACCCCTCCTTCGCCATAGCCTCGAGCTTGTTGAAGAGCTCCCACCCCGTCCAGGTCGCGAGCTTGCGCAGGTCCTCGCTGCTCTCGACGCGCATCCAGCGCTCCACGGCCTGCGGCAGCGTGTCATCCCAGGGATACCCTTCGCCAAAGATGTACGCTGTCCGCGCCCAGCTAGCGGGGCTGGGGCGGTAGCGTTCTTCGTCGATCAGACGCGGCGTCAGGAAGTAGTACCGACGACCGGCCGCGTCGAGACCAATCGGCGCGAAGCGGGTGGATTTGCGCTGCGCCACTGTCCGCGGGACGAGCTCGATGCCCGCCAGCGCGGCGCGGTGCTCGCCCTCCTTCTCGTCGTAGAGCGCCTTGTTGGCGCGCGTGGATGCGGCAGAAGTACAGCGCACGCGGGCGGCGAGAATCTTCTTCTTCTCCGCCTCCCAGCGCTGGTTCTCGGCCTTGGCGAGGCGCGTCGCCTCGCGGCGATATTCGCTCTCGCGGCTGTTCCAAGCCGGATCCATCTCGGTGCGCACCGCGTCCATGGGGATGATGTACTCGCACAATCCCAGAAGCATGCGCACAACCTCGACCGCACTCGGGATACGGGACGCGGCGGCCCGGCCCCTCCTAGGAGCCTCTGTGGCCCAGGTCGGCGTCTCGTCCCCCTCGCCGAGGTCCAGGATGGACCGGAGCGCAGCCTCGTTCCGCTCCCTGCTTGCGTTGCTCGGTTCCTCCGCCATGGTGATGCCGAGCAGATCCTCGAGATCGTTGAAGATGCGCGCAAAGCGAGCGAGGTCCGCGTAATGCTTCAGTTCCGTGTGGTACTGGTTCAGCGCGTCGAAGGCGTCCTCGGTCGTGCCATAGTGCGCGCCCTGGTCTGTGATGATGACGTCGAGCAGTCCCGCAGCGACGGAACGCACAGTCGCTTCGGGAAGGGGGTGGTCAAAGTCGTCCAGCGGCGCGAGCGAGCGGTCGGCCAGGCCGAGGAGAGAGCGGAAACGCACGACAAACTCGCGCAGGTACATGCGCTGCTCGGCCTCTTCGAACGAGAGCCGCGTGTCGACATTCTTAACGACGGGACGCGGGGGTTCGGGGTGCTCCTTCTTCTTCACGGGGGCTTTCTTCGGCTCAGCCTTCTTCGCCGTCTTCTTCTTCGCATCCTTGGCAGCGGCGGCCTTGCCCTTCACGTCCTTCCCCTTCGCCTTGGACTTGGGGTCCGCCTTGGCCTTGCTCTTCGCCGTTGTTGTCTTCGCCTTGGACTTTGCCGCGGGCTTCTTCGCCTCCGCCTTCTTCTTCGCGGGCTTCTTCGGCGCGTCGGGATCGCTGAGCTCCGAGTCCGACCCCTCGCCCGCCTGCTCCTTGACGGCCTTCTTCTTGCTCTTCTTCTTCGGCGGCGTGTCGGTGATCTCGCCCGCGTCGCTCTTGCGCAGGAACTCTGCAATCGGCATCCCAATGTCCTCCGCCTTCTTCACCACGTTACTGCGCATCAGCTCAGTCGAGGGGATTGTAGCCTACCCGAGCGGCTCCAGGCCCTTCTTCTTACGACACGTCGCATTCTGGCATTCCTCGAGACAACACGGGCACTCGAACGTGTACGGCAGTCCGTCGTCGTGTCCCTCTGCTGCTCGCGGCGCCGAACGCACAGCAGCCACATCAATGCCGTACCGCTTCACCAGATCGCGCTCGCACCACACGTAGTTGCAAGCACGGGGTGGTTGGAGCTTGGAGTGTTTGCGCAGTTTGGTGCACCGCAGCAGGTCTGGTTGAGTCAGCTCGTGGTCGCCGATCTGCCGTAAGCTGGGTTACTGACTCTCCGGCTCAACCGCCAACCGGCACTGGTGGCAGTACGGCTTCTTCTCCTTGTCGCTGCTGTCCTGCTCCGGTTTAGGTGCGGGCTTGCTCTTCTTCGCGCTGGTCTCCTTGCCAGAACTAGAGGGCGCCTTCCGCTTGGACGCGAGTTGCGGGGGATCCTCCGGCGGCGGGGTGAGGACGTCGCTCTCGACGGACGCGGCGCGTCGTGAATTCGGGCTGCTCGTCGTCTTCGTCAGCGTCGGGACCGTGGAGTCTGCCATGGGGGAGGACGCGGTGGACGCGGCAGACATGGGGTGCGAGATAGGATAGGATGGGGTGAGAGATGGGACAGAGTGGAGTTTACGCGATTGACCCCATCTGACCCAGGGAGGGAGAAGGTGAAGGACTGCACCCGCTACCTTGTGGTACCGCTCGAACTGAAAAGCCACGCGACTTTGTTTTCATTTTCATTTTGGTGGCGCGTCACATGTCATCTCCACCCTCGCGTCTGGGTGTTTGTCCGATCAAATCTATCCTTTTTCGTCGGACGTCAGAGTGAGCCTCGGCGCGCTCGGAGATGTCCTTCCTGCATACGCTTGTATCGCTGGGTGTGCAAGGCAGCTGGCATACGTGCAGTGGAAACTACGCCGAGACGCCCTCGGTGGCGACACCGACGTACCGAGGGCTCAGGCTGATATCCGCCGAAGTTTACCCGAGCAGTGTATGTGTGCCGCAGGCGGGGCAGAGCATAGAACGCACGTCCCGTACCTTCCTCCGAGCCCAGCCCTCATTCTCCTCACCTCTCAGCGCATCCGTTCGAGCACGTCCAGCGCAAGTGGCAAAGCCCTACAGTACATGCATAAAACCCATACAAGCACCTATGCCTATGTGGAGAAGCTCCCCTCATGTCTAAGTATCATTCTCGGATGCAGCCCTCCAATGCCATTGTACTCCTCCTCCTCGCTGACGAGTTCGTTGCTTGCCTCGCTCGCGCTGGCGATATCGTTCGGATCGCTCGCCTGCTCGCTTGCACTAGCGCTTGTGCCATTCACACTCGTGTCCCACTCGTCCTCACCCCCTTCTGTCGGGAACCGCCGTCTTCGCGGTGTGGGCGTCAGCGCCGCTCTTGGTGAGCGCTGTGGGAATCCCGGTGACCGCAGCGTTGGGGACCGCGGCGAGCGCGCAGGATAGGGCGGGAGCTCGTCGTCCGCTCTTCTCAGGGGATGCAAGTGCGCGCTCCTCAGTTTGGAGCGGGGGACGACGGGATCCTCGGTCTCGCCGTGGATCATGGATAGGGAGCGTTGCGCCAGAGCTCGGCGTTTCAGGTGTGCCAGTGTCGGGGTGGTGGGGCGCGATCCCTTCCGCCGTCTCGGCTGACTCGGGCTGAGCGGTGACGACGGCCGATCGTCTTCTTCTCGCCAATCCCTACCGTCCAATGGCGGTCTCGGCGTCGCAACATCGATCACCAGTCCGGCCAATGGCCCGGAACTGAGTTTCTTCCCGTGTCGCTTCCGTGGGCGTTCGCTCAGTGGCCGCAACAACGTCTCGACGGTCGCCGACTTGGAGAACAGCGCCAGACCCACGATGCCGATCAGGATGACGAGCTGAGCGACCGATTTGCGCCGCTCGAACCCGAGTTCGTCGGCTAGGGCCCTCAACTGTGCTTGGGCGGCTCGTCGGTCCCTCTCGCCAGCTAAACGGAGATACTCCACCTGTGTCGAGAGACGAAGGAGGCGCGCGTCGGCGCCTGCGTGAGCTCGTTCGGCGTCGTTCCGGGCCGCGAGGAGAGTCTGCTGGACCGCCTCGAGTCGGGAGACGGCACCGCGCAAAGCTCGAGCCTGCTCGTCGATGTATCGCGCAACGAGCGTTCCATTTCCCTCGAGGGCGGAGAGACGACGCACGATGTGCGCGTAGATTGACTCTGAGGCGTCGCGTTTCTGGGCACTGGGGAGGGGAGCGGCGGACGAGATCGAGGATCCGTTCTCGGCCGAGGGATTGCTGATGGCGCCGGAAACGGCAGCGCCGCCCGCACTACCCGCGCCGGCGCTGGCGCTGCTGTTCGGGACGGCTGCGACGGTGAGTGTGCCGTCGCTGGGAACCGAGCCAGCGCTGGAAACACCGGCCGCGACACTGGAGCCAAGAGACGAGGAACTAGCCAGGCTCGCCGGAGCGCACTGGATGATCTCCTCGTACTCGAGCTCCCTGCCGCGCCTAGCTTGGGCCTGGACAAGTTTCTCCAGCTCGCACAGTTCCTGCTCCCGCTTGCTCTCCTCCTCCTTCTCCCTCGCTTCTGCGGCACGGCGCTCAGATTCGACCCGCTCCTGCTCCCGCTGCACGAGCTGGCGTTCCCTCTCTGCCGCCTCTGCGGCCTCGTCCCGCGTAGCTTCGGCCGAGCGGCGCTGCTCCATCTTGAACGCCTCCATTTGGTTCAGGCCGTAGACCTTCAACTGCGAGACGGGGCAGTAGTACTCTGTCCCGTAGTAGGAGGGGAAGTCGAGGCGGACGAAGCGGTGGAAACTCGTCGGTTCGGGGAGCGTGAAGGTCTGCGAGCGAGCGTTAGCGACCGCACTTCCAGGTTACGAGAGGGGGACGAGGAGTCATGTGGTCACGCAACCTTAGTCCAGTGACTTCGACCCGAAGTGGAGCAGAGGGGATGCGAGAAGCAATACTCACCTGCACGCCGCGGACGTTCTTGCCGACCCACTCGCCGACAGGCTTCCAGTCCTCCGTCTCCTCCCCGCCGACGCTTAGGCGAACGGACCGCACGACGCCCGAGAAGAACTCCCACACCGCCACCTCGATGGCGGAGATACGGATTTCGTCGCAGAGCTCGACGACGACCCAATGCTCGTTGGAGCGACAGGGCGTGAGCATGTATCGGTCCTTGCTCTTGTGCAGGAGCGAGGAGGCGTGCTGCGTAGCGGGCGACGAGGAGATGACGCGCGCGGAACAATCAGGCGAGGCGTAGTTGTACCGGTTCGCCTTCTTGCCCTGCGTTTGTGGGGGTGGTGCTGGGTCGGCAGGGACGTTGGCTTCTGGCACCGAGGAAAGCGCCGAGGACGAGTTGGCGGAAGAGTGTGTGCGATTGTCGATGGGCGCTGGTGGGGGTTTCCGGACTTGCTGCTCGGCGGCCTGCCGCGCCTTCCATTCCTCGAAGGACTCGAAGGACTCGAACGCCGCCTCGGGCACATCCTCCGGTATGCAGTGGGGGTGCACTAGGCCGAGGGTGATGATGAAGGGCGTCTGGCCCCCGTCCCCGGCGGGACAGGACGGGCCCGGCCCACCTCCGGCGCCGCCAGCGACGACAGAGGACGAAGATGTGGTCGGATCGGTGGTCGGGTTCGCGAATGCCAGCAGCGCCTGCACGAGGTGCAGAGTTAGCGGGCGCATGTCATCGAGACTATGCTGGCTGTGCTGGCAGGGCTAGCGTCGCGGGTGGTCGCGGTGGTGGGTAGATAAGTGATAAGTGGGCAGGCAGGATCCAGGATGAAATTATCGGTGGCTCATGGCTCGGTGGCTTGGAACGCAGGTCGTTACACCGACGCTGGCTGCACCGAGGATCTGACGCTGCCTCGGGATGCGGGGTAGGATGCGGGGAACTCCCGCCCGCTGCGGTGCCGCCCAACCTTCTCGCGTCATTCCGCTCTGCCTTCTACGGCTGAAACGGCGGCAACAGCCGAATTGTTCTGGCAACGGCGCATGACTGCATAGTGCTGGTGCATCCTCGATTCTGCCCCAACACTGCGATGCAACGTTGCAACAAAGGGCCACGGCAGGTCTATGCATGCAGTCTATGGTGGTCGTAGTATTGTCTGGTGGTACAAAAGAGTTACAGTAGTCTAGTCGTTCGTCTATACACTGCGGGCGTTAGCGAACACGCCTTCTCGCTCCTCCTCGCCCCCCCCCCCCCCCCCCCCCCCCCCTCCTTGCCACCGACACGAGAAGCACGACACTCACCTCATAACCGAAATCAGACGGAAGTTAGTGCCGCCCCCCGGGTCCTTGGTCTCCTTGAGCAGCTCGCACGTCACAGTGTGCTTGCCCGCGGGTAGACCCTCAGCAACTGTCGCGAAGCGTCCGATGTTCCTGCCTGTTAGTTTCTACCAGTGGGTCGAAACTCACTCAGAGCGATCCCAGAAGCCCTCGACAACGACAGCCTTGTCCTCCCTCCCCTCGACCCAGCACTTGAGGTTGCCGAGGCCGTACTCCTTGCTCTTCAGCGAGTAGAGCTTGACGAGGCCGACCTTTGTCTCGAGCTCAAACTGGATCTTAGCCCCAGGCTCTTCCGCGACGAAGAACGGTTTATCTTTGTGGTCCGGGTGGACCCAGTAGTGCCAGCCCTCATTCGCAGTCGGCGTGATGTTGTAGGCGGGATCGGGCGAGCGAGCGGAGTAGCAGGTCGGGTGCCAGGGTGCCAGGCGGTGGTCGACGTGCGGGTTCCACTTCTCCAGCGCCGACAGACGCGGCAGGCGTCCAAGCTCGGGCGTAGGCGTGTACATGCCGGGGTACCAGGTGTCGGATTCGGGCACACCCTTATCCAGGTCAGCGTTGATGTGGTGAGACCACGGACGTTGCTCATCGCCCCAATTCACGGGCCGCTGCAGCGGCGCGTTGCCGTAGGCCGCACGAAGGAGCTCATCGAAGGACTCGTTCTCCGCCCGCTCAATCGGCATGGGCGTCTTCGGCGGGAACAGCACATCGGGCTCCTCCAGGCCCTCGCAGACGGCGTCACGCAGCAAGCTTTGAACCAGTCGAGACGCGTCCGCGTGTCCTCGAGAGTTCATGTGACGCTTGTCGGGCTCGTGCCAGTAGCTGCTGTCAGCTAATTATTCAATTTCCCAGCTCACTTCTCGGTGAAGTACCACGGCAGCAACTCCGGGAAGCGCGACCAGTGCGTGACGAGGGGGTGTCGTTGGCTAGAGTTAGCTGTATTGCGGCTTCGAAGCTCACTTGATAACCGGGACATCTTCTGGTCAGCTTGGAAGCACACACAGACGAAGCAGGACTCACCGTAGTACTGCGCGATCGGGAGATGTTTTCGGTATCCACCGCCGGCCATCTCACCCTGGCTGAAGGCGACGACCTCAAGGAGCATAACGGCAGGCTGGTTGGGCAGGTCGAGCAGGCCGCGCAGAAGGTTCTCCATGTTCGTCTCGTGCTCGGGAAGCGCCTCATCGTTGACGCCGAGCTCGACAACAACGAGGTCTGCGTCCTCCGGGATGTGGAGCTTCATGCAGAAAGAGAAATAGTCGCTGCCGCTGGCGGGGATAGCGCCATTGACAGCATCGACCTTGGAGTGAGGGAATCGGGCTGCGAGCCAGTCGCGCAGCAACGAGATCCACGTCTCAGAGTCGTAAATGTGGTGTCCTTTCGTGACTGCTGTTAGCTTGTGGATGGCATACATAGCAGCTCAGTTCTTTAGGAAGACTCACCACTACCACCAATCGCTGCCACCTTGATGGGTTCTCCGCGAAGCGCCTTCCCAAGGAAGCGGTGCGTACGCGCGAGCGAGCCTGTCGTCAGTATGAACTCGTAGATAAGGAACTCACCCTCGTATCCTCTCGAACGGCGGAGGTTGGCGCGTCCGAAGTGACGCTCGAACTCATCGGGGGCTGCGCACCACTTGCGGAGGTCACGAACATTGCCAACGGCCGTGGAAGGCAGCTCGTACGTCGACACCAGGTCTGGTGGACGGCTGGGCTTGAGGCCTTCTGGAACCCAGGCGGTGGCGCGTGTCGGGAGGTGGTCGTACTCGAAGAGGAGGAAGGTGAGAGTGCAGAGAACGAGGGTGAAAAGAACAGCGGCCTGCGAGCGGGGGCTGCCCGGCAGGCGCTGCGCGAAGGACATTCCTTTGGGCCCGCCGACGATCATGCGTGGGCGGCCGGGTCTGGGTCGGTGGGCGGGTTGGAAAAAGTCTGGGTGCTGATCAATAGATGGGAGTCGAGGAAGGCGCAGGTGGAAGCGAGGAAATGGTCGTGTGCGATGAGCAGAGTGTGAGATGAGCAGGAGTATGAAGATGAGTGATGAGCGTAAGATGGTCGACGGGCAGCGGTGGTATTGTGAGACCGTCCGGGTCGCAGCTCTTGTCACAAGCGGACTTTGGCCGCAGTCAACGATGGGCCAACCTTGTGGGATGGGACCCGTATGGTATGGATCGGTCCCCCCATCCAGAGCCATCGCAGTGGTTACCGTGGGTGGTGGCGTATCTCGGAACTGGTCATGTCGCTTTGGCTGGGTTTGGCTGCGGAGGTGCTTTGCCAAGGGTCTGCGCACAGGGCCGCAGTCGCTTCTTGCCCGTTTACCCTTGCTTTGGTGCGCCTTCGATGCTCTGGACTGCGCCTGCCCCAGCCTACAACCCTTGAACATGGCCAGACCCTGACTGAAGCTTGACCCGGCCAGCCTTAGCTGTTCTTGGACCTGACGTATTTTTGGGCGGGCGTCTGGAGGACATTCCTTGGTCGGCGCTTGCCGTCTTTCCGCCCGGCGCTCGACACTCTCGCACCTCGATCCTCAATTGTTTTGCATTGGTCACTGCAGCGTTTCCATGCTTGACGTATGACTTGCAAGGATTCTACTATGAGATCCCATAGGAGTCACTGTGCCAGGTTGCCAGGAGATTGCGTCGCCCTTGGAGGTTTAGGAACCTCTCCCTCAAACTGTCCACTCATCGGCTACACATGAACTGCGAGACAGTCACATCCGGTGTGTCGTACGCAGCATCTCGCAGCAAGCTACTCCGCACGGATGTGTTTGTGCGTCAACACTTCCCCAAAATCAAGGACCGCCGAAGCATCACGGCGCCGAACAGGCTATGTTTGGCCGACCTGGTAGCTTGGCGTTCGCAGCTTATTGTTGCTGGCGGCCCGACCGCACCGCAGCCCCGGACTTCCCGTGGGCACGACATAGCTGGCCCATGGGGTTTAGCTGTCCTGCATTCATGACAGCCACTTTTGACAACGCGCATCTTTGCAGATGTCCGGGCTCAAGGAACTCGGAAAGTGAAGCTCTGATCTCTGACCTTGTTCCCAGATTTTACGAAGATTATGCACTCGCGTTGCAAGGCTCATCTCGCCCATGAACCGGCACTACGGCCCGACTGGCAAGCAACACGCTGCTTTAAACCACATCCTAGAACCTCACTTCTAGATGTTCATATCCAACGGGCCGAGGAAATGGCCGTGCCCATGGCCGACTTCTGAGGGTTAATAGCCCTCAACCAGAGCCTCCTCTCGTGACAGCGCGCGACTGGTCTAATCCCTTCTCCCTCTCCTACCTAGCCGAATGTACAGCTAGCGAACGCCGCAGAGTTGTCGCTGCGGTTCATCTCCCCGGTACCAGCTTCTACTTGGGAGGGCGAGAAGCGACATCCAGTTGCGCCTTTCAATGTCGTCGGAGTTTCGTTGCAGACCATGCCGCGACATATTGCTGTAGCAGATCATCAGTAATACAAATCAGTTTCGAAGCTGTGATCGCCTCCTCCGTGCGACTGAACTCCGAGCACCGTGTGCTGCGATCTCTCTAAGCAGCGACAGCGAGAGGGACGATGGACGGAGCCAAATTTCGGGCGACTTGTTTTCAGGAGACATGCAAAGGATGGTCGACGCGCACTGATCGAGAATGGGGTCGACGGCATCAGCCAGATGGGTGTTGTGGACAGTGACGGAGGTGGTGCAGACGAGAAAATGGATAGCGAGATAACGCAAAGCATGCGGCGAAGTCAAGATTGATGACCTTGTCGAGGACGTTCGTTGGCTGAAGGCGGAAGATCCCGGAGAAAGTGCCACAATGCGTGGGTGGACGGCATTATGGTGGGAGGCCCAGTCGGAGCCTCTCGGCTGAGTTTGCCTCGACCCGCCAATGGGTGCGGTGGGATTCGACGCTGAGCTGGGCCAGAGTTGAGTTGCTCCGTTCAGCGCTCAGTTGGTTGTCTTTGCTCTTGCTCACCACTCCCGCCCCCCCTCACCACCACTCCCCATGTCTTTCCTTCGCGCCCGCGCCGCCCCCGCCCTCCGCCGGTCGTACGCCACCGCCGCTGGCCCCGTTGAGGCTGCCGGCGTCAAGGTCCTCGGCATCGAGAACGGCCTCCGCCCCGCGACTTCGTCCGTTACCATCGTCGTCAAGGGTGGTTCGCGCTACGAGCCCGCTGTCGGTACCGCCCACGTCCTCAAGAACTTCGCTTTCAAGGTGCGTTACCTGTCTCAAGACTGCGAGATCCCTACGTCTGCGTGAAGAAGAACAGCCCGAACGCAGTACCGAAATCACAGCCGCGCAAAGTCGGGAAGGCGTCGGAGCTTTCTCGTTTCGGATGCGGACTACGTTTTAGCCGACACGCAACGGCGAGCTCGATCACTGGAACATTGAAGACTGCCAGACGGAAGAACGGGAGAGCTATCGTCGAAGAATCGAGGAGAGCGAGCATGCGTTTGTCTGTTGTTGAAGATGCGTTGAGCGATCGAGTTTGGCTGTTCTTTCGGATGTGCGGGTTTCGCGCGTCATTCCCTTGATATCGGATACGGAGGACGGGACGCTGACTATTCCAGACGACTGCTGAGGGTTCCGCTCTTAAGAACGTCCGCAAGACCGAGCTTTACGGTGGTGTCCTCTCGTCTGGTCTTGGCCGCGAGCACCTCTACCTGAACGCCGAGTTCCTGAAGGGCAACGAGTGAGTTGTGCATTACCAACTTCCAACTAACCCACCAGGAACGTCTTCGTTCCCCTCCTCGCCTCCGTTCTCTCCTCGACTCAGTTCCTCCCCTGGGAGTACTCTGAGCTCGTCCTCCCCAACGTCCAGGGTGAGGCCCAGGCTGCCGCTGCCTGCCCCATCGCTGCCGGTATCGACGCTGCCCACGCCGTTGCCTTCCGTCGCGGCCTCGGAAACTCCATCTACGCCTCCCCCAACTCCCCCGTCACCCTTGACAACGTCAAGCAGTTCGCCCAGGCTGCGTTCGCCAAGAACAACATTGCCGTGATCGGCCAGGGAATCTCCACTGAGGCTCTCGCCCAGGCTGTCCAGCAGTCCTTCGGCTCCGGCTCCGCTGCCGGCGGCAACCTCTCGACCTCCCCCTCGCAGTACTTCGGTGGTGAGGAGCGTCTCCCCCTCGACACCCACTCGAACCCCTCGGCCAAGCCCACTCTCGTCATCGCCTACGGACAGCAGGGCGCTGAGACCCCCGAGCTTGCCGTTCTCCCCCACCTCCTCGGCGGTGAGTCCGCCCTGAAGTGGGTCCCCGGCACCTCCCCCCTCTCCAAGGCCGCCGCCAAGGTCCCCGGCGCTCAGGTCCGCTCGTTCACCACCGGCTACTCCGACGCTGCCCTCTTCAACATCGTCATCCAGGCCCCCACCAACGAGGGTGTCCGCTCTGTCGCCCAGGAGGTCGCTCAGGCCATCAAGGCCACCTCCAACATCTCCGAGGAGGAGTTCTCGCGTGCCATCGCCAAGGCCCGCTTCGCCGAGGCTACCAAGCTCGACACCGCCGAGTCCCTGATCGTCTCGACCGCCAACGCCGTCCTTGCCGGCCAGGCCCCCAAGCCCCACGCCCTCGAGTCCCTCTCCGCCTCTGCCGTCTCGAAGGCTGCCGGCGAGCTCTTCAAGGCTAAGCCGACAGTCGTTGCTATCGGCAACACCCACGTCCTCCCTTACGCGTGAGTACAAGCTGAACTAATCCCCCGCATTCAAATCTGACGACCCACAGTGACGAGCTCGGTCTGTAAGATGACGGAGTAAAAAAAGACATCGAGGCGCGGTAGATAGAGGACTCCAAAATAGCTAAACCACACCCACACTATCCAGATGCATCACGGTCTGGAATGGATCACTAAACTCGGGCAGAGAAGCAAGTGCGAAGAATGGAAGATGGCACGGGGCTCGGGAGATGTCTTTCTCTGGTGTCGAATTCCTTAACTCTTCTCTGTTTGCGTGTCCGTAGTTACGCCTCGGGAGATCTGCAAAAGGCTCAGTCTGCAAGAGGACAGTGAGGTGTCCGGCCATGGCATGGGTTCGGAGCCGATGTGTCCGACGGTGTCAGAGCTGCATGGTCATCATGTCAGCCGACGACATAAGAGTGCTCCTGTTGCAACGGAGGTTGTCGGTGCCTGCAGCATGTTCTCAAGGCTCGCCAATCTTGCATCAGAGTATTATTGCTACAGCAAATCCTCTCCCTTGACCGCAGATAGAACAGGCAGAGGGTCCCTGCGGACGAGTTCGCGAGAGATGGAAAGCCACACTATGGAGTCACGTGACGTCATCCTGCCATCCGACGTGACGACCGTGAGAGAGCAATGGCACGCGTCGCGTAGGTGACTGGATTCATGTCCGTCTCTGGGCTATGGTGCGGATTGTCAACAAATCTGACTTTCTGGGCAGCGTGCCTTCCTTTCCTCCACCCCACAGCACACCACACACACTCCCTACGTCACACAGAAAGCAGACTTTTGTCTCTTTTTATTTCGGCACACAAAGCCATGCGATGATCGACCTCAGCGAGCTCGGCGTCGCGGACACGGCTGATTCCGGCTGGGAACCCGGTGCGGACCCGGTGGACCTCGGCCGTGTAGGCGCAGCAGACCTCCGCGTTGCAGCCTCGGGACGACTTAGCTTTAGCCCGCCACCACCACCACCAGACGAGAAAGACGATACACAGCAAGCGCCGTCCTCGGATCCATGGACTGCCGACGACCTCACCGCCATCGCAGCCGCCGAGATGGCCGAACGGCAACGCCTCAGCTTTGAACGCAGTCTCGCTGGTCCCAGTGTCGGCAAGGCCGGTGAGTTACTCTGCCGATAGATCAAGCTTACACGCAGGCCTGCAACGAAATCAGACCGGTACGCTGCGGTAATCTTCGGCGAGCTGACACCAGAAATCAACCGCATCATCGCCGAGGCGAGCAAGGGGTCGAAGTGAGTTTCCTCCCAGCTCTCATCTAGCTGTCGTCCTGAGACCTGAGCTGACTTGCAGATTCTACGAAAACCAGGTTCGCAAGGATAAGGAGCTCACTGAGAAGATTGCGTGGTTCTGCGCGAAGCGTGATGAGCTCCTGCGTGAAACGTCGAGGGAGAAGGTCCTCGCGGATGCCGATCGGATTGTGCGTAGCTGAAGAATCGGTCATTGGGAGCTGACAAGCAGTTGATGGAAGTCGAGGCTGAGCGCGATTTGAGCCAGACCATCGTGCATGTCGACGTTGACGCGTTCTACGCCGCGGTCGAATGCAAGCGCGATCCGTCGCTGAAGGGGAAGGCGTTCGGGGTCGGGCAGGGCGTCCTGACTACTGCTAGCGTGAGCTTTCCTGAATGGGCCGGTTAGTTGACAGCAGTACGAGGCGAGGAAGTTTGGGTGCCGCAGTGGTATGGCGGGCTTCATTGCGAAGAAGCTGTGCCCTCACATCATCCTGTGAGCTGCGAGAACGCCAATTTCAGCTGACAAACAGTACAGCATTGCACTTCGACTTGTACACCGAGGCATCGAGGAAGATCCGTGAAGTTCTTCTGCAGGTGAGCTTCGCGCTGACCTCCCAAGCTGACCAGACAGTACGACGAGAACCTCATGATGGCCGGTCTCGATGAGGGATATCTTAAGTGAGCTTGGGTCGCGTTCCCTGAGCTGACCACCCAGCATTACAGGATACATCAAGCAGCACGGTGTGACGGCACTCGAGGCGGTAGAAAAGCTGCGCGCCGAAGTCGAGGCCGCCACCGGTCTCACCATCTCAGCAGGCATCGCGCCGAACCGCATGCTCGCCAAGGTGCGTTGGGTTTAGTTCGAGGTTAACGCTCAGATTTGCTCGGACAAGAACAAGCCGAACGGCGTCTTCGAGCTCGAGTTCAACCGCGCCACTATCGTCAAGTTCATGCACGACCTGCCAGTGAGGTGCGTTATCAGCTACATTAACGTGCTGCGAAGCTGACGAGACAGGAAGATTCCTGGCTTCGGCCGTGTTACTGAGCGGTGTCTGGAAGGCTTTGGAGTTGAGGTGAGCTGGGGGCTTGAGGAATGTAGCTAACGTCAGACATGCGGGGACATCTACCGGCACCGCGCAGAGCTGTTGGTCATGAACCACTGGCTCGGATTCCGGGGGCTCTGGTAAGCTTCAACTTCTCTGCTGCAACTGACATGTAGCAAGGCGCACCTCGGCATCGCGGACAACTCGGTGCAGCCGTACAAACGCGAGGAGCGTAAGAGCGTCGGTGTGGAGCGCACGTTCCGGGATAAGTGGGAGGACGAGGACATCCTGTCCGAGCTGGCGAACATTGCCCAGGAGCTCGAGGACGACCTGAAGCGGTTACGATACTCTGGCAAGACGGTCACGGTCAAGTTCAAGCTGCACACGTACGAGTGTAAGTGCTTTCTCTCTCGCCCAAGTCCAAAGCTCATAAGGCAGCAAAGTCGCGCGCCCTGTCAGTCAAGAAGTACATCAACACGAAGGAGGAGATCCTTCCGGTGAGCTACAACAGCCTGAAGAAGAGCTAACGTCAGATCGCCCTCGACCTCATGAAGAAGGAACTCCCTGTCCGCATCCGTCTCCTGGGAATCCGGCTTTCGAATCTGAAGGACTTAACAGTACCAGAAACAGGCATCAAGGAGGTCAGTTGTGCGCATGATCTCCCAACTAACGTACAGTTCTTCGCCAAGTCCGCCTCATCCAGCCCGAAGAAGACGAAGCCCGCCAAGTCTCCAGCCCCAGACCTGGATCTGAGCCAGATCGACGAGGCGGTCGAGGCTTCGTCCTCTGCCCCCGATCCCGCACCCGGCCCCTCAGAAGCAGTGGATACGGATCCGAGTCCGTCTAACCCCGGTCCGCTGTGTCCCATCTGTCAACGCGCTCTGGGTCCGGAAACGTCAAACGCACAGCTGAACGAACACATCGATCTGTGTCTCAACCGCGGTGTAGAGGGGATCGAGACCTCGCCTGTGAAGCGGAAGGAGCCAGCGACCCAGGCGACGCAGGGAACGCAGGCGACACAGGGCAAGAGGAAGAAGAAACGCAAGGATGGGCCGACGGTTCTTGACTGGCTTAAGCGGGGTTAGGTTATGTAGCATATTAGATGCCATGTTGTATATTGCTCTTTCGCATTGTTGCTTGCTCGCCGGCGTGCGACTCGGCGCGCACTTAGCCCCACGAAAAGGATGAGGCTGATTGCCTGCACAACGATAACAGAACAAGAGGCTTGGATGTGATACAGAGCTATAATACATGACCTATCGATACACATTGAGTCTACGATGCCTTATATGATGGACGCTTGACTTGATGGGTGCTTGATGAGATGGGTGCTTGATGAGATGTATGCTTGAGCTGAAGTGCGAGATCACAGCGTCGCTGTGCTCGCCTGCGCGATATCGCTCCCCGCCTCGCTCTCAAGAGCGAGCACGCTCTGCAGGGACTCCTTCAGATCATCCTGCAATTTGACAAGGTACTCGAGCACGCTCGGATCGTCTTCGGTCGACGCCTGCAGGACGTGCATCAGTTTGCCGCGGAGCTGGAGTCAGCTATCTGCCCAAGAAGAGGGCAACTTACCTCGACAATGACCTTGCGGCGGGTCGCTTGGGCTGCCGCCAGGGTTGAGTTGCGGTCTGATGTTAGCTAAGACAAAGTGGAACAGCATACCGCGCTGCTCCAGGTCGTTGAGACGTGTTGCGACCGAACGGGCTGTGGTGAGCACGTCGCGTGGAAGCGAGGCGAGGGAGGCGAGCTCGAGGCCGTAGTGCCGGCGCTGGATTGAACCTTCGACAACTTTGTACTGGAACGTGGAGGCGAAGCCTTTGTCGTCGTCTGGGGCCCGCCCGTGTGTGACTTGCAAGTGCAGGCTGTGGTCAGTTGGGAACAACGAACACTCGACGTACGTCACGACGCCGGGGTAGACGGAAAGCGTGTGTGCGAGTTCGTGGAAGTGTGTCGCGAAGAAAACAAACGACTGAGCGTTAGAAGAAGTCGACTACTGAACGCACCCTCGCCTTGATGAGCTGCTCGGCGATGGCTTGGCAGAGACCGACGCCTTCGATCGGTGCGGTGCCGCGGCCAAGCTAGAGTCAGTTGAAGCCAGTGGTGTACTCAACTTCATCGATCAGGATGAGGGAGCGGCTCGTCGCCATGCCCAGGATCATGGCCGAGGTCGTCATCTCGAGCGCGAACGTGGAGAGCGACTTGGCCATGTTGTCGTCGTTGGAGAGACGAGTCAGCAGGTAGTCTGGCAGACGGATCGTGGCGTGCTCCGCTGGCAGGCTGATGTCAGCTTGCAGTACAGCACGTGCCAGCTCACAAGCACCCAACCATCCCTTGCACCGTGAGCAGGCCGATCTGGCGGAGATACGTGCTTTTGCCCGACATGCTGAAGTCAGTTAACTGATACCACCCGTGAAACTCACTTGGGTCCCTGTATCAACTGGAAATTCGCCGGGCCATCGGCGGCATACACATCGTTCGGAATCACTGTGCCAGGCGGGAGGGTGGCTTCGAGGATCGGGTGGCGTCCGTTTCGGATCGCAAGTGCACTGCCGATCTTGGGACGAACTAGGGTCAGACTAGCCTGCGCCACTCCGTACCGTAATCAGAAGCTGACGTCAGCTGAGCACCGGCGTGTTTAAGCCTACTGGAAGAGATCTCGGCGAAACTAGCGATCATGTCGAGAAGGGCTAGCTCCTCGGAGGCATGGTAGAGGCAGTCTGCCGTCAGCGGTTACCTAGTCAATGAACGGACCAATGTGGCATACAATGTCTTGGACCACCTGGGCCACAGTCTCGTCGCTCAAGAGGAACACCTCCTGTTGCGTCTGCAACATTCTCGAGTTCCGCTTAAGCTGCATGTCAGCTCGGCAAGAGGACCCAGTTAGCTGACCAGTTCATGCGTGGTGAACTTGACCGAGTGTTTGGAACGGTCGATGCTGAGAAGTCCGCGGGGAAGTTGCCTACCGTCCAGCTCGCTGCGAGGGCAGCTGAAACGATAACCAGTTTCGCCCCATTCAAGCGATACGCTGACGCCAAACTCTTCCTGGGTTTGCTCGACCACTGCCAGTGAGCTTTGCGGCACAGTCAGAACGCCTACACTCCTGGATGTCATCCTTGTTTTCCTTGAGGGTCTCACGGGCGAGGTCGAGAAGCTGGTTGTAAGTGTTCTTCACCGCGAACAGCCTCGCATTGCGCTTCCTCTGCTGTGTCGACCCGCGGCCGGTGTCCAATGTGGTGTCATCTGCGATCGATTCTGCGGTTAGCAGAGGAGAGGTTGCACGTTGTACCGTTGATAATCTCCACAATCAGCCTATTGTCACCCTGTGAGAGCTGACGTCAGTGCCGCGTGGAGCCCCGAGTACCTTATCGGCGAGGACTTGCAGGAGGGAGGACGAAATCTCGCTACTGCTGAGAACATTTGCGAGTTCTGGCAGAACTGATACGACCTTGCGAAGTTGCAACAGCCACGCGATACGGGATTCAGTTTGATTGGGGTTAATATCTTTACGTTCGTCTTGTGAGAACTTGAGAGGTCAGCAATCACGGCCACGGCCGGCATAGGACTTGCGTTTGCAATAATACGATCAAAGTCGATCTGCGGTTAGTGAACGTTCCGAATGCACCCACATTCTCAATGCTCTTGAGATGCTTGCGAATTCCGCGGAGCTTGTCAGGAGCCTCAATAAGTTCTGGTAGTCAATTGTCGGCATGGCCACGTCCTCCTGGAGAGACGATATGTGCATGGGAACAGAGCTGTACCTTCCACCGCGTCGAGGCGATTCTCCACTGTCACGCGATCTGGGTTGAGTAAGCATCTTGTGCAGGGCAACGTAGAATATCCCCACAGTTGTTCGGTTGCAAGATTGAGGCACGCAGGAGACGCCTGCCCATGGGCGTGAAGCACGAGTCGAGGGTGGCAAATCGGTTAGTACTCTGGTCACATGTGGATGTGGCGGCGGACCTACAGTAGAGCGTATTCTGGTCTTTCATGGTGAGGTTGTTCTGCACGAGCTCCAAGTTGCGGGCAGTCTCCGAGTTGATGAACATGTGACCTTTGGAGTCAGATCCGGGCCTGTCTCCGCAGCCGCAACAGAACCCACCCTTCATGGACTCGTAGACGATCCTCAACGACTTGTCGTTGAACACGACCTTGCGCTTGCTGCCGACAAAGTGGATGAGCGCAGACGCAGCGCACAGGGCATAGTATCGATCCGCCGCAGTCATGACGGTCGAGGATTTGTTATCATCCTCAATCGCTAGACGTTTGATAAGATCGAGCCCTGCCGTCAGCCCCACAGACGTCATCGGCAATGAATCTCGACGCGCGTTCAGTCGCGTACCTGCTTCAGCATTCCAATGAACACGTGCGACCACGTCGCAGCGCAGGTCGTATTCGTCCTCAATTCGCTCGATGAGTTGGGGCCGCTCCTTCCGCGCGAACGCGGAGGCACTCTGACTGTTGGAGACCTGAGTGTCCGTTACGATTACCGAGGAAGGCGGGTGGAGCAAAAGATAATGGAGAGTGTTGCTGTACGCTGGTGGCGTCAGGCACTGTCCCTCAGCCCGGAGATTGGAGTACGTACCAGGTGTTTCAGCGCTCTGGTTCAGTGTCAGCTGCCTGCTCCTCGCAAGAGCCGACCCAAGACAGACGTCTACTTACCTGGGTCAGTGTCAACTGGACGTTAGCCCTGCAGGTCTGCAGATCAGTGGAGGTAATGCGCTCACCCTTCCAGTGTCCAAGTTGATTGCCGCAAGGCCAACCTCGACGCCAGTACCTTGACGAACGTCAGATTCCCAGCTCTTACGGCATGCGTCATGTCGGGTCCCCACTCACCTTTGCTCTGGAGGACTGCGACAGCATACGAGCCCCCCTCGGCTGCTGTGGAGCCCGTTGTGCTGGGTCGGGTTAAGGATTGACGACAGCCGGCTGGGGTACTGTTGGAACGCCTTCCCTGTGATCCGACCACCGCAAACGAGGCGGCAGAGCTAGGCCGGCGGCCGTTCCTTGATAGCATTGCCGAGCGGCTGGGAGACGACGTTCGAGAAATGTTCATGTTGCATTTGATGAGACGGATATAGAATCGGTGACTAGACAGGGAGGGACGCCGCCGCAATGGGTCCCGGGACAGGAAGAAGTGGGGGCTGGGAGCGCTGGTGGATTATTTGCGGAATGCGTTGTCCTGATCTGGTGATCTTGCGGTTTTTGCAAGTTCCGATGCAACGGGCTCGCTTAGATAACGACGACTGAAGTTGTTGGCGACAGGTGGAGCAAGGGAAAGCGGGAGCCATGAAGGGGAGAAGATGATGGAGTCTGTCTGAGGAGGGCAGCACGATGGCACGAGGTGAGGACGAAGCGTGGGGGCGGTGGCGAGGAACCCGATGAACCTTGGCTTAGGCTTCGATTTGAAGCCAAGTAAGTACCTGGCTGATAATGCAGAAGTGTATTGGTGAATTGAACGACCTCGACGTTACCATTGTGCCTGCCACCCTCTCCCTGTCAAGTCCCCACTGTAGTCGGTCGGAACACAGCTCCTAGAGGGGCCAGCGATGCCCAGCATAACCCGGTAACCCCTGGCAACCTGTCAGCTTCCCTTCATAGCCTTTCAGAGTGGTTTGCGGCGTGACGCGATATCACTCAACCCCCAGCCCTCAGGTTGTCAGCTTGGTCAGCCTCCCGCACTGAGATGAGGGAGCCTGGGGCGCCAGGGATCGGACAGAAGTGGGACGGAGGAGGTTGCCGCGAGTTGGAGAGGTTAGACATCGGGTGGAGGCAAGGGATCGGAGATGCAAGGCACGTGGATCACAGATCGGAGTCCATCGACTGCGCAACTTCGCCGCTTTGGCTGTCAAGGGTTGGGAGCGGGCTGCTCCCCGACTGGTCGCGTCGAGGCGGACAAAATCACCCACACCCTCAACGCAGTCTCGAACAGCTCCGTGTCAGCTTGCCGTGTCACTGTGGCCGTCGTCTTCGTTTGTCGGCAGGTCTGACCTCGGCCAGCAGAGTCCCATTTGGGTGACGCTTTGCAATGCGAAGAGAGAGGACTCCTGGCCGGGGCACAGCATGGCAAGCGCGAAGGCAACATTCTTCTCCAATAGAATACCCAGCGGCACACGTCCCCAACCGCAGGCGCGCAAAGTGCAGGGCACCGCGGAGGAGACATTGGTAGGGAAAGCAAGGAATGTAATCCATCGATCAACTTAGCTCGTTTCTAGCTTTCTCCACTGCCCGCTCCGCGCCCCGTATCCGAGGGAGTCGATGGACAGGTGACCACGGCGGCCCCGGACCGCGAGGACTTTTTGGGTACCTTGAACTGACCATTGAGCTGCCCGCGGACCCGCGAGTTGATGTCGGACGAGTGAGGAAGACCATGTTGGTGAGAGGGGCCACGCTATATTGACGTCACTGGATCCAAAGTGGTTCCTGCAGCCTCCCTGAGTATGCCGTCATAGGTGTGAAACGGAGTCTGTGGAGACAACTTTCAGGTAGACAGACTTGGGTACCTGAGCCTTAGATGGAGCCCTGAGATCACGCAAGCACCAGACCGCAGCAGTGGTCCCACACCTCCGGGCAGCCGTTTGTTGACGCTGACTACCCAGAGCGCAAGGGTCCAGGGGTTGGTCAGAGGGCGAGTGAATCGAGAAGGAGTCTAGACGCGGACGACCTGGGCCCGGGCTTTAGTGGACGCGTTGGGTCCGCTGCGCGAGTTGCTAGCTCGTCTGGTCTCATTACCTCTTCAGGTCTCCCCAGGCCACGGGTGTCAGCCAGACCTAAGCAGACCTGAGCCCTCGGGTTACGGCCGTATCCACCCTGCGCACTGGCGCTGTGTCTAGTACCCAGGCGCACGGACAGCCGATGCAGCGGCAGCGCAAGCAGCGCACTGTCTGCTCCTAGCCTCTTTGCTCCTAGTCTTGCTGGCGGCTGCCTCACCTCGTCGCCCTGTCTGCTCCCTGGACCTCGCGCTCCTCCTGGCCGTGGCCTTTGCTCTCCCCGGTAGGCTCGAATCGCCGTGAATGGAGAAGGATGGATGAAGGGCGCTTGCAGCTCGCAGACATCCCGTCTGTCCGCGCGCTCCCCTCGACCAGCACGACCAGCATGGCCTGCGCGCCTGCGCGGTCGCACCGCGTCCTGACAAATGCACCTTGCTCCTGACACGGCCTGCCTGACAAGACCCACCCAGCATACCAGTGACTTGGCTCTGCGCTCAGCGGCGCTGGCAACTTGACTACCGAGCTTTCCGGCCTGCCTCGCTACCATCCGCAACCACTGCTCCACCCTCACCAATCTTCACATTCCCTCTTCCTCTATCTCCCCCGTTTTCTGTGTTCCATCTCCACAACATACCATCTGTACGCACCTTTCCGGCCTCTTGCTCCCCTTCCACGAACGCCACCTACGCCTATCTGTGGATACTCAAGCAGCGACTCCAGTCGTTTCCCTTACGATCTCGATCCCGGGAATTCAAATACGGTCCGAAGCCTCCAAGCCTCAGCCGGTGACTGGTGCGGCCTTCGAGCGGACTTTGAACTGCACGCTGTTCCGGCATCTTCATGCCAGCAAACTGGGCCTGATCGTAGAAAAAACCCAGTCTCTATAGCCGTCCCATCGTCCACCCAGAGCTTCGTCCGATACCCGCTGTCTGCGATCTCCCTTCCTTCCCTCACACCTCTTAATACCTGCTTCGCGCCTGACCGACTGCTGTTCCGATTGTCGCCACCCTACTGTTTACACTTCCTTGTACGACTCTTCAACATCTGGCACACAGTGAACTCTTTGTTTATATCGCAACCCGAAAACCGCGGATAACCATGACACAGTCGCTTGCGCCGAGCCCGGCATCGCCGCTCAGCCCCGACACCGCGTAAGTGCCTTGTCACACCCACTTCCGGTGATCCATCACTGACCCTCCATAGCATCCACAAGGCATCGTCTCCCGAGAAGGCCAAGCTGCTCTCTGAGGTGAGTGTGTGCACGATGTGGAAGGCGCTTGTCAATTGTCGCACCCGTGTGGTGATCGCACTTGGTGCGATCTCGTGACTTTAAACGCCGAGGGGCGTTCTGGTGCCGATGAGAACAAGCCATGCTAACTTGAATAGCCGCGACGTGCACCTCGTTCCCCTCGTTCTCCCACCACTGCATCCGACTCGTCGCCCATGTCACGCAGCCATCCGCACCCCTTGTCCCAACCGCCGATAAACGCTTCTGGTACGCAGACCCCCGGCACCGCTACCCCCGCTCCCCTCCCCTCGCCTCTCCCGGTCCAGCCTCTGGTCAAATCGCAAAGCGACGCTCCCAGAGATCGTGGCCTTCCCAGGCGACGCTCGTCCTTCCCGCCAGGCGTGGGATGCTCGGTCACCGGGGTCGGCTCTCCCACTTCCACCGCCGACGGGACAGCGGCCCAGGCGTTCCCCTGGGTGGTCGGAGGTACCCCGTCCGGGCAATCGTTCAACTCGCTCATGTCTCGCGATCAGATGTCAGGATACGGCAACAACCTCGAGACGTCCAAAGGCAACAGCCCGTGGGATGGATCTCTGAAGCTGGATGAGGCCAAGACCACGCCTTCAAAAGAGTCGCAAATCAGTCCTTCCCCAGCTTCCAAAGGTGTGTGGAATGTCGAGGGCACTAGCCTGACAAACACAGTCAACATGTCCCTGTCATCAAAGGCAATGTTGCGAACGCCCTCCATGGAAAGAACGGCGTCCGGGTCAGAGCACGGCTGGAGGGTGCTGCTCAACCGCAATCTGGACGTTGAGGGCATGGGCAGCATCGGCGTCGCCAGGCTAATGTCTGAAGTCTGGAAGAGGGGAGGGCCGGAAGCTGTAAGTGTGCAATTTCCATCCGCATAGAGAGTGCTGACACTTCGCAAGGTATCCAGCCAGAATCTCTGGCCGAGCGTTGTCATGTCGTTGACCTTGTCGCCCGAACATGGATCCAGCATCAGACAAACCGCATCCAACGCAGACGCTGCGTCGGCACTGCAGAAGGCGTACGAAACAAACATCCGCCATCAGGAGTCCCTGGTATTTGCCGGCTTCTTAGCGAACTATCTGGCCACTACGGCGCCACCGGCTGTTAACGCCTTCCAGGGTACTAAGGTCTACGGAGAGTCTACACCGACTATGGAGATCGATCTGTCCCAGTGGACAACCTTCACTCCTGGCGAGGAATGGCCATCACTATCCACGACGCTGCCTTCGGGTCCGGGCCTCACGCCACGACGCGAAATCACACCGAATCTTGGCCTTCCGCCAATCGACCTGTCTGAGAATCTTGAAACCATGTCCCGGTCTAACTCAAGCAGAGGAATGGATGGCGCTGGTGGCTTGAACGAAATCCTGGCCCAAATCGAGGAGAACAACACACAACGAGAAACCCAGAGCGACATGTTCGAGTCCATTGGAGGCGACTGGGGCAGGACGAGCAACATTTCCAGCACGGCGCAGAGCAGTCTGCAGCTGGGTACTCCGGAGACAAACATTACGGAACTCGACAAAGCTTCGTCTTCGACAGGGCCGAAGAATGTGTTCCTTGACGAATCATCGAGCTCGAACTCGCCGGTCGACCAGGCCATCGGATCGTCGCTAAACGTCTCGCCGCATGTCTCGTCTGGATCGCTGCTCTCGGCTTCCACCGTCAGCTCGAATCTGCCCATCGCGCCGCAACAGCACTTCCCGCAACAGCCGATGTTGCAGCAGCATGCGCAGATGCAGTCCGGCCCGATCCAGGCTCAACCCCAACTTCAGCCGCAGTCTCAGCCTCAGCAGATCACTCAGCAGCAGCCGCAGCACCTGCAGCAGCCACCGGCCATCGCTCCTCGACCCACAAACGCGCGGAGGGCACCGCCGCCATCGCAGATCGCTCTGGCGCCGGTTCCGTTCATTCCGCCACCACCCATGTGCATGTTCTTCACGCCCGCTTTCCGGGATTTGCAGAAAGGCAAGGTAGGAGTATGGAAGGGTGACTTGGAAATCCGTGGCCGTGGAGGCGGCAAATTCAATGTCCTCATCGTTGGAGAAGAGGGTTCCGATCATCTCTGGTGAGTTTCTCTTGGGGTGACAGGTAACTGACATTGCAGGCAGTCGCATACTTGGACCGACTCGCTTGCGTACCCGCCTCAGCCGACGCTTACGGAGAGCTGCACGGCGACGATGATTCCGGTCTCGACGCTGGCTCGTGAGGGCCTGCTTCCTGTGACGATGGGCATGGTGCTTTGTAACGACGAGAACATCGCGCCCTTCGTGCAGATGGTACAGGGCCTTCACGCGGAGGGCGTCGCGTTCCACCTTCCGCTTCCCGGATCTGGACTGCCCATCGTCTTCCTGCCTGCGAAGTTCGACGCTACCGACCAACTGCAACGCCTCGGTGTTGCCTTCATGGCGAAGGGTGGCATTGCCCCGATCCCGCCACGCCCGTCGTTCAGCAGCGAGGAGAAGTCGAAGAGCCCCGCGTCGCCGCCGAAGAAGCGCCGCAAGTCGAACTCTGTCGGTCAGACGCGCACATCAGCGCGCCGAAAACAGACGCAATAACTACACTGTCCCCTCCCTCTCGGTTGGTTTGCTCTATTCTTGGTTAATGTCGACTGCTTTGTCAAAACGCCCAACCCCATTTCCTTATCATATCATCAACAATCATGTAGCACCATTTCTGAACGTAGAACATACGGGCGATGTAACACGTACGAACATGCATGGACTGTGAAACGACTGAGGAAGGGAGCGCAACGAGAGTGTCAGGAAGTCATGCACGACCTTGTGCGATGCATGCATGTACGCGCTCGCATAGGAGCACTAAGAAATCACAACATAGCCGTCCCGCTGAAATCGAAGTGACGCCACAGGCTATAACGCCGTGGAAAAAGGTCCCGCTTTCTCGGATCGCTCTCGCGCGCCCGTCATGATCGCCGGGAGCCGTGGCCGGGCAGCGACGAGCGAGCGCGAGGCCTGACGTTGTAGTTGCTTGCTCGATACTCCGCACCCACCCCCACCACCACTCACCAAAATGCCTGCCGTCGAGGAGCTCATCGTCGGAACCGGCCCGGTCTACCCCGGCCGCGATCGCCTCGGCAACAAGGTGAGTTGCCCTCAAGCTGCCTTCGGAGTTTTCGGGAAGCTCGGCCGTTCCCAGTCGCCATTCCGTCACGAGAACGATTTCGGTCACACGGACACGGTGTGTCTTCGAACGCGATCTGTCGCCGCGTCGGCGTACGAAGCTGCCAGCCTACGTTCAGGAGGGAGATGAAGCGATGCATGCGCGCGGCGCGCGACTGCATGCGCAGCCTGGAGGAGCTCGTGACGGAACTCGAACACGCGGAACGAAGCCACACCGAACACAAGCTCCTAAAGAGAAACCCGGCTGACCCCCAGCTCCCCATCTACTCGTCGCCCGATGACGAGCGCGTCGTCACCCTCGTCGTTACGCCGAACCCGCTCACCGACTACATCACGACTGGTCGTGAGGCCGCGCAGGGCGTCCTCGGCGAGGCGCGCGAGACGGTCCAGAAGGGCGTCCAGAGCTGGGTCGGATTCGAGAGGAACGTTGAGCGTGAGTAGATCGAACGACGAAGAGGAACTGGAGCGCTCCTGGAGCTGGAGCAAGGGGTTCCGGAGAAGTGCAATGAAGTGCAAGAGGAACATTGTCACGTCCGGCTCGAATTGGAGCGCGGCAAGCCGGCATCTGCCCGCCAGACCTTTAGGAAGCAGTCGCGCTTGCGAGCCTTGTGCGTCGCTGTCCGGTGTCTTCTGCTCTCTGAGATTCTCCTAGCATTTTGCTTCGGCGACTGCCTTCGAGTACCATCTAAGCTGCGTATGCCTGGCGCCAAGCTAACCCGCAGGCGAGGTCAAGCAGATCGTTGACCCCACCGAGCCCCTCACGCCCGGCATCATCTACGTTCTCGTCGCCGGTCTCACCGGTTCGGTGCTCACGCGCACTCGCTCTTTCCCCGTTCGCTTCCTCGCCCCGCCGCTGTTCACGCTCGCTGCGATGCCCTACTTCCTCCCGAAGACGTCGCACAACATCCGCGCGTACCTCTCGGACGTCGAGGACCGGGTCGCGCCCGAGTTCGCGGCCAAGCACGACCACTTCAACTCGATGATGAACATGCACTACCACATGGCTCTGGACAAGGTGCGCGGAGCGGGCAGCGACGTCGACGGATGGGCGCAGCGTGCGCGCCAGGGTGTCCAGGACGCCACTGGCCTGAACGTCGGTTCGGGATCGGCGTCGACCCAGGCGAAGCAGTGGGCTCAGCAGGCGCGCGACAACGCCCAGGACTGGAAGGCGCGTTCGCAGGAGGAGCTCCGCCACGCCGCCGACGTCGCGCAGGCCAAGCTCGCCGACGCCAAGGCCGCCGTGCAGGACAAGGTCTCCGACCTCCACCCCGCCTCGACGCCCGTTGACAACTACGCCACCTCTACGTCCGACAAGCGCGCCACCGGCTCTGACGCCGCTGCCGGCGCCAAGCCGGCCAACACTCAGGCCCCGACGCAGGAGTACGCCACGGTCGCGACCGTCGTTGAGCAGAAGCCCGTCGCCCAGATCGTCGTCCCCGTCGAGAGCGCGCAGGGCGTCGAGCCCGCCACCATCGTCGTCGAGGACACCAAGACGGTCGTCGTCTCCGCCCCCCGCGACGTTGTCGACAAGCAGAAGCCCCGCGACGTCGTCGCCCCGCCCCAGCCTAAGAGCGAGGACAGCGGAAAGCGCCTCGTCTAAGTGCTCCCCGGATGGGTGCAGATTAGATAACAAAACTCAATGCATTAGATTATAGCTGACCGCGTGGCTGCTGCCCGGCAGCGTCGGCGTGCGGAACGCTCGGCTCTGACAGGGCGGAGCTGTACGTGAGCTAGACAATGACGAGCGGTGTAGCTCACGGGAACGCTGCAGACGAGGCGCTGGGATCAGCTGACGTGTCGGGACGAAGTTGGAAAGCTTCGAGCTGCGCATGGCGGTTCGGAAGTTCTACCAACCCTGCAGTTCAGTAACGTGTTCTGGCTGTCAGCTCACCAGGTAGGCGTAAAAAACATTAGGCATGAACGAACCGTCGGTGCCAAGCGCGAGACTGGACGTCAGCTGCTCAGACGACCGTCTTAGCTCACCCCGCTCCTAACCTCATCACTGCCGGTCAGCTTTCCAAGAGATCCAGACATCGTCACGGCTCACGGTGCTGGGAATAACGCACTGCTCATCAGCTCGGGCTTATACTTCTTTCAGCTCTAGACACAATCGAGATTCGGCTTACACGCCAGAACGCAAGGCGACAGAGCAGAAGGGAGCCTGATCGTCAGCTAACCTTTTGCACGCACGTTAGCTTACGTGCATCTCCAACCGGTTTGTGGCACTAACGCCCACGCACTCCGTTGCTGCTCGTCAGCTTCCAGGAATTCAAGTAACTCACGGCTACCTGAAGGTCAGCTCGGCCGACTCACAGGGGCTCTCTGTGAACATGAGCCCAGAAGGCTGCGAGAGCTGTGACCAAGGCTTTCGAAGCTGGTCTACGAACTCGTTCAGACTGTCAGCTTGAATTTGAGCGAATTTATCAGCGCCCTCACTGGATGGGAGAGGCGTACGCCTGCGAGGGAGGTGCTCTGAATAAGCTTGACCTCGCAGACGGTACAAAGCTCACCGACCTTTTCGCAAGGGTGTCTGTCAGTTACTCGGCAACTTCCAGCTCACCATGATCTCGGAGGGCATCGTCGTCTGCCGAATGTGGCGGAGAAATGCAGTTGCATTGTGGGTGAGCTGCACGTCTCTATCGCAATAGCTTACGTCGACCCTCGGCGGACTGGGTATCAGCTAAGGGCTACCGAGCACCTAGCTCACCTGAAGAGTAGGAAGCACGAGCGAAGCATGGAGGTACGAGATACACGGGCGACACGCAGAAAGATGACGACCAATGCCTCTGGGCACCTAGGTGTCGGCTAACCAAGACGACCGGAAAAGCTGGTACTCGGTGCTGCAGTGCTGATCGCGACGGATATTTGTCCTCGTGTCCCTGCCTATAAGCTTCCAGTGGCATCGAACAAGCTCGCTGTGTACGCTACCACAAAAGTCGGCTACGGCCCTAAACCACACAGCTGAGAAACGAACTGTGGTCTTGAGTCCTTGCACGCTGACAAGGACGCGCCTGATCGCTAGAATCGACTTGCAGACTGAGACCCAGCTTAGCAACGACACAGGCAGAATACCCACCTGCATTGGCTGCGTATCAGCTGAGAAAGAAAACAAGAAAGCTCACCGACACCAGACCGGATAGCATCAGCACTCCGGAGCGCTGACTGGGTGTTGCTAGATCCTGCTAGCCAGCATACAGAGGCCACAGGAAGCTCACTCCTGCTTGTCAGCTTCATCCAAACGCGAGGCCAGCTCAGTGATCGTGCTGACCCCACGAACAATGGCTGCTCGTCGCCTTCGTCGCAGTGTACTTGAGCTAATTATCACAGCGCACTGACAGTCAGCTCGCAGAAATCAAGTCAGTCAGCTTACGGTATGGTGTGTCGGCGGAAGTTCTGGACGTCCGTCAGCGCTGATGAAGGAATTCCATCTACCGCGAACGTCCACCCTTCCCCTGGCTATCAGCTATGGTGTCATGCAGACAGCTCACGGAAGACTCCTCGAGCCACACAGCTAGCATGTCCCTGCCCCCTCCAGTCAAAATTAGAGTGATAGGCCGCCGAATCAACCTCTCAGCTGTGCAGGCGGGCAGATGGTTTCGCGTTCGACGTCTGATTGTCAGCTTCGAGTTCGTGGCAGTGAGCGGCATACCAGCTGCACGAAACCAAACTGAGGACGACTGCATGATCGCCACACTGTCACACGGCCATCGCCTGAGGTCAGCTAAACCCGACCCTCTTCGGCTTACAACGCCAGGGGATTAGCGTCGCCGAGAGGCTTGCTCTCCGCAGAAAGCGGCAGTGCATGTCCTAGAATTGAAGTCAATGGTGCGGTTTCTGCCATTGTGATGCATTGATGTGTGCGAATTGCTATCTGGGTGGGTGTGCGTTCTTGAACTGTAGCTGCGGAGGGGTGGACTTGATATCTGATTTGCAGCTTCCAAGAGCTAGCACCAGCTCACATAGGCCTGGCCTGGATACGTCTCCGCCAGCTACAGACAGACCGCATAACCCGGCTGTGGAAGCGCTGTGCAGTTCAGCCTGGTGGTTCGCTTGGCTTAGAGTGCCCGCAAGCTTTCATCTACTGCACGCTCACCCTTAAGCCATACACCCAATCTTGAGTTCTAAAGTACATGCATGTCTTCTCTGTCTTCTCTATCAGCCACTGGTGGTGATCACGGAATGCAGGTCTGAACATTAGCTACTGTCGGCGGCTGAACGCTTACCGTTGGACTACGGCGGCAGGATATGACACCCGAGCAGTCCGCGCCCCGACCACTGTCGCGGCGTCAGGCGGAGCGCCTTGCGTTCCGTTCCTCGCTGAATGAGGAGTGTGAGCGGTGACTGTTGTCAGTTAAGAGGTTCAGTTACGCAACTCACCCCCTCGCTTCGCTGCACGAGCGGGCCGATGGCGGCCATGGCCGACGGCGCCTGGATGCCTGCAAACGTGTAGATGAGGTCGCCCGGCTGGAGGCCCTGCGTCGTTAGCTGAAGGACGTAGTAAAGCTTCAAGAAGTGGTCATTCAGGTACAGAGGGAGAGAAGAGATGGGGAGGGAACACTCACAGCATCAGCTGCGGGACTTCCTGGCGCAACAGTGTTGACCTTTGCAAGAGGGCGCTCAGGCCAGGTGTCTGGCAGGTCGAAGCCGTTCGCGCCTGCCGCGCTGGAGGTACCGTTGCTGCGCCCGTTGGCTGCGGTTGGCGATCCGTTTGATGTTCCGTTCGCCAGGGGCTCAGAAGATGACTCCAAGGACCCTCCACCAGAGGCGAAGGCGCCCTCGAGCGCCGATGCTAGGCGCCGCACAACCTCGGCGCGGTCGTTCCTCAGCCGGGCCAGCGCCGCGCGCGCATGTCGGATGGAGTACTGCTGTTAGCTTCACCTGCGCAACAAGGAAGCTTCGGTGTCTCGGAGTGCATGTAGCCCGAGTCCTGCTATCTGATGAGTGCAGGTGGCTTATCTTCCTCGCCTCGGAGCGCGGAGCTATACTCTTCGGAGCAAAGCACTCACCACATCGATGTCGCCGCGCGGGTATCCTTCCGGGTCGACGAGGGGAGTGTTCGCGTTCGCGTTGTGCTGCTGTTAGCTCTGCGTACTGATGGCCAAGCTCACGGAAGCGAGGACGTCGTTCAGAGTGTCGATCTCCTTCTCGATGTCGTCCTTGCGCTGCATGAGGGCGCGGGCATACTCCCTCGGTTCGCCGGGGTACGCCTCCGGGTCTGGGAGCGGGAGCTGGACGTCCTGGTAAGGTTCGGGAATGGACATGACGCTGGTGGTGGGATGGTGTGATGCTCGAAAGTTGAGGGCTGGTCGCAAGGCTTGATACCATTATCGATGACGAAAGTGTGCCGCCCCTCGCCCCGGTGAGTGTGGGGGTCCCGGCTTCGATTTGGGAATTCACCGGAAACCGGTACGTGCTTGGTTGCTCACTCGTTATTTTGGCGTCTGACCGACCAACGACATTCGTCAAGCCCGCCTGCACCCCGCCAGCCTCGCCGCTGCATGCTCACTTCGACTTTGCTTCGATCACGGACTCGCTCTCTTCTGCTTCATCGCTCAATTAGGACGTACAACACCACCGTCATGTCCTCGTCGCTCCCGTTCACCAAGTACAAGAAGGAGGCCGAGGTCGCTATCCTCTCCGTCCTCCGCGGATGTGGACTGTGAGTTTACCTTGGCTCTGCGTAACTGACAGACAGCACGAAGCAGGTCCAGGACACGCTCGTGACCCAAGACACGGTCATCAAGAAGGACAAGTCGCCCGTCACTGTCGCCGACCTGTCTGCGCAAGCGCTCATCTCGCTGCACCTCATTCCCGAGTTCCCGAAGGACGAGATTATTGGCGAGGAAGACACTTCGGAGCTGCGCCGCAACGATGCGCTCTGTGAGAAGGTCGTCTCGCTCGTTAACGAGGGCTTCACTCGCGTCTCTGGTCCGATGCAGAACGACACTTTCTCCAAGGACCAGATCCTCGACGCCATCGACAAGGGATCCGCCGCCGGTGGACCCAAGGGCCGTTTCTGGACTATCGTGAGCTAATTGATCGTCACGTTCGTAGCTGACATCACAGGACCCGGTTGACGGCACGTCCGGCTTCATCCGTCACCAGCAGTACGCTGTATGCCTTGCGCTCATCGTCGACGGCGAGGTCGAGCTCGGCGTCATCGGGTGCCCCAACCTCGGCCCGGAGCCGGCCAAGATCGGCGAGGAGGTCGTCCCGAACGGCAAGGGTGTGCTCATGGTCGCCGTCCGCGGCGAGGGCTCGTACTCCCGCCCCCTGACTGAGGACAAGTACACGCGCCTGACTCTCCCGCCCATGCCGCCGGCAGACAACCCGCTCACGTTCCTCGAGTCTGTTGAGGCCGGCCACTCGGCCCACGGCATCCAGAAGCGTATCGGCGAGCTCCTCGGCGTCCAGCGCCCGTCTCTCCGTATGGACTCCCAGGCCAAGTACGCATGCCTCGCGCGCGGCGAGGGCGGCGTCTACCTCCGTATCCCGACCAAGTACTCCGGTGGCAAGGAGTACGAGGAGAAGGTCTGGGATCACGCCTCTGGCGCCCTCCTCATCGCCGAGTCAGGCGGTGTCTGCTCTGACATGCGCGGAAAGCCCCTCGACTTCACTCAGGGCCGCACGCTCAAGGCCAACGAGGGCATTGTCGCGGCCGGAAAGGAGATGCACGAGAAGGCCGTCAAGGCCGTCCAGGAGGCCGTCGGCGAGGCTGGCTACAAGCTTTAAAATCATACTTATACATGTAGAAGAACCGGATATGCAAATGCTAGACTAGATTATGCTGACTATGCTGCTACGAGCCCACTGTCGTCGATTACGAAGGTCCACCGCGCGCCTCGCGGCGTGCCTGCCTCCCCTCCGCCGCCCGGGATCCGGAGTACGCCGATGTACTCCTGCGTCTGGCCGAGATGTCGTGCGCGGAGCGCCTCGATCGCAGTTGTCTCGGCAGGGTACTGGAGGGACCGCTTCCGCCCCAGCAGCGTCAGTTGGAAGGTGATACCCCACCTCTGCCCATCAAAGATGGAGGGATACGGCGCAGGGAGGTGCGGCTTGAATGCGTCTGAGTTAGGGTCGTGCTGTCGTCAACTCCAGTACAAGGCAACCAGCTCACCTTGAGCCCCTGGACTGTCATAACAACAACCGCGCCGGCAGTCTGCCGTAGGTGCGTGAGTGCGTCCCAGGCGTCGCGCATCGTGTTCCCCGCACGACGCTCTTCGTGCTCCCACCGCTCGACCCAGTATCCGTCCCCGAAATCGTCGCACACAACCATCTCCAGCTCTTTCCTAGTAGCGATCTTGCGGAGCGCGACGGCCCAAGACATCCATCTGGGCTGGGGCTTCACGATCGTCAGATTGGCGAGCGCAGCGTCAATGACGGCCGCAACATCTACGGCGGTGTACGCGACCTGCTGGAGACAGTCTTCCACGTGCCGCTGCATGGCACGACGCAGGGCAGGCTTCACAGAAGCGTGTGAGGGAGGAGACAAGATCGCCGCCTGCTTCCCCCTTCCGTCGATCGCGACCTCGACGCCGCCCACTGTCATGCTGGCAGGCAGCAGCGTAGTCATGAGGAGGAACACACACAATGTCGTCTTCCCCGACCCGCTGGGGCCGATGACCTCGACAAGGTCGCCGCGCTGCAGCGTCGAGCCACCGGAGTGCGGGCGGCTCGCCACCAGCACCTCGTCTAATGACTGGATGAAAGTGGGGCCTGGCGGCGAATCTGATGTCAGCTCGGAAGACTCCCGGGCAGCTCACTGATGTACCGCGACGCGAGGAGGAGCTGAGCGTTAGCTCTGAGCGCGTGCAATAGCTTACCTCGGACGCGGTACCGCTGCCTATCTCGGCAAGCATGGATTGAGTGGAGACCATGGCCGCGGCATGCGGAGTGTTTGCGTGAGTGGGTGATGCAAAGAGCGAGTGATGTCACGACGGTCAGAAGCACGATAAGATCGACTAAGCCGATCAGGCCAGCGGGAGATCGATTATGGCACCGCAGTGGAAATCATCGCACCACCCTACACTTGGCCTGTGCTACATATCATGTGCCTCCTCATTTGTGCAACACGCAACTGCAACCGAATTGTCAAATTTCCCAATGGCTATGTCATCCACATCCCATGTGCATCTGCTACAGGATCCTACAAGGGCACGATACCTAATATCCTACAAGAGGGCAGCTGCTTAACGCGACTGGAAGCCCTTCTGGACAGCGCGCTTGATGCCGAGCTGGGCGCGCTTGAGCTGGTCGGTGGTGGCGTCCTCGTTCTCGAGGACCTCGAGGGCCTTGGCGATCTCGGCCTCGATGGCGGACTTGGCACCACGACGGAGCTTGGAGGCGAGCTCGGGGGAGGTGATCTGGCCCTCAACGGAGTGGAGCTGGGCCTCGAGGTCCTGGCGGGCCTCGTGGCGGGCGGAGAAGTCCTTGTCGGCGTTGCGGTAGGTCTCGGCGTCCTTGATCATGTTCTGGATCTCGTCGGCAGAGAGACGGCCAACAGAGTTCTGGATGGTGATCTGGGCGGTCTTGCCAGAGGTCTTGTCCTTGGCCGAAACCTTAAGGAGACCGTTGGCGTCAACCTCGAAGGTACAGAGGAGCTCGGCCTGGCCACGGGGCATCGGGGGGATGCCGGAGAGCTCGAACTCGCCGAGGAGACGGTTGTCCTTGCACTGGGTGCGCTCACCCTCGTAGACGGGGAAAGTGACGGTGGTCTGGTTGTCCTCAACAGTGGTGAAGACACGCGACTTCGAGGTGGGGATGGGGGAGTTGCGGGGAACGACAACACCGAAGATGTCACCCTGATAGAGTTAGCAAATGACGCCAGAAACAGGAAGAGAACGCACCTGCATGGCAACACCGAGCGAGAGGGGAGAAACGTCGAGGAGGAGGAGGTCGGCGGTCTTGTCCGAGGTCTGGTTGGTGAGGACGGCACCCTGGACGGCGGCACCGTAGGCGACGGCCTCGTCGGGGTTGATCGACTTGTTGAGGGCACGGCCGTCGAAGAGCTCGGAGACGAGCGACTGGATCTTGGGGATACGGGTAGAKCCACCRACRAGGACRATGTCGTCGACCTTGGCGGCRGGGATCTTCGAGTCCTTRAGRACCTTCTCGACGGGCTCGATGGTGGACTTGAAGGCGGCGGCGTTGATCTCCTCGAAACGGGCACGGGTGATGTTGGCGGAGAAGTCAATGCCGTTGTAGAGGGAGTCAACCTCGACGGTGGTCTGGGTGACGGAAGAGAGGGTACGCTTAGCACGCTCACAGGCCGAACGGAGACGACGGAGGGCACGGGCGTCGTCCGAGATGTCGGCCTTGTTCTTGCGCTGGAACTCGGCCTTGAAGTGCTCAAGGAGGGTGTTGTCGAAGTCCTCACCACCGAGGTGGGTGTCACCAGCAGTGGCCTTGACGGCGAAGACACCGCCGGTGATGGAAAGGAGCGAAACATCGAAGGTACCACCTCCGAGGTCGAAGATGAGGACGTTCTTCTCCTCCTTGGACTGGGAGTCGAGACCGTAAGCAATAGCAGCGGCGGTGGGCTCGTTGATGATACGGAGAACGTCGAGGCCAGCAATGGCACCGGCGTCCTTGGTGGCAAGACGCTGGGAGTCGTTGAAGTAGGCGGGGACGCTGAGTGGCGTTAGTCGTGAAAAAGTGGAGGGGTGTGGCGCCTCAAAACTCACGTGACGACAGCCTTCTTAACCTCCTTGCCGATCTTGGCCTCGGCAATCTCCTTCATCTTGGTGAGGACCATGGAAGAGATCTCCTGGGGGGAGAAGGTCTTCTTCTCGCCGAGGTACTCGACCTCAACGAAGGGGGAGCCCTCCTTGTCGATGACGGCGAAAGGCCAGTGCTGAACGGTTAGTTTCGGAAAATTTACTGGCCGGCATCCGGTATCCGACTTCCACACACCTTCATGTCCTTCTTGACGTCAGCGTCGTCGAAGCGACGGCCGATAAGACGCTTGGCGTCGAAGACGGTGTTGCGAGGGTTCATGGCCGACTGGTTCTTGGCGGCTGAATATATTAGCTCCGAACTCCACAATAGCAGCCAATTGCTCAATCTACTCACCATCACCAATGAGACGCTCGCCCTCGGTGAAGGCAACGTACGAAGGGGTGGTACGGTTACCCTGGTCTGTAGAATGTTAGTACATGGTTCCCGAAGTCCGAGGTTCATGAAAATATTCACCGTTGGCGATGATCTGTTCCGACGTCAGCGACCGTTCCTGTCCGATAATTGCACGCCGATCTACTCACCTCAACACGGTCGTTGGCCCAGACACCAACACACGAGTAGGTGGTACCAAGGTCTGCATGGGTCAGCAAATCTTCCAAACATGTCGATCTGTCCCCAGGTCCCGAACTCGAAGTCGAGGTCGAGAACTACCGGGTGCGGTTGAGTACGCACCAATGCCGATGGCACCCTCGAAAACGTCGTCGGCGGACATGATTGCTATTTTTTGGTGGCTGCGGTCGGTGTGAGCGAAGGATCAAGAAAATCGAGCAAGCAACGCACCTAAGTACTGCCTTTTAGGATGGGGAGGGAGAGGAGATTGGAAAGGCAAACTAGATGCAGGCCGTGAGTGGTCGTCCAGGTCTCGGCGGGGCTACGGGCGCCCAACCCAGAGGATTTGTGCAATTTTCCAGGCGGTGGATGCCCTCGACCCGCAAATTTGTGCCGAAAGTCCGCCCGCATGTGGCACTAAACCGATTTAACCATGTGGCCGCAAATTCTTGTTATCGATAATTCCCAGGCACGAGTTATCAACTGCCGTTCTCGCACTTGGCGTTTTTAGAATGTCTTATCGACCACAGCTATCATCGCAACTCACCGCGCCCAGGCCTCGTCCCGCGCGGCGTTCTCTGCGGGAGTGCGGTCTGCCGTGTCCCCGGTCTGGCCGGTTTGGGCTGCTTCGTCGTATCGGCATAGCGAACAGCCGTGGACCCGATCAGATTGCGCTGTGGATCGCCTTGTAGACGGCGTTCTGTATGGAGACATTGATTTGCTTCTCTGATCCTCCAGGTGCACTAGTCGCATGACCGTCTGTATCACAATGACCCGCATCTCTCTTCTTCGCCACTGAGTTCTCTGCAACGCTGGGACGACGTTCACTAGGTATTTGGTTGAAGGCAGCCCTGCCACTACCGGGACCTACTGGTTTCCTTGTTGCTGGCGTCCATCGCATACCTTCCCTCGTCTTAAACAGCCTCTCTCGCAATATCAGCGTCTGTCGGTCTCACGCTTCGAGCAATTAGGTCTCACCTTAAGCGCCTGCGCTCATGTTGACGATGTCAACGAGGAGGGCCAAGGTGCCGCCTTACCCCTTGGACGTTGCGTTCCGCTGTGGCTAGGATGACTATGACCTCCTACATGCGTGCGTTGCTGAGTCCCGAATGAGAGTGCCGGAGAGGCTAGGTGACCTCCAGCCAAGTACGGCGCTTCTACTTTCATCCCTATGTTGCATCGGCTGTGCTCAATGAAATGCAATAAACGGACCTGTCTCTACCTCTCTTGATGCCGATGCTCTAGCGGACAATGTAGCCGCATTCCGCGCCTTCATAGCAACAGGCTCTGCTGGATCCAATGATCGATGACGATCTGGTGGGTGGCAAATTTAGTCACTGCGTTTTCTAATAGAAAGTTAATGACGGAACCAAATAGTCGTCCATCTCAAACCGTTACTATTCAGCCATTATGCGCCAGATGACGCTACCCTGCATGCGCACGCACCTTCGACCGCGCAGATCAGATGACGAACGTTGGCCCTCTTGACAACAACAACTCCGTTAACTCAGTCTCCCACCGCACGCGGCTCCTTCGACAATGGCCAAGATCGTGCCGCCGATGAACTTCGGCCTTGTCGAGGATGGTGAGCTGTTATGCTGTCGCATTTAGCTAACAACAGCAGGCTTCTACCGCTCGGCGCAGCCGACCGAGCTCAACTTCTCCTTCCTCGAGAAGCTCAACCTGCGCACTGTGATCTGGGTCGGGGCTGAGGAGCCGAGTGACATTTTGTGAGCTTTGGGTCCGGTCTTTTGAGCTAATGGCAGTGTCTCCTTCCTCGAGTCGCAGGGAATTACACTGCACAACCTCGCGCCGCAGGTCAGCCTGAACCCCCACTTTCCGCCACCGTACTGCGATGCAGGCGTTGTGCCGCTAAGTGGGCAATGTGAGCCTTGTTCTGCGGTACCCAGCTGACAGGACTCAGATCATCTCCCGCCACTACCACCACCCGCAGAGCCGCTGATCATCCGCGCGCTCTCCCTGCTTCTGCAGGCAAACACGTTCCCCACCCTCGTATGCTGCAATATGGGAAGGCATAGGACGGGTACAGTTGTCGGCTGCTGGCGCAAGCTGCAGAGATGGGCACTCTCCTCTATTCTCGAGGAGTACAGGCGCTACGCGGGGATGAAGGTGCGCGTGCTGAATGAGCAGGTAAGTCTGACTGGTTACGCCGTGCAGCTTTCTAACCGCGATAAGTTCATCGAGCTGTTCGACACGGACCTCGTCTCCATCACGGACGGGACGGAGGGTATCGCGGCGTCCGGGTAGGGACCGGCAGCACAACCTCCTCCCCATGATCACTGGAACGCAGCCAGCATGCAGCGCGCGGCGCTCTCGCGCTCGCCGCACCACATCCTTCCTTCGCCGTATCTTTCGGTGACGCGGCCGCTCTGACCGCTTCCTCTCCCCAACAATCATCTCGCACACGTCACAGTCTCACAGTCTCTAGCAAGTCTCTAGCATGGTACCGAATATGCAGTAATTGTACAAGTATTACAGATTTAGAACGTGACGACCTTGGCCTTCTTCTTGGGGGCGGCAGCGACGGGAGCAGGAACAGGAGCGGGAGCGTACGCGCCCTCCTCTCCGGGCTGCTTCGCGGGTCCGCGCATACCGTTCTTGGCGGGCTCGTGCTTCGGCCTGCTGTACGGCTTCTTCTGGGCCTTCTCGGCCTTCTCCCTGCGCTGCTCGCGGTGCTGGATCCGGCGCTCGACCATGAAGTCGTCCTCGTCCGCTCCCGCATTGGCACCAGTGCCAACGGCCAGCTTACCATGCATAGCTCCGGGCTCGAACTTCGGCCGCTTGTCATCGGGACAGTCGTTGGCGCGGTGCTTCACGCTGCCGCAGACCTTGCACGCTCCGCCGTTCACGTATACGCCGCGAGGGTTCTGGGGACAGGCACCAGAGAGGTGGCCAGTGCCGAGACAGACGAAACAGGTCGCGAACGGAGTCGGGTTCGAGGGATCCACGGGCTTGGGGCAGCGCGAAAGCGAGTGTCGGTCCGAGTTGCATCTGGGCGTTAGCTTGATCCGACAAGGAGAGTTACAGCTGTACTCTCCGGCCGGGGAAGACAAACGATGCCGATCCTCGAAGCTGGAGATTGTGTCGACTCACCGGTAACACTTTCCACCCACAACATCACCACCCTTCGCCTTCTTGTCCCTCTTTCCGCTCTTGACCTTGCCCTCGCCCTCGACGAGCTCGGCCCGGCGCTTCGCCATCTCGTCCGCCTCGAGCAGCGCCGCGCTTCCGTTGGCGCCCGAAGCGGCCAGGAGAATGTTGGGGCAGTCACGGGCAGCATGTCCTATACCACGGCACGCGAAACAGGTCGTCTGGTTTGTGCGCAGGTCGGCGCGCTTCTGGCGACGTTCCTCGGAGCGCTCGGCGGCGTTGCGGGCGCGTTCTGGTGTCAGCTACGTGCGGCTGGAAGTCAACTAGTCCGCCCTCCTCCCTTCTGCGATCCCGTTCCGTCCAGCTCTCCAGGAGCTTTCCAAAACGAGAGAAGGGGCTGAGAGGAAGGTCAGAATTGACTCACTCGCGATGTCCGGATCCCGCCCCCATCCCTTCCTCTTCGACGGTCCAGCCTTCTGCTCCTGCCTGGGCTCGTCCGAGGCCGCCTCCCGCTCCTCAGCCGCCGAAGCGACGAAGCTCTTCTTCGGCATACCGATACTGGTGAATCGCGCCATGTTGCTTCCCCTTTGTTCCTTTTAGATCGGAAAGATGTGGACTGGAGGTGCGCAATGATGTCAACAATTTTACTGGAGCCTCCCTCGCCGCCGTTCATCGTCGGCTGAGGATCGAAATCTGGAGAGTGGAGGTCTGGGTGGCGAGTCACGTGAGTAGACTCAAGACTTCTGAGAACGCGCGACGCGCGTGGTTTTCTGGACCTCCCAGGAACCAGGCACGACAGTCGATGATGTAAGGTTTATGGTGCTGGTGAACTCGGATCGTTGCGACGGATTCTTGCGTCAGACGCGTGTTGCGGTATGCGCGATTGCAGATGCAGTTACCGCGACCGACAGAATGAACGGCCGCACGTAGAGTTGACACTGGGAAGCCATACCGCACGCCTGGACTGCAGTGGAGGACGGGCCGGCGGACACTGGCGAGGACGCTAGTATCCTGGCAACGAGACGGACACTTTGCCCTCTACCGATGTCCTGATCGTGGGACCCGGCATTCGGGCCGGTTCCTACATTCTACAGCGCTACAGCAACTGCGTGCATAAGCGCAGTCAACAGTGCCTGCTGTACGGGTCCGCTAGCTCGGATCCTAACCTGACCGCCGCCCAGTCAGCCAAGAAAGCCTATAGTGCCACCGTCGAGGTTGCCATTCGTACTCACCAACAAACGTCCGAAAAAATCGTGAACTTCAGCCTCTGATTGCTTTCTCAACGTCTCCCCCGCTCATTGTTGTGCTACAGGGCTACATCTTGGGGTCGCCGAGTCCGCAGCTCACCCGTTCTCACCTCCAAGTCGAGCGTCTGCACCACCCGTCGTCCACTGACTCTCCACTGCTAGCCCACCGCTGTCGGACCCGTCACTCTTCGACAATGTCTGAGGAATGAGGGCACCCGAACAACTCCGTCCGGCGGCCAGATGACCCAGATAGCCCAGACCGGCCGATGAATGATGGGCAGCACAGAGCATGCATGTATGCGCACATGCGGCGCAGTCTGCAGGCGCAACATGCATAACAGGCGGCTGCGGCGCCGGAGGGGTGGATGGGCGGCGGTGATGCGGCGTATGCGGGGTACATGCGGGGCGCAGCGAGGGATTGAGGGAGTTAGGCGCTGCGGCGCCATCGGCGCCAACGGCTCAACGGCGTCTTACATATACACCGTGGCTTGAGCTTTGGGTTCCGGTTTGGCTTGAGGTCTCACTGTGAATGCATGAGCCTGAGGTTGATGATGTGATGGGGCGGAGCACGTCCTATACGGCCCATGCGGAGCTCGACTTCGGACAGTCGTCTGTCGCATGCGCCGATTGATGTCACTGGGGGGGTCACTGAAACCCCCATCAATGTCATTAATGTAGCCGATATGCGCTACACGACAGTTTGAATCGGCGCACGTAGGTGGACAATTCTGGTCTGTTGTGGGTCGTTTGACTCCGGAGAGGACAATGCGTGGGCTGGCGGGCTTCGTCGCCTGCATCGCCTCGGAGCTTCGTGGCCTACTCACCGACAGGATTGTAGGATCTGAAGGCTTGGGCTTCGCCTGAGTTGCCCGGTTGGCGTCCAGGAAGCGGCCACTACTCTGCACAGTTCTCTCTGAGACGCTCAAACTCGTCGTACCGTCGTAGCATCCCGTCGTATCGTCGTCATCGACACCTCAGCGTGCTTATCTGCATACGCACTGCGAAGTTGTGTTGCCGCGGCGCGAGCGTATCAGATCACCAATCCTGGTCACGGTGCCATTGTACGGGCTTCGGAAGGGACAAGAAGAGGAGACCGAAGCTGCCTCGGTAGTCTCGGTACCCGTCGGTACCCTCCGTCCCACAAGAGTGCGACTCGAACACACGGGGGGTGCAGACGGCAAGGGTCGTGTGCTGAGCTTGTTGATGGTCACCTGTGGAGGCGGACCCCGGACCTGACCGTTACGACCGTCAATTGGACCTACAATGACACCGGATCTCTGAATCTCTTTGGCCTCTTTGCAGCTTCGGGGCCGTCTTTGTTCGAGTTCATAAGCTTGGCTCCCCAAACGTAATGCGCTCGTAGGACAGGCAGAAGCCGATATGGACCGATGGAGCGAGCCTCGGGCCAAGCGGACAAAGGTGGAGCTGCGAGCTAGACTCGCTAGGGCCCAGGAGTTCTGAGAGGCTAGGCAAATAGGAAAGTAAGGGGCAGCGGGTATCGAGTGGGCCGTTCCTACGATTCCGGACACTTTGCGGGCCATCGATCCTAGCTCAACAGTGATCCTGAGACATCAAACCTGAGGGCTGCCAGGGCTGGCGTTAAGCTCAGGCGGGCGGGGTGAGTGCGTCGAGTCACAGATTCGAGATGGCAGATTCGACGGAACTTGGTATACGATTAGATCCAGATGGATGCGTGTTCTCAGTTCTCAAACGCAGACCGTGTCGATGCATTGCATGGGGGCTATGGCGCTAACCCATCGGTTAGTGTGGACTGGGTGACGATTGACTCGGGGTCAGGTTATCGTAGCGTTTGGAGCGGGTTGGAGTAGTGTGCGTGTGTTGAGGTCCGTCGCCCTATCTCCATTGACGGTCGAATCGATGCAAGGTGCAACTGATCGTGGGACCCATTCCTCAAACACTGAGCCTGGGTCTTGCATCGGCCTAGTTCACTCTACGACCGACGGACCGCAAGCCGCAGTACCCCATACGCCAGTGCCGCCAGTGCCGCCAGCGACGCATGCAAATGGAGACGCCAGATGCGCCAGACGCAGCGCCAGTCCCAGCCGTGAGACCAAGACGACCCGACCACCCCTGACCCGCTCGATCGACACCGACACATCCTCGCCGCCAGTCTTGAACCACTGTCCTTCGCATATCGCACAGCTCACTCCCAAGCCCCCCTGCCGTCTTCGCGCATTCTCATGTTCGCCTTCGACTGACTTGTCTCTTCGCCTCCTCGCTCGTTCGCTCGCATCGGCCACCGCCGTCTCAAGAACAATCAATCACACGTGTGGACTGGGTAAACAATAACACTTTCCGACTGTTGAGATCGCGTCTCACGTTTCGCTCGCTCCGCCCGTGCTTTTTGCTTCAGCCAGCCCCTATCCCCTTCCGACCCCAACCCATCCGATTACCCCTGTCTTCCCTTCTTCCCTCCTCCCTGCTGCCCTCGGAGCGACCCCTCGTCCCCTACGGCACAACAATCCGTACGCTCGTCTTCTACCGACGAAACCGTCATCCCCGCCCGTTGCCTGTCGCCCGTGTCGCCCGTGTCCCGAAGGGACGTCGAATGCACAGGCTCACAAGCTCACGCTCACTCCTCACGCTCGCCTTGCGCACACCGGGTACACCGACGCAATGCCCAGTGCACACTAAGCACTAAGCCTCGAGCCTCGACTCCTCGCTCCATCCTTACTCCTGACTCTTGTCCATCGGCTACGCGCGCGCTACGCTACGTCGCTACGGGGCTACGGCCAGCCACGAGACATTGACACACGGCGTACCTGCACACCCTCACACCCCCCTCACACCCGTTGCACACAGCTACGACAAACGACAAGTCTCAACCACGACTCTTCTTTTGATCCATCACCTTCACAGACACAACAGCCCATCGTAGCCCATCATTGTGCTGCGCCAGCCCCAACACGGCCGTTCCGACCGCACGGTATATCATAACCCCAGACCGACAAGAACCATCATCAACAACAGCATTGCCCTGTTGAGCTCTCGCCACCCCACCACCTCCCATTCTGCTCTCCCTCCCACCAACAAACACGGAACCGCTTGACGTTCTCCGTCTTCACAGTGACAGCAGCAGCAGCAGTGACAACGACGACAGCACCGGCACTTCCAAGCTTTCCCTCTAGCGGCAGCAGCACGCTCGCCACCCTCCATGAGCGCTAACTCACCCATACGGAGTGTACCGCAGCAGGTCGCTGAACCCAACTACTTCATTCAGCGGTTTCTTCGTTCGGTCCAGCCATTCTACTACCAGCATGCGCACTATGGTCCAGAGTACTTTGAGCGCTCACGACATGCGGGTGACAAGCTGCTCAATGAGGACTGGGAGCTAGCGGCTCAGTGGTCTCCCCAGTCCACGAATTCCGCGTTACCGCAGTATCACCACGCCGACCCTGTCGTTGCGCCTTCCCTACCCACTTCGTCACTCCTCGGAACGACACAGCCCGTCATCAGACAACACAGCACGAGTCCAGGACTCGGCCCCGCGGATAACTCGTCCGGGCGTGGGAAGCTTTCTCGTCCACGAACGGGAAACGCTCTGCGCACAGCGCCCTATGCACGGCGCCCAAAGGAAGCAGCGGCCCCCGTGTATTACTCGCACCACGCTTCGCCTACTTCACCAGGATCAGCCGACGACCTTGGGGAGAACCGGCGACATGCCGGAGCTGGGCAGGAGAGACGAGTTGTGTCTGCTGACGACAACGTCCGTGCGTATACTCTGCTAGCGGAAAGCGGCATTCCGTCATGGCTTTCGGTGTTGTTATGCTGACTAACCCCACAGACATTGCCCTGTTGAAGCAGCAGTACAACGAGCGACGACGACGAAGCAGCGAGGAGCAGGAACAGGTACTAGCGTCTGTCACGGTCCCGGCGGAAAACAGCGAGAAGAGGAGCAGGGCTACGCGTCCCCCTGACCTTGATTTCGGTCACAAGAACACAAAACCACGCTCAATTCAAGCAGAGGCCGGCCGCCTCACACTGCACCCTGTGGCCGCTCCACCAGCAGATGTTCAACACCCGCGTGGAATCTTCTTACGGGGCGTGGCGTCGCACCCGGTGACCGTATCGCAGCACCCACCAGTGCCCGATGCGAACGCCCGAGCGGGCTCCAGTGCATTCGACCAGCCACGCTTCCTTGGTGTCAGCAGTGAGGACGCCCGGCAGCAGCTGCTTTTCCAGCAGCAGCAGGCGTACCCGTCCACACTGGCTGCGTCTGACCAGCCATTGCCTCAGGCGTCTATGCGCACGACACCTTCCGAGATCCAATTGCCCCCTCTCCGCACCTTAGACACGGACGCCTTCGCCCCTCGCTACCGCGAGACTGCGGATCACTCGTACTCGTGGCAAGAAGAACGCACGACACCCCCACACGAGGCGGTCGGTTACACAGGGTTCCCTTCCTACGCCGGTACAGGGCGCGGTGAATCTGCTTTGCCAAGCGCCACTGTGACACCAGAGACGACGCCGGAGAGCTACTGGGGATCTGCTTACCTGACCGCTACACGCCAGTCGCACGTGCTGGACCATCAGCGCCAGCAGCAGCAGTATCAGCAGTTCAACACGCAGCAGGTTCACTCGCCGTACTACCAGCCACCCCCAATTTCAACGAACGACTACTCTGCAAACCCATACGCTTCGTGGGCCAACAAGGCGTACCCTACCGAGATGACGCAGTCATGTGAGGACAGTGCCGCGAACCGCGCCGTTTCTGCGGACGCGAGGCGGTATGACGACAGCCGGTTGTGGGAGCGGCCGTATTCTGCACCACCTCCTCTTGGCCGAGAGACGTCGCATCTCCTTAACGCCATGCGGGTGGAACCGACGAAGAACCGATCGCGACCGGCGCCAGCGCAATGGCCCGCGGCTGCCGAAGTGCAGGGCTCGCAAGGGTCTCCACCGCGCGACCCTCGGCGACAGTGGACACCCGTTGGACTCGATTCGTCGCAGCCCGTGGCGACGGCAACGGCCGACTGGCCCGAGCCCATCACCGTGCCGGGAAGCACGCCGACGTGGGATCCCTCGCCTACGAGCTCGCACTTCCAGGTGCCGTACACGCCGCAGCCGTACGCGACGCCTTTGTTCCCCGCCCCGACGGCCACGAGCGGCATGCCGCCCATGATCGAAAAGCAACTCCCTCCTGTTGATATGTACCATACGACCGCGACGCCATTCTACTGAACCCCATCGCATCATCGTTGCCAACGACACCATTCCGAACAATGCACCTCCTCTCCAGTCCCACTATAATGAGCGATTTGTACCATGCCAATACCACACGTCCCATCGCATCGCAGCATCCCCACACGGTTTAATCTGTACTTGTTTCTCATATGTCATGAACTGCCCATAAGCGCGGCGTGAACGAGCGCAGCGAGCACCGAGGGGCTGAAGAGCGAGGATTGAGGATCCATGTGCAGAGGAAACCTTGCGCTAAGCAAGGCAGACATGCACACAAACGCAGAAAGATGCTCGTGGGCGGAATGTGGCGGTTGATCCCAGAAGATCCTAGGGCCCAGAGCATGTCCAGGCATGGCCGGCGTGGTGCGAAGCAAAGCTGGAACTACATGGCGCGCTGGCTGAAACAGTGCCCATAGCTTGGCGAGTCATGGCAAAGTGAGGTGGCGGCTGAAACGCGTGCCCGGTGCGCAGTTGTCTGCCCACCGCTCAATTCTCGAGTGTACTGTTCTGGTGCCTTTCGGATATTCGCAGGATGGCCAGGATAGACCGGGATGGGTTGGATGGGGACAAAAGCGATCAATGCATGTCTAACAGTAAATACAAAGAGGGATACAAGACTTGCCCACTCTTCCTCCTCCTTCTCCTCAGCTGCTTCTCTGCTGCGCCTGCAGTGTTAACTGCATGCGGCGGTCGGCTGTGTGGCGGGTGCGGGTGAGACGTCATTTCTCAGGTTCTCAGATGGTCCGAATGATGGGGACTGGATTGCGTCGTGTGGAAAACTAAATGTTGGTCGTGAGACGCGCGATCTCGCGCTCGATCTCGGCCAGCGCCGCCGAGAGGGCCTTGCTGTCGTCATACTTGCGCTGTGCGTTGGCTTGCGCGATGAACGATCTGGCTGTCAGCTGTCGTTCTACGACGTGGTTCGCAGCGTACGGTGGGTTCAGAGGGGTGTGATAAGTGGAGGGTGTACTCACTCAAGCTGGGCCTGCTGCTCGAGCAGCGGCTGGAGTTCCCTCGCGAGCTCGTCCTCGCTGCTGCTGTCGTTGAGATTGTGCACGACGAGGCCCTTGCTCTGCTTCTGCAGGATGCGGCGCTGGAGTTTCCCGACACTGTGCACCTGGCTCATGCACTTGGCGAGGTAGATCGACGCGATGCGGACAATGGTCGCCTTGACTTCCTCGGCTTGTTTCGTGGACTCGCCCTCCTTCGCCCCGCCCTCGAGAAGGACAGCGCCGACCTTCTTGTCGTCTGCCTTCTGTCCGGCCGGAGTCGGGGGAGGGCCGAACTGGACAGTCGCAATCTGCTTCGTCACCGTGTCGTATTCGGCGAGAAGCGAGAGCAGCGTCCGGTGGTTCTCGAGCAGATCGGAGAGATCGATCCGGTCCCATTCTCCCGCCTCCAACAGCGCGTCGGCGTGTCGGATCCCTCCGTCCAAGTCGGGCAGAATGCCGTCAATCTCGGAATGGATCAGACGGAGCGTCTCGTACAGTCGCGCGAAGCGCGAGGGCTTCAGGCCATCGGCGATGATCTGCTTGCGCGACACAATGCGCCAGCATTCCCGACAGACACGGATGCCGCGAACCTGGACTTCTTGCGGTTGCTGAGGGAGTGGTGTGCTCGCTCCACTGCCCGGCGCACTGCCCCCTGGACTTCCGCTAGCGCTCGCAGTCGAGGTGTTACGCACATGCCGCTTGACGAAGGTCTGTTCCCGCTGCGGGGGCACTTCGGGGTCGAGCGCCATCCAGCCAACAAAGCCCTCATCGACCTCCTCTCCTCTTCCCGTCTTCCAGTCCGCCACGAGCAACAATGAACACCGCTCACGCCTAAATCCGGCCGGAAGGTGTTCCATGTCCCCTCCGAACAGCTCAAATTGGATGTGCAGTAGACCCGGCGGAGAGGGCGGGAGGGAACACACGATGCGTCCACAAAGACGGCAGTGGTGTTTCCGGTTTGAAAGAGAAAAGGACGTGGCACAGATTCGGCACTTCTTGACCTCACTGTCGGGCTCCCACTTCACGATGCTCTGCTCCACGGCCCTCTTCCTCGCTTCGTCTGCACTCGGACCGGCGGCAGCCTTCAGACCCCGCCACACCTCCTTCGGGTTCAGACTGTCGAAAGCACCGTCGAACGTTGATTTCTTCGCTGGCTGTGTGGGTGGACCGGGGCGCGACGCAAGGGACGGGTTGAAGTGCAGGTCGACGAGCTGAGGTTAGTTAGCTATATTCTCCTTCCATCTTAAAGGGCTCACCTTAGCCCATCTTCGCCCAAGACGACCTTCTTCCTTCTCTCGTCCGCCTGCCTTCTCTTTGCGCTCCTTGATAAAGGCTGCTGTCCGGTCCGATCGCACGCCGCTCGGCTGGAACCCAATCTTGTACGGCTGGCCCCTCGACCTGGCGCTGGCCGAGAGGGCGGGCGTGTGCGTCCTACTCGACGTCGAAGCAGCCAGGTTCTTGCTTGAGCTGCTTGCCGTACTGGCGTGCAGGGGTGTCGTTGCGCCAGTTGGGCCGCTCGGAGCGGGCGAATGACTCGGTGACGGGGTCGAGAACACCCGCCCTGGAGGCTGGTGCTGGGGCTGAGGTTGTTGGAGTTGAGGTGCTGGTTGTGGATGTGATGTTGAGTGAGTCAAGGCTGATGTAGAGGCTGCTGAGCCGGTTCGACGATGCTCGCGCGCTGTATAAGTCGTAGTGATCGGGTGGTTGAAGGATCTTTGTGTCGGGCTCGCTACCGGGCTGGAAGTAAGCGGCAGATGCACGCTCTGTGGCCGCTCGGGGTCCGGGCTGGCCTTGGGGAGACGAGCGGCATTGGCTGGTGCCGCTACCCGTCGTACGGGCCCTACAGGTTGCGGAGAGAGCGAGCCGATCGGCGGCGGAGACGTAGCCACGAGAGAGTTAGGACGAGAACCTCGGTCCCTAATGAAGCCGTTCACCTCCTGCGCCGCTGTTGAGGCGACGGTCGCGACACCACTCAGCGTGTTCGTCAAGAACTCGCGGGATCGGCCCTCTCCTCGCGGTGCGAGTGCTTGCAGCCAGCTGGACGCTCGCTCGACGGCCGCCCCACTCGCACTGCTTACGCTCCGCTGGCGCTGGATCTCTGGCCGCCCGGGCGCTTCGGGTGTCAGCGCCGGTGAGCCGTGCGTCGTTGCCGGTCCATTCGCAGGGGCTGCCAGTGAGCCATTACTGCTCGACTTGGGAATGCCGGTCCGCGGGGCCTGCCAAGATGTCGGCGCGGAGCCTACGCTTGCCTGCCCCCGTTGATGTCGGGTCGTGGTGGAGGATCGGAGGCCGTTCGTGGTCGCGGCCGAGCTGGAGACGGCGGAGGTGCCCGAGGCGGCGGACGCAGTCGAGTTGACTGACGCCGTGCCGAATGCCCGACCGCTGGGGCTGGCACTGGCCATGGTTGACAGGTTGACAGATGTGGTGGACACGATCGAGTGGCCGGGTGGATCACGATGCACCCATCGTCAGCGTCACTGCTCTCGGACCTGGCCACCGCCCATCTGGTTCCGTGGTGGAGGGGGATGGACAGTGGGGGTGGAGGTGGCTTAGGCAGGGCTGGGCAGCTGCAGATTCGACGGCTAGCTTGAACATTCCTGAACACCGACCAACTTTAGACCTTCACATCTTATATCGCCCCCCGCCCCCGCCAGAGTGTAAAGGTTGCCCAACATGGGCCGCTCAGCCAAGATGATGAAGCGCCCGACGCAGAAGCAAAAGCAGGTGTCAAAGATCGCGAAGGCCGCTGCTCAGCCGCTCAAAAAGCGTGAACCGAGTCCCGAGCCTGTAGAGGCGCCGAGTGGCGGAGGGAAGAAGAAGCGCAAGAGCATGCGCACAAAGGCAGACAAGGTGAGTGGATAGAGAAGCAGTTTCACCTCATGGAAGAGCAAAGCTGGCAGTGCCTGGTTATCCACCCCTAACTAACGCATTCAGAAGTCGAAGGCGTGAGCATCAGCACTGCTCACACCCTTGATCGCCCGGCACACGATACATTTTGGTTCTCTCTCTCTCATCGCGACTGTCGACTGTATGCATGTAACCCTATTACCCAAGACAACGGAGGCAGACTGTCGCTGCAACATAAGATCTATACGTCTACATATATGGACTCAGGAGCACCGTCCTAGCTGACGGAGGTCCCGCACCCATAACTCCCCACATCCCCGGACTCGACCCTCTACGCAAGCTTAGTGGCCTTGACCTGGAGCCAGATGCGGTACATCTTAAGCTGCTCTTTCCGGTTGACGAGCAGACGGCGGTCCTCGGCCAGCTGCTGGACGGAGAACATGTGGCCCTCCTCCTGACCCCACGGAGCGGCGGTGAGCATGTCACCGAGCTCCTCCTTCTCGAAGAAGTAGACACGCGTGCCATCTCCGCGAATGTAGAGGTTGGGAACGTCGAGAAGACGCTGCTTCTTGATGCGGAGCTGGGCAAGGTCGTGGCGTCCATAATCACGGACCAGCAGGAGACCACCAGGCTTGAGGGCCGAGTAGAGGTTGTGCACCGCCTGCTTCCACTCGTCGGGGTGGAGCGCAGATAGCACGTAGACAACGGTCAGAACGTCAACGGTTCCCGGCTCGACACCCTCGGGGAGAGCGTAGGTGACGCCGCTGCCCTCGGCGGGCTTCTGCGTGATGTCCCAGACGGCAGCGCGGATCTCGCCAATGCCGTGCTCCGCCTTCGGGTACAGCTCCGACGATTGAACAACCTTGACAGCCTGGGCGGAGTAGTCGGTCGCAACAATCTTGAGGTCGGGGTTCTCGTTGTGCATGAGAAGAGGGAAGACAGTGTTGCCCGCTCCGCAGCCGACCTCGAGCACGAGCTTGGGTCCAGCATCCGGCTCGCAGCACATAACGAGCTCGGGGAACTCGAGCGGAAGCCAGCGCCTGTTCTTGAAGAACTGGTCCTTGTGGTTCGAGTAGAACTTGTCCCAAAACTTGGCAGGCTTGCCGTTGTACTCCTTCGTCTTGTCCTCGGGCACCGGCGAGTTGCGGTGCTGCTCCATGATCTCGGCAGCGCGCTCCTCGAAGTCGTCCGGCAGCTCAGCGTGGTCCCTGGTTGTCAGTTAACAGTTAGTGACAGTTAAACTCACCAAGCGTTGTTGCTGAACACATCGTCAGACTCCTGCAGCTTCCTCGCACCAAAGGAGGTGCCCTTCGGCGGGCCGGCGGGGTTCAGCCACTTGTCAATGACAGACTGCCTGATGGTTGTGGAAGGACCAGCCTCGGCCTCGGGCTGGGGCACGGGAGGCGTCGTGGTTCCATCCACAGGCGTACCGGGAGTGTGTGTCGGGACTTCGGGCTCCATGTTGTCTGCCGTAGTGTGTGTCAACAACGTTTGCAACCGGCTGGCTCACGAAGGCACTGACGCGCGAGGACTTCCCAACTTTCTGGCGAGTATCTTTCAACTCTGCACGTGACGCGTTGGCCACGTGGAAACGCCCAGGGCTAAGGAGGAGGGTCGCATAGCGGTTTCGTTGGCTGTCGTTGGCTGAGGAGTGCGGGGCCGGCGGTATCCGGCTCTAGTTGAAGCTTGGCTTGCTGATCGTCATCACGTGGTCTCGTCGAGGCAGCTGATTAGGGAAAATTCGAAATCGGGCCTGTCGGTCGTCCTAATGGTCTCCTAATGGGGAGGCAAGAGCCGACAATCGGCCGACTGGACGATGACGCTGGTCGCGACGTACCCTATGCTTTTTACCCTGACAGGTCGTCGCTCCTGTGTCCTCCAGCAGCCAGTTGGTGATAGCTTTTCATCGACCTCTGTCTTCCACAACAACATCCTCCTTCCAAAGCGTTTCCCGCCCTTTCCTCCTCATCCTCCCTCCCCTCCCCCACACCCACACCACAATGTTTACCGTTCGTGCCTCCGCCTCCAACGCCGTCCGCGCGGCCGCCCGCAACCAGGTACGTTCATCTGTACACAGTTCTCACTGCCAGTACTCCACTGTGAACTTGCATCAAATTTGGTCACCGTTCACCATGCTAACCCCTACAGCGCGTTCCCGTTGCCCGCACCATGGCTACCCTCACTGAGGAGAACCGCGTAAGTATACCTGCTCTAAGCAATGCGGGCGATCAAAGCGCTGATTTGTTTCCCAGCTGCCTGCCAAGTTTGGTGGTTAGTGTTCGTCGGACATGCGCGAGACGATCACCCCGTCTTATCTTGCCTTAGTTCGAGGCTGTGACGTCTATCAATTCGGATATACGCGCCCAGCCACGACGAGGTGTGGATGACAACTGATCTGCCTCGCGCATGGCCTCTGCTAATCCGCTTTAATGTGCTGACGTAGCAGGCAAGTACACCGTTACCCTCGTCCCTGGTGACGGTATCGGTCGCGAGGTCGCCGACTCGGTCAAGGAGGTCTTCACGTCCCTCAAGGTCCCCGTCGAGTGGGAGCAGTACAACGTCTCCGGCGAGCACCTCGACGACAACATGTTCCTCGAGGCCATGGAGTCGCTGAAGCGCAACAAGGTCGGTCTTAAGGGTATCCTCTACACCCCCTCGACCGTCTCCGGCCACAACTCGTGGAATGTCGCCATGCGCCAGCAGCTCGACATCTACGCCTCCGTCGTCGTCTGCAAGTCGCTTCCCGGCCTCCACCTCCGCCACAAGGACGTCGACTTCGCCATCATCCGTGAGAACACCGAGGGAGAGTACTCTGGTCTCGAGCACCAGTCGTACCCCGGTGTCGTTGAGTCGCTCAAGGTCACCACCCGCGCCAAGGCCGAGCGCATCGCCCGCTTCGCCTTCGACTTTGCCATCAAGAACAACCGCAAGAAGGTCACCTGTGTCCACAAGGCCAACATCATGAAGCTCGGTGACGGTCTCTTCCTCAACACCTGCAAGCGCGTCGCCGAGGAGGAGTACGGCCACACCGGCATCAAGTTCGACACCATGATTGTCGACAACGCCTCCATGCAGCTTGTCTCCAAGCCCCAGCAGTTCGACGTCGTCGTCCTCCCCAACCTTTACGGAAACATCATCTCCAACATTGGTGCCGGTCTCGTTGGTGGCCCCGGTATCGTCCCCGGATGCAACTTTGGCCGCGAGTACGCTCTCTTCGAGCCTGGATGCCGTCACATCGGCAAGGACATCATGGGCAAGAACAAGGCCAACCCCACCGCTCTTCTCCTCTCTTCGACCATGCTCCTCCGCCACCTCGGCCTTGACGAGCAGGCCAACCAGATCGCCAAGGCCACCTACGACGTTATCGCCGACGGCAAGCACCAGACCGCTGACGTCGGAGGCAACACCTCGACCACCGAGTTCACCCAGGCTGTCATTGAGAAGGCCATGGCCTAAGCGACTCCCCCACCCCCCAACATCACCATCATCCCCCTACCCTCATAATCCTTTACTCTAAGGACTCCCCGCGCTACCCATCGGGTTTTAGAGACCTTCCGGCATCGCGCATGTTTGGAATTAATTGTATATCAAAAAAGGACGGATGATCTAAACAGATGCATCCGTGGAGCCAACAGACAGGAGGCTGGACACCCCCGCGTGTCCGTGTAGCAAAAGCAGCGATTAGCCTGGGATGACTGACGATGGCTGACTAACTTTGGTCCCATATAATAGCTCACTGCAGACAGAGACCGTCTTGAGCCAACGATGCGGCAACTTGAAGGAGGATAGGCATTGCAGCATTCTGCAGAAGAGGACTGTGTATTGTCATGACATAAGCTGGTTGGAGGAGCGGCTGACGCTCGGGCCGTCAGGCAGCGGGGGGCGGCTGGGAGGCGTAGTTGGCGTAGGGTGGTGAACGATGTGAGACAAGGAGCGGCGCGGGCGTCGCGCAGAGCCTGGAGGCGTTCGACGCGCCTGAGGGGCTGTTGAAGGGCCGGCCGGAGGGCGCAGACGTCGCACTAGCGTCCTTTGATGGCCGACTCTGACACTCAGACACTGAGACAGCCTCGTTCCTCATGCCGCCGAACGCCTTCCGCTCTCTCGACATCGCTACCTTCCTTCCACTCTTCCTCCTCTTCTCCGTCTATCCTCTCGACGCTCGACGACTTTCCCCCACCCTTCCCCGCCATGTCCGAAGACGGGTCCTGGTGGCGGCGCCTTGGCTCCGCTTTCCAGCCCCGCTCTGAACTCAACGTGCCCTCCCAGGCGATGCCTAATGTTGGTAATGTCGGACGCGCCCAGAACACTGGTTTCGGATTCGCTGCGCTTTCCATTCGCTCGACCACGTCCCATCGACATCGCCGCTCCGCGCTCGAGAATGTACGAAGCACCTCCAGCTCACAACTCGCCGCTCCTTCCCCCGAACTTGCCCCTCCCCTGTCCATCCTTCCTCCCCGCTCACCATCCACCCCCCCTTCCACCCAACGAAAACAAAACCTCCACCGCCGGCTACCAAAATCATGTCCTTCCTCGCCGCCCAGGACCACACTCACGCCCCAGCCCCAACACAGGAGTGCTTCGGAACCCTCATGCACTCCCACTCCTCAAGTCCACCATGAAGGGGCAGCATCGCCGCGTCCTGGTCCCAGCCCGCAACAACCGTACCAGCCTCAGGTGCAAATAACTTCACCACAACCCAGGCACCCGTCTCCTCAACCTCCGCCCCAGTCTCAGCAGACTCAACAACAGCAAACCTCGCCTTCCCCGAGATCCACATCAGTCAGGCATCGGCACCCGTCCACTATTGCTGAGGAAGGCACCCCAGCCCCGACTCCTCCGAGTGAGAGAAACAAGACCGCAGCTTCTTCCCCGCCGACAGCAAGCACAGCATCAGTCCAAAGCTTGCAGCCCGGCCATCTGCTTTCCAGCCCCGGAACACCTGCCACCTCTGGCCATTCCAGAGCTAGTCCAGGTTCGCCCTTCTCAACAACCCGCTCCAAGAGGTCGCTGTCGTTGCCCCGCCCCGTCTCCGTCATTCTGTCTTCCCCGACATCTGTGAGCCGGGCGTCTCAGCGCCAGCAGTCACCTCCACCCACATGCTCGCCTCCTTCCAGGGTCTCTAAGAACAACTATTATCACCAGAGGACGCATGGCAGCCACTTCGTCATGCACCCGTCTCACCGACGGAGAGCGAGTTCTGCTGGGTCGCTAGCTGAGGCGGCAAACTTGCTCGCCACCAGGAACCAGTACTCGGCGACACTGATGTCGCTCGTCTCGATGGGGTACTCGAAGCAGCGTGCCGAAGAAGCGCTGTGGAAGCACCCGACCAAGGCGGCCGCCTATCTGGAACATCAGGACCACGCAGGTCAGGACGTCTTAATCAATGACTGCGAGTGGTGCATTCCTTGGTTAGGTCTGGCGCATATGATCGAAGTTGGATCGCCTCCAAAGCCCAAGCCGAAGCCTCGACTCAAGCCCGAAACTGCAGCCGCAGCCAAGAAGATCGAGAAGCCAATTCTAGTTGAGAACCCGCGGAAGGGCGGAAGTACCCCGGCCCCTCCTGCCGCGAAGCAAGACATGCCTAGCCCATCCAAGACTGAAGACTCTGAAGCCACCAAAGTCGGCCTTACGACGCCGACAAAGAAGACCAAGCGCAAGTCAATGCTGAGCCAGACGAGCGCGTACAACCAGGAGACGACGGCGCATTCGATCGTGCCGGTGATCGGCCATGCGAACGGTGAGAACTGCCAGATCTGCAAGACGGCAGTCGGCGGGGTGTGCCAGTGGAGTGACTGGGGGTGGGAGCACGGGAAGTGGGAGCTCGAGTTCTTCAACGAGGAGGAGCAGTAGGTTGACCGTGTGCGCAGGTGCCAGCAGTGCGACCGGTGCGAGTGCAAGTAGACGACGGCGAGCCCACCGTCCCATGTTCAAGACCTTCATGAGACGACTGTACAGCAGAACCAACGGCCGCAAGACGACGCCCCGTGTTGAAGAATAGACCCAGACATGACCTTTGTTACGATAATAACTCCTGGACGTAGACCTCAATATACCCGCAACCCTCAATCTCGACCCGACTCTCATTCTCGCACTCGCTCCTTTAGACTCTTTTCAACGTTGTCATAGTTTCGCCCAACCATTGTAATGAATAATGACCATGTGTAGTAATACAATCTAGATGCTCAGGTCGCGCACGCCCTGCTCGATGTCCGCGAGATGGAGCACGTCGACGCGCTTGCCCAGTCCGGGCCACGGCTTGCCCTGCGCCTGCGCCTGAACTGCCAGCGTTGGCGGAGTAGGCGGTGTGGAAGAGCTCGGAGGCGGGTTGGCAGTGACTCTTCCTGGGACAGTCGCGCGTCCCGTCGGTGCCGGCGCAGCCCTCCTCGCCCGTATAGGGGGAGGCACGCCGTCCTGGATCTTCTTCAACATGGCGGAGACGAAGTTGGCGTCCGTCAATGGCGAGAGATCCTCGGGATTCTCGAGATACTTTGAGGTCAGCTTAGCTTCTTGTCGTACACAGCTGAGGCAAGGTGTTTTCGCCCAGGTGAGGAGCACAAGCGAAACGATCAAGTGTGGAGATCCAGCTGAGGAAGACATGGGAAGCGGAAAGGAGAACACTCACACTCTTGACGGTATCATAAGGCGCCTCCATGCCCGTACTCTCCCTGACGACCTCGTTGGAGCCGAACGAATGGAACACCCTCGTGTCGAAGATTCGGAAGACGACTGCGTCGACGCGCACGAACAGACGGGCCAGGATGAAGAACGCATGCGGCATCACGCGCACGCGCACGTTCAGCTCCGAGCCACCGTGGTCGTGCAGCTCGTCTTCGTACAGGGGCACGTCGTCGTAGAAGAGGATTCGATCCAGGACTGGGTCCTGGCGGGCGAGGAGCTGCAGTGGGATCGAGTGCGAGGTGGAGGGTTGGAATGTCTGAGAGGTTAGCTGGGTGAGGAATAAACAGCTAGTTTACCCCGAGGATGACTTGCGTCTCCACCACAGTGCACCAGCCCAAGGAGAAAGGGGTAAAGGACACAGTACTCACTTTGCTTGAGCCTGCTGAGACCTCACCGCTGGTTGCCTCGGTGCTCCCGTTGAAGCATGTGCTGAAGGTCCAGTCATGCGGCCTCACCGGCTTCGCAGCGACGTCCTCGACCTTTCTGTTCTTCCATGCGTCGGCCATGGAGACCAACACACCGCCTCCGCACCTCTCCTCCCATCCTTCTCCGACCGGCACGGCACGCAGCGCTCCCAAGGTGTCGAAGGATAGTTCGACGAGGGGATGTTCCAGCACGAGCGAGTTATGTCCAAACGTCATCTCGGGGAGGGGGAGACGGAGCTCCTTCTCGAGTCTGTCGTCAGCTCGTCTCGTACGCACAACTCCCAAAGCTGAATTACTCACGCATCAATCTCCTTTCCGTTCAGAATCGGCTTCTTCGTACTCCTCACTTCCCAGTCGCCAATCCGGAGGCGGCGGACGTGCTTCCCCTCCTCGAGCTGATATTTGGGCCCGATCGCTTGCCTGGGCGGAAAACTGGCCGCGGCGGGAGGCATGCCAGTAGTCATGCCGGGATGTCCTGTGGCTCCGGGGAAGCCTGTAGCTGCGGAATATCCAGTCGCCCCGGGGAAGGCGGTCGTTGTCGGGAAGCCAGTCGGCGCAGCGGTAGCTCCTGGGACGCCGGTAGCGGCGGATCCAGGAAAGCCTGTCGGCGGAGGAGCACCTGGTGCCCTCGTCGGCGCGCCGGGAAAACGTGTCGGCTCGGACATGGCGGAGTGAGGTATGTGTGAGAGGCGAGTGAGACGCGTTGGTGAGGGTTGCCTTTGAGGCTCGATCACTTCGGTGACTTCTACTGCGGAGGCTTGGCCGATGACGTCCGGAACCAAACCTGGTTTGGGTGGCAAATGCCCTTGCCTGCCCGCCCAGAGCTCTGCTATCTGACAACGAGATCAATGGGCGTGCGTCCACTGCTAAGACCAACCAGGTGGAAGCAGGACGGATGGGAGTGCTGTGTAGTGGAGACGGACCGCCAGGGCCGGATGCATAGGAACACTAGGTACAAGATAATGGACAACACTTCAGACACCAAGACGCCAGCTCTTCCCTCACGCCGTTGTCGACACAGCGCTCAGCTGCTCGTAGAACCGCTGCTTCTCCTTAATCACTGGACAAACGGCCAGGAGCACTCTCTCCTCCTCGCGGCGCCAGAGCCAGCCCGCCTCCTGCCTGACCTCGAGAAAGCGTTTTGTTCCCAGTCCTTGCGAGACGAGCGCTTGCTTGATACTCTCGAAGCGGCGCTGCTTTTCCAGCGTGTGGATCTTAGCTGCGAGCCGGCCCCGAACGTTCGGTACGGAAAGAATACCGCGAGCGATGAGTGATTCCCGAGTCGGCCGCGCACCGAGGAAGGCGCTCAGGAAGCGCCGACGGTTCGACAACGTCAGCCTCTCGTGAATCATCGATAGTCTAACGGCCTGGGGTCAGCTGAATTTGAGGAGCATCTAGCTTACGCTGTTGGAAGCCCAGTATGTGCCATCCCTAATACTGTTGACGATCGCGATGCCGCGCAACGTCCCGCGTCGCACGAGCTCGAGAGGATCCGGCCGGAAGGCGAAGAAGTGTGACAGGCGCGACGGCACGGTCTGCATGTCAGCTAATATCCCGCCGGCCATCAGCTGCAATTTCTCCTGAGATGAGGCAGTGTATGTGTTTCTGTGACAAGTCCAGGCGATCCGTTCGCCGTAGTCACGTCGTCACTCAACTCACTCGATGGATCCAAACAGTTCGAAGGTACGCGTCCTTCTCGATACCGTTCAGCTGGGGCACAGAGGAGAGCACGCTAAGCTCGTCGGGCGAGAGGAAGAGCAGGATCTGCGTCTGCAGTTCGGACGGGAGGGTGAGGAAGCGTGCGGCGAAGTGGCTCGGCGTCGGCATCGGGAGCGGTATCGGCGTGCCGGTCGCGTCCGTCAATGACGTAGTGCCGTTACCGGCGTGCTGGGTGGCGACAGCCTGGAACGACTTCTGCCCACTGAGGTCTGGGGCTGAGCTCATTGCGGTGTTCGGGTGAGGGTCATGGCTAGCGAAGAAAGGAAGGTGACGGTGAAGGGAAGGTGTTGAAATATGAGGAGGAACCAGAAGGCAGGCTGGCGTGTGAGACTGTTGTTGTTGACCCAGACTTGAGACACGAGACCTCCCGTTGCCCGCCGTAGCCCCACCTTGAAACGCGCCAGCCACAGTGTGGCATTCACTCTTCGTCCGAGCCCCTGCACACCGCCCAGTGTGGTCTGTGCTCTGCGTGTGAGACAGCAGACCGGGACTATGCGTATGCATGCGTGCTTCGGTGCTTCGGTGCGATTCACCCTCCGTCAGGCCGTCTGAGCGTCACTCAGCGGTGCGGCGGCATGCGACGCCGACAACGGGGTAGGTCTGATTGCGCGATCGCGCATCGGCTAGCACGTTATCACGCGCGCCGAGGTACGCGGTGCAGGGACATAGGGTTTACATTCGCAATTATAGGCTAGTAAGTAGGAAGGTATAGGACGAAATTCACTCTAGAGACCCGAACCATGCACACAAGTCGTATGCACATAGGCACTGGCTGCGCGCCGTATCGCTTCGCGCAGAAACCATTCGGTAGCTCATCAGGTCCGGCATCAACAGGCGTGCTAACAGTTGCACGCGCTCTGCGCCTCCTGCTGTTGTGGGTTCACCTTGACGCCGCCCTGCTGTCCTGTCCTCGGGGCGTTCAGCGGGAGCGCCTTCGCTGCATTCGTCAGCTGATGAACAGGCCATGTTTGAGATATCTGAGCGAGAAGCCCGGATCGCTGACTGAATCTCGTCCTCTGAGTGTCACTCACCGATCTCCATGAACATGGACTCGACGCCCTCTCCCGATTTCGCACTCGCCTCGCAGAACAGGAGCCCCTCCTCCTGCGCGAACTGCTGGCCGAGCTCACGGGGAGTCTTGCGCTGAGAGGCAAGGTCGAGCTTGTTTCCGACGAGCATGATGACAATGTTCGGGTCCGCCTGGCGCTGGAGCTCGCGAACCCACGCCTTCGCCTTGTCGAAGGAGGTCTGGCGTCAGCTTTCGCGTCGGGAGGATATAGCTTGGCGTACCTCTGGAGGCTGCGTGATGTCGTAGACGATGATCGCGGCGTTGGCGTTGCGGAAGTAGATGGGGGCGAGACTCTTGTAGCCTGGAGGTCAGACGAGCAACTCTAGAGTGTCAAGGCACTAACGTTCCTGTCCGGCCTGTCCGTCAGCTCAGTCAGAGAGAAAGGCAACTCACGGTGTCCCAGATCTCAAACTTGACGTTGGTCGCGTCGTCGAGCTTCACGGTCTGCGTGAGGAATGCGGCTTGTTGTCAGCTTTGACAATCACGGGTCAGCGCGGTGAACAAGCACTCACCACCTGTATTTGACGAGGGACACCAGCGTCAGCGTTGCGAACACCCTTGCAGTCGTATAACTAACCGATCGTTGATTCCCTGCTGTTAGCTGGCACTCAAAGAACAGAGGCGAAAATCTCACCGGAAGTCAGAGAACTCATCTCGAACCTGTCGTTAGCTTGGCGTCTTCAGTGCACGGCGTACGAAGCGGAGCACAAGGGAGCTCTTTCCGACGGCGGACTCGCCTGTATGTTAGCTTGGCAAAGCGAAATGCCAAGCTACTCACCGAGAAGAACAAGCTTGTTGGATACAGTCCTGGGCATTGTTGGTTGAGGGGAAGTGAGCGATGGGGCAAAGACGAGTGTCGTTTGAGAGACGATCGGGTGGCAACATCCATGCGCCGCCGCCGTCCCTGGCGGTGACGTTAGGGTTCAGCCCGAAAGTCGCCTGCCGGGCGGTACGCTGGGCGGTACAATGGGTGATACGCCAGATAAGCAATTTACACGTCAGAAAAAAAGTTCACAATACCTCCACCTCCCGCAAAGCTTCGAGACTAGCCCTGGTGAACTACTCCAGATCGCTGATCACACCACCCCCGTCACCAACGACATCGAGCAGCAACAATGGGTCGCAAAGCCAGATTAAAGCAGGCGCCGCCTCAGCCCCTCCCCGGGAGCGACATGGACAAGAAGAGGAAAAAGAAGGGCTCCGCCGCTCCCAACCCCGCCAAGGCTATCAAGGCGACCAAGGCCGCCCCGGTTAAGCGCAAGCAGCGCGTCAAGGCCGTCGACCGGGTAGACGACGACAGCGACGACGAGGATGCTCTCCAGGGAGGGTGAGTAGCTGATCATTTCCTGGGTAGCTGACAGACAGTGACTGGTCCTCGGATGAGGAGGAGGTTCCCAAGAAGAAGCAGAAGAAGACGAAGGGCAAGAAGAAGGAGGACTCGCCTGACATCGAGCGCGGAGAGGTGCGCGAGCTCGTCTTCTCCGACAGCGAGGACGAGATTGACGCCAACGGCAAGGAGAGCATGCCCACCGGACAGCACATGTTCGACCTCGACCAGGCTCCTGAGGACGAGAGCGACGAGGAGGACGAGATGGAGGATGACGAGTTCGCCTTCCCCGATGACGAGGAGATGGAGGAGGACGACGAGGTCGACAGCGCCTTCGCTTCTAGCGACGAGGGAGAGCCGGACGAGGCGATGGACGAGGACGAGGAGGAGGATGACGAGGACGGTATCCAGACCAACCTGGAGGACGACCTTGAGGACGAGGGCTTCACGCTTCCGGCTGTCGACGGCGTGGTGGAGGAGTACGAGCACGGTGTTTCGCTGCGCGATGTCGAGAACCGTATGCGCTGGCTCACGCGGGTGTGCTCGGCCAAGGACGAGAAGATCAACGGTGTCGCCGGCAAGTCGCGGTCAGACCACCTGGTGCAACTTGAGCACGACATTGCGACGTACTTCGGCTACAACCACTTCCTCGTTAACAAGCTGATGAAGCTGTTCAACGCCGACGAGGCTCTCGCCTTCTTCGAGTCGAACGAGTCCCCCCGTCCCGTCACCATCCGTGCCAACACGCTCCGCACCCGTCGCCGCGACCTCGCCCAGGCCCTAATCAACCGCGGCGTCACCCTCGAGCCCATTGGCAAGTGGTCCAAGGTCGGTCTCCAGGTCTTCGAGTCGCCCGTTCCCGTCGGTGCCACCCCCGAGTACCTTGCTGGCCACTACATGCTGCAGGCTGCTTCTTCGTTCCTCCCTGTCATCGCCCTCGCTCCCCAGCCCGGAGAGCGTGTCCTCGACATGGCTTCTGCTCCCGGAGGCAAGACGACGTATCTCTCTGCGCTCATGCAGAACACTGGTACCGTCTTCGCGAACGACTCGAACAAGGCGCGCACCAAGTCGCTCACCGCCAACGTCCACCGCATGGGATGCAAGAACGTCGTCGTGTGCAACTACGACGCGCGCGAGTTCCCGAGGGTCATCGGCGGCTTCGACCGTGTGCTCCTCGACGCGCCGTGCTCCGGAACCGGCGTCATCTCGAAGGACGCCAGTGTCAAGGTGAACAAGACGGAGAAGGACTTCCAGATGCTCGCGCACCTGCAGAAGCAGCTCATTCTTTGTGCTCTTGACTCGATCAACCCCAACTCCGCCACCGGCGGATATCTCGTCTACTCGACGTGTTCGATCACGGTCGACGAGGACGAGAGCGTTGTCGACTACGCGCTCCGGAAACGCCCCCACGTCAAGCTCGTCGAGACTGGCCTCGAGTTTGGTGTCCCCGGCTTCACCTCATTCGAGGGCAAGCACTTCCACCCCTCGCTCTCGCTTACGCGGAGGTACTACCCGCACAAGCATAACATGGACGGATTCTACGTTGCCAAGTTCAAGGTCGGCAAGCGTCTCAAGAAGTCGGAGCGCAAGGCCGAGGAGGCCGACGACCGTGCCGCTGACGGCGACGTTGAGATCAACGACGAGGCCAACACTTCGGCGTTCAACGCCGATGAGGACGAGGAGTACATCAAGGAGAGCAAGCGCAAGCACCTCCTCAAGACCAAGGGCATCAAGCTCACCAAGAAGGGAGGCAAGGAGGAGGAGGAGGTCAAGCCTGAGCCCAAGCCTGTCAAGGCCAAGAAGAGCAAGAAGGTCACTGAGAAGAGGAGGAAGTAGTTTGTTCACTGTTTGTCCCCCGGCACTCGTGCCGTAGCCACCCGTACCATCTCTAGATATGCATTTCACTTTCCACCCAGGTACTGGTCCCACCACTGCGCGAAAGGCGTCTCCTCCTTCGTATCAACGCCGAGGTCCTCGAGCACCTTGACGCTGAGCTCCGTGTTCCATGGCCGCTCGGTGCCAGACGTGGGCTTGGTCGAAACAGGCGTAACGTGATCCAGCGGCAGATTGAGCGCCTTGGCCATCGCCTGAACCATGTCCCACTTGGTCATCGGGGGACCAGTCGAGCGGATGTGCGCGATGGGTGGCAGCTTCTCTGAGAGGAGGTGGCTAAGCTCGTAGCAAACGCGGGCGACGTCCCTAACGTTTGTCGGGTTGCGGATCTGGTAGTCGTCCATCGTGTACTTCTTGCCGCTCTGGTCCTGGACGACTGTGTTGTTAGCTTCCTGACGTTCGTCAAACAGCTGTCCGTCGGCTACTCACCATCGACGAGGATGTTCACGGCGGACTCGCTGTTCGTCTCGGCAACGCCGTAGAGCACAGGAACGCGAAGGACAACGACCTTGGCGCCCTTGTCTCTGGTCTCAAGAGTGACATGCTCGCCTTGGAGCTTCTGACGGCCGTACTGGTTGAGCGGGTCGGGCTTGGCGTCAACCTCGTAAGGAGGGCTGATGTCAGATTGACTACAATGGCCATAACGCAGCACTTACTCCCTGCCATTGAACACATAGTCGGTCGAGATGTAAATCAAAGTGAAGCCGTACTTGAGAGCGAGCTCGGAGAGATGCTTGGAGGCATCGACGTTGATCCGCTCAGCAGCCTCGGGGTTAGCCTCAGCAACATCTGGGCGGCGCTCGGCAGCACAGTGCACGACGACGTCAACCTTGTTGTTGGCAAAGAAGTCGTCGACAGCCTTGGCATCAGTCAGGTCGAGCTTAACGTCCGCCGACCGAGTGTATCCGAGACGGGTAACTGTCTGTTAGCTCTGGGGCTTTTGCCTTCCAGTTCTGAGGACAGCATCACAACAACATACCCTTGTCGCCCTTGTCGGCGAAGTAAGTTGAAACAGCACGACCCAGCAGGCCACTAGCACCTGAACTGTCAGCTTTAGGAGACTACTTTGTTCAGCATACCAGTGACGACGACAGACTTGCTCATGGTGAATGCGGTGGAGGAAGAACGAACCGTGGCAGCCGCAGATCTCGTCGCCGCTGGAAGAATCTAGGCACGCCCAAAGTCGCGTCATGAAAAGTGGAGGTCGAACGCGAACACGTCCATCAGCAGCGGCGATCGAGCGATGCCAGCGGCATCGCACACTCTCTCACCACTAGCCATGACCTACGTTTCTGTCTTCGTGTCGTCTGCCGACACGCACTCCGAGCGTCGCTTCGACTCGGACCTCACCATCGGCCAACTCAAGGTGGGTTACCTTCCTCCTCGCGACCTGCCCCGCGATCGCCGCGACGCACGGTTAACATAGCGCTCACATATCAGGACAAACTCTTCCCCATCACCGGTATCCTGCAGCAGTACCAGGTTCTCAGTCTTTACCAGTCCGCCGAGTCTCAGCAGCCGCTCGCCGCTCTTAGCGATGATGACCAGACGCTCGCCGCTTACGGCGTCCAGGAGTTCAACTGCATCAAGGTGAGCTGCATCGTTCGCAATGACGCTGTAGCTAACGGTGCAGGTGGACAGCACTGACCCCAATGCCCGACCGGGAGAGTTCTCTGACCTGTCTGCCGTCGACAAGTTCGAGCTCTCGCAGGAGGAGTACGAGAAGCGGAGTGGTAGGCTGTCGTTCAGTGAGCTTAACTAACGAGGCAGATACCGTTCTTGCGCACCTGAAGGCGAACAAGCTGGGCCGCTTCGCCGATGTCCCGACTCCCATTGCCTTCAAGCCTCCTCCGGCTGAGACCGTCTCCGACGAGTTCAAGGTTGGAGCGCGTTGCGAAGTCCACAGTGATGACAACATGCCGCGAATCGGTACCGTGCGCTTCATTGGCAAGACCGAGTTTGGGAACAAGGCTGGAATCTGGATCGGTGTCGAGCTCGACGAGCCGACGGGTAAGGGCGACGGATCGTGAGTGTAGCTTTTGTTTCTTGGGACTATAAGCTGACTTTGCAGTGTGGACGGCAAGCGCTACTTCACCTGTTCGCCGAAGCACGCCGTGTTTGTGCGACCGGACAAGGTCACGATTGGTGACTTCCCGGAAGAGGACCTGATGGCCTCTGACGACGAGATCTAGAAGAATGAATTTTAATAGGACCTGCTGTTGATATCGTGATGCGTTGAGGGGCACTGATGAGCATGCTGAAGACACTGATGACGACACAGAGGATTGACCCGCCCGTTCCAAAGGAATACACACAACACACAGATACGGGCGTCCGCTCCCACTGCACTCCCTCACCTTTCCAACTTCCACGCTTCCTCTTCCTCACTTCACTCTTGCCACTCACCAGCACCTCTTCAGCAACATGCCTGCCGTCCGCAAGACGAAGAAAAGCTGCAAGTCCACCAAGCCCTACGTCAAGAACGAGGAAGACGCCGAGGTCAAAGTCGTCGAGGACGACAAAGCCGACGTTGATAACGGCACCTACGACCGCGTCCAGATGTTCTCCGACATCATCAGGGTCAGTTGATTGGTCGCGGCTGTCATCTGACGAGCAGGGAGCCAAGCCTGACTGGCCTCAGCTCGCGAAGAAGCTCAACAAGACCGCCAACCGTGAGCTGCACGAGACTTTGGGCAGCTAACAGCAGAGTGCAAGGACACGTGGCGCAAGGTCATCCTCCCCGCTCTGCTGGACGGACGCGACTGGTCGGCGTCGGGCAGCGCAGCCTGGGACTCGACGGCCAAGATTGAGGTCCTCGTCACTGTGCTCAAGGTGAGCTAGCTCCGCCGGGTCGTAGCTAAAACGCAGGGCATCAATCCCGACTGGACCCATGTCGCCGCCGCCCAGGGCAGGACTGTGACTCGTAAGCTCTCAGCTATCTTTAACTTCAGCTCAGCTGACAGCGCAGAGGTGAAGGATGTGTGGCGCAAGGTCATGCAGCCCAGGCTGCTGAAGGGCGGGTCGATCTCGTAGAGCCTGGTGTGAGCTTGAAATGCCTCTTCAAGCTGACTTCGCAGCATCAGTCGCTCTACAGAACACAGCATGTTGCGCTTCTATGCCCTATTGCGTGTAACCGCTGCTTATAGGTTCCTGCACCGGTCCCCTGTGTCAGTCTCTGCTGGCCAGTGAATTAAAGGTAAGCTTTGCCAGCGTTCGCGCAAGCTAATCCCAGTTGACCTGACCATGTTGTAACACCTATGCATACACATTCACACGTCGCAATCTCTACTGCCAAATCTCTGCTTTCGCTTCTGGAGCATGGCGAAGTGGCCAATTCAGGCAAGTTTACAAAGCTACACTTTGTTCGCCGACATGGGTAGGATGTTTGAAACGAGCTCCTTTACGTTGCAGGCGGAAACAGAAGAGGTAAGCCTAACAGTCTTGAAACTAGAGCTGACACCCAACGGCATGAAGTTTAGCTATTGTCTGGTGAGCGCTGAAGTCGCCCTGACTGGGATAGCAGAAAGCTGAGAGTAGCCTTCTTTGCCAAAGTCATCGCCGTGAGTGACAGTTGCCTCGATTCTTCAGATCAACCGATACGCAGGTCTCTATCACGGTGACGAGCTTACTTACGGAACCCGTAGTTGACCATCAGCCAAGGCCCAGGCCTCAACTCAGCGGGACGAAGCAAGAGTCGGTGGCTACAAGGAAGTGAACCTCAGGTTCGACAGGCCCGCTTGGCTAGCCGCAGATCATCCAGAGAGACCGCTCAAGCGCACGGATGTGGGCTAACATATTGTTTTTGGAGCTGACTGGTCAGTCATGGCAGTATGGTCGACAGTCACCGGTGACCTGACGCCAATGAGCTTATGCCTTCTGAGCGGACATTCCTCCGTGCTGTCTCTCCAGCACATCGCGTTAGATGGTGAGCTAGCCCACTCGCGGCTGCAGCTGACTCTCCATCTCCTGTGCCTGCTGCTCCTCTCCACGAGCTGCCTTGATACTGAGCCTCCTCTTGACTTGATTTGGTACGACGCGGTCCATCCACTGCAAGACAGCCAACAAGCAGTTACTAAAGTCGCTCGTTATGTGCCACCTCGTTGCATTTGGCCACAGAAGTGAGCAGTCTTCTTCGTTTTCGGACCCAGCTTACTGCCAGAAACGTGAGACACGTTATGGGTGGTGAGCTTCATGGCACTTTCTGAAGCTGACTTCAGTTCATGGCTCAAGAACTGCAAGGGTGAGTCGTAGCTGACATCCACTTTTGGACAGCTGACCGAACAGGGACACGAGGTACAAGTGAGCTGGGAGTTGACGACTGATGTCAAGGTAGCATTATGCGTATGTTGGGTTTGATCACGGTTCGTTCAGATTTCTCGAGTGTTTCTGGAGCTGGCGGCAGACGTTTCGAGCTATGATACAAGGCTCGTGAGCTGCGCAAGTTGCTGAGTGCAGCTAACTATGCAGACACCTGCTGACGGCATCGGCAGTGCAACGGCGAAGGCGAGCTGAAGCGGTGAATGGCAATGCAGAGCGCTCCATCGGCTGGGCGAGGCGGGCGAGGTACCGAACCAGCTCATGCCAGAGGTGAGCTGATGCTCCGGAACTCTTTAGCTGACGAGGCAGATCCGGTACGATCCCAGCTGCCGCGATGACGAAATGTAAAGCTAACACCAGTCCATACAACATTGCATCATACAATCACTTCCCTGCCCACTCCTTGATAGCAGCTTGGAGCTGTTCCCCGTCTTCTCTCCTGTTGTAGAAGTGTCCCGCGCCCTCGACCTCGACCTTTCTAACCTTGTCTCCACCGAGCGCTCTCAGCGTCGAGGCGCCCGTAAAATCGTCGCTTGTGCCGAAGACGCACGAGACAGAAGTCTGGGCAAGCGTCGCATCCAAGCCCTGCTGGAATGTCGGTCCGCCCAGGGCTGTCAGGGCTTTGAACAATGTTGGAGCAGGCGAGACGAGCATCACCCCGCTTATCGGGTGGTTTATCGGCGCGTTGAGGGCGGGGATCGTGCCGTACGAGTACCCCTGGGCGTTAGCTTCTTCGGACAACTGGCGCAGCTCGCTGTGTTACAGTTGACAGTCATTTCTTCCGGTGGTGGTTGGGAGTAGGGTGAAGGTTGGACGTTCGGCGAGAAGACACCTCGGAGGTCCGTAAAGATCAAGCATGTGAACCACCGGCGCTGAAGACTAGACTCACCAATCGATACACCTCTTCCGCGCCGGTCAGCTCTCTCCCAGCCTCCTCGACGGCGGCGAAGTCGAGATGGTCTGATCCAGGACATGCGCCCGGCCACGGTTGGCTTCCCTGTGACTTTCCGATACCCCGCGCGTTGAATGTGAGCACGGCCGTGTCGGGTCTAACGGCGGCGGGGAGATGTCGGGCGACGACCCTGCACGTCAGCTCCTCGCACCTCAGCGAGCTCATCTCCGAAACATCTCCAAACGCACGGGAAGTCCTGATTACCACCTAGCCGGCCCCAGGGGTGCGCGGCGGTCACGAGCTTCTTGAGCCCGAGGGCGCGGACGGCGGGCTTCAGCCCTTCTGGTGAGGAAGAGGGCGTAACGGCGGAAGGAAGGAAGAGCCGGCATTCGAGGGAGATCCCTGTTGTCGCACTCGGCAGGAGGAGGTTCAGCGCGCGCATTGTGGATAAGGAAAGTGTACAGGAGGGAGGAAGGTGGTGTCACCCGAGCCTGTTGTTGCTGGACTGGAGGTGGGAGGTGGAGGTTCCCCGGTGGAGGTCTTCTGTCGCGTGGCGAGGTCCTTGTCGATCTCAACCACCCAGCCGAGATTTCAAGGACACTCCCAGCACCTAGCAGGGATGGAAAAGTTGAGCTCCTGGGGCTCATGTTCACCGCCTGGCGACGAATGAGCCTCCTTGGCTTCAAACCTTGCAGTCCAAAGTGCCCTTACAGTTGCAAGGTGGTGACATTGAGGGCCCTTTGTGGTAACCTGCACCCTAGGCATGCAACTCGTATTGACTTTCGGGGGCCTGGGCCACACGTTTTCACTGTGCTTAACCTTGCCTACGCGACCTGATAAGATACTAGAGCTTCGCAGGCGTACGCATCTGGTAACGATATATGAGTAACGTCCTTGAGCTTTTTGCTGCGCCCTCGGTTTGCCGGAACGGGTCAGAGGACTCCGGCAGAGCGTTGCATGCCGCACACTGGTGACTGCGGTGCAGAGCGGTGATGGCGACGGCGGGGAAGATGGAAGCCGAGAACAAGAGTCGCGCGCCTCATTGCAAGGCACAGCTCCGTTCCTCTGTACCTTGCTCGCGACGCTTACGAGGCATGCTTGCCAGTCTGAACGTTACCGGACCACTTAAAATTCGCGAAAGTTCTGCACACTGTCACCCGCTACGGCGATTGCAGCGTGTCCGAGCGTCAGTAGGCCGAGCATGAAACGTAGCACAGAGGCATGAGCGGCACGCTAGCGGCGACGTCTACGTAGCTGGATCTGCTGCAAGGTCTGTCCATTCCGACGGACTTGGGGTTGTACCAGAGTGCCGGGATCCCAAAGAGGTGAGCAGCAACAACAGACGACCGCTTCGGGCTCATCGGGCTCGGTCGTTCAGGACACAGTCGAGGGCGAACGAGGGCCAGTGCGGCGGAACCGGCATCCCCCAGCGGCCCAAAGCAGCGGCAAAGGGCTTAGGGCCGGTTTACCTGTTTGTTGTTGTTTTCGCGACCCAGAAAACGTCCGTGCGATGGAATACACAGGGGAACGCAAGGGGCCCGACACAGTGTGGCTTCGATGGCTTCTCCACGCGGCAGTCTCACTTGCCCTATTCTGCCTGCTTCTTATTGTGGGCTGCATGGGCTGCCCACTGCACTTGAGAAGCTCTTCAACGGCCTAATGGCCGAGCGGGCAGACTGCGGTATCTGGTGTATCAGCGCGAGTGTCATGCGTCCGTGCAGCAAGCCGTTGCGCAACCTTTCATAATTCTGCAGGTGCGCCGGCTTCTCCCAGTAATATACGGTTTCGACCTGCCTCGTTTGCAGTTGTCCTGCGCCGGAGCCGGCTACAGGCAACTGGGCCACCGGCCCCCGGGCTGAACCAGCGGCGATCTGTCCGAAGCTTGGTCAAGGGCAGCTGGCCGAATTGTTAACATGAGGGGCCAGGAGGGGCCGAGAGAGCGACTAACTCGGTCGTTTGAGGCCGCTGGTACAATTCGGACCAGAAACTGGGTGTCTGGGATTCGATCACAGATTCAACGGAGTATCTCTGCTCGTCACCGTCTTTGAATAGGAGTAACTTGTGCCACCTCCACCCCTACGAGACATCTTCTGCCTCGACTGAGACGTATGCAAGCACTAATGCACCCGAAGGCTAGAGGACAACAGACTCAGAGGAGTATGCAGCCTGGGCATGCATGCTCACAAACAACTGCGCTGGGCATAAGGCCCGCCTCAGGAGTGGTAACGGCAGACTAAACCTGTCCCTGGCAACCCCTGAACTGCCCTGGGCGTCCAGGGAAGGGGTGATGATCAGAACAAAAGTCCTAGTGCGGTCACAGTACTCTGGTCTCGTAAGCATCGCACCGACGGTCTGATGACATGGTGTGAAGATGCAGAGGAGAAAATCCACTCTGTTCCTTATGCCCAGCAACATCACCTCAGTTTGGGTCATGGCTCTCCTCAGCGCAATCGGGCATCAATCCCCCTCGTATGGGGTCGCGTCCTGTTCCTTGATTGCTGTTCCACTGAAAAATTAATGCTCATTCAAGCGCACTGCAGATCTCGCGAAACTCAAACACAACGCCAGCGCCATGGCACGCTTCTTGACACTCTTCAGTGCTCGGCGTATCACCATTGTCGCTATTCATGCCGCTCCATGTGGCTGACAGCCCATGTTTTTCGTTCGGCTGACCCCATGTTAGCCATGTTTGGTGCGCTGGTTCCAATGCCTGACGCAAGCCTGACGTTGAATGTGATCTCAAACACGTCAATTCCATCTGCAAGGATAGACAGCAGCGGATCTGGCTTCGGACAGACGGCTCCTCGTCGCGCAGCCTCCGGGCCTGAAGAGAGGGCCAGGATAGCGACCACTCAAAACGTCAGCTCGGGAAGGTCTTATCTGGGGGGCCAAGCCCATATGATGAGGTGCAGGGGGAACAGGACTCAGGGCAAGAGTCGCTGGAGCAGTGGTGGGAGGACGGAAGGGGTGTGTCCGGTTACGTTATGGGGTTAAGTTTCCCTCGATTTCGCTCTGAACCCTCCAAGCATGCAACATGTACTCCCAACTTTTCCTTGATGTCGTCGATGTTCAGGTTCGTCAAGGGTAGAACGGGCCCATGTAAGCCCCTTCCCCAGGTTGTCCCGCGGCACAGCAGCCGTGCCAGCATGCCAGCTGCATCTCAGTCTAGGGGAGAGCCGCGGCTGGGCGTTGTGTGGACCACAGGCAACCAGCTGCCAGCTGAGAATGAATGGTCCATTTCGATGAAGGCACAGACAGTCCTCGGCATTGAGCGTAAACATTTCACGATCTCCACACCCACTCACCTCACACCCTGGCCTGGCACGGCACAGTCGCACAGTCTTGGCCCCTCTGGCACAGCTGCTCACTCAACCCCCACTATCTGCTCATCTGCAGACCAGACGCCCTGCGCCGCCGCCCAAGTTTCGGTGACCGCGATCCACGATCAACCGTCCACCCGCCCGTGTGTGTTAGTCTGAGCCGCACCGGTGCTGTACCCGTATCTCGCCTGCCGACATCTCATCTTGCTTCCATCTTTCATCTCACCCAGTTTCCTTGCACCACCTTCACTCGCCGCGCACGATCTCTCTGCAGCATCCGACTGAGCTGCCCGCTGGTTCCCTCAAGTCCATAAGCTGTAAGTCGTCTGTCCCTTCCCTCCTCTCCACCGCGCGCCATTCAGGTTATTTCACACCCGGTCTCAACCATGGTGGCCAGGATAGCTGGTGCTGCGTGCTCAACCAGGCAATCCGTATGCCCCTCTTACAGCATGGTTGTCGTCAACAAGCGACCTTGCGTAAGCAGCCCTTTTCGTCTACGACAACTCACTGCTTGGTTGATGGCTAGTGAAGACGTGCGTAGACTAGGGTCACTCCAGTCTTCCCGGCTAGGCTGCATGGGCTGGGTCTGCACGGCTCTTGCGCCGACGCTGCTGCGCTCGGACATGGCATCAGGCAACAAGGATCAGTGCAGTATCTTGAACCCTCGATCGTGCGCCACGGCGTTGCCACTCCCACACGCCAGCCCGGCTTGTACGTCGTCGGTTGGAAGCCGCTGGTCCAAGCACTCGGCCTCCCTCCTTTTGTTATTTGTTTTTGTTTCCAGGAAGGGCCGAAAGAAGGATCAGATCACACACAACAACCGGTAACCAGTGTCGAAACCAGTGATCAATCGACTTTTGGTGTTGACTAGGCGACACGTCTGGGCTCGATCTTGGTCTCCTTAGCTTCTTCTCTCTACCTTCACACTTCACCAGCTCGTTGCCTTCACAACCTCCTTCTTACTTCTCTGCTTTCATCACCGCTCATGGCGCTGACATTGCTCTTATGACTCCCCATCCGCGCCCCCCCACACCTTGCAACTACGGACAATCTTACAAAAATGCGACCCCCATTCCTATTCCTAACATCACTGTCGCATTTCCCGACTCTGATGACGGGCCCGACTACTATGGCAACTACAACGACTTTTACTGCGCTTCGGAATTCACCTCGACCTCGGCGACCCTATCTTCTCTCACGCGTCTCGGCTCTTTTCGTCGTCTCACCAGCAGCTCGTCAAGCTTAGGACCGAAATCTGGGCAGAGGGGCCGCGCTCACAGCACCGGGGCATCGACCGGCCTTGGCGATTTTGCTGAAGCGGCCCGAGACGCTATGGTCGAGAAAAGGAGGCCGTGGGGGCGGACAGGCTCATTCCGGTCTTCCGGGGTCGACTCCAGGCGTGCGCCACCGCCGCCTGATGATGGCGAGCTCGATGACTATGTTCCATACCGCCCACCGTATGTCTCACAGCCCGCTCCCTCCACGAGCCAGCCCATCGTAATCAAGCCGTCAGGTGCTCAAGGGATCGGCTTAGCCCCTAAGCGGACGCCTCCTAAGCACGGTCGAACTCCAATCTCGAAGAAACCTAGCTTTTTCCGCAAGCTGCTTGGCGCGGCCCGCAACGACAGGTCCAAGTTAGTGTCAGCCTCGACGCCCTCTCTCAGCTTGCATGAGAAGGTAGATCGCCCACATTACCACCAGCACCAGCACTATCATTACCAGCGACATGGACGACAACCCTCTCAGTCTTCAACGCAGTTCTACCAAGCCAACACTTTCAGTGGTAGACATTATCAAACAAGGCGCCATGACGCCCGAAACATCCCTTCTGTCGGAACGGGGTTGTCCGGCCCTTCTGTTCTGTTTTCCCCTCTCACTCGCAACAGCAGCGTCCGTCACAGTGTTCGCAATGGATCGACCGGGGGCTCAAATGTGACCAACCTGAACGTCGCGCTACTGGGCGACTCATCAAACATGAACATCCAGCCCTCGACGAACCATCATCTTTACGCTAGCACGCCCAACTTGATCAATATGTCGGAGAAGCAGACACAACACTCGCAGGACTGGCGATACACAAGGGAACACCGGCGACCGGGAACTAGCATTTCCCACTCCCAAGCCCCAACCACGCCGCCCACGCGCAGGAGGTCATTGCGCCGCGGTGACTCGACCTTATCCCTGCATAGTGAAGGGTCGCGTTCTCGATTGGCAGTTAGTACCATGTGTGACGCCTTGACTTTCCCTCGACCCCGAATGTACGCCCACGAAGTGACTCCCCCGGACTCTCCTACGGAAGACGCGGCCCTGAGCGCTCAGGCCAACGTAAACATCAACGAGTTCAAGCAGGCCATGCACGCGACGGTGTCGCGGAATACAGAACGCGAGGACTGGGCTGCTATCACGCGGCGGCCAAGCGGCAGCAGCATGCACCGAAAGAGCTCGAGTTGGAGTCGTGGATCCGACTGCTCCCACTCGCAGCCCTCGATCATCAACGGCCCTCCCTCGTCCTTCACGACGCCCAGAAAACACAACCGCACGCCTTCTCGGGAACGAAGCCGCGATCGCAGCGAGCGCGACTACGGGGAGCGGATCTACCCCCAGCGCGCGAACTCTGTCGCGGGCTCGCTCCGGTCATTCTTCATTGGCTCTAGCACTCACTCGGAGGAGAACCTGCTCGGCGGAGGTGGCAGGCGATCCCGTCCTAGCTCACGTATGTCTTACAGTGACACTGAACAAAGTTCGAACTTCCACTCGGGCCCGGTTCGACCCGGTTCTGCCTCTTCGGGACATAGCCTCACCATTGTTGCTAGCTCACGAGGATTGCCCAAGAGCACGAGCACGCCGTCTCTTGTGCCCCACAAGACGCCAAAGACCACTGGTCATGCCCCGCGGAGGTCGAAGAGCCACCGCCATTCGCGACGTCATTCTCGTAACGACTCGGGTCCACAGTATGTGCCACCACCTCCGGTCATCCGTCATGCTGGACCTCCCCGCGCCTTCCAGTTCCACCTGCAATCAGCTGCCAGGGCCCACACCGGGGTAGTTACCATAGGAGGAACTTCTCAGGAACGTACCACTCGACACTTCCGCCCTCCTCCAGCCCCTCCTGTTTCAGCCCGTCCAGTTGATTTCGCCCAAGCCAGATTACGACGTCCGCAATCAACTGAGCCTCCCGTCCAGCGCCGCAGTAGGCCGCGTCGCTTATCTTCTCCCGTCAACCTTGACGCTCCCCCGGTGCAGATAGTCAGCATTAAGGCTGCCCCAGATGATGAGATTGGCGTGGCAATCACGACCGATCGAGACCAGCCATTACGCTCGCCCGTTCGCAGACGTCTTGACGCTGATGACGACTCCGCCTCGGCTCATGCGCGATACTTGGCTGCGCGCCAGCAGCGTCAGAACGCTTCCGTTCCTTCGCTGCTCTCGGATGGACCCGTCACACCGACTGCTGATCGTCAGGTCCTGCCTTCCGCGAAGCCTCAGCCCAATTCCGGACCATTCCAGTTCCAGTCTTCGACTTCGTCGGTCGTTCCTGTTTCGTCTAAAGAGCCTCGACGATCACTCGAGAGGAAGGATCGCTTCCCGTCTTCTTCTGATGTGCCACCAGTCCCCTCTCTCCAAGCCAGCTGGTACGCAGCCCACGCTCGTTCGCCGAGCACCCCGCCTCTGTCCACGCAGCTGGTGGTCAACATTCCGGCCGAGCCTGTAGCCGGCCCCTCTTCGCCCAGAAAGACAGTTGAAAGGAGCTCTGAGCAAGGATCGGTCATTTCCGAGAAGCCTGTTCACCTTCTCTCAACTCCGCCCGCCTCTTCCTCATACCCCGAGTCACCCACTGAGACTTCAGTGTTGCAGTGTCTTGATTCGCCCACGATCAGCCCCTTTGCGGACATCCATCGTGCCCCTGCATCTGCCCCGGCCAGAATTCCTCCTCGTCGCGCCCCTCCCACACACCCTCCGCCCCCTGCGCCGGTCTTCGCACCTTCCCACTCTCGCAATAACTCACAGTCGCGTTCTGGATCGTCTTGGAAGTTCAATGCCCCGTCTGTTTCCAGCGGATCTCAGCACAGCCAGAATGTGGTGACGCCTGCCCGTTCCAAGGCTCTGACTGCCAACATGACGCCTTTGGGTTTCCTCGCTGCTGCTTCCCCACCGAAGTCGATGCGCGAGCTTACTCCTGAGGACCAGGAGCCGGCTATGGAGGAGTCACCGGAGGGCACGCAGCCGAGGTCGGAGACCTCTCCTCCCAAGCCGCAAGAGACGCTCATGGATGAGTCGCCCACGCCCATCCGGACGTTCCGTGTTCAAGCGCTGGCCCCTCCGCGCCAATCACCTTCCGCGGCTGCTTCGTTCGCTGCTCAGCAGGCAGCGACCCCGCTCTCGTCTACCTTGTCGGCAGCGCAGCCTTCGTCGCCCATGGTTCCTCTGTCACCGACAACTCCTCTCGGGAATCGCCTTAACATGGGTTCGACGACATCGCTCGTGCCCGGCCCGGGGATGCCGGATTCGCTCCCCGACTCTTCTCCGCTCATCGGCCAGGTATCGCCCATCTCACCGTCGCAACCTCTGGCTTCTCCTGCACCTGAGACGCCTACCTTCGGAGCTGAGCGCAGCCGGTCCAACGACTCGATTAGCTCTACGACGTCCGTCGCCATGCCTTCCCTCGGTGGCCGAACTCCGGAGAGTGCCGAGCGACCTCCTGCCGCTGCTGCTGCTATCCTCAAGCGCCGCGGCCAGGGTAGCCTTTCCATCCAGACCAGCCCGTCTGCGGACCGCATCCGTCAAGACCACCGGCACCTCAGCGTGACTCGCTCTCTCACTCCTGACTCGATCGCGAGGTCCATCCCAGCTTCGGAGATGAGCGAAACTACTCTTCCCGACCTGTTCCCTGCGCCAGAGGAGTCTGAAGCGTCGCACTACTCGTCTGCCATGGAGGATGGCGGCTCTATCGACACCCATGATCCCACGCCGGAGGAGTACTTTACCCCCACCATTGAGGAGCAGCGACCCAGGTTCCCAGACTTCCGCCTGTCGTCCATTGAACAGTCCCTCGAGCCATCGCCTGAGCCCCCAACTTCAGAGGAGCATGTTCCGACTCTGCCGCCTCTCCCTGCTCTCGAATCGCGAAACATTCTTGGGATCTCTGACGCCACACCCGGTCCCAGCCGTCCTACAGCTGCTCGAGCGCCGTCTACCGGCGCTATCACGACAATTAGCCAAAAGAGCTCGAATCAGTCTATTCGTTTCGCAGCTTCGGTTAAGCAGCAAGAGGAGAAGCGCTCCGGTTCGGGTCCGAGGGAGGTACTTGAGAACTTGCTGCAAAGGCCTCGTGCGCTCTCCCGGCGCAGCTCCGGTCACTCAACTGCGCATTCGACTGCGTTTGAGTACGATAAGCGCAGTTCGCTAGCTTCGCTGTCCTCGGGGAGCGAGGGCTCTATACGCCCTAGCTTGGATGGAGAGTTTAACGGATTGTTTTTCCGAGCTCCCCCTGTCCCTGCGCCACTTGGTCACCCCTTCAACCGCAACTCTCAGCATTCGCACAAGCGGCTCTCCTCGTCTTCATCCGCTTCAGGATCCGTCATTGCGCCCCTGGCTACGATCAGGCGGACTCCTGTTATCGAGCAGCTGAATGAGTCTCGTTCGACCATCGCTGACTCGCCCTTCATCGGGGGCAGCGAGGGCACTCCCGAGTTGCGGACTCCCCTCACTGGCGATCCCCACTTCGGGCGCACGCTGCCTACTCCTCTCCAACCGCCTTCGCCTCGTGCGTCTCCGCCCAGGGTGACTCTCGACATGAGCGTACTCGAAAGTCCGCCACGGACCACCTCTTATGAGCCACGCCGCGAAATTGATATTAGTGCCTCACCAGTTCCCACTTCGCGCAGCCAACTCGACGAGCATTCATGGATCACCGAATGTAAGTCGCTTTTTCTCATCATGCATGCATGACTAACATCCCAGCATACAGGCTGTCACAGCAGTCGGCGGTGGTTCGGTCACGAAGTGCCACATCGAGCCGTCGGTCGTCGTGCCGTAAACCCCGGAGTGGGAGCGCCAGTGGTGATGTCTCGTTCTCGCCAACGACGTTCGGCGTGCACTCCTTACCATCGTCAGCGCCGGGCAGCGGAACCTCCACCCCGATTCTTCTAGACGAAATCCGTGTTCAGAGGCAGTACTCGTCCCCTCCCTCCAGGAGGCGCTCCTAAGCTCCTTCCTTCCAACACTTTTCTGACTTCTTCCCTCTTCGCTCAAAATGTCCTCCACCACTGAAGACCAGCCTATGACGTCGTCGCTACCGGAACACCATGCTTCCGCGTTCGGCCAGCTTGTCACCGGTCCCCCCGGTGCGGGCAAGTCAACCTATTGCCATGGCATGTACCAAGTAAGCTTCGACATTTCGCTGGAGCTGACAGGCAGTTCTTGACCGCACTTGGGCGACCAGTCAAGGTCATCAACCTCGACCCTGCCGTCACCGATCCTCCGTATCCATGCGCCGTCTCCATTACAGAGCTCATTACCCTGCAGGAGGTCATGGACGAATACGGCCTGGGACCGAACGGTGCCATGCTTTACTGCATGGAGTACCTCGAAGAAAACTTTGACTGGCTGCTGAGCCGTTTGGACGAGGTGTTGGCCGGCGAGGGCGGCAACGGTTACATTATCATCGACACGCCGGGCCAAGCGGAGCTGTCGACGAACCACGACTCCTTGAAGCACATTATCCAGAAGCTTCAGAAGCTCGACTACCGGCTCGCCGCGGTGCACCTGACGGACGCGCATGCCATCACTGACCCAAGCAAGTACATCGCTGCCGTGCTGCTGGCTCTGCGTGCCATGCTCCAGCTGGAGATGCCTCACATCAATGTTTTCAGCAAGATCGACACGATCGGTGGATTCGGCGAGCTTCCGTTCAACCTCGAATACTACACGCAGGTGCAGGACCTCGGCTACCTGCTGCAGACATTGCAGGACCAGCCGCGTGCTGGTGGGAAGAAGATGAAAAAGCTGAACGAGGCGATGGTCGAGCTCATCGAGGACTTTAGTCTGGTCGGCTTCGAGACGCTCGCGGTCGAGGACAAGCAGAGCATGATGCACCTTGTACGCGTCATCGATAAAGCGACGGGCTACATCTTTATCCCGCTCGATGGCTCGACGACGGACGACAACATGCATGCGCTGTTCTCGACGGCAGCCCGGCCGATGGACTATGACGTCAACGATGTGCAGGAGCGCTACAGCGCGGAGAACAAGGAGGCGTACGACAAGTTCCAGGAGGAGCAATGGGAGAAGGAGTGGGCGGCGCGGCACCAAGCCGAGGCAATCAAGAAGGCGATGCTTGGCCAGCAGGCGCCTGAGGGCGGCGATGCCGCCGAGCCCGACAACGCGGGCGCACAAGAGAACCCGCACAGTGGACGCGTCCAGATTCGACCTAAAGACTTCTCGGACGAAGTAGACTAGAACATTTTCACGACCCAGCACCCAGCACCCAGCTAAACGTTCCCTACGAACATTGGAACGACGGCTTCGTCTTGCCCAGCAACACACTATACACTCAGCGTCACTATCATCGATCCACAGCCTACATTTCCGGGTCATTCATCTCCGACGCATCTTGCCCACGCTCATCTGCGGAGGCTCGCAATCGTTTACCTATCCTTATAATTCTAGCATTCATACCCCTCCCGTGTGCAGATCGGGACCGCTGTTGTATTCACCACTTCCACGCATTCATCAGTCAAATTACAGTAGACGTCTATGTGAAGCAGCCAGCAGGCATTGCACAAGTCGTTACACCGCAGCCGGTGCAGCCAGGAACAGCGAAGTGGTCATGAGTCTGTGTGATTGCATAACAGGTACGGCTCGTCGTCTATTTACTATAACGGTTTCGTTTGTAACATTGTCAGCTCATGCGTGTGTCTACCTACGGCCCGGACCGCGGGGGCGGGCAAAGCCGCCTCCGGCGCCGACACGAGGCCCAAAGGCGTCAAAGGCATTCTTAATGCGCTCCTTGGAGTCGTCCTCGTCGTCGACCTTCCTCTCGGCCGCCGTCGAGGTCTCGCTGGGGTCGAGGGTCTGGGAACGTGTGGGCGCGCGTCCAAAGCCAGCGGGAGCCGGCGCCCCAAAGATCGGGGCGGGAGAGCCAGGCTTGGGTGCTCCAAAGCCGTGGACACGGGTGCGCGGCATGGGGAAGGCGGGGCCGGCCGAGTGCGACTTGGCGGGCGTGCTCGTGCCCGTCGTCGAGCCCGAGGGTCCGGAGCCGGGCAGCGCCTCCTTCAGCTCCTTGGCTGAGACGTCGGAGCGGTCGCTAGCCTCCAGCTTACCGGCCAGTGCGATGCCGGCCTTGTCCTGCGCGTCTTGCTGCATGCCGCGGACTGTTGTGCTGTACACCATGCGGAACTTGACGGGCGAGCCGGGGGGACACCAGTACACGAACACGACGCGGCCCTTAACGGGTTCCGGGCTGGACGGGGGGAGAGGGGAGGGAGAGCGCGTGACACGCTCAGGCTCATCGATAGCGAGGTTTGAGACCGAAGGAGTGACCTCCTTCTCCTTCTCATCGTCGGCGTCAGCCTCAGCGCCCTTCTCCTCGGCGTCGTCGCCCTTCTTCTCGTCGCCCTTCGTCTCGTCGCCCTCGGCGCCCTCAGGCTTCTCCTCGGCATCGGCGTCGTCCTTCTCCTCAGCGTCGTCCTTCTCATCCGCATTGTAGCGCGGCGCGTCGCTCGCCTCGACGGGACGAGCACCACCTGCAGTAGCCTGGAAGGTGTTCTTCGCCGTGGCATGCGCAGCGGCAGCAGGCTTGGGCGCCGGGGGCGGCGTCGCAGGCGGCGGGGTAGGGTACGAATAGAAGACGTACGCCGGCTGCTTGTCGGGCAGTTTTCCAGCAAGCTCATTCGGCTTGCACGCTTCGCTCTTGAGGAGCTCGATCGTCTGAGCGTCGCTGCCAATCTGCACAGCAACGACCCAACCGTCATCGGAGCGCTCGGAGACCTTGGCGAGCGCATCGGCCACGCCCTCGCTCCACTTCGTCTTGCCTCCGAGACCGATGACGGCAGCTCGTCGGGCGCGGTTAGTCTCGGCGTCCTGCGCAGAGCGCTTTGCCTCCTCGGCCTCAGCAGCCTTGACCTCGGCGAGAGCCGCCTCAGAGGCGGTGAGCGGGGGAGGGGAGAGGATGTGGTCGAGGTGCGCCTTGAGCGCGCGGGGCGTCAGGTCGTCGTGCGACGTCGCGAACCAGTCGTGCTTGAAGTTGTTCGCGCCGAGGGCCTTCATGAGTCCTCCGCGCGAAGAGGCCTGCAGCATCTTGGCGCGGACCTGGGCGTTAGTTCAGTGAGCCCTGTCGAACTGGGGAGGGACAGCCGGGAAGGCGACACTCACGCCGGCATCGTCGGGGACAAAGGTCACCATCATCCACTCGTACAGTCCGCCCTTCTTCGTGTCGAGGCGGTACGCGAAGGAAGCCGGAGTCTGCGGTGTTGGCAGCGTAGGGCCCAGAAGCGCGATGTCGTCACTCCAGCTGCCCTGCGGGGCGACCGTGTCGTGGTGCTTGAACTCCTCTGGACCGTCAGCTGAGAACGTGAACTAAATAGCTGTGTTGCATCCAGTAGATCAGGAACTCTGCAAAAACTCATGGTGGGCAGCAACGCGAGGCATCTGGCCTGCCAAACATGACTTACCACCGTCGATGACGAAGACGAGCGCACGGGTGTTGGCGGCGTTGCTCTTGGCGTCCGCGAAAGCGCTCGTGAGCATTTCCGGAACCTTGATTCCCGATGGCGCCGACATGATGTGTGGTGTTTTGTTGGAAGCTAAGAAGGGAGAGGGAAGACCCAAGTCGGGGACAGCAGGACCAGTATCAGCTGGTGACGAGGTGGCCCGCTGTGGCCCGGTGGGATTGCGTTGTTGGCTTAGACCCGGCGCTCAGGCACGGGCCTCCACTTTCACCACAACTGACCCTGCATGACGAAGGGAATCCTCGCTGTGGCGCGACTAGCTGCTGAGTGCGGTGAGAACGGATCTGTAAGAGCACAGGAGAACCAAGATGCAATGCATATATACAGGGAAGCCTAAGTGCTGTGATGAGGAAATCGGACTGCTACTTCTTCTTCGTCTTCTTCTTGACACCACCGGCGGGATCTCCAGGGCGCTTCTGCTTGCTTTCCACCTTGTCTCCGTTCGGCTCGTCCATCGTGGACGTGGTCTCCTTTACAGCTTCGCCCTGCTTCATCTCCTTCCTCTCAACCTCATCTCCGGGGCCGGGAACAAGTCGGGGAGTAGACACAACGGCCTTGTACGTCCTTCGAGCCTCTGTTCGTTAGCGAAACGGCTGCGTTTGGTGAGCCGGTACTCACGGGCTCTGAGCAACACGGCCTTGGGCGTACGCGACACCGCATCCTTCGCGAGATTGGAGGGCACACCGAGAATGGTAGCAAGGTTGACAACGTCGAGCGGCCCACGAATACCATCCGGAGCGCCACCGGGTCCCGACGTGAAGATGATGTCCTTTCCTCCGGTGACGCGGACGAGCTCGCGCGCGTTCGTCAGGAAGTTCTGACGGTACCGCCGCGCGATGTCGGACGGAACAGACTTGGACGGGTAAAGTCCTGCGGCGTACGGAATCTCGAACTGGACGTTAGTTCGAGCGATGGTACTCGTCTACTCACCACGACTCCATTGCGCTGAGCCTGGCGGATCTGTTTCCGGTTCAGACGGAAGTGGTACGGCCGCTCGTGCAGCGGGACGGTGATGATGGAGATCTGGAGTCAGCTTCAGCTTGATGGAGGTTCATCAGCATACCTGGTTGGGGCCGGGGTTGGCGAGATCGGTGCAGGCCACCTGAAGCGCCTTGTCGCAACCGACATGAACCGAGAGGAGATCGTAGTCCCGCAGCGTTGCAGTGTTGGTAGCGGTCTGGCGTCAGCTACTAGTATGATCGAAAAAGCTCACGATCGGGTTGACCTTGCCGTCATCGAGACGCATGTGGTATCGCGTCACCTGCACGAGCGTGGGCTGCGAAGGTCCCGCAAGATCAGCGTACCGAGGGTCCAGCGAGGAATACGGCAGGCTGCGGTCGTCGGGTCCACCGAAGGGCGAAGAGATCACGTTGGGAGACTGCTCGGCCGTTACGGTGTATGCAATGACAGTGTATCCGACTGCGGTTAGTCGAGCGTCAAGCGCTGCCAACTCACGATGCCCTGCAAGCGAGACCTTCTTCGCGACTTCAGCACGCTCAGTTGCGGACAGGCCAGCCCAGCAGTTGGGCGGGGCTTTCGGCTCCTCCTCCTTGGCCTTTCCCTTGTCCTTGCCCTTCTTCTTCGGAGCAACGTCCGGTGTCCGGTACGGGACGTGGAGGTCGTAGTACATGGTGAGCTGAAGGTAGAGTGCAGGTGAATTGACCGGCCGCCGGCTCGAAATATCTCGCAGATGATGAAATCTCCCATGCAATCGTTATCACGATCAAAACACGCAAGGGACGAAGAATTTCCGACCACGTAATTTTTCGGCACTGGCAAATCAATAATTAATCTTCATGCGGTTACATCAACCCAACCCTTCACCCTCCTCGATCCTTGTTATCCCCCTCACCCTGGTGCAGACCATCATCTCAGCAGCTTCCACTCGACTACATCGCACCTCCCCCAACCCGGATACTGTCTGATCCTTTCAAAATGGCTGCTCCTACCACCCCCGCCAACGGCGACAAGCCCGCCGCCGGCAACATGACCTCGGCTGACTAGTGAGTAACCAAACAGTGGTCACCCGTCTTCGTGTCCTCTGTAGCTACGCGCCATCCCAAATAGCTAACGATGCAGCTACGCCGACTCCTACGCGCACTTCGGTATCCACGAGGAGATGCTCAAGGACCAGGTCCGAACGCTCAGCTACCGCAACGCCATCATCCAGAACAAGCACCTGTTCAAGGACAAGGTTGTTCTTGACGTGAGTTCGACAGGCTGGATCATGACATAGCATGCGCTAACCCTCAGGTTGGCTGTGGAACCGGTATTCTCTCGATGTTTGCTGCCAAGGCTGGTGCCAAGCAGGTTATCGGTATCGACATGTCGAACATCCTTGACACTGCCCAGAAGATCGTTGACGCCAATGGCTTCAGTGACAGTGAGTCGATCACCTCGCATGGAGCTAACCCGCCGCAGAGATCACCCTTCTTAAGGGCAAGCTCGAGGACGTCGAACTCCCCGTTAAGCAGGTTGACATCATCATTTCCGAGTGGATGGGCTACTTCCTCCTCTACGAATCCATGCTCGACACTGTCCTTCTCGCCCGTGACAAGTACCTTGCCCCTGACGGACTCCTCTTCCCGGACGAGGCCACCATTTACCTCGCGGCCATTGAGGACCAGGATTACAAGGAGGAGAAGATCAACTTCTGGGACGATGTTTACGGCTTTGACTACTCGTGCATCAAGGAGATTGCGCTCAAGGAGCCGCTGGTCGACTGCGTCGAGCTCAAGAGCGTCGTTTCGCAGCCGTGTGCCATTAAGCACATTGACATCCGCACCGTGAAGAAGGAGGACCTCGACTTCACCGTTCCGTTCGAGCTCAAGGCTACGCGCAACGACTACATCCACGCATTCCTCGGCTGGTTCGACATCAGCTTCTCGTGCTGCCACAAGCCGGTCCAGTTCTCCACTGGTCCCCACGCCAAGTACACGCACTGGAAGCAGACCGTGTTCTACACCCCCGACACCATCACTGTCTCAGAAGGCGATGTCGTCAAGGGTACTCTCAAGTGCTCGCCGAACGCTCGCAACAACCGTGACCTCGACATTGAGATCGACTACGAGGTTGAGGGCGTCGAGGCGGTCAAGAACAAGATGGTTTACAAGATGTAAGTCGCGCCCGTCTGGTAGCAAGTGAGGAGAGCTGATCTGACCAGGTCCTAATCGTTTCGAACGATCCCCTTGTTTCCTCCCTTCTTGTCTCTGCTACATCTGTGTCACTTCGTGTTGATTACATGTCCCAATACATCACCACATCTCACCGCCCCGACATCAACATACAACAATCAATCTCCTATCTTAACCCCCGGTCTTCAACAACAGGTACTGAGGTTGAGGACGTCTAGTAGAAAGTGCATTGTACGATACCCCCCCTTTTCATGCGACTTGCAACCTTGCATGGGTTTTAGCCATAATCTCGCCACTGCTGCAGGACTGCGTACTGACATTGCGTTGGCGTGGACGTGACACTTTAATGGCATGACTGACTCATTTCTTATGTCTATACAGCGAACTGAGAGGGGTCTATGGTACTTCTTCCTGTTCTATGATCTCTCCCGTCTAGGCGACAAGACGCTTCCTTTCTCCCCACGAGTCGTCGACCTTGTTCAGCTCCCCTTGGAGGCGCTTGACGCCGTCCTTCCTCTCCTGGCGGGCATTCTTCCACTCGCTCGGGATGTTGACGCCGTCGAGATCGAGCAGGCCGCGGAGCAGGAACTCGGAAAGTCGGGCGTGCTCGCGCTGCAGCGTCTCAAACGGCGGCACCTGCTTCGGGCGGTTGGTAGCCTTGGGGTTCGTGTATGAGACGAAAGTAGCAATGGCGGGCTCGAGCGGCTCGACGACGCCGTTGACGAGGTTCCGGATCCAGTTCGTCAGCACCTCCTCCTGGTCCGTCTCGGGCTGGACGTTCTTCTTCTTCACGACCTGCTGCGGCTTCGGGGCCGGCGGCTCGGGGCCCTTGCCCTCCTTGCCTACGAGCGCGAGGTCAGCGCCGTCCGTGATTCCGTACGAGGAAATCGTGAGCGACGGGTCCTTCAGAACAGCACCCTTGTAGATCAGCTTGAGCTGAGAGGCAGGCACGCCAGTCTGGTGCGACAGAGTTCCGATCAACTGCGAGAGCGGCGTCAGGTTTGGATTCGGAATGGGGATGTTGAACCTGTTGTCAGCTAAGAGTCTTGTAATAAAGCTTGTCATGTTGAGGATGAGGTGGAGGCCACATAGCTCCTGCGCCCCAATGCCAGCACCAGCGGACATACACTGCGCCGCAAACATCTCGAACTCTACTCACCGGTCACGCCCCCACTTGACGTGGACAGTGATCTGCCCAGAGTCGTTCTCCTGCTGCGCGCGCTTGAAGGGGTTCTTGAACTGGGACATGGCTGCTCGACCGCTCAACGGTGGCACTGGGTGTCAGCTGTAAGATCACACTGGCTTCGTAGCTGCAATTAAGCTTTGGACTCACCGATGGAATCGAATGCTGAGAACGACAGGTTGGGCGGTTGTTGAGGGGAGTAGAGGGGAGGGTAGTTGTCGCGGTCAACTCGCGGTGATTCCGACGCGCCAAAAGATCCATGGCACACCGTCATCATCCACCGCTTGGGCTGTGTGGCCTCCACTCCGCGCTGGCGGACTGGGCTGGCTGGGCCGAGACGAGGCAAGGCGGGACCTAATGGACTTGGCGGGGTTCGACTAACCTCCGCCTCTGACCTCCACAGTTGATGCTTGGCGCTGAGGATGAGCAGCCAGTAGAGACAGTCCGAAGTGTCAGAGGCGCAGAGAAGGAGAAGAATGAGAGATGGAGAGATGCATGCACACCCGGTATGACTATCCTACAACATATGCTCATGAGATTCTGACAAGCTTGTTACCTCCACAGGCCAGAGAGGCGGGTCTTGATGCTCTCCCAATCATCGAGCGCGGGTCGGGCATCGATGTAGAACGCCATCTTCTGCGGGTTTTTCGGGTCAGGCTTGCCTGTGTAGAAGTCTATAACGTAGCGGATCTGGGTTCCGCAGCGGTCCACAATCCAGTCGTGGCGGTCAAACGGCGGCGTGTATCTATTGTCAGCTGCACGCTCGTTTCACCAGCTCCAGTGGCTCTGGGCTCTGACTTACCCAAACATAGTCTTGACCCAAGCCTTTGGTGAGCGCTCCTTAGGCCGTCCGACAAAGCTGGTCAAGCGGATACCGCCGCAACGGTCTCCACCCTTGCCCGCCTCCCACATGAGGATGTCCTCCCACGCCTTCTCGTTGACGGCGTTGTGGATCGGGACAATCGTGCGCATGTCGGCCTGGCGGGGCTTGTGGTTCTTGCGAAGCATGGCGTTGAAGAACTGCTGCTCGGAGGGGTAAACCCACTTGTCGGTCTGCTCTTCCTCGGGCGTTGGCAGGGCGGCCTGCTCGGAGTTGTGCGTGTACTTGCTGTGCGAGGAGCGAGGGATCGACGAGATCTCACGCTCAGTCGAGAGCTGAGCACGCTGCGGCCTCGCAGGAGCCACCTTGGTGGCCTGCTCCGCGACGTCGGTCCAGACCTTGCGCGCTTCGTCGTTGACGGGGCACGCATCGGCACCCATGCCAGCCGGCACCGGCGGGTGGTCGGCCGGCATGGCGGCTGCAGGCTTGGCGTGCATGCCCTCCGGGCACGTCTTAGGGGCCTCAGGCGTAGCCTGCGTCGAGTCGGCGCCGACGTTGAACTTCATGGCTGGTAGTGTGGTGGCAAGTCTAGAAGAGATAAGGAGACGAGCTGCGCTCAAGAGTCGGTGAGATCGAGAACCAAACCTCGGAGGATCGGGCCTCTCCTTGGCTGTCATCTCAGGCCAGGCGCCAGGCGGGGAAGGGTCGACTTTTCTGCGGAAGCAAGTCGCATATCCGTGCCTGAGCTCCGGCCTCGCGTGGCCCAGGAACCGGACCCTTCCTCGCAATCTCAGGCTGCAGCGCAGTGCGTTGCGTAACGGTACGCAGGCAGGCGCCAGGTCAGAGGCGAGACCGCATCAGTGTGCATTGTCAACATCAGTCCACCTTCCCTCGACAACGGCAGCCTGCACGACCCATGGCGGCGAACAACCAGCAGCAGGAGACCCCTTCAGGGAGCTTCAACGCTGCCCCCCCGTTCGACACAAGCCGTTTCGCGCTCCTCCAGCGCCATCGCTCCGGCGGCCAGGGCTCGATCGGCCGTGCCGTTGACGGCGGTTCCCGCGACGAAGCCGACGCCGGCACACCCACCAGCGGACAGGATGGAGTCTCACTCGGCCAGATCAAGAACGCCCAGATGGCTGCCAAGCAGAAGGTACAGCTCGTCAAGTGCCGCAGTAGCTGACATGCAGACGCAGCGATTCGACTTCCGGTATGACGACACTGACACGACCATGAATGAGCTCGACGAGTTCTACCCCTACATCGAGATGACCCAGGTTGCGCAGATGCACACGCGATTTGAGGGCTCATTTGATGGAGAATGGACCTCGGCACCTGCTGCCAAGCGCCGGGCGTACATCGAGACGCAGCTTGAGTTCCTAGAGTCGCCCGTCAGCGACACGCGGCGCGCTGCTCAAGGACGTCTGCTGTACCTTCTGCAAGGTGAGCTTCGAACTCCTATGCATTTCGGCTGACTTCAGGATGTTTCGCAGAGACCACCTCCCCGAGTATGCAGCTGCACTGGATCATCGAGAACGCCAAGATGATCCGGTCGCTCGACGGCATCTCGACCCTTGTGTACGGCCTGCGGGACGCGGCGCGTAGATACGACGCCAATGAGTAGGTCACAACAGAGTTGTCGAGCATTCCTAACCTGGCAGCGTAATGGAGAAGCCCGGAAGCGGCGGTCCCCCGGCTCTTGGCACCCGCGAGCGTGCCGGATCCACCAACTTGGTGTCGGTCGATCCCTACGATGTTAATAGTGCCGAGCTCATGGACGTCCTTGCGCTGCTTTACTTCATCGTCGAGGTGTTCCGCTCTGATGAGACTTTCGGTGACGAGCTCATGGCGATGGACCCACCACTGCCCCTGATGCTGGTTGGCATGGTCGCCGGCCTGAAGGACAAGAAAGTCCCGAAGGGATATCCCGTCAAGAAGGTGCTCCTGCTGCTCTGGAAGACCCTTCTCGCTTGCCTGGGAGGGATGAACGAGGCTGCGAAGACGAAGGCACTCTCGCGAGAGCTGGAGGGTCTGGGACCCGAGAGAAAGGGTGAGCTTTGTAGCTTCGAAAGAGCTAACAACAGACTTCACCCGCGCTACGCCGATGGATGTTGCGACCTGGCGGCGAGACACGTCGACCAAGTATCCGACCTTTGCTCCTCCGCCATCAGTACCTTCTGGTGTACCGACATCGACCGAGGCTCTGGCAGAGAGTGTCCGGCCATTGCCGAATCGGCCGAACTACCACTCAACTGAGATCCCCGAGAGCTCATCTGCGCCCTTCAGCGGCATGCCGCAGCCTGGCACGCCAGCTCCCACGCCACCCCAGACACCCCAGCAGCGCCCGAAGAAGCTCCAGTTCCAAACCGACCCTACACGCCCTTTTGTCTTCCCTTACTCGCAGACATCGACGGGACCACCTACCAGTCTGGTCCCGTATGCGATCGCCGAGGCGGACAAGCTGTACAACTCGCACCTGTTTGTCTCGCTCGGCCTGTATCAGCTGTGGAAGGAGAGGGAAGAGTGCATGCGTGAAGAGCGAGGACTTGGCGCTTCTGGTCTGATCGGGTTTTCAAATCTCAGCCTGGACGACGAGAGCGACGAGGCCGCTGAGCTGGCCATGCGTCGGGATTGGAAGTACGAGGAGGAGGAGATGAAGGCGCAGGAGAAGGGTGATACAGCAGGAGTGAAGCTCGCACAAGATAAGCGAGCTGCTTCGCGTCGCCTGTACCGCGTCGAAGTCATCTACGTAAGGTGGTATGGTCTGTTCCTTCGCTAACTTTCAGCGCTCGATGCTTCCGATGATGCAGAATACGGTCATCGTTCTGCTGAAGCTCCTCCTGGCCACCGTGACAGGAACTGGTGCCCAGGGAAGTCAGTTAAGCACGGGTGGAATGGCTCCACCGCTCGGCTCTCCGACGCAGGACATGCCGCCTCAGCAGGAGTCGCTGCCGCCACCAACGAAGGAGGAGATCGACATTGCCCGTCACCGCGAGATCACATCTAAGGCGGTCTCGGCGATAATTCTACTACTCCTCAAGTGGTTCAAGGCGTCCCACATCCTCAAATTCCATCACCTGACACAGCTGCTGCTCGACTCTAACTGTCTCGTGCTTGTGCTCAAGATCTTCGGTCTGCAGGAGCTGTCGCAGATGGTGCAGACGAAGAACGAGATGCCCGAGTGCAGCTTTTTCCAGTACCTGCACCTGAACGCCTCTAAAGCAGCTCGGGAGAAGACCGCCGAGCCCGAGCCTCCGGCTGAGAACTCGGTCAAGGTGACGGAGGAGAATGGAGAGGAGGTCGAGGTCATCACCGACTACTCGTGGCGCAACTTCTTCGCCGCGATCAACCTCGTCAAGATCCTGCAGAAGATCACGAAACACCGCGTGCACCGTATCCTGCTCATGTGCCAGTACAAGAGCTCTGCGATTTTGAAGCGCGTCCTGCGTGTGAACCACCCCATGCTCCAGCTGCAGGTGCTCAAGCTCGTCAAGAGCCAGATGCCGTACTTTGGCCGCAAGTGGAGATCGAGTGAGTTTGCCAAGGGAGGTGCATGAACTGAATATCCAGCGAACATGAAGATCATCACCTCGATCTATCTGAACTGTCGCCCAGAGCTGCGCAACGACTGGTTAGTCGGTGTCGAAGCCGACCTGGAGGCCGAGGATCAGCTTGTCGGTATCCCGCAAGAGCACGCGCTGCGCTCCCTCATCTCGTTCTACAACAAGACGAATTACGCCGCGCACATGGCGCCTTCAATTCCAGACGAAGCTTACCGCCGAATGGACTCAGGTGGGTTCCTGGACCATGCTCCGCTCAGCCCGAACCGCCGGCGGTCACGGCTCGACTCCCTCGCGAGCACCGAGGAGCTCTTCGATACGACGCGTGACCCGTCGCTGCCGTACAACCCGGATGGCATGATCGAATTCTGGATGCACGAGTACGAGGACGTGCTGCGCGACGTCTTCGGCGACGGCACGCGCGAGGAGTGGACCGACACCGGCAGCCCAGCTTCTCCCGCCGCGCCCGGTCCGGCGGAGGGTAGGAACGATGCGGCGTGGATCCGTCTCGGCGAGCTGATGCGCGCACGCGGCGCGCCAGAGGACGACACTATCAGTGACAGCGAGAGTGTCGTCTCGGTCGGCGAGCTGGGCGACGAGGCGCGCCTCGAAGCCGAGGTCGAGGGACGCACGATGTTCGCAGCAATGCAGGAACGCAAGCGGCGTACGTCACAGGGCGACGAGAACACTTGGGAGGTAAGCTACGCGCATCTGGCAATGCTAACAGCAGCATATGAGTCCGACGACGATGAAGCTGCTTCCGCGCAGACCGTCAGACCGCCGGCGCAGCTCCAGCGGAGGCTCGCCCCTGCGCCCCGTCATGGGTCTCGGCCCCGTGGAGGACCTCGACGTGTTCGAGGACGAAGAGCTCCCCGGCCCCATGCCCATTACGGAGGGCACGCCAGACGAGATCGAGCGCGACTTTGGCGCAGTCGACGAGGTCGAGTACTTCTACAACGCGTAGGCGAGACCCGCCCACGACGAGAGGTGTAGCTTATGTTCGCCCAGGTATAGAGGAGTCACAGTGCGGTAGACGAAGTAGCAACATAGATGCAAGTGTAAGCTCAAATCACGGTGTCAAGGAGTGTGACTTTTGCATATGATAATAGTACAACTTGGAAAGGGGTTTGTGGCTAGTCCTCCTACTTTCTTTTATCTACTGGCCTGGAATCTCAACCTCGGGACGAGCCGCGGGCTCGACGGGAGGGATTGGGATCTCCTCGGCAGGGTCGACGACTTCAGCCTGCTCAACAACCACGGCGGCAGGTTCACCAGGCTGAGCGGCAGCGGCACCAGTGTTGGGCTGGGGCTGCGCCTGCGCGGCCATCTGGACGAGCACCTCGCGACCAGGGTCGTTCACCGGCGCACGGCGCTTGTACTTGTCACGGAAGCGCCTCCAGACCTCCTGCCATCCCTCAATGCTGCGCCACTTGCGGTCCTGCAGCCATCGGCGGCCCCAAGTGCGTGTCTCCTGGGTCCGAGTGACCTGGTCGCGAGTGGGCTCGACGATCTCGCTCTCAACGAAGCGCAGGCCAAACATGGCACAGGCATGTAAGGAGTCATACACCTGTACGATCGAGTTGGCAACGCCAAGCAGCACAAAGCCAACAATGATGCTGCGAGATCCACCGATGGCGCTCAGGACGGGGTCGAGGCTGATCACGCCCGAGAGCGAGATGGTGTACACGAGCTGTAGAGGGGCGAGGAGGCGGAGCGAGCCAAGGAGAGAGAGAGCAGATAAGGCACCGAGCAGTGCCACGCCGAGAAGGAACCGAAGGATGAAGTCTAACATAAGGGGCGAGACCCAGCGCGAGCCCTCGAACATATCGAATGCCTGAGCCGTGATCGCGATGAAGGCGTTAATGCTGTCGTCGATCAGGTCGAGAATGAACGTCGCGCCGCCCATGTACACGACCATGGTGCCGTCCTCCGACTCCCACGTAGAGCCGGCCGCAGATGAGGAGTGGCTTCCCTTGTTGTACAGATTCAGGAGGAAGTGCAGGAGGAAGTGTCCAGTGACGAGGGCCATCGAGAGGAACGTCGCGGCCGTGGCGAGGCTCAGAGCGCGCGAGGACAGGATGAAATSGCCCCACTTGCCCCTGCGCAACACGTAGGTATACTTGCACTGGGGACACTCGAGGAACGTTTTGCTGTTCTTCGCACGCCACATCGCGAGACACTGCACGTGTACGTACCGCATCGAGCCGGAGCAGAGGCACGGCGACATGAGCCGCCCCATCTCGCCCTCCTCGTCCACGCCCCCGAAGCAGATGCGGCACGAGCGCTCCTTCCCTTCCTCGTCGATTACGCCAGCGCCCGTGATACCGGGAGCGGTGTCGGGGACAGTCGCGCTGGCGGCCGTGCTGGCATGTGGTGCGTCCTTAGAGCCAGTCTCAGCCGCCTCCGTATCAGGGGCTATCCCTGGTTTGACACCGGTGGCACCGCTGTCTACCGGCGTGGAGGGCTGAAGCGCAGCGTCCGGCGCTGTCTCATCGGGTAGCGGCACTGTCGGTGTCGGAGTGAGCTGCTCCTGCGTCTGGTCCTGGGGTTGAGTATCGAATGAGTGTGCTGTGCTGGCGCCAGTGCTGGGGTAATGGCCGGCGGCCGGCCCTGAAGCGGCGACGTTGACGTGCTTAGGCTCCCCCAGCTGGTCGGCGGCCTCGCGCTCGGCGTGGGCGACGTTGCGGCGGCGGAGCTGGTGCTCGAGCTCGGAGTCTATCCTGGACTCGTCGACGTGCGAGCCCTCGCGCTCGGGGCGATCCGGGTACGTTGCGGACATGGTCTTGAGTGGTGAGAAGGCGATGGAGAGGTTGCGGTAATTAGTTCGGTCGGGCTTTAGCTGGGTGGAGATCTTGACCGGCCCCGCATCGACCCGCCTTGTCTGCGCGGATCAGGGGGGTCAGCCAGGCACGGCTGCCCCAGCGAAGCCTCCGTCGCCACTCTGCCTTGTGTGGTTCGTACCTTCGTCACCGCCATCGACCGACTTTTGAGTCTGCACTCTTCGTCACTAAACTCTCACACTCCTTACATCATCCACATGAGCGGTGCCCCAACATCTTACTCCAGCCTCAAGGACTTCAAGCGCGGAAAGTCTCTCCGCGAGCCCCGCGCACCACCCCCGCCCGGAGGGTACAAGAGCTCAGGCTGGAGCGGCGCGAACTCTAACAGAGGCTACGGCGACGAGCACATCTCGGCGTCCACCGGCTACATTCCTCCAGTCTCGAGCCACACACCGTCTCCGGGTCCCTCGACGCCGAGCGAGGCGTCAGAGCGCAGGGGGTGGTTCGGCCGCTCGTCGTCGACCGACATCCACCCGACGACGTCAGCGACGTCTGACAAGAGTGGAGGCGGTGGCTGGTTCGGGCGCTCGTCGTCGCCTGCTCAGCAGCCTGGGCGCACGGCGTCGCCAGCACAGGGAAACGGCATCCGCAACTCGACGCTGCCGAGCCATGCGCGCGAAGCTAGTGGCTCGTCGCGCATTCCGAACGGCACAACGCATGAGAAGGAAAAGTCTGGCGGCTGGGGTCTTCCTTTCGGCCACAAGGAGGAGAAGAAGGAGCCCAAGATGGGCCGCGGAGGCCGTATTCAGCGCTACGTTCCCCCGAGCGAGCGCGAAGCAGGCGAGGAGTTCACTGGACGCCCCATGCGTAACCACTCGCACCAGTATACGGAGGACGAGATCGATGAGAACGTTCCGGGCGGCGTGAAGAAGCCCCAGACTTGGGCTGAGTGGGGTAACGATCAGGTCAAGTGGGCCCGCGAAACGGCCAACGAGACCGGCGTTGCGGCACAGAAGCAGTGGCAGCAAGCTACCAGCGGCGAGACGCGCGATAAGGTAAGTGGCCTTTAGCTGCCACCATTCCTGACCAGCGGAAACTGACGAGCAGGTCCTGACCGGAGTCGGAAACGGCGTCACGAAGGCTGCCGGCACGGCCATCAAGTACACTGGCAAGGGCATCTGGGCCATCGGCAAGGCTGCTACGCGGTAGCCCGTCATACCTCCGCATCGCCTCCCCGCTCGCAAGCTAGTCCCATCTGCTCGCGGCTCTGTATGTTGTAGACAATGAAACCGTGCACTCGCACACACCTGCATTACCAGTACCATCAGTCCTCCACCGCACTCTTTCTTCGACCTCCCTCGCACCGTTTCCGCACTACTGGCAGTCAGTTGTGCGCACTGACACCGTCGCCAAGACGCCTTCCCTGCTGCAAGCCGCTTGAAGCGCTCACCTCAGCGGCTGCAGGCGTTTTAGATTCAAGGCAGTGAGGCATCATTGCGTCAGACCCACGTGGCAGCTAGTCACGTGATCTTCCGCGATTTCTGAATGTTGCTGCATTTCGTGTCCACCGCGGTCGGTGAGAGCATCATCAGCGTCACACACAACGCTTACGCCAACGCACGCAAGCATGTTCAAGGTTTCAAGGATACCGCCGCCGCCAGAGTACGAGCCGAAGATGGTGGAGGAGGACGAGAATGGAATGGAGCTCGACGATCCTGCCAGTAGCAGCGTTGTCACCCCGGGAGAGGGCATCGCGAGCTCGAAGGAGTACATGAGGTGAGTGCACCTTCCTTTTGACTTCAGACTGTGACAATGGTACCTAGGGGATAATTTTGATCCATGGTATCAGGTGATAAGGGCGAGGAACCCGGCGTAGTTGCTCAGGACGTACCAGAGCTGGGCTGCTGTTGTGTCCGAAGCAGTGCCCGTTCGCCCCGACACACAGAAAGCACCGATCATGCTCGCGGCTGTTTGGCGTGGTCAAGAGCTGACAAACAGGGGTCATGGAACTTACGTCGAGAACGACATCATTACCTCTTCGGTTGCGGGAACTCTTGAGCGCGTAAACAAGCTGATCAGCGTGCGACCCCTGAGCACACGTTACGTGCCCGAAGTCGGAGATCTGGTGATCGGCCGCATTGTTGAGGTCGCCGGGCAGCGATGGAAGGTTGAGGCGAACGCGCGTCAGGACGCTGTGCTCATGCTGTCGTCCGTGAACCTGCCCGGCGGCGTGCAGAGGCGTAAGGTCGAGAGCGACTCACTCAAGATGCGCGAGTTCCTCGCTGAGGGTGATGTGAGTGTCTTCCCTTGTTTAATGTCTCCCTGTCAGCCGTCAGTTACATTAGGAGGCAGACAGTCTAGATCAGGGCAACGTAAAGAAGCTAACACTTTAGCTGCTCGTCGCGGAGGTGCAGGCGTTCTTCTCGGACGGCGCCATGTCTCTCCACACTCGGTCGCTGAAGTACGGAAAGCTGCGCAACGGCATGCTGCTCTCTCTGTCTCCTCGCCTTATCCGACGACTTAAGAGCCACTTCGTACACCTCCCCGCGCCTTGCGGACCGCACGGGGTCGACGTCATCCTTGGCCTCAATGGCTACGTTTGGGTCTCGCTTGGCTCGAAGCAGTCGCGGGAGGGCGCGGAGGGACTGGAGTCTGAGGGCGTGTACCGGAACGACAACGACGTTATGGACGCGGAGGACCGCGCGGCCATCACAGACGTCGCGAACGTGATCTCGATGCTGGCAGCGCACGACGTCCCGCTGTCCGACACGCTTATCGCTGAGGGATACGCTTGGCTCAGAGAAGTGGGCGTCACAGCGGGCTCCCCCGCTAGCAAGGAGCTTGGCGACCGTCTCGTTCGCGAACTTGCGCTCACGGAGTAATCGCGACGGCCGATGCTTGCCTCGGCACACGTCATGCACGTCACTGGTGCGCCATAGCTGGGCACTGGAACGTAGATATGGCCGTTTGAGTGGAGCAAGATCCGCTACGAAGTCGTGGGATGTGGAATGTGCTGCGCATCGGCGTCTGCGTCACATCGAGGTGGGCGCTGACTTTGATGGCGGCGCCTCGTTTCCAAACTGGCGCACGTTGCAATGGTCACGCCCACTGCGCAGTGAGTCACCTGCTGGTACAGGCAACATGGTGACACTAGAGTGGGTTGGAGGCGTCGAGGGCGTGATGTGTTGCATTCAGTCTCGAGTCGAGGCTGGCTGAAACACAGCATGGCATAGCATGGTTAGGAGATGGGTGGGTTGTGGAGGGCAGGGATCTGCCGACAGATTTGCAGATTGCCTCGGGTTGGAGGAGGTATGGGGTGCTCGCTTGGCAGACAAACGAACGCGAATTAGAGAAAGGATGCGGTAGAGATAGCCGCTCCCCCGCACCCCGGCCGAAGGCGCGGCCGATTGATTGGCCCAGGCCAATCGATGTAACATCAGTGGTTAAGGTTCTACCGTGTACATGCATATGATCGAAGCACTCGAGTTTTCGGGCTAAGTCAGAGACGGTGCGGGGCATTCTGCGGACACCCGGGGACATGGGTTGTAAACGTGGCTCCAAGAGACAGGTACAGAGAGGTACAGTGGCCTCCGCAGACAGGTACCAGACAGCTGAAGGGGGTGACAGTTGGAGGCTCGATCGCATTGCGATTCAAGGACACGAGATCCACGATGACATAGCTGGTAGACCGAAACTTGAGGCTGCCAAGGCACGAAGGTGCCGGCGTGGTGCTGAATCTTGAACCCACAAACGTGTACGCCCGGGTTGCAGGAATCGGTGGTGATCATGTGGTGCTCAGAAGCCGGGGGCGTTGCGATCGCTCGGCAGCGGCACGACAGCGCACGACAGCGGCACACGGCGAGACGGAGCTGGCAAACTCCGCCAGTCAGATCTCAGGTGACTGAGACGCCGATGCGGAATGTCACTTGTCTGACGTGCTGACTTGTCGCAGGTGCGCCAGGAAGGGGAGGAAAGGCCCAGGATACCGTGAACGAAACTTGCAAGTGCCTGCAGTTGTTATTTCTTCCTAGTGCAAGATTGTTGCAGGATGTGCATGTTAAGCACTGAATACAAACCCACTACTGATGAAATCTACCAGAATGCTGCAGAATCCGAGGACCACTGTAGCCAGTGTAGCTCAATTCAGTTGCCCCAGACTTGCCTTCGCATTAGACGCATTGGTTCAGGAACAGTCGTGCGAAGGACCTTGCAAACTCAGGAGACTAGCATTGCTACGCAAGCGATCAGGACTACTGACCAGCGACACACGAGTGCTGGTGAATCGGGCCTTGGGAGGCGTCAGGTCGCCCTGTCATAGAAGTCTGGAATATTGCATTCAGGCATTTATGGAAACCCTCGCCTGAAAGCCTGGCACTCCAATCAATCTCGCGATCCTCGCGACTATCTTTTTCGCCGAGGTCACTTTGTATCAGCGATATTGCTGCATGATCCTGCACCTGTGCCTGTGCCAGTACGCCTGAGTACCGCCAGGCTGAACAGCTAACCGCCAGTAGTGACTGTGGGCAGACGTCCACGAGGGTGACGGCGCCACTGCAGCGCCTCAGTGAGTCGCACTGAACGCCCAAGAACGCCAACCAGCCTCGCACGAACGCCTTCCAGCGCCAGCCAAGCCAGGCGGCGCCTCTTCCACTGCTGATATCCGACCGCAAGGGATGGAGGAGGGTGACAATGTTGACCATGTTGACCCTCTGACTGCGAGTCTCGCTGGCATCATCGTGAGGCAAATCCAGGAATACAACCGGCATACCAGTGCGGTCTCGAACTTGTGCTTACACGTCCCATGGTTCTCTTGGCGTCTCGCTCCGCCTGACATCATCTGGCGTTCGCCGTGCGCGCCGTGTTGGTCTGGCCATGTTCGCTTGACGGCTTTCTGACTCGCAACTGCTGCGCTTGACATCTGGTTACCAGAGAAGCGAGCCAAAAGCGAAATCCGCAAATTACTGCATGCTGCGCATGATCGCAGCCCCGATACGTGACACGTTTAACATGTGTCAGCCGCATGAGCAGTATGAACTGCATGAGCACCAGGGACCCGCGGCTTCGCCGCTGTGCCGAGCTGCCGAACGGTTCCTGCGATCGCAACGCCGCGCACCGCGCACCGCGGAGTTGAGGCACAGCGGCTTGCGCGGCGCACCTCGATTCTCGACAGCGGCAGACGGAAACTTGAATCCTGGGGCGATAAACGACCAGGATCCTGGACGTATTGATGGCGTAGCAACTCCTAGGCGTTCAGAGTTGACCTGAGCGGCACGGCCTAGGGATTCTGATCATCCTGTGGACAATCCGGTCGCCCATTCGACGGTGCCAGCCTTGGAGGGTCATGGCAGAGCCACAGCCAGCCACGGCGCCGCATTCAAGCATATTCACGTCTCGGAACTTATCAAGTCTGCAGGGCTCAGCACTGGGCGATCCTGATCATGCGGAGGGCAACCCCGCACAGCTATCATTCTGCCGCTCGCTGGTGGGTCCGAAATGCCCGTTACCAGTGTTCGCTTGGCTGGGAGAAGACACTTGCGGCCATTGTTCTAAGACTGCCACACAGGACTGCAGAAACAGTTTACCCCAGGTGGATCCAAAGATAGGACGTATTGCAGACCTAGGATTCCGGGCCCCTTGGGTGGGGTCTTGCAGCTCGAAGGGCCGTTTTGGGGTCTCGTCTTCGCACCCTCGCCAGCCTGCTTTCTAGCGAGCAAGGTGCACTGCAGCGTATTGGTGTGCGCTCGTATCTTCGGCTGGCGCATGCGCCTCACTGCCCTATGGTAGAAGTTTGTAGGCCCTGGCAAAGCTCCGACATGTTGCAGCCTCTGTACGACCTTGTTTCTCCTTTTACCGTGAGCTTTGCCGTGTCTCGCGGCCCGTCGCAATGCTTGTCAGCCCGCTCTCCCTCGAAGCCCGACCGGGCGCTGTCGCTTGATGCAAGACTTTCGCCAGCCGCCGAGATGAGTTCTGCCGGAGACTTCTGGCCCAGAACTCCGGGAGCGTCCGCGCGCGACTCGGCATGTCCTCGACACAATCATCTGTGGTGGTGCGTGAAGCGCAGTATACGAAAATAACGCTTCGCTAAACTCTACTGTCGTTTCCGATGTACTCGGCCCAGCGGGGGCACACCTGGAGTCCACATTGGAGCTTGTGTACACGATCTAATTGCCCACGACCGTTGTCTCCGCTGCAAATGCCCGCTGGGACCCCTAACATCCATTCACGCCTGGCCATGTCCGTTCATGCCCGCCCGTGCCCGCCGGACAGGACCTATGATCTACAAGTCTTGACCCGTGATTTTCCATTCAGACGCAGAAGCGCTAGAAGCCGGATAATGTAGCCAGCAGAAAACCGCAAAACCGCGCTAAGAGACAAAGCAAATCAGAGCACGCCGATAGCGTTTAGCGAGACAGGTAACGGTGTTAATGCGATTTACAGAGTGATAATCGAGCGACACTGGACGGTCTTTGCTACCATCGCCGTCAGGTTGAACGTACTGCCCCTATGCGAATGCATACCTGCACTGCCGCCATGTCCAACATGCTGTCTAAGCCTGCTCTTGTTCGGACCGTCCCTTCGGAAGAGCATGGGGTTCGGACAGACCGACATCCGTTGAATAGCTCAAGATATCAGGCAGAGGTGGCCCGAGCGCTAGGAGTAGTGGTGGCGGTCTGAGGTCCGTATCTGGGGGTGGTGCAATGCACGGACGTTCCAAGATGAGACCTGGCGGAGTGGCGTTCACGTTCTCCACACTTCGGAGAGTTACGACTTATAAAGAACGCGACACCGTGAGGGCGCAGCTGCGCAACTGCAGAGAGCGATGCAGACACCTGAGCCCTCTGGTACCCCGATTGTCCGCTGCGAGGACGCTGACTGTGGGTTTGTAAACGTTTGCCCAACGTCTCAGCCTTAGGCTTCGATACGCGCAACGGCGATATGTGGCGTTGTCGACGGCTTGTAGTACGACGAGGTGAAGCAGCCAACCGATGAGCACTATGACGAAGCAAGGGGTCAGCTGAGCGGCGTGCATAGGGAGTGGAGATGGCGCTGAGGGTGCCGAGATGAGGCTGGTGCGACTCGTGTAAACCTGAGGCAGGTGGACGTCTGGCACACGTACACCACCGTGGAAGCTCGAAGACGACTTCAGAGGCCGTCCCACAACCCAAAGTGCAACAAGCTTTGTTCCCTCGCTTCTCTCGGACGGTTCGGTCCACGGATCTCGATCGCGATTGACCCGAGCCGTCCGGGTGAAAGAGAATTCAAAGAATAAGGTTCACCTTCCGGTCTTGAGATATACGTACGCCGGGTTTGAGTTGTTCTGGCGTTCTGCGGAGTTGCAGAGAAGGTGTAGAACTCTGGCGTGGGCCGATGCACTTCGGCTAGCAGGCTAGACGGTGGCACCCCAACTGTGGAGTTCCGCAGCAGCAATTGCGCACGAGATAGCGAAAAGAGGATCAACAGCTGCTGAGCATGATGGACGCTGCAACCGAACAAGATAGCCTTGAATTGTACCTGGACCCCATGTTGCCTTGGTTGACGCACACAAATGTGACTAGCGCGCCCATACAACCATGTCTATCGCCCTACGGTCATTCCTATACAGGTGTTCAGGCAGGGCCCTCTTCCAATTCAGCTCAGAGTCGGAAAAGTGGAGGCGGGGTAGGGCTTTCGATGCGCGAAAGCGATACACGCGCGACGCGACGGCCGCGACGACCGAGACCGCCGACGGGTCAAGGAGCAGGAGACCAGAAGATCAGCGGAGCGGCGCTATAGAAGAGGCATGCTACCTAATGATGGCTAACGAGACATCGCAGGGAAGCGCATCGCACTAGCGCTCGTGGAGCATAAACGCAATACACTAGCGGCGTACTACGGGTCCGGGCACCCGCCGCATCTCATGATGTAGTCGTCAGTGCGGAGTAATCTCGCAGCCGCGGGAATGGGTCCCAAAGCAACTCGGATAGGTTGCAATCTCTTGCCTCCGTTGACGAGCGAGAATCTGTACGTTATGCGGTATCTGCGGCATAGGCACTGTCCTGCATGAGTTCCTTGTTTGACCTTGCTGCGAACGACGGATGACGGACCGATACGGCAGAATGCGCGTTTGTGGTCGAGGTGGGACGGTGCCGTGGCGTGCCAGGCCCGGCAGGACCGTCATGATCCCTCAGGAGGGCCAGGCGAGATAGGGTCGGCACCGACTCAAGCGCACCTGGGCAGTGAGTGGGCATACGCCTTGATCACGCCTGGCCGCGCGACCCGGCCGGGGTGCGGGGTTTGGTAGAAGCATCACAGGAACTTCACAGGAAAGTGCACAGGAGCCTTGCAGGAACGCAGGGAGGCGGCGCAGAACCACCCCGAATGCAGGAAACACGCCAAAAACGCCATCAAAGTCAAAAGGCAAGGAGCACCCCAGACTCTGAAAATAGTGCTGAGCATGGTGAATGCTCACGAGGCGCCGGCGGGTCTGATTGGTGACATTGCAGCCCAGCCAACCACCGATCACACTGAATACGGATCTTTGCCCTGCATGCATACCCTCGCAAGCCTTGTTTCTCCCGACTCTTCTGCGCAGATGGAACCGCCCTGGCTGACCGACAGGCGACGGAAGACAACTGCCGAGCCGCCCCAGACGGTGCAGCTGACCTCTTTACACCTGAGCCGGTCTCACCCCCGCTCCTGGCGCTCTGACGCTTTGACAAGGCATAACACGGTTGTTGGGTGTGCCCCGTACGCCGTTGCCCCGTAGCGCCGCCCGCGGTGTCCGCCCAGGTCCGGACGCCCTCCCTCATTGCCGAGTTCCAAAGACGCCATAAACTTAGCCAGGCACTCCTGGCACACTGGAATTGTAGGCTTCGAGACTAGTACCTAGGCGATTATCGAGGCCCCTCAATCGCTTGAGATCAGCACTCGACACACGCCTGACCTGCATTGGGCCCACGCCGTCCGCGCTGCCCGCTTGCGCTCTGCAGCCTCCAATGCTTCTAGCCCTGACCGCCTCGCCGCCTTGTCTGTTTTGCTTGACGACCTGGCTGTTTGCTTATAAACGACTGATAACAGCCGCCGAAGATCCTTCCCCAGATCTTGCGATCCGACCACTTCAACCCCCATCTTCTTGCGCAGTCACCATGACCACTGTCACGGATCAGGACTCCCCGCCTCTTTCCCCGATCTGGACGCCGACCGGTCTTGAGCCTACCAAGAACGACTACTTCATGTCAGACAACTGGCTGCACGACGATCGCTCAGTGCTCGACCTGACCCGGCGGAACAGCGACTCCAAGCCGCACCTTGCGTCCATCAGCCCTGCTAAACTTGCCAAGTCGCAGTATGTCACCTTTGCCACTGCTGTCGAACCTCCCTGCTCTACCGACTCCAGCTACTCTTCTTCCAGCGGTGAGCCGCCTTCACCTGTTGAGAAGCGGTTCACCAGCTACCCCCGACCAGTCTCGATTCACACCAACCCCAAAACACCAACAATGGAGGAGATTGCTCCGGCCCTCCCGGAGTCACCCGACGTTGCCACTGCCGCATACCACACTCCTGTTTTGGGTGGATCGCGCCACCAGAACACTCTGCAGCGCAAGCTCGCCCCGAACCTGACTGAGTCCCTTGAGCTGCTGGTGGACGTGCACCACCGTCGGGATGCGGACCGTCTCCTTGCCGGATCTGGTGGCGACAAGCACTCGCCCTTGCGCGCCGACGTCCTAGCCGCATTGAAGCGCGACTCTGTCAACCGAAGCCGAACTTCCTTAGTTCCGAGCCTCAACCCTGCCAACACCCCGCTACCGCCCGAGCCTACAGTTCGTGGCCTCGGTTTGTACTCTGCCCCTAACCGGGGGACTGAGAGCGTGAGCGCTGTGTACGCCGTCACCCCTCGACCAGAGCGAGTGGCACGCAGCGCTTCCACGCCAGCGGTGCAAAGTTCTTTAGCGCGTCACGCGACAATCGAAAGGGGTATGAGTCTGCTGTCAATCGGCTCAACAGAGTCGCTCCGCAGAGGCAGCCTCACTGCCAGTGGCCCTGGGACTGCTGAGAGTGTCCCTGTCCTTCCCAGTCTGCCTGAAGCTGGCCCTGTTGAGCACATCGCCTCGTACGCGGAAATCAAGGCAGCGCGCGCGGCCGCCGCTGTCGCCGATGCGCAGACTTTCGACTCCTCTGCCCCGCCTGCCGGGAAACAGATGGACTACGCTGCTAAGCTCGAGCTCTTCGATGCCTCGGGTGACCGGGTCCGTTTCGGAGACCTCTTGAGCCAGCGTACCCTCGTCATCTTCGTCCGCCACTGGTACTCGTCCTCTTGCGCCGAGTACGTCCGCGCCGTCGCCCACTCGGTCACCGACGACGTGCTCTCGACGACCGAGACGCAGGTCATCATTGTCGGCCACGGCTCGCCGTCCATGATTCCCGGCTACCGCAAGCACCTCGCTTGCCCGTTCCCGATCTACACCGATCCCACCCGTAAGCTGCAGGATGCCCTGGGCATCTTACCCGCGCCTCTCTCTAGCGACAGCCCCTCTCGCCAAAAGTTCCTGCTTCGCCTGAACCGTGCGTTCGATATGTTCGTCGCTGCTGCGAAGATGACGTCGTTCCGTGGCGGCGACCGGCGTCAGCTAGGCGGCGAGTTTATCATGATGGAGTCGTCATGCTCATTCGCCCACCGCATGCGCCTCCCCGCGGACCACACGCCGGTTCCTCAACTCCTCAAGGCTATCACCAAGAAGGAGAACCGCCAGTCGTACCGTGTGTCGATCAACGGCAAGACCGTCAACAGCGTTCTCATCGGTCCGAACCCCTCGACCGCTAATTTCGATATCACCGCCGCCCCTGTGCGGGAGGAGACCACCCGCCGCGAGTCACAGCGCTGGGAGGCTGAGCGTGGGCTCGCCATCTAGCGGAAACCTGTGTGAGTAGCAGAGGATGAGTAGTATAATTGTATATGCCCAGGTAGTCCGCCTCACTGTACCAATGCCGAGGCCGGCACCTATTGTGTAGATTAGTCATCAGTCATGTTCTCAAATGTAACGAAGTCACTCTTTCCACTGCTTCCCGACGCACTGTGCCTAATGACGGCATATGCTTGGATCAATACGCGCGATGTTAGTGGCAGCCGCTCGTGCCCGCTGTCCCGAGTGGTTCAGACGTGAAACACGTTTGGAAGACAGCTAAATCTGGACTTGTATCTGTCCTGACGGTTTCGTGTCGAGAGCCCGCGAAGATGAGTCCCGCTCGGTCAATAGCGCATGATTGAACTGCATAGTTAGTCGGACGAGAGGGATACTGCAATCTCGACTGCAGTCGCTTCCGCTGGTGCGAACCTGGCAGCGCACGGGTCGGGCCGTCGAGCCCGAGCGGAGCTGTGGGTCGTTGGACCACTCGTGTTCTCCCCCGTTCGCGGAGAAGCAGGCGGGGCCTCGACGCGTAGTCTTGGTTCAGAGCAGTGCATGACGCTCCCTGCGCTCAGACTCTCGCTGCACCGGTGCACACCTGGTCGAGAGTTCTGGCCTTCCATGTTGTTGCCCGATTCGCCTGTTCCGGCGATCTTTCGTAATCTCGCAAACACAACTCACGCGGCCAGCGATCGGTGCTGACGCAGGACCACCAGTCTGCCGTGTGTTCGAACATTCGTACGTTCGACGCTCGGCTCCGCGGCCTGCCTTGCAAAACTGCTGCACTTGGCGGTCCTACCAGAGCAGCTGGAATTGCACACAGGCGGTGCCGCCTACGGGCAGCTGGCCAAGAGTTCGATTCGAGTCTCTCGTCTTCTCAGTGTTCGTTCGATTCGATCCGCTGCTGGCGGCGGTTCTGTGAGCGAGTCCTTGTTGTGTCCATCTTAGTGCTCGGTTGTCTACATCCCAACGTTGTCCGATATCCGCAAGCCAGCAAACCAACTCGTGTCACAAACTCCTGCGTCAAACCGAACCGAACCAGCCCGCCAGCATAACACTCAACCACTCGACCGGGTACTCCTGAACTCCAGTCACCGCCTCCTGCCACTGTGCCGTGCCGTTCTAGTCTCTCGCCACCCAGTCCTCCAACATGGTCCACGCCATCCCCCTTCCCCTCGGCTCGCTGTTCTCGTCGCGCAACCGCTTCGACCCGCGGGACTACGAGCGCACACCTTTACTCGAGAAGCTCGAACACAAGCTAGAGGACAAGCTCGAGCGTCTTCGACCAGAGCAGCAACGTCTGCGGCGAAAGGCCATTACAGCAAAGCGTTGGATCGTCGAGCGTCTTCAGCGAGCGAAGCAATCGTCCCAGGCCGCACGAGAGCGGATTCGCGAGGCGAGCGGAGGGTTCACCGACCAGCTCATGTTCAACTCGCACATCCATCCCGACAGCCGCGACTTCATGCCCAGGCACTCCGAGATGAGGCGCAAGAGCCATGGCCGCGATGACAGTGTAGGTCGCCTCGTCAGAGGAGGGCTGACGGATAGCTGGAGTGGAAGGAGACAGCCGCGAACGAGTGGTGTCTCGGCGCCGAGTTCACCGACACATACGCGACATTCCCGCGGCGACGTCTTCGGTCCAACCGCTCTGGACGTATGCGCTCGCTCAGTGCGACAAGCACAGGCAGCGCCGAAAGCAACATCTGGCAGTATCGCCCGTACGCGCCCGAAGGATGGACGTTCCCGGAGCGGCCCGTGTTCAGTGATGACAGCCGGAGTCGTGCGCTGTTCATGGGGGAAAACGGGTCGATCAACGCCTCCCTCGGAACCGGCGAAGGCAAGTGGTGTCCGCACGATGTTCGCAGCCGTCCTCAGCCGCATGTAGAGGGTGTCACAGAAGCCAGCCTCAGAGAGGCCCTGTACGGCTCGCCGTGTGCGAGGACGCTGTCAAAGTGGCCCACGTCGCCGCTCGAGCCGCTAGTCGAACTCACCGAACTCGCAGAAGTTGATCTCACGGATGCGAGCGATGCGGGCTCTGAAACCGACATTCGCACCCCGGCTTCGACGCCCCCAAACTCGGACGGTTACCTGTCCGACCCAGTGCTGAGCCCCACCAGCCCCTCCAGCTCAAGGTTCGCCGACCTCTCAAACCCGTACGCGCTCTCGCCGAAGAAGCGTCGCGCTCCTCCACTCCCACGCCGCCCCTTGCGACTGCAGTTCACAGACGTAGACGGCGCCGTGATGCCCACGCTGTCCACGCCCTCGGCGCCATCGACGCCCACCGATGTGGAGCGCTTGACCCCTCATCCTGCGCTGATACCCCGACCGTCGCTTACGTCCTTGACCTCCGTGACGCTGAGCAGCTCGTTCCCACTCACCGAGCGTGAGGAGCTCGACGACGTGTTGATCTGGTCCGACGGCGTGGGCGAGTGCACACGCTCGCGCCGACGCTCGGGTGCGCAGAAGAAAGTCCGGTTCGCGGCCGCGCCACGCGTAACGGAGCTGCACTGCAGCGTGTACACTACGAGCGGCAGCAGCGTAAATCTGTCCTCGCAGCGCAACATGAGCAGCACGAGCGTCAGCCTGTCGTTAGGAGTCAGGGCTCGTTAGTAACCCTTTGTAATCCGCATGTATCTCCTGCCCTCTGCATGCGGGCCGCCCGGTGTCCCGCGCCTGCCATCCGTCCCCCTTTGGTCTATATTATACATTGTCCCTCTGCCCCTGCGTCGTTGCTCATTGCGGTCCCTGACCACCGGGGACGAGCTGTTGTTAGCTACGAAGGAAAGAATCGAGCTCACCATAGCGATGTTGTTTCCGTTCAGCAGCGTCTGGCCAAGCTGCGTCTTCGTAATGCCCTGCGGCGTGACCTCGCTGGTGGGTTAGCTTCAGTTGACACTCCACGAAGCTCCATGCCTATGTGGCCCACTCACTACTCAGTCACGTCCTTCAGCACCATATCTGTGGTTAGCTTGGGACCGAGGACACGTATAGCAAGAGGATACGCACTGACGTAGTCGTCGAAACCCATGAGAGTGCCGGTGAACTCGCGCTCGTCCTTCATGACAACCCAGATCGGCGAGCCGATGCACCGGTCGACGAGCTCAAGGGGAAGGATCGTGCTGGCCATTGTCGTCGTTGATGCTGTTCAACTTCATCATAATCGAGCTCTCGACATGTTGATGAGCAGGTCGAGAGCGCTGGTGGAGGTCGACTTGCCACGTGGAAATAAGAGGTGGTCAGTTTTGGTGGAATTTATCCCAGTTCCGATCGACAGGCGATCTTGCGCGGGGGAATCTGCCAATGTCCGCCGCGCTTTCGATGGTTCGAGCGGTCAGTGTGATCACTACCGCGGACTTGCGCACTACAACTCACTACACTGCAAGCTAGCACAAGTCAACGGAGTACGCCGCTGCAGTGTCGTAATGTTACGGCCGAGGGCTGGTCGTGACGATTCAGACATTCATGAATGACTGAATGAGCGGGCCAGCGCTTAGTGGGGGCCGTCGAGGGCAGTTGAGCGTCAGCCGGCGTACGCAACGTCACATGTGCCGCTATGTGGGAACTAATGATCGGTCGGATCATAGAGCCCGTAGCGTTTCCGAGCTCAGCCAGCCGCCGTGACCCATGTTCCACATGACGCCTGCTAGCTTGCATCGATCATCTCTGCCCCACATTGTGCATCGTTGCTAGTGCATGCTGGTGCGGTGTGAGGTTAAATCGTATGTAAGTGTCAGCTAGTGGTTAGATCGCAGATCGCGTGGTGCGGTGCTGTGGCGCAGTGGCTTCCGCGGGCTGCCGATCCATCGGCGCAAATCGGCGCGTTGAGAGGCGCGAGGGCGCACACCTCATGTGGCGCCTGGGTTAGGCTGAAACGTTACCCCACAAGCACATAACGTACACAACGTACACAACGTTGAACAGCACATCGAACTGCGTAGCGCTCCGGCGGGGCCGGTAGTGCCGGTTCTCGCAACGCTAGCAGGCGCTGTTGATGAGACTGCGCGGGCAGCAAGGGGTGGATAGGGTGTACCGCGTGTGCGGGCAGTAGAGTGCGGAACAGAGATGACATTCGATAGGAGGGGCCATGGGGGGCCACTGCGGGGAAGCATATGGGCCATGAGCGCTAGGCAAATCGAGCCGGCACGCTCGACCAAGCGTCTCGTCGGAGCGGAGCGGTGCATGCGGGCGGCATACGTCAGACTTCATTGGATCACTGGGTCGGAGCCGGGAAGCAGTGCGAGAGGCGCGAGGGGCGCTGGGTCTCGGAGCCGTACGAAATCAGTATACAGATCCAAAGAGCCGGAGTGAGCCGGTCGCTGGCCGTGAGGCAGCCACTGTGCCTCTGACGAGCACATCGGCGCGTGGAACGGCGTTGGCAACGTCCAACGTCTGCAGCACATCATCGTTCTGGTCATTGCAACTTCGGGCATGCATCGTGAGTGGGGGACACAATTGCATGAAATCTGCAGACCCATGACCACGATACGAGGCTCGGTGTACCGGTGTGGTGCCTGCGGCTCCACCATCGTACGAAACGCATCGAAGGTGGTCGCTTGGGTCGCTTGGCATGCTCCCCAGCGAAGTTCAGCAAGGGGTTCCACACCGCGATTGCAGGTGGAGCAGGCCCGGTGCTTATCGCGGGCCAACCAGAGGGCGCGCTGGGATACGGACAGATCGCCGGAGCGTCACGCTGCGTCAACCTGCGTCAGGCCGCGTCAGAACTGAGCAATCGCACCAATCAGAACCCGCTGGAAATCGGCCAACGGCCGGCGAGGGACAGGCAAGCGGCAGGCTCGGTGCCTGACTACCTGAGCTTAGCTAGACTCCACTGCAATCGAGGCGATCACGAGAGCACGAGAGCTACGAGAGCATCATAGCGCAGCGTCACAAGAGCTATATCGGTCCCACCGCAGCCGTATCCAGCACTATCTGCAAACCATAATGCAATCGTCACCCTACATCCCTAGGCTCCCCCACGCTATTCCGGCCGGCAGACCGGCAGCGCAGCGCAGTCCGGCCCCACTCAACTTATTGACGTCTCCGAGGTACAAACCCGGTGTCGAAATTGCAGATTCATACTCTCCCAAGCCCTAATGCCCTCAGGTAGATCTGCGGATCAGCGTGCAATGCAAGACCCTTATCTGATGCACAGTTAGTCACCGTGTCAGCTGCCAGCCGCCCATCTCTGGCCTTCTTACCCCTGCGCACGTACGAAGCTTGATGCGGAAACCCTCGGGAACTGCTTCTTGGGTTTCATGCGCTGCAAGATTTACCCCCCTTGCCCGACCCGGCTTCATTAACAAGCTCGCAAATGTCGCTTAGCTGCCTGAATGCTGAATGCAGTAGTTGGAGCAAGTGACACTGCGCACTAGCGCGTCGTCGTCCATCGTAGTCTGCCCCCCTTCTCTCGGTCTCATGCGACAATGGACACGGCACATGGACCACGGCACGCCCGGACGAGTCGCGCAGATTGCGCAGATAGGAGGATTCACAAACGCCGGTTGGTTGCGCATCCCCGTTTCGCACGCGCGCCAAATGCACATGACGCATGACCTACAGCTCTGCCTGGAAGAATTCACGCGCAACAGCCGTACGGCAACCTCTCCGACGTCTGTATAGTTGTTCCAGCAACATTCCATATTCTACCTTGCAGGACCCACTGAATTTTGGCCGGTCGCAACCGGCTTCACGCGATCTGAGGCGATAGTTGCCGCCGGTTGCCGTTCTCACATCATGGCATCACTTCTCGGTCGCAAGGAGAGGTACGAGGATCCATACTCGATTACGAAGGTGCCTAATTTTGCGTCTTACGTTTATGCAGCCGACGTGCCGGAGCTGCAAACGCGGACGTCCACAGTGTTGTCCTTGGCGTGGGGCACTTGTGATCACCAGAAGTGAGATGAGGACAGGGGGGCGAACAGCGGGCAGGGCAGCGTTGACCGACGATCGCACCGGACCTGCTGACCGAGCTTTGCGGAAAGGGTCACGCGGGAGCCGACATGGCGGGTTGCGTCTGTGATGCATCAAAGACTCAAGGAACAGCATACAGCTTTCAGCATACCCACTGTTCGGCACTGCTCGGGATAGGGACTACGAGCATTTTATGAGCGGATACTGAGCGGATATGGTTCGGTGCAAGTATCAGAGTCCCTCGTGAAGAGTGGCACACCGTAGACCTAGACGCTGCGCCGGACAACGGACATGAGAGAGTCTTGCCAGTGGGATAGCCGAGCCTAATTCCGTCTGTGACGTCGCCCGGGTACATTGGCTTGAGTGGTTAGTGACCGAATTCAAACGATCGCGTCTCTAGCTTGAAGCTAGTGAAGTTGTATCGACTTGGCCCGCTTGGCTGCGCTTGGCCGCACCGCAGGAATATCTCTGATGACTCGAGGTCAGCGGTTGCCCGATCATACCGAGGTCTGTTGCATGCATGGCTTCCGCCGTCTGCAAACAGCAGCATGCTGCAGGCGGTGCGGAAGTGGTGGGCAGCAGAAGCAGCGAGGGTTGAGATGACCGCGATCTTACTCGGCTCTGCATGTTTGCCCCTCGCAAAACCCTCATGCAAAACTATAGGAAGGGTTGCGACACAGGGTCCTGGCACGCGGCAGCGTATGCCAGGCTGTGTCCACTGTCCAGGAACTTGCGCTAATGGCCTAGCGTAATCGGAAAGCTTGCCCATGCTCCCAGGGTTTGACGCAGCGTGCCGTTTCGTCAACATGCCAGCCAGATGGAAGGCTAGGATCAGAGCCCGCTAGTGGGCAGCTGTCCAGTCGCATCCTGCATGAATCCTGCATACGTCCTGTGTGCATCCTGGACCCCATACCGAACGCGTCTCAGCTCCTGCTCAGCGTCACACAACAGAGGCACATTCACGCGATCCCCAGGATGCGACTTCCATGTGTATTTCCGGACGATTCAGCCCTTGGTAATTCATCGAATTAGAAACGGCACAGAAGATCTGCATGACTCATGCTAACACGCGCGCTGCACGTCTGTTCGGTTCCACCGCCATGAAGGCTGACGTGCGCGCCTCTTGCCTGGGGCTTGGGCGACGGACAGCGTGACCGTCAACAAAACATGCATGCATATTAGCGTGAGGCCAGCAGGCACCTGTTCGGATGCGAGAGTGACAGTGACTTCCCCACAGCCCCCACCACGGCGCGGGGCATGTCAGTGTCCCCCAAACTCATCTCCTAGATCAGTGGCATTTCTGGATCTGCATTCAATCGGCGTGGGTTGCCGAAGGGGCGGTATGGGGTGTGGCACACTTCATGCGGCTTGCGGTGATGCGGACTGCGGCGATGCGGCGACGCGGTGTACTGACGGTGAACTCGGACGAGCAGACTGCGCACGCAAAACGCAGGACGACGCCCTGGAGGCAGGGTCGGAATGAATGCTGCTAAACTTCGGACTGCATTCAGCAGCAGGTTTGCACTCTCAAAACCTGTTGGGGCAGATCGCTGCTATGCACGCCATGTGTGCTCTAGCGCGTCTCAGGCATCCGCTTCGACAGTCGAGACGCAATTAGCGGGTCAGGCTCATAGTAGCGTGCACCGGTTATCTCTGCGCTCTCCGTCTCCGCATCTCCGTCGGCGGTCACCATGAGCTCCATGTTGATGCGTTGGCGATCAAGTCGACTTGCTCACTTCGGAGGCGGCAGTTACCGCCTTCGCGCATTTGATGCGCAGCCGCGGAGAGACCGGCCGGCCGGCGCATCAATCGCCGCTGTCTCAGACTCATTGAATCGGCAAGATCTCGGTGGTATGCCACATCCTCCCTGTGTGCCCCTCGTCTCGGTGCGCGGCGCGACCCACTGCCGCCTCAGCCGCTGAGCGATCCCGCGACGCCGTTGGCGCAATCCAGGCTTCACAGTGACGCACGACGCCCCAGCGGGGAGCATTCATGTATCGGTTCATCAATGCACCGGTGCACCGGTACCGGTACCGGAATCGCGACGCCGCACGCGCTGCACCCCACCCGTACATGGCATACCGGCGTCCTCGGCGAGAATCCTGGTGACACGGGGCGGGCAACTTAATACACCTTTGTGCTCGTTACGCGCACGACCGACCTAGCCCGTCACCGTCACGCGCCGCTTCTAATAGTCCGTCCTGCCGTCGTCCCGCTGCATATTGCGCTCGCTAATGCTCACTTACAAGAATAGACATGGCGAACGATTCAAAGGCCGTCGCGCTCTGTCCTCGACGTTGCTCAAAACATATCACTTGCCAAAGGCGGACATGGTTTGAATGGACAGCACGTACGATGTTCCGTCGATGGAAGCGCATTCCACCGATGATCTGCCGCTCTGCGCGTCGCACCGCTGGTAGTGCTCACTCGGCGTGTTCGCCATGCCGGTCGCCCTGCAGTACACGCCCCAATTTGGCACTAAGTCTAGCCGGCGGGTTGTGATCTGACACAGTCGCGAGTGATCCTGAGCTAAAAAGGCATGTGTGTGTCAAAGCCATGTGGCAGCCATTTGAAGCGTCACTGTAAGTAGCACTTATTCCAACTGTGATGCCCCCTTGGCTCTTCCTTCTTGCAGCTTAGCTCGCGAGGCTGTCTGAGTTGCGGCTGGTCCACGAGACCGCAGATGAAACGTGTCCACTTGGTACAGCAGATTTTCGCCGTGGAGATAGTGGAAGGGTCATGGAGCACAGCGTCCCGCAGCAAGAGCGTCAGTGGCTTGACTGTTGAACAGCGCTTCCGAGCTGCGCTTACCCAGGAGCCCCAGGCGCCCAGGCAGTGCACGCGAGCGTCAGGCTGCAGAGCTGATCGACATGTTGCGAGCGAGGAACGGATGTCAGAGATAGCTGTGCAGAGTTTCGGCGCATATTGGGTTGTCACCTCGCTCGGGTGCTCCGGTCGGTCAGCTTTATGCTTTTGCTCTGACAAGGATGCATGAGACTGGCGTCGTAATCGCATGCCCGTCATGCCCGTCAGGTCCAAGGACCAAGGTGGTGTCAGGTCCCAGGTCCGGTAATCCCTTCCCCCTTAGACATTTTGGACAGCGTTCCACCGTTCCTGACCGGAGATCTCTGGACGCAGAGTCGGTGAGGTGGGATCGGTGGGCGGTGGGAGTGATCACCAGATCATCAGTCTCAGCCGTCAGCCGCGCGAGCCGCGGGTTTTGCGTTTTGCCTTTCGGTTGAAGATCGCCAGCCATGACCTCCGCCCAGACCAGACCAGTCCACGTCCACTGCTGCGCTTGCGAATGCGTCACAATTCATGGATCATGGGGGCGTTAAGTTGGGACACACACTCGGAGCGGGTGTCCCAAGTTTCTGCTCTTCACAGTATATCATATCGAGCCAGGTCAACGGGTTAGAGTTAACCAAGATCCCAGCAGGACACCCGCAATGCGTAATATGCAAAAGAAGCCTCCCTACGGCGACGATCATTGGTGGAGGTAACAAGGTCTACGAGAACAAGAGGCCATCAGGGACCCCCGTATCAATAATCGCAAAGGGTCACTGTCAACGTTCCTGGATAGCCCTGCAGGTGTATACCAAGACGACCCCAGGTCGCAGTAAGGTCCAGCTGCGTCTGCCCTCACGCGCCCTCAAGCACCCTCCACCACCCTCACGCACCATGCCGAGCCGAACATGACTGTCGAGTCATGTCGTCTCGCGTCTGGTAAGCAAAGCATGTCTTGGAAGATTCCTCGATGACTCTGCAGCCACCTCGGCACCCTCGCGTGCCCCTGTGACTGGCCCTTGGTATACTCGCCAGCTGACAAAGCGATCCCGCAATCCCAGAAGCTCAGAGACCATAGTGCAGCTCCGCGACGCCAACAGCATGCAGTGGTCGCCTGAGGGCGTTCCGACCCTTCACTGGATGAATTTTACCTGTTGATGGACAATACGCAAACATGCGTGCGTAACCAGAGGTGCAGGCGCCACCTGAATCTCGCCTGCCACTGACAGCCAACGTCGGCCGGTTACAAAGCGTGGCTGGCCGGAGGGCTGCTTGGGGCTGGGACAACTGGTCCCATGCGGATCAATCGAAGAGTGCACGAAAGCGACACGGCGTTTGGCGCACAGCAGTGCGGACAGACGCAAAGGTGAGCGGGTAGGTTAGATCTCACTACAACGTACAAGGCTGAGGACGATATATCGAGTGTCCGTCTTTCGCGCTTCCGTCTACCGTCGATCTGAAGCACTCAGCGCAGACGACAGGAACGTTGGCGGATGATGTACGGCTGATACGACCTCGGCCTTGGCTGGTTTCTCGCTTGATCACCGAGCTCAGATGGCACCGGATGCCCACATAACTGTAGGAGTATGAAGTCAAGCGGTACTCTATTCACGGCAAGGATCCTCCCCGCTCCTGATCAAATCCAACTCTTAGCGAGCGGACGCCGGGCCCAGCCCCATCACTAGTTCGTGAGGATCATTACGCGTCAGTGGCTCTCCACTCACCAGTACCGCGTCAGCCGCAAACAGTGGGTAGTAGCAGCTCCAGGCGCCCAGGCGCCCAGGCGCCGTCAGGCCTGACCAGGCCGTGTACAGGGAATTCCAAGGGCCACGCAGAAATCGCAGAGCAGCAGGAGCACTCGCGGTGTGGTACGTGACCCACCCCTCCGGAGATGTCGTAGGTTGGGTTTGGAGTCCGGAGTGAATGACTGTCCAGGGGCTCTGATGTCGCAGCGGAATGTGAGCCTCTGGCCCGCTGCCGCCATTGGGTGAGATTCGGTGCCCGCCCAAACTCCAGAGCGAAATCTCCTGAGCCAACTGTAGCCTGCGCCATGCACCGATTCTCATGGATCTCATGCGGACTCGCTCTGTCAACAAGACCCAGATGTAACTTCATCAACGCCAGCTGCGCCATGCAATACGCCAGAGGAACAAACCCGCAACGTCCGGACCCTGCCCCGGTGCCACAGTCCGCGACACCTGAGTTACTGAAAAGGGGTGTTCAGGACATACCTCGATAGGTACTCCCAGTGTATCCTGTAGAATACAGGAATCAACAGAAAAAGTTGAGCGTCGACTGGTTAGTCGACCGCTTTGCGAGACAACGTAGGGGGCGCACAATGAAGTGACTACGAGCCGCAGCCCTCCGTCCAGGACAAACAGGATATGCAGGTCAGACGGGCGCTCACCAGGCCTCAGCCCACTCACCCGGTCAGCCCGCATGCCCCATTCACCTCAAAGTAGCCAGTGAGCCAGCTGCAACTCGCGGCAACACACCCGCTATGCACTTCAGCTGATCTGTGGCCCTTCTCACAACGACACACTTCATCGTATTGCGACTACCCATGATCCAAAGTTGACAAGTTTACTCGCTCTCAACGACCCACAGCGATCTGCGAACTCGATTTTAACGTTGTCACACCACCACTCGCTCTGCTGATCGTGTCCTTCGCTTGTTACATACCTCACCTACAACGTAATCACCCCTCTTCACTCCGCACAAGCAACACAACTTCTCCTAATTACCCGTGAAGTTCATCCGCCCTACTTCTGGGCCAGCCTACCGACTGCGACGTCCTGCCCTCTCATCGAAGTCACAGACTCACGACCGAGTTTTTACGACAAACCTCGCGCGAGCAGACAGACCACTACCTCGACACCCACACAGCTCCCTCCCCGACCTCCCGACTATCGCAGGGAGATCTCCGACCGGAAAAAGTCTGCGCTGAAGCAGACTCAAGTCCTCCTCCCCATCGAAGGCCAGCCCCATCCGTGCCACGCGCACGCGGAGCGCGAGGTACTTCCAGCCACACCCACGCATCTGTGCCGGCCCTCGTGTCCTGTCGATTTACATACCACGACCCGGCTCGTACCTCCATCGGCCTTCTCCTGTGCAGCCCCGTTCCTCTGTCAATCATCTGATCAACCCCGCGGGCTCCCCAGTCTCACCCACCCAACTCTATTCCCCCACTTTCGTTCCGGTCAACATTCTCCTCGATTCCGCACGACGCTACGTTGCCTGCACGGCGAGGTTGCCCGATTTAGATATTGGCCGTGCCTATATTTGCTCATCTTGCTTTCGTTGTGCCGTTTAGCTTTACGGCCCCGTTAACCAGAGTCCACGAGTCGTTCACCTGACAAGGTTCAAGTCTCGGTTTCTCGGAACTTGAAGCACACGGGTCACCACATTCCTGCAAAGCATCCACGCAGAGCACCGTGACGTGACCTGCACGCTAGTAGTCGTTTAACGACTTGACGGGAAGTGAGCGACAGGCGCTTCTTACCATTTAGCCATTGCACCGGCCCAGTGCTCTAGAGGTACTAGCCCTACTCGCCAGTTAGTTTACCGTCGCCTACCTCCCTTATCCTTGCTTCTTCTCATTTTACTGTTCCACCACACCCCATATTCCACCGACTCGACTGGCCTACACACGCACACTCTCCGCCACCCGTACGCCCGGGCAGATCAACACCGACCTACGAGACACACGACTGCATCAGAGACACACCTGTCTTGCGCCCCAGTTTCCCATCGATTGTCGCTCAGTCAGCCCAGCCTGGCCTAGACTTCACCCCGCCTCGCCCCCGCCTCCTTCTAACCACTGTCCCGCGACCTGCTCAACGTCCCACAGCCGAACCTTTTGCATTCACTCGGCCCATAGTCTAGCTCCACCGCCATCGACTAGCCCAGTTCGCGCCAAGTCAAGCCAAGGTTGAGCCAAACTTCAACTCGGGTCCGCCAGTTTCAGCTTGTCGCCCTCAGCTACAGCTTCGAGACCGCCTGTAGCCGGTTGTTCCGCCCGTCGATCGTCGTCCGTCGAGCGAACTTATAAGGCCTTTCGCGCAACTTCGCTGTCATCTCGTCCATCGTGATCCGGCCCTTTGTGTGTTGTTCCGCTGCTTTCAACGAAACTAGAAAGTCTGATCGAAGGTCAACGCTTCCAGACTTCGACTCCGTTGCACGTCGATCCTGCCGATCCCGCTGCGAGTACGCTATCACCAGAGGACGCCAGTGAACCCAATCGGCGTAGAAGCCGATCACCTGCGCAGCGCTTCCCATCTCAAGCAACACAACATTCCGGCTTCGTGCATCCCGCTACTACTTTCCCCCACTTCTCTTCACAACTCAACATTGCCCCTCCGTCGACCTTCTGATACCTGCTCGATTCGAAGAACACAACCTCGTTGCATAACGCGTGCAACTCTGACCCTCCCGGTAAGTTCGTGTCTTGTTCACAGACGCTGGTCCGAGCGGCGCTCGGGCCGGGTGCGGTGTCTACGGTTATGTGTGGGCTGCGAGCAAGGGAGTAGAAAATGATCTGCACGACCTGGAGCACCATGGGCGGGACCGGGGCGTTCTGCACATTGCATTGCATGCAGAGTGCTCCGCCCTGCTCCAACGATCTGAACTCTGCTCTGAATGCGCATTCCGCGCATTTGTGCATTGGGCATTTGGTGGTGCATGAATGGACCGGTCGGTGCGATGAATGGGGTGGCGACGAGGACGATCTCTGCGGATCCTTTTGAATGATCTCCGGATCTCTTGAGTGGATCAGTAGATCGCCTGGAGAGACACCGTCTCGAAATTTGAGGCGTCGTGCTCTGACCTCCTGGCCGTGCCGGGCTCTGCTCTGCATCGCATGCCATGTTCAGCCGACCGAGTCCGATAGCCCACTATGTGGATCTGGGCTGGTGGCGGCGCACGGCAAGCATGGCCCGAGGGCCGAGGTGGTCCCGGTTCGGGACTGCAGACGCCGAAGCTGGGGGCGCGCAGGCGTAAGCGAGCTGCAATTTTCTTATTATGCTCTCGTCTGAGATCCTGGCCGAGTCCTGGCACTCCTGGTGATCCTGGTATGCTGGCTGGCAAGACCCACTATAATGCGCTATTGTGCTCTGCGGCAACCACTGGCCTCTGGTGATCATTGTTGTCTGTCTCATGTCGTCGGGCGTGCTGGTATGCGAATGGAAGCGATGCTCGCCAGAATCGCCAGCAGCGTTCGGCACAGCCGGCAGAGCTCGGTGTCGCTGTAGTGACGTCCGTGAGCCCGGAGGTCCCCCACCCTTGTGCATGTGAGCATGTGCAGCCCCGCAGTCCGAGTTTGGGTTGCTATCCCAAGACCGAGGTTGAGTCTTGTGTCATTGGCCAGAGAATTCCGGACTTCTCTCAGGAGCTCCATCAAGCTCTGTGCTGCGGGGATGGGTCTCGGTACTTCGGTGGCGCCCAGGTGCATGGCGAGGGCAAGATGGTGAAGCCTCATAGATCAGATCTCTACATCCTGTTCGCCGTCCGAGGTCGCCGAGTGGGCGGGCCCGCCTCATTCCCCATGCCGCACCGCACCCGCATCATCCGCACTTGTTGACTGGACCGCTCGAGTGGGACGTGCTGCGAGTGCTTCTGTTTGGCCCTTCCCGTGCTGTGTTCCGTGTGCTGTGACTGCGTGCTGACATGTGTTCTTCTTGCAAATCATTGCCCCCCAAACCCCTATCTCTCATCGCATCTGCTTCGCCATTCGCCTTGATCGCCGTCGACGTCCGTCCGACCTGCCCGACATTTACGCACGGTGACACCTTTTAATTTGACGACCGACGATCGCTCGATCCCCACTGACCCACCCAACACTCACGGTGCACCCCTCAACCTCGCTTGATCAACTTGCGTTTCCGCACGGCTCCACATTAATCTGGCCCCACTCGCTGTGAACTCTGCGGGGTTGTTCCATTGACTATCACCGGTGGCTCGTCACGGTGCGTGTGTACGGTGAATGTGCGGACATGTGCATTCCGTGCGTTGGATCTGCGACGACGTAACAACACGCAAACGACGATCGGTGCGGACTGTGGTGTCGGTGACCGTGTCTCTGCCTGGCTTGATCGGTGGTGCCGATTAAACGCCGTTGTGACTGCCGCCATTCTCTCGCTCTCTCGCTTGGCTTGGCCTGATCGCATGGTGGCGAACCTGACTGTACGCTTACTGGTTGGCTGTGCGGTACTGCTGTGCCCTGGTGCCCTGGTGCCGTCATCTGGGACCGAACGAGTGCTTGTTGCGCGTTGGGTGCGTATCGATAACACTATACTCGCTACGGTGACACGGTGGCTACCTTCAATATTCCTATCCTCTAATCCGGGAATCGTAATCCTAAAAACTAATCTCGAAATTCGCGCGTCCCCGGCCACCACGTCCTCTGACCGTCCGCCTGGGTGTAATTCCTCTGCTGGTCCGCCCCGCCGACCACGCACCCCCCCTCTCTTGCTCTTCCTCTGGCTACCCTCACGCTCCCTCGTCCCTCATCCCTCGACCCTTGACCCCTCACCCTGCCCCCTGCCCTGCGCCTCCCCTGCTGGCCCTGTTGGCCCTGCTGGCCCTGTCTGCCCTGCATCTACCTTGGCCCCCCCCTTCCCTGCCCTCTTCTGCCCCCTCTCACTTTGTCTCCTGATCGACACTCGGGCACTCGGTTCATCGGTTCTTACATCCATCCTCTTGCCACCTCAACATCCACAACCACCACCTTTCTTCCCCACCATCCAACATCCACCGACGCATCGACCATTCCATCCGTCACGCACACAAAGCAGCCTCACCACCAGCTCCGGCCACCGCGCCCGACTCTCACCACCCACCGCCGACCATGCCCACCGTGGCCACCGTCGCAGCAAGACAGCAACTCCCTCACCCCAATGCACACCTCCACGACCCAGTCGACCCGGTAGACTCGTGTTCCCCCCTCGCTTCTCCCACCCACACCGCTGCATCCACCCCACAACAGTCTCCCCGCAGGTTCCAGTTCAGGCAGTCATCCATTCCCCCGCCGGGTGCACGTCCGCCCACCATGATCCGCAGGGCTTCCCGCTTTGACCCCATGGACACTTCTGCGTCTCCCACTAATGAAGATGAACAGTCCCACGGCGACCTGGGCCCGAGACATCCCCTCCGCAGAATACGAGAGGACGTTACCCCGCACGAGAAGCAGCAACAGCAACCGCCATCTCGGCAGGACTCGGGTGAGAGTGTTAGTCTCCCGGGCATCAAGGCTCTCCTCAATGTCGCGGACCAACCTCCCCTCCTGTCCTCGCCGTTCGGCAACTCTCTATTTTCATCGCCGACCGCGGCGTCCGCTTCGTCTGCTGTTTCGCCCCTCGACTCGCCACGTTCGCGCACGTCTCGCTTCTCGTCTTTCGCCTCGTCTGAGCCCGGATGGTGGGCGCCCGATGACCGGGATCGCTCTGGTTCATTCTCAAGCGCCTCTCAGCCTCGCGGATCATTCAGTCGGGGTCCGCTCAACGAGGAGCCCGACTTTAAGCGACGCCGGTCTGATCTTCCTCCTGCGCTCGAGGATGCTGATGAAGTGGCACGCTTGAAGTGGCAGGCGCAGAGCAGGAATGCTTCGTTCCCCGTCTCCGGCTCTGGCTCTGTGTCGGGCGGCTCTGGGTTGGGACATGGACTGCGCACCATGCTCTACCCTCCCATCGCGTCTGGTTCCCGTGGATCCATTTCCGGAAACCTGCCTTCGCCTCTCTCGCCCTCGATCGAGTCCCGGTTTGACAGCGAATACCACCCTTCTTCAATGCGCAACTCGCCCATGACCGGACCGCTCGCTCGCTCGTTTGCCGAGCTTTCTGCCAACGACGGACCGTCCGACCGACGGCCCTCGGCCCTGTCCCGGCGATCAAACGACTCGATTCCGCCCCTGCCTTCGAGCCGCCGAGAGTCCGTTGCTAGTCTAGTGGCTCCTGACGATCACCCCGGTCGCTCATTGACCCGGCCCCCTTCGCCCGAACCCTCCGGCAAGCAAAGCGCCCCGCGTAGGTCGTCACTTGCGGAACTCATTATGGCGCAGAGCGGCGATGACGTCGCAATGCGCCGTTCCAAGGAGAATCAGTATCTTTCGACCCCGCCCGTTAAGAACGGTGACGCTGGGTCTCCCAAACTGTTCCACCTCGCACCTCGTCGTGAATCCACAGAGTCTGCGCTTTCGGTTCAGTCGGTGCCCGCCTTCTCAGACCCGTTGTCTCCCAAGCGCCTCGCGGCACACAACAGCCGCCGAGGATCGGCAACTTCGACGCCCAAGCCCATGGTCGACATTCGACGGTCGTCTTTTGCCTCTACAGTCGGCGGAGCGGACGACGACGAGCTCGACGTCAAGGGAGACCCGGGGATGCACGGCATGGAAGTTCTTGCCGAGAGTGCGCGACGTGTCGCGGACGCTGAGCGCAACAAGGCGGTTCCCAGCAACAACGCTGGCAGCAACGGAGACATGGAGTCTTCGCCGCCAAAGGCGAGCGGGTCAAGCACCGGGCCCAAGTATACGTGCCAGTTCTGTCACAAGACCTTTTCCCGACCGTCGTCATTGAGGATTCACACATACTCTCGTAAGTGCTCAGACTGTTTGTGTGCATCGGATTATGGCTAACATTTCCCTTAGACACCGGTGAGCGACCCTACGTGTGCAAGGAACCGACATGTCGACGACGGTTCTCTGTGCAGTCGAACCTGAAGCGGCACGCCAAGGTTCATCAAATCCAGGCGCAGCAGGCGCAGGCTTCGCAGATGGCACACCAGGCGCATCAGAGAAGCGTGCCGCCTCCGCATCCGGGACATATGGGTGGACCGATGGGCCACCCGCCACCGCCCCCAGTGTACAATTACGCTGGGCGTCCGCCTCACCCTGGTCCTCACATGGGCCACCCGTCGATGGGCGGACCTCCCAACGGACCAGGTCCTGGACCTGGGTACCATGGTCCGCCGCCGTTCATGAACCACCCCTACGACATGCCGCCTCACCGTGGGGGGCCTCCAGGTCATGGTCCGCCTCCGCATGATGTAGGACCGATGCACTACCGACCTGGCCCACCGGGACCCCCTGGGCCAGGCGGACCAGCGCCTGGTGGGAGCGTTAGCGCTGTACCCAACGGTCGACGAACGGATCGGAACGGGTTCGGACCCGGTCGTGGCGGCGGTTCGGGGCACGGAGGCGAGTGGGTGACGGACGAAGAGGACGAACTCGACGACGATGTGCACTGCAAGAGGGAGCCGGCATAGGCTAGCTTTCCCGTGATGCGCGAGTTGTAATGTTCTGCATAGTCGCTTGTCCAGCCGCGAGTTGGCGAGTCGCATTCGTACATTTATCAGTTACCTCATTAACCATTACCATATGATAGCGATGCTAGTATTGAGTGCACATGTAACAAAGTGCGAATCGGATGACAGCCGTAGCCGCAGGGAGGACTGAGTCAGCAATGTCGTTGATGTGCTTGGCAGTAGTGCAGAACCTTCCGACAGGGAGCTCAAACAGCCGCGGCGTGTGACATCACAGCACGCGAGCATAACGTGGAACGGACATATGAGCCAGAGTCCGAGGCAGTGATCGGGCAAAAGCGGGACCTGATTCGAGGTCCAAAAGATGGTACGACGATTTTTTTCTGACACGTCGATCCCTAAGGTGATGTGGCCGAAAAAATGTGGCACGACACAATGGTCAATAGGGAAGGCGCCCGAGGCCTGATGCCTGGGTGACCCGGAGCTAGAGTGGTGATGGCACCATAGCCCAAAGGTCGGACGCGACGCGCCTGCAGCCTTGGCTGGTGCTTCCCCGGGCCCCTCCGGCCTCCGTCCTGGGTGTTGGCGCTGCAAGCTGCATGCAATCGTGCGATTCAGGGAGAGCCCCCCGCCCGTCCGCAGAACCAACCAACGGGGGTCGGGTCGTATCATAATCCTTGACGCATCCTGTTGCCTCCTGGTGGATTGTTGCTGTTTAAGTTCGTTTACTTGTCAACTTTCCTGTTTCTTGTCTCGTTGCTCGACACCCCCCGACCGACTAGACGGAACACCATGTCGATCGTCCAAGGCGCCATCGAGGCGGCGCTCGCCCTCCCCCTCGCTTACAAGCTCGCCGCCATCTTCGTCGGCCTGCCCGTGCTCGCCATCGTGCTCAATGTGCTCTCGCAGCTGGTGAGTATGACCAGGTGGCTGTGGGGCAACTTTCATCGTCAGAGTGGTGTCATCAGAGTCTGCGAACTTTGTGACGTCGACGAGCACCATGAGAACTGGGCGTGTGTGCCCCGTTAGCATGAACAGCTGTGTGCTGGACCTGTGCCCCGCAACAGCATCAGAATGTGCTAACAACAGCTTCTGCCCAAGGACCCGAGTCTCCCTCCCGTGGTCTTCCACATTATTCCCTGGTTCGGTTCGGCCGCGACCTACGGCATGGACCCGTACAAGTTCCTCTTCGACTGCCGGGAGAAGCATGGAGACGTGTTCACCTTCATCCTGCTTGGACGCCGCATGACTGTCGCTCTCGGACCCAAGGGCAACAACCTCTCGCTCGGCGGCAAGGTCACCCACGTCTCGGCTGAGGAGGCTTACACTCACCTGACCACCCCCGTCTTCGGCAAGGGTGTCGTGTACGACTGCCCCAACGACATGCTCATGCAGCAGAAGAAGTTTGTGAGTAGCTTCGAGAGCTTCGCTGAGCGTCGGGCTCTCCTCTGTCTCAGAGCAGAGCCCGGATCCGCTGCTTCTGCGGATTGGCTTCGGATTGCCCGACGCCCAGCTAGACGCCACCCCGACTGTAGCGGCGAAACCCGACTAACGCCCAGATCAAGCACGGCCTGACCACCGAGGCGCTTTCGTCCTACGCCGAGCTCATGCGCGGCGAGACCCGCCAGTACTTCCGCGACCACGTCGTGACCGGCAAGCCCTTCGAGGTGCTCGAGATGATGCAGCAGCTCATCATCCTGACCGCCTCGCGCACGCTTCAGGGCAAGGAGGTTCGCGAGAACCTGGACATCCGTTTTGCCAAGCTCCTCGAGGACCTCGACAAGGGCTTCACCCCCATCAACTTCATGTTCCCGAACCTGCCTCTGCCCTCGTACAAGCGCCGCGACAAGGCCCAGAAGGAGATGAGCGACTTCTACATGTCCATCATTGAGAAGCGCCGCTCCGGTGAGCACGACCACGAGAACGACATGATCGCCGCCCTTCAGGGCTCCGTCTACAAGAACGGCGTCCCCCTCTCGGACCGCGATATTTCGCACATCATGGTTAGTCTTTCATAGAGCAGAGCTCGTGTCCCATGCTTCCGCTTGGCTGGCTGGCGGGCTGGCTGGCGGTAGCTGGCTGGGCGTAGGGCGGGTGGAGGTGGAGGTGGAGGTCACGTGAGGGTTTGTGGCACTTGGTGGCACTTCGTCTCAACCATCCACCAACACCTCCCGAACACTTCTTCACGAGCTCTGCTCGTCCTTTCCACTCGTTTACTTCGTGCTGACGTCAAAAAAAGATAGCACTTTTGATGGCCGGCGCTCATACGAGCAGCGCTACGAGCTCCTGGTTCCTTCTCCACCTTGCGTACGACCAGGAACTTCAGCAGGCTCTCTACGACGAACAGGTCGAACTCTTCGGAAACTCGGACGGCGCGTTCCGTGACATGACCCTGGAAGACACGAGGCAGCTCCCGCTCATGTCCTCTTGCATCAGGGAGACGCTCCGTATGGTGAGTGATTGACACTTAACCCGCTGCTTTCAGTGCTGACCGTCTCAGCACGCTCCCATCCACTCCATCTACCGCAAGGTCACCCAGGACATTGCTGTTCCTCCCTCGCTCGCGGCTCCCTCCAAGGACGGCTCGTACGTTATCCCCAAGGGACACTTCATCGTCGCTGCCCCTGGTGTTTCGCAGATGGACCCCAAGATCTGGAAGGATTCCAAGACCTGGCTCCCCCGCAGGTGGCTTGAGGAGGGTGGTGTCGCCAACGCTGCCAACGAGGAGTACACCTCGGGCGAGCGCGTCGACTACGGTTTCGGCGCGGTCTCGAAGGGTACCGAGTCCCCGTACCAGCCCTTCGGTGCTGGTCGCCACCGTTGTGTTGGCGAGCAGTTCGCGTACCTGCAGCTCACCATGCTCGTGTCGGAGATTGTTCGCACCTACAAGGTCTTACCTGGTGCGCCCGAGTTCCCCGAGACCAACTACCAGACCATGATCGTCCTGCCCCTGCACGGACGTATCGTGCTTGAGCCCCGCAAGTAAGCAGCGATTGCGCGCTTGCTGACCTGGCGAGCTTGTCGGTACAGCTCGTTATGTCTACCACACCTATACCCCCTGACCATATACTAGAATGCTCGTAGATACTCTCCATGCTATGTTTTTTGCATAATGACCGATGGAAGACCCTTCGCAGTGCGCAGCCAAGTGCGCACCACTTTGAGCAAAGACATAGTGGACATCGTACTTGGCGGGCAACGGATCGTGGGGTGACTCGGGGCTACAGTCATGATTATCGGGCCTCTATGCAAAGCAGGCGACTGGAGAAGGCAGCCGCGATGCATGATTGTAAGCCATAACCTCGGAAAGAGAATGCCCACATCCCTGCCAAGTGACAGGTGTATGCAGGACGTCACCGTAAGCGGCTTGAAATGCAGCCCGGCTCAGTCGAAGCCGGTGCTTGCCGATGGAGAGATGCCGCTTATCTCGGAAGGTGAGTTGTAACCGATCATCGCATCGCACCTCCACATCGGATGTTTCACCCTGTCTTCTCATCGCACTCTTCGTCACCACCTCGCCAACTCAACACCTTCACTGCATCGTAAGCCCACGGCTGTGTCGCATCCGATGCAGCATCCAGGGTGGTCGCCGCTACGCTCAGGTAGTACGCAATCAGCCACCATGATTAGCCGCGACTGCCTTCCCTCTTGTGACTTCCCCATCGCGAATTTCCATTCCAACTTTGCCCATTTCTTCACTGCTCCCTCTTTCTTGCTGGCGATCCTGTTCTCTCTCCCTATATCGATGCCTTGACAACCATCCAAACAACCCTCTCCTTGTGTGACGAAAGCCTCCCAGCAACAAGAGTGTGACGAAAGCCTACCAGCAACAAGAAACAGCGAGATGGTATGTCCTTCCCCGGAAGCTTCGCCAACACGATGTCTTCCTCGCTCCTGGCTTCACGGCTTCCGTCTTCCGCTTTTCAGCCCCTAATGTCACAGAAGGATACGGGGTGAGAACGCGCTGTCCCACTGCTCAGTGGGATGGCTTCTTGTTTTTGCACGCCTTCCTGCGTCGCCTTCCTGCGTCGCCTTCCTCAGTGAGTCTTCCCAACCAGATGGCCACAGTGTGAGGCAGGCAAGTCGAACGACACTGCCGTCATTGCGACTGCGGACCGCAGCGAGGTGGCGCAAAGCGCGCCGATGATTCCCGCGGTCTGGTTGTGTTAGGGGCTCACAAGTGAGCACCGCACTTTCACAGTCGTGGAGCGCGTGTTGGGAGCGTGAAGCCTCACTGGCTCCTCGGCTTATCAGCGCGTGCAGTTGGATGTTCCTCTTCGACAACCAACCTGCTGACTTGTCCCCAGATGAAGCGCAAAAGTAGTGCCGCATGATCCGCGGCTTCCTCAAGAAGGTGAGTCTCCTTCCTTTGATGTTGGCTGACACTTTAGGTGGATAACAATGAACCGTTTGTCATTACCGATGACGATGACGACGATGTCATGATCGTCGACACCCCCTACAAGGTGAGTTTTCCGTCGATGCTGCAACTCGGTGCTCCTTGGTTGTTTTCGCCACCACTTGGCTGACTCGTCAGAAGCCCGCATCGTACTTGTTCGTCTCGTCAAGGTAAGTGCCATGCCATTCTCCAGTTGTCGTAGTGCTACCGGAGCCGTCGCTGACTTGCCAGGCTGTACGACACGAGCTGCTCGGCTCATTCGACTTTACGTCTCGCCTCTCCGAGGGACCCCTCCCTCTGTCTTGGTGGTTGTCGCTCCCTTACGAGGGAAAGAACCGCCAGACTCCCGCCCTCCAAGCCGTGCGCGGAGGCCCCCCTATCCTTCGCCGAGCGCGTGGCCAATGCCCGCGCAGCGGCGAAGATTAAGTGGAACACCACGGCGGGCAAGGCATGGCGCGCCGAGTATAACAAGTCTTCAAAGGGAGTGGCAGCTCGACCCCACTACTGGGTTTCATCGCTTGCCCAGCGCACGCTCGTTCGCTGGCGCGAGGCCACCGCCCGCATGCGCGCGACTGAGGCGCGCTGCCGCGCGAGGTTCAAGGCGAACCTGGCGGCCGCTGAGGCAGCTCTGGCTGCTGGTGCCGACGTTGCCGACCTCCCCGAAGCGCAGCGCAGGGCGCTCACTTGCTACGCCAACGGGCGAGCGAGGGATCAGAAGGAGAGTGGAAAGCGTTCGACCGACAACGCATCCTGGCAGGCGGCCAAGGATGCCGGAGTCGCTGAGGCGGACATGACTCCGGGCCAGCGCAAAGCAGGGAAGCCATGGACTCGGCAGAAGAATAACCGGGAGATGGCCCATGCTGCCGGTGTTCAGGCAGCGGCCAAGCTGGCGGCAGGGATGAATCTGGCCGAGGACGAGGAAAAGGGGCATAAGCGTGGTCAGACAACGCTCCTCCCCACGGCCGCCATTCCCCTCACCGACTACGGGGGATCTGCCGCCGGCATGCCCTTGACCAACTCTGGCGGTGGGGAGGCGCGCTCTTCGACTCATCTCGCCGCTCCGTGTCGAGGGAACAAGGCCGAGATCTGTGTGGCCATCCGCCACGAGTGGTGGTCTCCTTCCACCCAAGCTCTAGGCACTACGCCTTTGCCGCAGGCCACGAGTGGTGCCCAAGCGCACCACGACCGGTGCCAACATGCAGTCGCCTGTTCTTCATTCCTTCAAATGGCTCCCTTCCCTGCCATTCGCGGCACCCGTCTGAAGAGTACTGAGGAAGAAGCAGAAGACGCGGAGACATAGGAGAAAAACAGGAAGTGCAGGTGCTCCATTGCAAAAGAAGGAGAAGGCTAAGGAGACAAGGGTGTTACCTTGCCAATTTGCGCGTAGAACAAGCTGCACTATTTGATAGAGACATATCATGCGAAGCCTGTTTGTGCATGTCAAAGTGCGAAGGAAGAAGCGCGCTGATACTCCCCCTCTGGTAGTGAAACGGGCAGCGCAGACCATTATTTCGACCCTCGGACCACGTAAAGTTACACTGCTGACTATCCCCACTGCGGAACATGAGGAATTATTCAAGGGAATGACGATTTAACATCCGAGTCATTTTGACCAGACTTGATGCTACGGATTACAAGAGATATACGTGTTGAAGACTGCTGAAATTAGAACAATATACTCAACCGACTACTCGACTCTGGCTCGCTCCTCGGCCCTGTGCCTCCTGCGACTGCGGCTCCTACTCTTCCCCCTCTGGGTTTCCCTGCCTCGCGCACTCTCCTCGTCCGGGTGCCTTCCGATACGGAGCGCAAAGCTAGACAGAAGGGCCACGGCGAGGATGCCAGCGGCGCAGAGGAAGATGGCGGGGGCGTAGACGCCGACCGTGGCCGAGAAGACATTCGCCATGATCATGGGCGACAGGAGAGCGCTTCCGATAGCGCTGAGCACTGCAAGAGCACCGAAGAGGGCACCCGCGTCGCGCTGGTTGCGCAGGAAGCCGAGTGCGAGCGAGTTGCACGCTGCGGACCCCGGGGATCCAAGGGTCAGGTACGCGGACGCGACGACGAAGATGGTCGCCGAGTTGCCCGCGTTCAGGCCGAGGACGAGGAAGCCGACGACCTCGATGAAGAGGCACAGTCTTGTGACTGTGAGGTCGAGGGAGAGGGAGCGTTTCGGCTGGCCCTGGGGCTCGGCGCGCTCTGTCGCCTCGGTAGTTGCCGTGGGGGCACCGGCGCCCTCGGTCTCACGAAGCAGTGGCGTCGCCTCAGTCGCTGGGGCGTTAACGGGTTCGGCGACGGAGGGGGCCGTGAACCACGGCTTGACAAAGTACATGGCGGCAGGCATGATGCCGAGCAGGACTGTGCCTCGGCACAGCGCGATGAAGGAGAGATAGGGGCCGAACTGGGCCGTTCCCCAGCCAAACGCGTAGAACGCGTACATGAACTTGATCTGGAGGACGCCCATGATCCAGGAGCCCAGGAAGAGCATGAACGCCACAATGGGCAGGTTCCAGTCGCGCTTGCCGTCAATCTTCTCGGGGATGAGCACCTTGAGCGGCTCGAGGAACCAGAGGGAGCGACGGACGAGGCGGCGGAGACTGCCGATGGAGCGGCGAACTGTCCTGTGGCGAGACGTCGCGGCGCGCACGCGAGACCAGCCGCTGTCGCCGGGCGAGGACTCGGGGCCGGGCGAGACGGAGCCCATGCGCCGCGGGCCCATTCGTTCCCAGTGCATCTGCTCCTGGTCTCTCTCCCTGCGTCTTTCGGCCGCAAGCTTGGCCTTCTTGGAAAGCTGCAGGCGAGACTCAGAAGAAAGGGACTCGGGGAGCAGGAAGCGGAACATGAGCGCCGTGAGGGCGTGAATGGCTATTGAGATGTAAAATGGGAACAAACTGTTGTAAGCATTGAAAACGAGGGAGTTACTCACATGTTGTCGGTGAGGTAGACGACGGCGGAACTCGTGGCGGGGCCGAAGAGGAGGCCGAGCATGAGCGAGCCGCCGACCTGGGAGAAAACGGTTGCGCGGGAGCCAGGCGGTGTCACGTCCGAGACGTAAGCGTGGATAGTTGCTGTCACAGTTGAGAGACCCCCGAGGAGACCGTCGAGGATCGGGCCGACGAGGAGGACATACATCTTGCTCCGCATGAGCAACCAGGGGTGGCTCGAGAAGTAGAGGAAACAGACGTCGTTCAGCATAAGTCCAAACGCAACGACAGCCATGATCTTGCGGCGGCCGATGCGGTCCGACACGCCGGCCCAGAAACCCGTCGTCAGCGCCGACAGGAGACCCGCAGTCATGGTGAGAATCTTGGTCAGCTGGGCAGCAGTCGATGCGACATTGGGGTCCTCCTTGCACAGCTTCGGGTCGATCTCGGGGAATGGTTGGCTGCTGTTGTCCCCGTCGGGGCCGGGCGAGCCGTCCTCCTTTCCGGCGGAGAGGTGCTCGTTGATGTCCTTCTGGGCATCGAGGAACCACCTGGCAGCCGGTGACAATGGCTGGCGCGGGGTGATCGGGGCGGGCTTCCCGGGCGCCTGGATGGGAGCGCCGATGTCAGGCGGGGACGCAAACGTCAGGATCTGGGCGCCAGTACCCGGTATGTGGGTGTACGCCTTTGGTGCAAGCTCGATACCGGCGACGGCATTGCTCGGTGTCCTGGGAGGATGGACGAGACACGCAATGTCGACGATGAGCTCGGCACGGGGCGCCGTCGTCAGACCCATGCTGAACGTGATGCCGACGAGGAAGGGGATAACCCAACGGGTGCTCGGTTTCCGCCAGTTAGGACGGCGAGAGATGCTGCCGTCACGAACGTTGTCCCAGTCATCTGCAGAGGCGGTACGAGGGTTCTCGGGACGCTCGTCGCCGTCCCAGTCTTCAAAGCCGGAGCCGGGAGTGCCGTCGCCGTCGGCGAGGTAGCCAGTGTCAGAGATGCGGCGCTCCTCTCCTTTGGCCGACCGGTTAGGAGACAGCGAGGACCCGACCGGGTGGCTCCTGGCCCGAGGAGAGCGGGACCGGCCCGATCGCGAGGAAGACGAGTCCGGTGTGCCCGGTCGGCTCATGACGGCTCGTTCGAGCATGCCCTCGTCGACCTCTATGGCGAGCGGGGTGCCCGCGGGCACATACAGGCGCTGCTGCGCCGTTGCGCTCGAGCGGGAGCGGGTGTGTTCTGGCCTCTTCGGCATGGTTGTTCACAACTCGGACCCGCGATAACGTGATCCGAAGAAGGTGCGATAAGCCTTCCGTCCGTCCGTCCTGGTTCAGCTTATATGCAAGAAAAGAGTTGCGGTCGGGATCAGCGGGGTCGGATCGGCGCTATCGTCAAGACCGAAAGAGCGTGGGGACGTGGGATATTGAGAGCTGGAGTGCGGAATGCTCGGTGATGTAACAGCAAGTGTCGGTGACCGTCGGTCGCTGTCGTCCCTGCTTACTTCGCACGACCTCCGATGCACAAGTTATGCTGAGAGAGCGAGAGGATGTATCGAGCAGTTTGCTGAGTGAGATAAACGTGTATGCACACAAGCGTGTTTGCACACAACAATGATGCCAGATGTAACGGCGGCGACGCTGCGGGGACTTATCGATATCGGTCGGGCCGGCCCGAAATCGTACCAGAGTCGGATGCGTGTGCCGATAGTGGTGGCTGCGCACACACTGAGGTCGATAAGAGATAGTGACGTGAAGAGGTGTGCAGAGTCAAGAGTCGATGTCGAGCTGGAGCGTCCAAATGTTCGAAGATGGAGCAGCGGCTCGTGGATGTACAAGGGGCGGGGGTCTGGTCTCGAAAAACGGGCCGCACCCTTGGTATATCGGTCGTTGGTCGTCTGACGCCTGACGCGTAAGTGCAGACACAGCGCCGAGAGCGGAGCGCAGAGGAAGAGAGGATATACACCGTACCGAGGGAACCCACATGGGGAGGGGCGGGGCAGGACGTCACTGTCGGCCGAACCCGATGGCCATCCCCCTGCGTCTGGCCCCTGCCCGACGGGCCCTCGGTGGGGCTCAGCAGGGTAGGCCAGCGGCGCGGCTCGTACGCCGATTTCGCCTTGCGTCTTGCCTCTTCCATCATGGAACACTCGTGCTTGGTTGCAGACATGTCTGGGTACCGCTCAATTGCATCTGCAGGGAAGAGGTCGCCGCGCATCAGCACCGAGCTGCGGCTGAAAATGGACACTACGACCAAGAGCCCAGACTTGCGTCATGTGCACAGTCCCTGACGACACTCACGCTCATCCCTCACTTTGCCCACGACACCGTACGATGTGATCGTCACTGTCAACATTTAGCCAAATCAGCCATCACGTTGATGCTTCCACTCTATGCAGCCTTCACTCAAGACACGATTCATACTTGTTCCCTCGTACACTTTACTTTCGACACACAAACAGTCTACGCTGCCGGAGGTGTTAGAACCAAGGGCAGCGGCGCGAGCTAGCGACGCGATAGAGCCAATGTTATGTTGGTGGATTGTTGGTTGTTGGATGCTAAATGGGCAGATGTTGTGACTATGGCTTGGCTGGTACTACTTAGACCTTCCGGGGAGGAAGGAGATGAGAGAGAGAGGAAAATGCCCAGAAAATGAAGCAACATGGTGATTGTCTACTCTATTATAAAGGCGGCAGTGGTGGTGATACAGGTACCTGCTCAGCTCTAGTGATGGTACGAGTTGTACGTCGGCTTGCCGGCCGCGCTCTCCTTGCCCTTGACACGGAACTGGGCGAACACAGGGATGTGGTCCGAAGGGAAGTAGGCGTTCGGGAAACCGACGACCCGGCTTAGATACTTGCGGTCGACGTCGCCGAGCACGCTCGTCACCTTGAGCGATCGCGGCGAGTAGAACACATAGTCGATCGCCTCGGCGAACGTCGGGGTGTAGTTGGTCATCCGCATCTCGCCAAAGCTCTCACACGATGACTTGAGGCCGAGACCGTGCTTCAGACCCTTGTTCGTGTACGGTCCGTACGTGTGGGTCATAAAGTCCTCGTGGTTGCCCGGCACCTCGCCCTTGGTGATGTACTCGTACACGCCCGAGTTTGCGAGCGAGTTCAAGTCCACGCACATGATGAGCGGGATGTCGCGACCCTTCTGCGTCCGGTCGTACTTGGGCGGCGCAGGTCCGTCCTCGCTAGCCGGCTTCGGGGGTAAAGAGGCAAAGTCGGCCATGACCTCCTCGAGACGCTCCATCATCATACCGATCTGCACGAGCTTGACGTCACGGAAGCGGTGGTCCCAGTAGATGTGCGCGTTGGCGGCGACGAGTCGAGCACCAGTCTTGATGAACTCGAGCAGCGCAACGGTGGCAATGTTGTCGCGCGACATGACACGGTTAAACATGTCCTCTGTGCGCATGTCCGTCTTGTGCAGAGCGATCTGGTTGAACTCGATGACCTGCGTCTCGATGAGCTGGAACTTGTCCCGCTTCCAGAACGTGGCACAGCCGTCGATGAGCTTGGCGTCATCGGCCGACATGGTGCGAGCACGGGTACGCGGGTAGTGAGCACCGTCGTAGCCCCGCTCCTTGAGCTTGGGGTAGAACCACTCCGAGTACTGCTCGCTGTCAATCTCCTGAAGACAGACAATGTCGGCAGAGGCGTTGACGAGCTCCTCGAGGAGTGTCTCTCGGCGGTACTGCCAGTCGAGGGCCCACGCGGGGGTGTAGGCGTACGAGGTCGAGGGCGCAAAGGAAGGGCAGAGGATGTTGTACGTGAGCACGGTGAACGACTCAGTCTGGTCCGAGGGCGACGAAATGTCGGGCTCGATCTCGATCCAAGAACGCTCAGGAGGCGCTTCGCTCTGATGGATGTCACGGTAGTGAGCGATCAAAGCCTGCGTTCCCTGGTCGGCGATCATCTTGCGCACGTTCTCGTCCATCGGGTTGCCGTCGATACCAAGGACCTCGAGCTGATAGAGGCCGCCGATCTCAGTCGGAAGAGTGGTGAGGTTGTTGTCGAAAACAAGAAGCTCCTTGAGCTTGCACAGCACACCAATCTCAGGAGGCAGCGAACCAAGCTCGTTCGATGTCGCATCGAGAAGGGTGAGCTGCTTCAGGTTTGAGATTGCAGGCGGGAGGACCTTGAGGTTATTGTGGTTGATGTACAGTGACGTGATGTGGGAGAAGGCGAACAGCGACGGTGACAGCGTCTTAAGCCTGATACCGCCGAGGTCGAGTCCGGTCCATGGCTCGTAGGGCTCCTCCTGCTTGGACGCCGGCGCAGGGGGCTGCGCAGGGTTCATGGGATCAGCGACGGTGGTTCCAGCAGTTGATGAGACAGTGGTCGCGTTGTCGTCGGCCGTGGCTGCCGTGTTTGCAGGAGAAGCAGTGATGGCGCTCGACGCGTTCCTTCGGTGAGTTCCGTTGGGAGTCCCTGGCGTGCCTGTAAGCCCTCCGGCTGCCGAAGCTGGGCGGTTCGGGTCCATGATGGTGACAGCAGCTGGCTTGTTGCTCATGCGCGAAGCCATGGCCGCCGAACGTGCACGGTGATGAGGAGAGCTAGCCACCCGAGAAGTTTCAGCGCGCAACAATTGCTGCTGCCAAAACGGGGTGAGGGGCATCGCAGCCTCCGCGGCAGCACGGGGTGGGCTCGTCTGCTGGCTGCCGCCAAAGCCCATACCGCCGCCGAGTCCGCTGCCATACTGTCCCGGACCATGTCCTAAACCCATGCCGCCAGAGTGCTGCTGCCCGAGGTGTAATCCAGAGCCGCCGCTGCTACCGAAAGGTGTGTGTTGAGGACCATGGTGTAATCCGCCGTGATGGGGGTGAACGTGTGGGCCAGGACCGTGGTGACCTCCTCCTGGAGGGCCGCCAAAGATCCCGTTGGCGCCGCTGCTGCCGCCAAACGCACCAGAGGACATGGGGTTGAAGGCGGCTGGATGCCGGCCCCAACCTCCGTTGCCTCCTCCGTTGCTGCCGCCGCCATTACCACCTAGCGGTCCTCGGCCACCAAGACCGATTTCACCAATCGGTCCTGAACCGCCCGCGTCGTGATGCTTGGCCTGCGAGGAGCCGGCCGCTTGCTGAGAGTAAAACATTCAGCGGTGGGTCTATCCGGGGAGCTGGAGGACGTCAGCAAAACTTCACTGCCTTCGTTCTCGACACGAACAAAGAGTGCTGCTGGAGAGGATTCGAGGATCCCGAGGAGTTGAAGACAAGGATTCGAGAAAAGAAGTGGTCGCCAAGGGGGGAGGCATGAGCGTGCCGTGTCGCCTGGTGAGCGTCGGACGTAGAGGCGTGCCGAAGCCGATGTGGCCAAGAGCGCGCGCGAGGGTTGAGAGGGAGGGGATTAGGTCACCGGATGGAAACAGCTAATGTAAAATCGGCTTGCGAATACAATAGCGTGTCTGTCGGGGGTGAATGATGATTACGGGGTCGGATATGCAAGGAGGATTGCAGGATGGCGGCCGGTCGACGAGAGGGGGAGAGGAGGGATTCAAGCAAGCAGGCAAGGGCAAATTGCGTGGCGAGCGGAGGATGATACTACCCTATGGATGTCGGGAAGGGATAGGATTATCGAATGTGGGGCTAGCCGGGTGCGTGCTCTGCGCGGATTGCTTTGCTCTGTCGTCGTCGGGCCGATGCGGGGCGGCGGGAAAGCAGTGGGCGGGGTAAGTGCTGGGGTGTGTGTTGTGGGTAGGATGAGACAAAAGACGCAGTGGTGTAGTCGAGAGTAGAGGAAGGGGTGGATTGGATGGATGCAAGTGAAGAGTAGTGACGAAGGGTGATGAGTTGGCGAGGAGGCGGCGTGCAGGACTGGCAGAGGTGCCGAGTGCGGGGTGGATAGGGAGGGAGCGCTAGGCTGGTGGTGAGTGGTTGCTGGGCCTTGATGCCTGACAGTCCCACTACGGTGAGCGAGCGTCCCAGCCAGCATCACCCAGTGATCCAGTGATCCTCGAGTCGCTCAGCCAGTCAGCCTGCGGCATTCGTCCACCAGAATCACCCACCATGCTCCAGTGCAGCCAGGAGAGTCAGGACGCAGCCAGCCCAGCCAGCTCAGCCAGCATAGCGCAGTTCCAGCGTCCAGCCAGTCAGCACCGTCGGTCTCTCAGGGTTCCGTCGCCAGATTGAATTCTGTGCGCGTACCTTTGGCCCTCTCCACCCTGGCCGCTCGCCACAGTCCGCCGCACATGAGCACCTGCACGCGGCGTTTCGGTGTTACATTCCCCACCGCAGACCTATCCCCCGCGTGCGCCGCGCACGTCCACCATTGCACCGTAGCGTAGCTGCGTAGCCATCGTAGCCACCGCGCAGCGTACCGTGTACCGCGGGCCTGTGCTGCAGCGCACCGCCGTCCGGCGCTCGGGGCGTGGCAGACTGTGCAGCCGCCCACCAAGCCCAGCCTGGCCACATCCATGCATATTGTGCATTCCTCTACCCTGTCAGCTCAGCCAGGCCAAGCTTGGCCAAGTGTTTGCCAGTCAAGCCCCAAACCGATTGTCACTTCTGTTACAGGCTAAATCCTTCTGCGCTGTATTCTGCCGTACACACCTGATGCCGTGACCAGTCAACCACTCGACCCTAACGTCGATCCCACTCCGCTCGAACACCCATGAACTATATGTCCCTGCCACCTCCGCCGCCTCCTTCATTTGCGGCTGAGCGGATTCTTGATCTCCATTCTCTGGTTCAATACAATGTTACATGCGCAAATACAATAGATTGATCTCCTTGCTTCTACCTCCTGCCCGCTCAATGCTGAATACTCAATCATTGCCGCAGCCGTGGCTACCAGTAGCCATCGAACGAGGCACCGAACGTCGCGTCGGATGAAACAATTAAGCCTGCTGATCAACTGCTTCCAAGCGTCTGCGATCTTCAGTTCGCAGTCGCGAACAATGATTAGGTTCTCCTTCGTCATTTGGAATAGGCGCGACAGTTTCGTTTCATCTACAGTCGTAGTTGGCGGTTAGACAAGATGGATCAAGGGGGGATCCAGATTTGGTCACACAGACAAAGCCTATCAAGAAGATAGATGGCAGGCTGCGTCCGCCAGGAATGGCGACACTGTGGCCTGAGTCGGGGAGTAAGACAAGAGAAAGGACGAGAGCCGATGCTTGTGCGATCGTACGTCGCGCTGCACGGCCATGAGGAGATGCCCGGTCTCTGTTACCGGGCGTCAGGGCTGTCGGCCTCAGTGAGTACCGCCTCCCATGGCTTCCCTGCGACCTCCGAGAACTCTCGGACGAGCGCGCGTCCGAACACGGCAACGTGAGCGATGGCATTCTGCATGCCCAGCTCGATGGGCCAGGCGAATGTGTCCGGGTCGTCGATGTCGAGGAATCGGGCGCAACCAAGCGAATCGCCGGGCGCCGGCATGATATCCTCAGCCAGTTCAGAGTTGACTGCGCGGTCCCACGTCGTCGGGAACGAGTTGCGCAGAGTGCGCAGCGAGAGGTGATGCCGCGACGCCAGGATAGCCTTCGAAGCGTTGGTAGAGGCAGAAGCTGTAGTCGTCAAGAGCTTGAGAACGTCTGGTGGGATCTCAGAGCTGGTAGACGCAGGCGAGCGAGCAAGGGCACCTGGTGAGGCGCTCGATGAAGCCGGGGATGGTCCGTGATTCGATGCGGATGAGCCGTGTGTCCCATTCGCCGATCCATTGGCAAGCGGAGCGTTCGAGGAATGGGGGGTTGAGAGGTCCTTAGCTCTCCGGCTAAGCTTGTGAAGGTCAGTCGTAGAGATTTGGTACTGCGTGACGGCCTCGACAAGGTAGCTGTTCGTGTCAGCGCTGAATTTGTTCGGACACCTACATGAATCCCATCATGCCACGGATAAGATCCCGGTGCGTGTCGTCAGATTTGAGCCGGCTCTGCCATCGACCTGCGATGAAGCCACGGAGTCCATCGAGCTGGACAATAGAGTCGGTCTTGGTGTAACCATACATACGCTCCTCGCAGAAGATGCGGAAGAGGTACAGGCATAGCGAGTCGGTGAGGTAGAGAACCGCACGCAGCGGGTCCTCACTGACGCGACCCCGTAAGTGCCCCTTGGCACCCGCCGGGTTGAGGAATGCATCGCCGTAGCGCTTGAGAGAGTGGGCGCGAGTCCCTAAGCTGTGACATGTCAGTGACAAGAGCGATAACGGGACTCACCTGTGGAACAAGTTGCTCCATTGGTCCTTGGACCATTCAGCAGTTCCCTGTCCAGCTTTGCGCTCCTTGATCTCGTGCCGTAAACTGCTGCGTGCAGGCCGATGCGGCGACGACAAGTGCGCTGATCTTGTGGGAGGTGTAAGGCCGTTGCTGTTGGTGGCCGACATTGAGCGCGTCAATTCGTGGGAGGACGGGTTAGCAGCCGGCCCGGTAGCCGAGTTATCCGTGCGAGCGCGCTTGAGTTCTGGTCGCCTGCTCGACCCCGTACCGCTCAATCCCAGCCCGTTTACTTCATCATCGTCGGAGCTCTTCCGTTTGACGGCACGAGCAAACGCCTTGAATGATGAGTACTTGGAGCTGCCTATTGAGCTCTGGCCAGCCGGACGAGGCGACGAGACGAATGTTTTGGGGAGCGATGCAGTCAGAGGCGCAGGAAGCTTCGCTAGAAGCTGGAGGAAGTTAGCACTCCAGTTCGTTGCAGGGACAACCCCGAGAGTTACGTGTACTCACCTTGAGAATCTGCTCGGCATCGTTCTTCAGTGAATCGCTGGCACTCGGAGACTGAGTTGTGGACCGAGGAACGTAGGCTGGGCGCTTGGGGAGCGTTGATGGGGAGGGCGAGCCAGCATTCGACGACGGGGGAAGGGACGAGTTGCGGGGAACGTAGGCCTTGATCGCCGCCATGGTGTGATACGGAGGACAGACAAGAGGTGCGAAGCGATATCAGGACTGTGTGACAACGGGGTGACAGACGACAGAGTTCGTGGGGTAGGCGGATATGGGAATCGAAGGTGACAGACGTGTGATGGAGGTGGGCCGCTGCGAAAGTCGTGTGTCGAGGGGGTTGTCGGCGCGTGTAGTGTGCGTACAACAGCAATGGTGTCTGCTATTGCTGCTGCATACGCTAGCCGCAGGCGACAGATGCCAGTGCGAGGAGACTCAGAGCCTCGCTTGGGCGCTCGGGCTTATTGTCGTGCGGCAATGCTAGGGTGACAATTGAGAAGGGTCGAGCGTCGGGTGGAGATGCGTGCAGTTGCGGTCGTTGTCGCAGCAGAAGATGCGAGGACAGAAGAATGTGTGTCGAGCGAGTTGGGGAGCGAAGTTGGCCGGAGAAGCCTGTGCCAAGGGGCAAAGGCGGGGCAGCGGCTTGGACGGGGTGGACCAAAGCTAGGTGCTAGTGGACCCAGTCAAGGCAAGGCGGCGCGGCGGCGGTGATAGGGTGCCGACTGCAGATGATTAGAGTTCGTCAGATCGGGGGTAATGACCGCCTTAGTCGAGCTGATAGCAACTGTGCTGGCGTGGGTTGTTGCCGCTCCTGGGACCCGTCGTTGAAGGATGCAGTTGAGAGGGGCGAAGGATCTCGACGTTGATGCACGGGCGATACCGCAAGACTACGAGTCGAGCAATCTTGGGCACGGTAGTCTAGTCGACTTGAACACACGGATATAGGCGTCGGGTGGTTGGCTGCGCTGCACTCCGGTTAACGCTGCGGCGGGGTGTTACTACTGATAACGGCAAGCGATGGTTCCCATCGACAAAGCGATGCACAGGGGAGGAGGGGGAGGAGGGCGACGGCCTTGGAGCGTGTGTGCGTCGAGCGGGCTGTGTGTAGTGGTGAGAAAGTGTCTGTACAATGCAACAAGGATGTGGGAGGAGCGAGGGGAGCCGGCAGGGAGGGGCGACTGGTCGGTTGCTGGGGACAGGGAAGCGCGCCGAGAAGTCAAAGCCAAGCCTGGACACCTGACTGCGATGTTCGCCTGGCTCCTGGTCTTACGCCCGACTATTCTGAGTAATTCAGCGGCAACGGCCAACGGTCAGCGGGTCGGCGGGCAGCGGTCGAGACGAGGGCGGTCATGGGCGAGAAGCATGGCCGACCTGCGGGTGCGGGGGAAGCTGCCTGCATACCCTCGGGCCCGATCCTCACCTGCCGCCTACAAGCCCCGCCGCTATGCTCTGTGCTCCCCTCCGATCCCCACAAGGATTAACCCATTCGCATACCACAAGTCTTCCCTCTCTCGCCCATCCCCTTGTCAACTTTCCACACATTAACATTTCTTCCTCCAGTCACCTGTTGGCCGATGCAAGCATAACTCTGCATTCTCAAGACGTCGGTCACTGCCCCGCATGCACGTCTGCGCCTGAGTGAATGACATGCACCACCACCGAGACGCCGAGGCGCCTCCCGCCCGCGGCGCACCCGACATGGTCGGCAGCCGACAGCCTTGAGCGGCCGGCAGATATATGCATGCAGGGTGGGAGCCAGGGAAGTGCTAGCACCTGGCTGCCTCGTCCGAGTAGCCGCGTGCGTGGCTTGCGCTGAAGACGTAAGGACGGCCTCGGACCTTAGACCTGGGCCCTGGTTATTCCTGGGACTAAGTCCTAGATGGCGTATGTATATTCCGGTTCGCTAACTAAGCAATTGTGGCGGCCAGGATTAGCAGCATAGCACGGCGGTGCGCCCAGACGCGGAAGCGGGCGCGACGGCGAGGCGGGTCGCCGCAGCGACAGCCATGCAGCGGCCGTGACTGCCCAGCGCGCCAACGTCCGTCGGCGGGCGCCGGTTGCGCCTCAGCGTGTTCTGTACGTGCACACAAGTACTGTTCCGCCTGCGGTGCATGCAGCGATATCTGGATGCGCGGATCGGGTGTTCCGGTTGCCATGCAGAGAGATCTTGCCATCTGCCTCTGACATCACTTCCGACTGAGCCTTCGAGAATGTATGTCCCGCTGAACTCTGATGAAGGAGACGGGGAAGAAATATGTTTCAACGTGAGCGTAAGTGGTGTCTGAGCCAGCCGCCGGACGTACCGGGTCGCTCGATGGATCGTTGGGAACCATGAAAGCTGAATCGCCGTCCACGTCGAAGCGGCATGGATCCAGGATTAGTAGATCAGTTGATGGGGCCGGCGGGGGAAGGGAAATGCTAGCGTTACGAGCGAGAGACTCTTAGCTCGCCAGAGAGACCGGGAGAGGGACGGTGTCCCATTGCTTGGGATTGATGGATCAAGGTTGAACCTCATGCCCGGTAACAGCTGGTGTTCAGGAACTTCAGGGTTTAAGGCACCGGCGAGCGAGCTGGGTCAACTCATCTGTCATCCCATCCATCCACCGTGGGTCGGGGGTGCCAGCCTAGAGTTCGGACCTTTTTCTGGCTGGACCGCGTCCGCCCCCTCAACTTTTCTTTTTCGAATCCAGAATCCAGAAGCCAATCCTTATCGCGCTTCACGTGCCGGTCACGTGAATTGCTTCAGCACAACGTCGGTCGGTTCGATTTTCCCGGCCTCGGGTATCAGCGCCAGGGCGGCACTCACATCTCTATGCGCTTGGCGCCGCCTTCCCAGTCAACGACATGCACACTGTCGCATCGGCGAAACGGACTCCAAAGACCGCAGATCCCGTAGAGCTACACGCGCACGCGTATGCATCGCCGTTTGCATCGGCCGACCGCAGTGGGACACAGCTGCCGCTCACAGCATCGCGACCATGAACAATGCGCAGAGAAGTGTTCGGGCTGGTGGGAACGGTGTGACCCAGCCCGTGCACCCTACATTACGGGCTGGATCATTGGACCACCGCCATCAGGACAATGGCCTAGCGCAGACTAGCTCGAACACCGAACACACGAGCCCCGGCTTCGCGGTGCGGCGTCAATGCGACTCACACGCACATGCACAATGGATGAATGCATTGTCAGTCACCGAGTAGCACGCAGCTCCGTCACCCAGCTCCGCACCAACGCGTTAGTGACCGAGACCCCGTCACCCACTGCATGTGAGGACGTCATACCGCACGCTGGATATACTGGATGTGACGGTGATGCTTGGGCGTTGCGTTGGGGAGCAAGGGTTGGGTGACAAGCGTACAAGCGACGGACGACGCCGGATCGGTGGGTTTCAACGGCTAAATGCACAATGAAGCCGGGACCTGACCGTGATCGTTGCGCTAGGCTGGGTGCTCGCTGTGGCGCGGGAGCAATTTTTAGGCCAAAGGACGCGCCTGTGTGCGTTGTCGGCGGTGGAGTTGTGCATGCCCCCCACATACGCACGTGGCGTTGATGGGCCTAGCGAGGAACCATCGCGAGGCTAGGCCGCGGGGCCGGTCCCTCTCGTCCCTTGGCGCCCTGTGGCCCTGCTTGATCGCAATCAGAAATGACCTCCACCACAGGTCGGCGAGTCCAACAGTGATACGGCCGTGCGGTGGTGGGTGCTCCCCCTCCTCCCGGGGTACACGGCATACTCATGGTCTCCATCCAACACCGCTGCTCTCTCCTTCCCCCATACTCTTCATCAAGAACAGCGAGCACGACCTCCCATCTGCTCTCCTCTCTACCTCTTACTCAGAGTATACCTACCACAACCCCACTCAACTTTTCCACCCATCTCCGCACATCACAACACCACTGCAACACCTACTCCTCCCCACCACACCACGCTCTGTCAAACTCTCACCCATCCGGGTCCACAACTCTTGCCACCCCCATCCAGCGAGCAGAGCTTCTGTCCCCTCTCCCTGGTCTTCCCTATCTCGCTCGCGCGTTAGTCTGTTGCTACCGTCGCGATGCCCCCCCAACCCATCGTCTTCGCCTCGCCGGCTGACCCGGCCGTGGGGCTCAAGACCAAATCTTCAGGCTTCGTGTCCTTCAGCGTCGCTCCTCCTCGCGAGCCGACTCCTCCTCCCGCCCCTGCCTTGACGTTCAACCAGCGCCGCAAGACCGCTGTCGTCGTTCCCTCGACGGCGTCGGAGCGCCTGTCGTCAAAAATGCGACCCCTCAACGTGACCATCGTCGCCCGCTGCCTGGTCCGCCCCAAGGTGCCATCGCCGCCGCCCACGAACAAGAAGCGATCATCCCACCAGACCCCCGCCGCCTCCCCTACCCCCTCTATTCCTGCAACCGGCCCCGCTGTGCACCCCTATAACCGCCTCCACGACCTCGCCAACACGCGTTCCACGATTCCCTCACCGCAGGAGCTCCTCAGAGCTGAGCGGGCTGAGGAGGAGAAGGCCCGCCAGAAGAAGGAGAACGCCGCAGCTGCTCGTGCAGCGGCAGCGCTCGCCCGGCGCCGCAAGGCCCTTCGTTCTAGTCGCGGAACTCGTGGTTCGAGCACTGTGGCCACCCCAACCCCGACTCCGATGATCCCTCCCATCCAGCGAGCTGTTGCCGCCCAGCGCGCCCGCTCCGCTGAGGCTGCCGCCGCCGAAGCCCACGCTGCCGAAGCTGCACAGTACAAGCTCCCGACGACTGAGCCCGAGGATGGCAGCGATATTCCGACGCCCCGCACTCTCAAGCGCACGCGCTCCAGCGGTCTCGCCCCCGTTTCCGTTGGCGGTAACGGTGCCGTCAACGTCAACTCGCCTCTCCGTGCGGTCACATCTGCCGACGACGACAAGGACAAGACTGAAGTTGACGGTGCGCTCGATGAGACTTCTGCCCCGCGCAAGCGCTCTCGTCTGGCTGAAAGTGTTCCCCCGACACGGGCTTCCCGGCGTGGTTCAACTTCGCCCGCCGGATCTGCCAGCAGCTTGCCCGAAGCGAGCCCTCGGAAATCGGGCGAGAGCTCCCCAAAGGACAGCGAGGACGCGACTAGCATGCGCCGTGTGCAGTCCGAGACGCAGACGCAGCCGATGGTTCGCGAACGGTCTAGGCGCGAGACACAGGCGCCCGCGCGGATGCGCGACTACGACAGATAAACACTGTGGTGGTGGCGTAGATCCGTGTCCTTTGTTGTCTGTGCTTTTAGCCCGAATGTGTCTCTCTCCCTCTGTCTCTGTTTCTGTAGTATAATCGCATCCATCTGGTATGAAGACTGTGCATGACTCTGTGCTATGCCGAAGATTTGTTTGTGCTTGAGGGGCAAGTGGGGGACTGCAGGGGTAGGTGACGGCGGAGAAAATTGATAAGACGGTGGGGGTGAATGAGGATCTCCTGGGTGAATCCTGGGCGGTGAAGTTGTGACAATAGCGGCAGCGGTAGGGTGCGGCTGTGTCCTGGCTGACTCCTGGCGGTCTCCTGGCCGTCCTGGCGGTGTCCTGGGAGGGGGAGGCGGGGTTGCGGAATGTCTTGGTCCGACGCGCAGCGTCCAGCGTGGGAGAGTCACTGGGGCGGTCATCGTCAGAGTGAATTCCCGCGGCGACCGTGGGAGAGTCGGCCTCACCGAAGAGTCAATCGGCATCAGCGGCGCAAGTTCGTGAGCGAGCGTGGGAAACCTTTCACGTGAGGAGGGATGGAGACGTCCGCCCCCCAGTGACAACTATGACGTAGTGCTGAGTGACGGATGTCGAGCGACCACTCAATGTAGAGTGTGGCTTCGAGTCTGTGGCGTTGGGCGCGTCCACGATACTTGTACGCGTCGCTCTCGATCGGTTCCACGGAACACGTACTGTGTATCGTGCACGGCGCACAGCTGCCTGCGTTGCCGCCTGCGCTAGTCTTCACGAGGAGATGAGGGAGAGGTGACGGTGCCGAGCGTCTGCCGAATTGGCTGGCGTCCGATATCACGGCATCGCTAGTTGTCGGTCGTGGCCGTAGTGCATAGCTGGCGTGGATACACCGGTCTGTTGCGAGGAGGGAGGTTGTTATAGATCATAAATCTGCCAGAGCTGCTCGAGACCCACTCTCCGACGGGACATCGGATCTGAACTGACCCAAAGCTGTGGCTCGTCCGTCGCGTTCTTCTAACATACTCACGCGACGCTAGTGGCACTAACCATCAGCCGAGGCCATGAACACGGCACGTAGATGGCGGAGACCTCGCCGCTTCCTTTCGTCTAGTACTTTCTTACGAGCACGCTCTTACGTCCTCTTCCTGAACTCGACTGTACGCCCAGCCTTTGAGCGATATTCCGACGGAGACTCGGCGCGAGCCGCTGACACTGATCGCGGAATGCTCCCAATCCTAGATCATGCTTGTGTGCTTGTGATCGCCCCTGGGGTGTGACTCGCGCCTTCTCTCCCCGCGGACTGGTTGCGGTGCGGTACTTGGCGTGGACGCAGCCGGTGGGTGGATCTGGCGGGCGCCGTTGCCGCCAGACTTGCACGCTTCCTGCCCGGGACCTAGTCTGGAGGTGCGTCTCGTCAGCCGCACGCCCATTGCGCACGCCACACGGCGTCTGAGCACACGACTGATCTTCTGCGCCCCCGTAGTCTGTTACCCAAAGGCATTGACTGCGAGTCATCGATCCAACGGAGCAGGGTGAGCTGACAAACGTGGAGCGGACCAGACAGTGCGCAGCGCATACCCTGCTAGTCATGGTATGAGGTTGCGGTAGATGCGGCAGTGTACGCATGCGCCAGATCTGCGGCGACACATCCGCCCGCGACTGCCGCGGAGTTCCAAAGCGTCCCGCCACTGACGTTTCTGGCACCTCGCTTAGTTGCAGCGCAGACTATTCCTGGCCCGGCCATTCCTTTCATCAGCGGAAAGGTCTGTCCGGGAAGAACGGTCAACACATTTCACGGGGTAAACTAGCAGGGAACCGGGGATCTCTCGGGACAGCCTTGGACAGCCTTGGCCGCCAGCTGTGGTGGGTCAATCACGTCTCTCCGACGCCTTAAGCGCCTTGTGCGCCTTGTGCACCTCCTGGGGAGCAGATGGAGTAGGCTAGTGTGTGGAATGAGGCGCGGGGAGAACTGTTGATGGTCAAGGAGGCTGGAGGCGGAGGACTTCGCGGTCCTGCAAACATATATCTGTGTCGTCTGCTCTACGCAACCTCTTAACGAAAGACTCGCGGTGGCCCAGAAACGCATCGCCTTACGACTTCACGAATAACGACCTGTACCACCTACACTCTCCTTCACACAAACACTATGCCATCTCCTTTAAACCGCGTCAGGGCTCAGCACGGCCTGCGTCCGCTGCCTGGACCCCCTCGCCCCGTAAACATTGTCGGTGAGTCTCTCTCCCCAGGAGCACAATGCACAGACGCTGATGACAGACCCCGCTCGGCTAGACGAGTGCACCTCCATCCTACTCGCGCTCACCCAGAGACAAGAGGACATGGTTCGCCGGTTCCACACAAGAGGGGACGGTGAGAGCCTCTCCCCGCCAACGACACCTCCCTCCTCTCCTTGACCGCCACTACCTTCTGTATCACGCGCCCTCACCCTCCACCACTGTATCAAACCGACACCCTCACCTCACTGTAGCGCAGCACGGTCATTCCGCTGTACCATAAACACGTCCTCGGACATCCCTTTGTAGCATAGCTCTCAGCCGATACCATTTCAATCCACACTCGCGCTGGTCACGGACCCCACGGTCGCCGTGCTAACTCTGCAGTCTATATCGCATGCATTCTGCTTTTAGGATGTGTCTATCTACTTACTGTCTCCCTGGCGGAGGAAGCCCTTTTCGAATTGGACGGCGTCCTTGTGTTTACGGCCGAAGGGGTCGTCCTTCTTGACGGCGTAAATACGGACGATCCAGTTCTCGGACGTGAACGCCTCCTCGATCGTCTCGAGCTGCTCGTGCGTCCCGTGCTCGGGAATACGCTGGCCGCGCACCCGGTCCTGCGCCGGATGTCCGCCGTACAGCTCGGGGAAGCGGTGATACGTCATCTTGTACATGAGCGAGTTGCGCATGGTGGGAGATGCCCGGTCGTCGACGGCGTACTCGCCTCGCGGCGTAAAGTACTTGGCCTCCTGCACCTCGTCGGGCCACTCGCCCTGGGCGATGCGGACCATCCAGAGGAACTTGTTGATGTCGTCACCAGAGTAGCCGAGCAGGCCACCAAAGATGACGAGCACATAGTCGACATCATGACGGCGCAGGATCGGGTAAGCAATGTCCTCATTCGAGGCCATGGCCTTGCCGACGGTGGCGATGTGGGTGTTGTTCCACGTGTTGTTGTCGACGAGCGTCGTGCGGTCCGCCATGCCCGCAATCTGGTAGCCGTAGTCCCACCACGACATGACAACGGCGTCCTCGTCGGTGTTCTGGCGCAGCCAGTAGTAAGCCTCACGGAAGTCATCGATGATGTTCTGCGAGCCGTCCTGGTTGCGCGACGCGAGAACCACGGAAGGCGACGAGTAGGCGGTCGAGGTAACATACGTGCAGTGCTTCACGAAGAAGACCATGAAGTACACGAGCACACCGACGACGAGAGCGCGCGACTCCCATGACCAGATACCGCGGGCCTTCTTGCCAGCCATGAAGCCAGTGAACTGGAACGCGGAGGACTCGGAGGGCTTGCCCTTCTTGGTCGCCTTCTTGGCTGGAACCGCCGCGGCAGCCTCCTCGGCTTCCAGCTTCGGGTCGAGGTACGCCTCGAGGAGCTTGGAGATCGCGATGGCGGAAGAGACGCAAACAACAGGGGTCAGAACGAGCATGAGACGAACCATGACACCCGAGAAGTAGGCGGCGAAGACGGCGTAGATGATGACGAAGACGTGCTCGTCACGGAGCCAGCGGAAGCACCAGAAGAGACCGGCGGGGAAGACCCAAATCAGCCAGTTCAGGTCGAAGAAGTAAGCGGGCCAGGCAGTCGGCTGGTGCTCAGACACAGAGGCAATGATAGGCACTGAATGTCAGAAACAGCACGCAAAGTGGGTGTACTCACTGTGAACCTTGGCGTAGCCGGTGTCCCAAAGAGAGTAGAAGCGGCCGGTCCAGGGGGCGATCCAGCCGGAGAAGGTGAGGAGGACGAGGGCGATGAAGGCGACAACGGCCACCAGAACAACAAAGGCGCGGAGAAGGACAGTGAAAGCCTTGTCGGGGACCAGGCGACGGCAGGTCTCGACAAAAGCAACGAGTTGGAGAAGACCGAAAACACCCAGAGCAGCCATACCCTCCGAGGTACGGATGGGAAGGAACTCAACGAAGGGAACCTGCATGGAGGCAATGGTGCCGAGAACGTACCACGAGCAGTACGCCGAATAAATGCGGTTGTTGTAGCGGCCCATGAGGAGGAGCACAAAGACGTGAAGGGGCACCATGTTGGTGATGAAGACGTATCCTCCCCAGGCGGCGACCATCCAGCCGTAGAACAGGGCGGCCCAAGTGCCCCAGAAGGTCGAGCCAGTCTTGAGAGCCTTGATCCAGAGATAGAAGGTCGACATGAGGAGGAAGATGGCAATCGCCTCATTATCGTAGGATCCGGCCACTGAACGAGAGATGTATCCAGGAACGATACCGATGAAAGCGGCGGAGAGCAGAGCAGCTCCGGAGGAAGCCATCTCATTAGTGAAGCTGGAGTCAGTTGAAGTCGCAATGTTCTCAAACTCACAGGTATGTAGCGAATGCGGTGAGGCCAGAGAAGCCAGGAGCAAGGAGAACACAGACATTTCGGATGTCGACAGGCATGTTAATGTAGTGAAGGAAGCTCCAAATGAGTCCCGAGGTCACCATGAGACCTGGGTAGACAGTGCCACCGACAGTACGTCCAAGGGGGTACCAAGCAGTAGGGTCAAACCAGTTCCAGAACTCCTGTAAGACGTTAGCGATTACTCTGATGCATCAACGGTGCGTCACTCACGTAGAAGCCCTTGTTCACAAGGACCTTGGTCGCTCGGCTGCTGTTAGTGGGACACCAACATGACGCGCTCACTAGTTGAACCACGGGTCGAACTCGTGAATGACACTCTCGAACCGGATGACAGCGAACAATCGGCTCGCGACAGCGGCACCGCAGATGAGCAGCAGGATTGCCAGGCGGAGGAAGCTCAGCGTGTTGTCCACCGTCTCTTTCGGCAGCTGCGGAACGGGATAGGCGTACGCGGCAACTTCTTCCTTGACGATCTCGACGGGCGGAGGGATGTCGTCTTCGATGACGGTAACCGACGCCTCCTTGCGCGGCGGCGCCGAGGCCGCGGCAGCACCGGCTTTGGATTTGGGTGCCATGGGAGCCGGTTTTGGGAGGTTGTTATTGATGAGGGACTTGGAGGTGGCCTGCTTGTGCCGGCGCGCAAGTTGCGACGACGTGCCGGTGTGCCATGCTGGCACGTAACTACGCGCCAGCCGATGCGACACGCGGTCCACGTGGCTGCGGCACTGGCAGTTGATGTGGCGTTTCTGTGGAAAGTGGAGGCCCGGGTGTCTGAGTGATAAAGGACCCCGTGTGCCTGGCCGGTGGTGGTTCCGCAAGCAGTAACGGACGGGGTCAATTCAGACTGCTAGCAGCCTCGTGTTTACTCAAGAGGTCAGGATTCTTGCTGGCGTCCGGAAGCAGGGGCATCGGACCTGCTGTACACCCTCGAATCGGGCTCGCCTGTTGTGGGTTGGCGAGGCAGATTGGACAATGAGCGAAAGCATGCTGCAGGCGGTCGACGTCATTGGTACTCTAAATTCCAACCTAACCGGTGTGGACCCTGAAGCAGTAATCACTGCTTCAAGTGGCCAGCGCGGTCAGGTGGGCGAGGATTAGGGAGAAGAGAGGGCGACATTAGAAATGCCGGTAATGGAAAGACCCAGCAAATAGGAATAGGTATGCCCTGCATTAGCATGCGTTGCGAAGCCGTATCCTGTCATGCCAGCCATGACGTATTGACCGATCAGCGACGCCTCTCTGCGCCAAACAGCGCGCACTGTCCGAGCACAAACAGATTCTCAAGCTTGAACAGGACAGGTCCACAAGGTCCATCACCGACGCTACTGGACCCAGGCCCTACCCTCATCTCCTCAACCCTCAGCTCCCGGGCCCGCCTACGCCTCCGCCGTCGTGCCCCCGGCCCCAGCGCCCAACGCCCAACTCCAGTCCCCAGCCTCACTCTCTCGCCTTCGATCCTCTCCGCCGAAAAAGCCCAGAGACATTCACCAGCATCATCAGCATCATTCACCTGTCCTCGCCGTCGTCGTCATACCCCTCGGATCCACCCACACTTCCCCTCACACCACTTATACCCACTCCTCTTAGAACACTTCCTCTTCCCCTCTTTCCTCATCCATCGAACACTACCTTCCGTTCGGCGATACACACACACAACCGTCGCCCCACGCCACCATCCGGCCCCTCGGCGATCAACACACCTCCGCCGCCCCTTCAACTCAGTGTCTTATAACCAATATAGGCTTCCCCAGCCAGCTCCAACGCATCCCCACCTTCGTTTTGTAGACACCCTCCAAACTTCTCACGCCCGCAATGAGCTCCTTCATGGGTGGCGGGCACAGGAGCAGCTCCGACAGGCTGCTCCAGAATTACATGTACGTCCTCCTTGGCCCCTCACCTCGGCTAGTTGCTGACTTTCTCCACAGGGACTCGCAAAAGGGCTTGACAACGGCTCTTCTGACTCTGCTGTCCCACTCCCACACTTCGACTTCCTCGCTTCTTGCCTACGTTACTTCGTCGCCCGGTGTTCTCCTCCCCATCCGCCGAGCTGTTCGACATGCCGCTTTTGAGGGCCCGCTTTCTCCCGGCGGCGGTGAGAGCGCCCACGGTGGTACCAGCTCGATTGCGGGCGACGGCGAGAACCTGGGTTGGGCTGCCTATGTGTCCAGTCTCGAGGATTTCCGCAAGAACCTTAAGAAGATCCACGAGCTTGAGGAGGAGATGAGCCGCGTCAAGCGTGACCGTCAGATCCTCGTCTCTCGCCTCATCAAGACCACAAAGTCTCGCCCCACCAAGCGCGACATCAAGGATATGTCATCGTCTCTGTCCACCAGCTTCCGGCAGAACGACGGCGGTTCCGTTCTGTCGTCAACGGGCTCCGCCTACTCGTATTCCTCCGATGTGTCCGGCCACATCTCAAGCCGTGAGGCTAAGCGGGCGCAGAAGATGCAGGAAGCTCAGGCTGAACTCCTTGGTTGTGAGGAGCATCTCCGCAGCCTCGAGGTTCGCATCGAGACGGAGCGCAACAAGGTCATGTACTCTGGACTCGAGGAGCGCTTCCACGCTATGGAGGCTGTCGGTCAGATGTGGATTGGCCAGGCTCGCCGCGGTCTTCAGGACCTTGAGAAGCTCCCCGCCGACGCCGGCGACGGCCAGAACTACGAGCTCGAGTCGAACGCGTCTCTCGCTCCGTCGCAGTCGGCTTCCCAGATGGGTTACGACGAGCGTGACTTCTCGCCCGCTACTCATAAGCACTCGAGGTCTCTCACCGCTGGTCGCCGCCCTGTGGCCCGTGGCCCTGGCTCGATCAACGAGAGCATCGTCGAAGAGGAGGAGGGCGGTGGTAGCTCTGAGGACGAGCAGCCCCCTGCCAACCTTGTCATGCACGAGAACACTCGCGTGACGGAGGCCAACTTGAGGGCTAACAACGCCTCGAACTCGCCTTCGGTCTCCCGCAGACACTCGCACACCGGTAGTAAGACCACTGGGCGCAAGGCCACCAGCGAGCTCGGCACCGGCGGCACGTACAAGCCCCCTGGAACTAGGTCTCTTCGCAGGACCCGGTCTAGCGACCACGGCCTCAGCCGCGTCGATGAGCAGTCGGACACATCCAGCATCCGCGCCAACACCTCGGCTTACCACCGTGGCAAGGAGAGGGACAAGAAGAAGAATGGTTTCTTCTCGTCTATCGCCCGTTTCTTCAAGGGCCCTCACCACGAGGACAAGGGCAACCGATCTGGCCGCGAGTCTCCCTACAGGAAGGGTGCCTGGCACACGCGCACGGATGATAACATCAAGCGTGCAAAGTCGTCCAACCCTCGCACACGACGTGCCGATTCGAGCTCGGACGAGGAGTCCCTGTCCAACTTCGACGTGGTTGCTAACCAGCCCAACGCCCCCTCGTGGACGGTTGCTGACGTTGGGCGCGTCTCCGTCAACCACGGCACGCATCCCGGCCTCGTTCGTTCGCCTTCTACCAAGGCGAGGTCTCATGCCGGTTCCGCCACCCCTCGCGCCGCCATGAGCGTGGTATCCAAGTCTCCCACTGTCAAGAGCAACAAGTCAAACCGCTCCAGTGGCAAGCCCAAGACTAGGCCTAACGGCAGCATCGGCCGCACGTCCAAGCGCGTGTCATCGCCTCCCGGCCGTGCGGATAACAGCATTATGTCTATTGTTGATGCGCCCGCCCCGACCATGCCTGATGTGCCCAAGGCCCCCAGCGTCGGACCGCAGATGGAGCTCGCCAAGGCTCCCGGCTCGTCGCTCGTTGGTGACAGACAGCAGCCCAACGTTCAGCACACGGCGCGTCACTCTACCCACAGTGCCGTGCAGCAAGCGCCTCCGCTTACAACGCCCAAGAAGAAGCGTGACTACGACACCGACACTCTGCGCCCGCAGGACTCGATCTCGCGCTCCAACAGCATGAGGACGGACCGGTCTGGGCCTGGACGTCCTACCAAGTCGCCTAAGCGCCGCTCTTCGGACAGCTTCGACAAGGCCCCTGTCGCCGCCCTCCCCCCTTCAAAGCTGAAGCCGCCCCCTCTCAAGTCGGCTCTGCGCCCCACGTCGCCTTCACCGGCTGAGCGCCAGCACTCGCCCGACCCTAGAATCACAACGCTCTACAGCGTTCACGCTCCCGGCCCCGTCCACGTCGACGATAAGGATGTCGACTACAAGAAGCCCGAGATCGCCGGTCTCATCACTGACGACCCCAACGGCCAGATCGCCGGTCTCATCACTGACGACCCCAACGACCAGATCGCCGGGTTCATCACTGACGGCCCCAATGTCAAGCCCGACAATGACCGCCCTCGCACCAAGTCTCGCACCTCGTACACCACCGGTGCCACCGGCGACTCAGTTTACGAGTCGGCAGAGGACGATGGCTCTCGCCAGTACAACGACGCCAACGTCGACGACGACGCCACTGAGATTGCCGGTTACCAACCTTCCGGCTACTCGGACAGCAATGACCTCGCCCGTCGCAAGAGTGTCCGCGTCCACGTACCTGGCGAGGCGCCTGCTCCTGCCCCCGCCGCCCCTGCGTCGAACCCTGGTGGTGACTACCGCGAGACCAAGACTACGCACTACGTCACGCCCGTCGCAGCCGATTCCGCGCCCCGCGAGTCGATGGATTCTGATGATCTCTCCCCTCGGAAGGCTCCTGCCGACTGGGGCACGCGCATCGGTCGCATGCGCGAGGACACGAGTTCGGAGGAGGACGAGCTGGACCCGGCGTACGCCAAGGCGCGCAAGCACCTGATCAAGAATGACGGCAACTTCGACAAGCTCAAGTCGAAGTCCAAGTCCAAGTCGGGCAAGTCCAGCAGCAGCATCAGGAGTAAGGGCAGCTCTCGCTCGAAGAGCTCCCGCAAGTAGATCGAGAACGAAGTAGCCTAGTCATCACTATAAAGCTGTCCTGTCACACCTAGTCAAAAGCTTGTCACATTTATATACACGCCCCAGTGCTTAATGCAAGGCTTCGGCCTACCTGATACCTTCGAGCCGTACTACGAAGCAGCAAACAAAGGTCGCATGGCAGTGTTCACCAGTGTTTGCCAAGTGTGCAGCGGTGTGCGGGAATCTAGGGCCCCCGATTGTTCTGATGAGATGATCAGCGCCTGCCAGAGCGGACCTCGCGTCAACGCTGCGAAGCGCGAGACAAAGGGCTCAGCGACAATTGTCTTCAACCCAAGCACAGCGATCCATCTCCGCTTCCCACAACAGACAAAACGGTATTGTATCCACTTCCTGGGTCATCCAGGGCTACAGCATGCGAGAATATGTAAGTGTCCTCCGTCGTTGGAGGAAGCGTTGTCTCCCCCATCACCACTCGCTCCAGTATGGCGTTCCCCAGAGACCAGCGCCGCTACAGCGCCGGCGCATCTTTGACAGGCTCCCCCCCCAAGCATCCCACCATCCTCCCACCTGCCGCCGTAAGAGCCTCAACCTGCGTATCTCTCTGCACTGCCTCGGCTCCGCATAACACGTTGCGCATCGTCGCGGAGAGTGCGAACGGGGCACTGTTCTGCGTTGACGAGGTGAGCAGTGCGCCGTTCTCGCCAAGCACGATTGATGGTGACGGCAAGGTGCCCAGGATCGACACCTCTTATGCGGATGAAGTGGACATGGACGACTGGGCGCGCACACCGCTGCCCGACAGGAGGAGACTGCACCACTCTCTCTGGCCCGAGACGCCCGGACGTACGCCGCGCACACCAGACATCTCCCCGCCGCCCTCTCGTCCGCCTCCAGGCCCTCCTCCAAACATCCCCCTTCCCGCTGTGCCCTTTCCGCCCAGACCGCTACCCCGCCGCCCCCTTCCCCGCCAGCCCCAGTCAAACAGGCCTGACTCGTACAAGAGGCACTCTCGCTCCTTCTCAGACTCGATCTCTAGCTCGTCCAGCGCCCGAGTGTTGCCACCGCCGCCGCTTGATCTGAGTGGAGCCAAGGAGCTCCAGGCAAGGCAGAAGCAACTGCAACAGACCCGCGCGGTCGCGGCCGAAAGAGTGGAGCACATTGTTCACCACCAGACGCAAGAGATGCTTGAGCGCAGTGAACGCGTGGAGCGGCACTACCAGCACCTGGGGGGCGCACCGCCGTCTTCCCTCCCCAGGCACCCCTTTGCCGTCCCAGCAGCAGGTAACGACAGGGACAATCAGTCCACTCTATCCATTTCTACTCTGGCCACCCAGTCAACACAATCGCAAGGGTCAGAAATCAAGCGCTCTGGCTCTCGCCTGCAGCGTGTTGGCCGCATTCCGGCACAGGCTGCTCCTTCAACGACCCCCGAAGCTACGATTCCACCCCGCGTTCTGCCAGCGCCCACGCCAACCACCACGGCAACTGCCGCAGCAGTAGAGACGGAGCCGGAAGAAGAGGAGGAGATCCACTTCAGCACCACCGTCCAGCGTGCCCAGTCCGTCTCTCGTGCGCATCCCGCTATTGTAGTCGACTTGGCAGGCTTTGCAAGCGACGACTCGCATGCGTCGCACCGCTACGCGTACCACGATCCTGAGGGATTGAGGCTGTCGTACGGTTCATTCGGATATCGCCCGAAAGTGAACAGCGAGGCAAGCGGCAGTACTACCAGCCTTGGACCGTCCAGTCATCTAACTACGCCACCCATTTCGCCTGGCGAGTACACCGGAAGCAGTGGCGACGGCAACACCGCTCCTCTGGCCACGCGCACTCCAACGAAGGAAGAGACCTACGTTCCACTCCACCGCCGCGCCGGTGCCACAACTCCGAATCACGCACCTACCCAGAGCCAGCTCCTGCGCGCAATCGAAGCGCAGATCAACGACTTTCAACCTGTCGATTTCACGCCTGTCTCATCCCCGATCTCGCGCCGGACCACCCGCGTGCGTGGCCCGCTGGTTCCACTCCGCCCGGGAGTGCCTGGCACGCACCCCTTGCCCCCGGCTCTTCCTCCTTCGCCGAAGGTGAAGGGGAGGTATCCAGCACCGATCGCTGAGGCCATGCTTGCACTGATCGGAAGGCGCAATTACGTCGTGCAAATGCAGGATGTCGAGCTGCGGAAGCAAACGGCGGAAGACCCGTCGATGGTGGAGCTTGGAGACGCTGCAGGTGACTCGGAGCGGGCTCAGAAGGAGTATGACGAGAGAAAGCAGAAGTGGGGGGAGGCGGAGAGAAAGGAGCAGGAGAGAAGGGGGGCAGAGAGGAAGGAGAAGTACACCTTCAAGCCACCTCGCGGCCTCCTTCCCTCCATCGTGCCTGCCACATCGGGGCCGCCGCAGCGCCCGCTCCGCTCACCCCTTCGCCTCACTACCAATGCACCACCCCGTCCACCACGCTCGGACCTCCGTCTCGATTGCCGCCCTGAGGCTAGACCCTCGGCGCCGAGTCCCCAGACCCCGGGCGTGATGCACGACATCGCACTCACGCCTGTGGCAGTCGACTTCAGCCAGCCTCGGCCATACTCCGTCTCCTCGCCTCGTCCAAAGAAGACCCGATCCTGGTATCCTCCGCTCAAGCGTTTGTCAAACAAGGGCCCGTGGGCTGGTGCCAAGCCTGTCAAACTCGGCTCCAGAGTCGACGTCTTTGAGACCAGCGATAAGGGCAGCAAGGTTACGCTCGAGATCCCTATTGGGTCCACTACCGCTCTGCCACCGAGGAGCCCTGGTCTGACACCGAGAACACCGCACACGCCCCGCCTAGCGCAGGCAGAGGCAGGTCTTCTGCCTACTCTCGCGCGACGTAAAGCCTCCAAACCGCCGGCCGACGACAAGAAGCGCAAGAAGCGACTCATGATTCGTCTCGGCGTTGCGGTTGCCATCGTCATTGTTATCCTGACGAGCGTGCTCATCACGAGGAACAAGCGGAACGGTGGGCAGCCAGCATCGGTTTCCAACGATGGTGAGGAGAAACAGCAAGAAGATGGAAAGGAGGCGCAGAAGATGCGCGACAAGGGCCTCGAGTGTGCACGCAGTTGGGTGAAGGGCGATGAATCGGCCTTCCACTGCGACACATGCTACGACGCACTGTCGCACTTGCCAAACGACTACGTCAACGCCGCAACCGGTGTTGCAGGGGTTGGTGAGGCGCTGCAGTACTGCGCACTCATGAACGTGTGGGACCTGGTGGAAGACGACGATGATCTGAAGGGGTGGGGCGAGACCCAGTCGCCATGCGGATGGGCGGGTGTCGGGTGCGACGAGCTTGGACGGGTGACAGCTCTCGAGCTACGCGGCTCCTCTGTCCCGAAATCCATGCCGGGTTTGCGACAGCTCGTGAGCCTCCAGTCCCTCCGTCTCGACGGCAACGACACCGCCCCGACCGGCACGCTCGACGTGAGCGGAGTTGCAAACCTCACATTCGTTAATGTCGAGTGGACACGTCTGGAGAAGCTGAAGGTCGGTAATGTGGCTTCTCTCATCCTCGTTCACAACGCTGCTCTGTCCCTCCCTGACCTCAGCAACACAACAGTTTCCACTCTGTGAGTGAACCGGCGGCTTTGTTAACTGACAACAGTGCGGCAACATATCAGAGCCTCGCTTCACTCGACATGTCGACCATGCCCAAGACTTTGAAGCATTTGGATCTCAGCTTCAACAAGATTAGTGGCCACCTGCCCAACATTGATATCGACATCACCAGCCTCTACGTCCAGGGCAACTACTTGACGGACATTGGACGCCTCCCCCAATCACTGCAGAATGCGAACTTCAGCCAGAACCCACTCACGAACACTGGCGATTTGTGCGATCGAAAGTTGGTTACCTGTGAACTCAAGAAGACGCGGCTCAATGAGACGGCCTGCGGAACGTGCCTTTTCGCTTGATTGCTCTCTTGCCATTCAGTGCGAAACGACCATAGGGACTGTGACATCTTGTCTTTGGGGCCCTGTGCTTCTTGTATGATAACCTCATTTGTATGCAGTTCCCAAAATGTCCGGCACTGTGCAAAGCCGCGTGAGATTGCCCAGGGGGCCATGCACACTGCATTCACTACTCTCTCCCTGGCCCCAAACGCAGTTGTCACTTTCGTGCAGATTCGCCACAAGGTCCGCCTCGTAAACAAGGAATTGCCCGATGCGGCAATACCCGGCCGCTGGCTGCCGTCATTGTGATTTCCTCGTCACTACGAGCAGTGCCGTTTCGACGTTTCGAGCTTGCATCCATCTATCACAACCACTCGACTGTTTCTTGTTTCCAACGACGAGGCGGCCACCACGCCACGAGCATCGAGAACTGTGACGTGCCGACGCCCGCACGCCTAAGCCACCCACACACGCGCCGCTGCGCCGCCGATCCCTGGCGCACAGGCCCGCACGCCTACAGCCCCTTCCCCTGCGCCCGGCCTCGCCCGTCCCTCGCCGCTCGCTCGCTCGCCCCCCCCCCCCCCCCCGCCCCGCAGCTGTCTCCCTCGCGATAGCAACGATGTCAGGCCACACTCCATCCAAAAGCTGGGCAGACGTCGAGGACGACGACGACCTCGGTTCTGATCTTGCATCCCGTCTCGGTGGTTTCGGTGAGTAAGCTCGCGGTGGCCAATCGCTTTACCTTGACCCGGAAATTTCGACCACGCTGCGTCCCTTTGTTGTTGTCGAGCCGGGGAGATCGAGAGATGAAGCGTGTTTCGAAGGACGGGTCTGTGTAACTTGTTGAAACGCCGATCTCTCATCGCCGTCACCTGCACAACGCACACGACAGCATACTGCATACACAGTGCCCTCTTCGCCCTCTCGCCTCTCGTGCGCTAGCCTCCCTCTCGCCGTCACATTCCCTTGCCGCGCTGGCCAAGTCAACCGTCGACTCGGCGCCCTTCCTCTTAACACACTCTTTCTCGACCTCACACTCACCCTTGCCCCTATCTCGCCGCTCTCAACGTCGAGAAGACCGCTGACACGTCCTCAGCCAAGGCAGACTCACCAGCACCCGACTCCAAGCCCGTCCCGGAAGCTCAGTCGCTAGCCTCTCGCATTGGCGGCCTTGCTACCGAAGACAACGACGAAAAGGACTCCCAGCCATCCTCAGAAAAGCCGCGTCCCAGTGTCAACAAATCGATCCCCCTACTCGGAAAAGCTCTCGCTGGAGCCAACGCCGACCGCTCTTCTTCGTCAGCCTCCTCTGGACAGAAAAAGGAAGACACACCGAAAGACAAGATGAACGGACCTGATGATGGTGAGCGACTCCGGGCTGCTGCGGGGAACTAACGTCAGGTTGGGGCAATGCCACCGCTCCCCCTACCAACGGGGATGCCCAGATTGACGACAACAAGTCGACTGGCCTCATCAGCAACGACTTCCAGGTCGAGGTCAAGCTCGCCGACCAGCAGGCCGACCCTAACTCGCCTCTGTACTCTGTCAAGACTTTCGAGGAGCTCCCTCTGTAAGTGTCACCATGTCACCCTTTGATCTAGGATCAACCCGCTCATGTCAGTAACCAGGACCTCATGAATGGAATCTACGCCATGAAGTACACCAAGCCCTCGAAGATTCAGGAGAAGGCCCTTCCTCTTCTTCTGGGTAATCCGTGAGTCACGAGGTATCTGACTCCCACTGACAGTAGTCCTCAGAACATGATCGGTCAGAGCCAGTCGGGTACCGGCAAGACCGCCGCCTTCTCCCTCGCCATGCTCTCCCGCGTCGATGCTGCCCTGTGCACTCCTCAGGCGATCTGTCTTGCTCCTTCCCGTGAGCTGGCTCGTCAGACTGTCGATGTCATCGAGAAGCTGGCGAAGTTCACTGAGATCAAGGTCAAGCTTGCCGTTCCTGGCTCTTGGTCGCGCGCTCAAAAGATCACGGAGCAGATCGTGGTTGGAACCCCTGGAACTCTGGTTGACATTCTTTCCCGAGGCGGACGCGTCCTGGACCATTCGCAGATCCGTGTCGTCGTTGTCGACGAGGCCGATGAGCTGCTAGCTCTCCAGGGTCTCGGCGACCAGACTATGCGCATCAAGAGGATGATTCCTGGCGGCGCTCAGATGATGCTGTTCTCCGCGACCTTCCCCGAGGAGGTCCAGGAGTACGCTGAACTCTTCTGCCCCCAGGCCAACCAGATCTATCTCAAGAAGGAGGAGGTCACTGTTGACGCCATCAAGCAGCTCAAGATTGTGTGTGACAACGAGGAGGACAAGTTCGATGTCCTCGCCCTTCTTTACGACGTCATGACCATCGGTCAGAGCATGGTCTTCTGCAAGAAGAAGATTACGGCCGACCAGATCTCTGAGCGCCTCGAGAGCGACGGCCACTCGGTTGCTTGTCTCCACGGAGACAAGATGTCGGACGAGCGTGACAAGATCCTCGATGACTTCCGTCAGGGCAAGACCAAAGTCCTCATCACGACCAACGTCGTCGCTCGCGGTATCGACATCCAGCAGGTCAACATGGTTGTCAACTACGACGTCCCCATCATGGGTCCCGAGCAGGGTTGGGCGCCTGACATCGAGACCTATATCCACCGCATTGGTACGCTATTCTCGACTCCTACTAAGCTAACTGATAGGTCGTACCGGTCGCTTCGGCCGCAAGGGTTGTGCGGTCACCTTCATCGACGGTGACCGGTCGGGAGCCGATGTTAAGGCCATCGAGGATGCTCTTGGCAAACCCATGAAGCAGATCGACGCTCGCAACAAGGACGACCTCGATCAGCTCGAGCAGGTTCTCAAGGCTGCTCTCAAGGATCCCAAGTAAGCGTGGCAGCGAAGCCACAGCATGTAAATAGAGTATCATTTCGTTCATCGCCGTTGATCATGTAGATAGCTATTCTATGCAGTACGCAGTGTATCTGGAGCGAGCAAAAGGTCACTGGGCCGCGTGGTAGAGACTGAATTGGTGTCACCCAGCGGTTTTTGGTACGGTTGGGCCAAGAGTTGATCACAACAGACCGCCAACGCCATCTCGCCCAAAACACCATGCTACGTCATGAAGTCGCAGCAGGATCGTCGACGGTGGCTGAGGAGTGCAGCGTGACGGCGGCACGAGCCTATCGCTGTGCAGCACGTGCAGGCGTGATGGAATCGTTGTGTCGGTTGGGGTATCTCGATGTTTATTCTCCTCCCAGAAGCGACAACGTGTGGGCTAAGATCACTAGAGCGTGTTCTAGCAGCTCGACGGCGTTTGAAGAGCGCTAGCTGATCAGTTGAGCTGGAGATATATGAGGTGGCTGAGGATGAGGGGTACGCCACAGGGCTCCTGTGGGGACGACATGTGACTGTCTCGGCAACTAAGGTCGTTCCCGTCGGCTGTCGAGAACGCTCTGTGTCGCTACTATCGACGTCCTTGATCTTGGCACAAGACCTGGAACATGCATGAGTTGGTCGAGACCGGGGCCCGCCAGGCCTCGGGCCGGAGGATGGACGGAACTACGGAGGGTGTTCGCCACCCACTGTGAACAGCTTCACGCTAGCCTTGGGTCATGGATGGCCTGACCCTGTCGAGACGATCGGCAGGGCCAATGTGGTACGCGCTAGCGTCACTCCTCGCAGCATCGTGCTCCATGCGCGAGTTGTGCGCTGACGCGCGAGTTCCTAGGAACCCAACTCATGAGGCGCGACGAGGCACGTCGGGCCGTGCGCCTTCCCCAGGTTGGAGAGACCGGGGAAGGGGGAGAGATGGCAATACGCGCAGATGCGAAGTCGAAGCGCAGAGCAAGGTTGGAAGGCGTCCAGCGTCGCCTATGATTCGCGTACGGTGGCAAGAAGCAGGTAAGCAGATCCGCGATCTCGGATCAGTCTACTGCGACTCGCACACGCTGGCTACACACTGCCGCGCGCCTCCAGCACCAAATGGCAGGCTACGCCTGCCTCGCACCGATGTCTCACTCTCACTCGCTGTCTCGGAGGCGTCTCGAGCTATATTGGGCGTCCCCGCGCCTTCATAGCTTCGCGGCCTCGCATTGCCGCGTGGAGAACGGCTCGTCCGAGACGCGAATAACTTGAGTCTCGTGCATGCTGCGCAATACCCGCCTGGTTTAACGCTGGGGCCACCACCGAAAGGTGTGTACCCTCTCCACAGTGTACACCCGTACGCCCGTGCTTGTGTGACGGGAAGATGCACTGATGACTGTCTGCATTGTCACCACGAAGCGTCCACAGAATGACGAACCACAATGCCGAAGCTGAACACATGAGGTCGTCCGTAGAGACCTCGCGGCGCACCAGCGGCTCCACTGATGGACGACGGCACACAAGCTCACAGCCTGCAACAGTTCACCTGATACCATACGCACAGCGGCATTCCGTCCCACAGAACGAAGGCGAGCCTTTGTGCACCAGCGCACCCGGCGACGCCGCTGTCTCGCAGGCATTCGCAGTGTCCCGTTCGCCCCAATGCCCAGCCCCAGACGTTGCGGGCGTTAGGCTGCCCAGGTGTTTCGACGTCTACTCCCCTTGGCCGATCTAGTGTCAACGTCTCACTCGAGATCACTTACTCGCCCACATCAAACGGTAATTGCATCTATCATCATTCGAGACCGATCTTCACCTCTGCGCCACCGACGATTGATCCAGCTGGCCTCAAGCCGCCTCGAGCTCAAGTACCGACGTCCTGACGTTTGCACATCAGCACATCATGACGACGACCGCCTCCGGAGTCGCCCCGCAGCGGCTCGAACCCTTTGATGGTCTCAGCCGAGCGCACAGGGGTGTTCTGCCTGGCGATCAGCGCAGCGGCGAGGACTATGCGGGTCGCGACGATAGCCCCGATGGCCTGGATCAGACCTCGCTGACCCCGGCTAGCGGCCGCCACCATCGTCACCCACACCGTCACCAAACTTTTCCGAGCAAGGCTCCCTCCTTTCCTCACGTTCCTCGTTCATTGACCTCCCTTTCGCCTTCCCTAGCCCCTGCAGTGCAAGCTGAGCCGAACGGTTCCCCCGCAGGGTCCTCGTGGACGCACCCCCATAGTGTCAACAACGCCCACAGCCAGGCGCTGGCTGGCCCGTCCTGGCCGTCCTGGGACAACTTATCAGATCTGGGCGAACAGAACCGTCCCAGGCCTTCCTTACTCCCCTCGATCACCTCGCCTAGCAAGCGCTACCACTCTTTCAACAAACATACTCCTTCTTATAACTCCTCGCCCCGATCTCACTCTCGATCACACTCCCTTTCGGCTCCCCTCTCACACTCCTGCCTTCCAGACGACAGCGCTGTCCTACCGCCTACCGATTTCTTCCCTCCTCCTAATCTTGCTTGTCACAGCGAGTTTGCTTCTGCGCCAGAATCCCGGAGGTCAAGCTCCACCCGAGCGCCAGCTCCCTTCTTTGTCGACTTCTTCAAGGACGAGAAGTTCCTTCCCCTTCCTCCTCATCCACCCAGTACATTACCGACACCAGCTCCTGGCCGCCTCCGCAGCTTTCGCAGCCGCATTGCTGTACCCGTCAACCCCTTTCGAGGTCTGACCGGAACGCCTGGCGAAGCTGAGGCGACAGCGTTTCCACAGCCACTCGTTGCCACGATGGTCAACGGCGCGCGGGAGGCAGCCTTGGGGACTGCGCTGCGTGACGGCTCAGACCCGACATCGACACTCGAGGAGTACGCCTGGCGCTCTCTGATCGCAAGGGTTCGAGTTCGCGACTACTGCGAGGGAGCAACATTCGCCATCTGCGCTGTGAGTCACCTTCGTGCAGAAGTCGCTGCCATCGTCCGTGTTTATGGTGGCATTGCGTGTAGCGGGTATTCCCCTCGGCCGCTATCCCATGCGCGCATGAGCTGACCCGCAGTCGTCCGTCAACCATGTGCGAGTGGCTATCACTCACACCCCAACTCGACTTTTGTTCCCCTATGACCTCGCCGCAGACGCGCCCTTTGGTGCGCACACCCCGCAGATCCACCCCGCCTCGGTCCTCAACGCCATCACTCGGAAGCAGGTCGTTGATGTCATTGTTCGTCTCGTGCGAGAGCGTGCACCGATCGAGGCCCGAGTGATCGAGATCATGCTCGAGTATATCGGTCACAAGTGGCACTCCAGCGAAGGCGATGTGGATATAGTGTCGAGGAAGCTCTTCGAGATTGTGTCCGACGTGAGTTCCAGCGCACGTCAGTTCGTCATTGAGACTAACTTTTGTCAGGTTGAAGCCAACGAGCCCAACAGGTGCGCCGGCGCCGTTGCCACAATCCAGCGCCTCCGCTTCCAACTTGGCCTTGTTTCCGCGGCTCAGCTCGCCTCTCGCCTCAACTCCCTTCCAGCCTTCATTCGCGACAGCACGGGTCTTGACGCGAACCAGTTACTCCACGCATGGGCTGTTCGACGATTGAACGCATCTCAGCTTCCGCAATTCGTCACCGACGCGCTGTTCAATATCCGTGATATGCTCAACCATGCGCCCCATCGCGAAGCCGTCGGAAGTGTTCTGAGATGGTTTGGGCTTGATGGGCGCCGGCTGTCTGGAAAGGAGTCCCCGCCCCGCGGCCGCAACCGGATCACTTCGCGCTCGTTTCAGACCTCCCCTCGTATCTCGCCGACGAAACGCAGAACAATGCCGTTCCCTCACTGGTTACCGCGGAACAGCACACGTTTCAATGGCGGCGAGGAACGCAGGCCGTCGTTACCGACACTCCTGACACCCGCTGAGCCAGCGAACATCTCGTGGCCAATTCCGATGCAGGGACAGGAGGCTGGTCCGCCACGCTCATCACCTGACGGCTCACCCTGTAACACTCCAACTCCAACTGCAGGAGCAAGCCAGGCAGCGAGCAGCCAGTTAGCTCTGTTGGACCCTTACAGCGTTCGCATCGCTGTCGTGGACCAAATCCTCGAGCTGCGCTACCGTCTGGGAGCTGATGCCGACGGCTGGTTCCTCGGCACGGGGCAGGACAAGGCAGCCGAGATCGTGAACCACTTCCCTAGATGCGAAGAGTTACGTGACACCATTGTCGAGCTTCGTCGCATCTTCCAGCTGCCTAACCCTGCTGTGAGCAACAAGTTAGGCTTAACCATCGTGCCTCTCAGTCCCAGAGTCGACATGCTGTCGGTTGAGCGGCCCAGGGTTGGGCTCCATGTCACAATGCCGAGCTTGGACACTGTTCCTGTCATCCATGAGCGCGACGTCTCGTTCGACCTTGATCAGTACATGGCCGACATCTCCCACGACGACCCCGACGTCTCGAACTCCACACTTCGGGCGGACGAAGAACTGGTTAAGACGGAGGTTATGATTGCGAACGAGGAGGACATTGCTACGCCGTTTGAGTCGCCTGGTCACCTCGCAGGACCAGGTCCTGAGACGCGCTCCTCTGTGTCCTCCGAGGTGTCGCACTTCTCCTTCACCTCCAGCTCGAGCGCCCTGTCTGGCGGCCGCCGCGGCTCGACCATCTCCGACTTTGTCATCTGCGAGGCTGTCCGCGTCGCGGTCGACCACGGTCCACCGCTCCAGGCGACGCAACATCCCATCACCATCGATACCAGCCAGAAGGCTGCCCTTCGCCACTCCAAGTCGCTCTCCTTGCTCTCGGATCCCGACATGTTCACCAGGGTACCGGAGCTCTGTTCACGTCGAAGCCCTCACCGCAACCATGTCGCCATGCCCTCCCTCTCCGCACCTCTTGGCAAGATCGATTTCGACCTCAAGTCCGAGAACGAAACGGTCTCGGCCGCCTCTCAAGAATCGAACTCGGTGCCACTCATGTCTCCCACACCCAAAACGACCTCACCTGGAGTCGACTTCTCCATCTCGCCAGTCATCTCACCAGTCACATCTCCCATGATCACAGCCCGTCCCTCGAAGGAGTTCAAGTCTGTGATCTCAAGGCCGCCTTCGCCGCCTCCTGACGTTGAGTCCGCATCGGCTCGCGAGCGCTCGTACCAGCGGCTGTCGACCTCGCCCATCGACCGAGCCGGCTCGCGCACTCCAACGGTTGCCAGCCCCGAAGGACGTTCCCGTCGGCACCGTCAGATGGTCATCGTAGACGGTGAACCCATCAGCCCGGGTTCGACGAAGACGCCCCTCGGCATGGTCTTGACATTATTCTCCCAGCGCAAAAACTTGACGCCCGACGCAGTCGGGGAGATCCTCGGACAAGCAGTCCAGGTCGAAGAAGAGCGGATGATCGCTCAGGACGAGGAGTTCGACGCCGAGGCACGCGTTCGTCTCGCTTGGCTGCTTGAGCAAGTGGCGAACGAAGTGAGTGCTGTCTGATGCATCTGTTGTTGTATTCCATGAGGCGTCACTGACACTCACAGTTGTCGCAGCCCGAGCTCATCGCTGCAGTCCAACGAGTCCTAGGCCGCCTGTCCAACAAGGAGATCCCAGTCCGACGCCCATCTTCATCCACCTCGTACTCATCTCGATCCTCCCCGTCGTCTTCTCGTTTCCGCTTCGCCGTTGACGAGGCAGTGGCAGGAAGCGCTCGGTGCGGCAGATCACAGCATCTGCCTCACCTGCACCGCTCCACAGTGCCCCCGTCTCCGTCAAGCTTCGGCTCCCGGATGTACGGCCGCAGAGACTTAACGATCACGGTGCCTCCTCGTGCGCGGTCGACGATCCAGGTGACGAGCTCACCCCCAAGCAGTCCATCTGTTGAGTCGGCGTCCTGGACCTACACTCCGTCACCGGAGATGATGACCTCCGATTCATCGCCATCCTTGTACAGCAGTGGCTCTCTGTATTCGACAACGATGTCGACTGCTGTGAGCATTGGGTTCAACGTGACGGCGTCCAGCGAGGAGTCGTTTTCAACTTCGCCTGTCTCTCTCCGCGGACCGCCGAGCGGCAAGCCGCCGATGATCCGGTTCCCCAACCCTGCGCGCGGAATGGGCACGCCGCTGCAGCGCCAGAAGAGCGGTGCGACATACTCTGCGCTATCCGGTAAGCAGAGGATGTCGCTCGCATCCTCGCCAAACCCCTCGCCGCTTATGCCGTGCATCCCGGACCAGATCTCCGGTTCGTTCGAGTCACTCGAATCGGCGAGGGGGATCCACCGCTCGCCCCTGGGGCCGCAACCGCCGAAGGTATCCCCACCGATCCCGCTTACCGACGTCCACGCACTGTGAGATGTCTGTCCACCCCACCTCTATCCCGCCGTTGCCAGCCTGCAAAGCGCAACGGTGACCCGAAAATGTCGCCGGCGGTAACTGCCTCAAGTCACCGGCATCGTGACAGCACCACCAGCCCACCGGGCCCGCAGTGCACCCTTGACTCGCGATACACGAAGCAGCGAAGCAGCGAATGCACCGAAGGGCCACAATCTATCCAGATCTCCCGAGATTCCGCCGAGGCGACGCTTCGGATACTCTCTCGCAACACTCAAAGCCACACACCGACTCACCTACGAGACCCCCACAAGCCTGGATCGCCTGATGACACTCCGGCTCGGTCATGTTCTATAATTTTCAGCCTAATCTTACTTCATTGCGCGCAGTCATAGGGAAAGAACAGTTCGAAGCGAGGAGTAGGAGTTGTAGTAAGGTAGTAGTATACCCGATACTGATAATTCACCCCCACTTGACTCAGATTCACGTAAACGAGTCTGTACCATAGCTCCATAATGCAAATGATGCGCGCGGAGTCAGAGATGCGTGGTGTGATGCAGGGCGGGCCAGGTTGTGGCGATGCAGGATGCAGGAGCAGGAATGAGATGGGGCCAGGAGAGTGTGGGGCGGGTTGAAGCGGGGATGCATAACATCATAACCGGAGCAGGACGACGATGTCGGCGAAGTAGATGGAGAAAGGCCACATGGCTCGGGGTAGGCTATCGCGCTCATACTTGGGCTATCCTGGAGACTCTCCTGAGGGCTATCCTGGTGGGATCGTCTTACATCCGAAGGGATGGTTGAGCTCCACAGTGTCAGCCTGGTTGCATGCTCATGCCAGCGTCGCAGCTGTTTCGGGCAAACTGATCAGAAATGCGGGGTAGACCTAGGGACAGGGGCGGCATCGGCGGTCTTGCGGAGGTGTCGAGCTCGCAATCTCGCTAACGGCGGCATAGCCGACGATAGACGAGGTCGCGAGGTCGTTGACCGACTCAGAAAGATTTTCGAGTGCGAGTCTTGACCTTACCATGCGCTGTGCGGGGTAGGGATGAGCTGGGTGCTCGGACCAATGAACGGCGACGGCGGCCGTCGTCCGCTTTGCGCCGGCGGTAGAGTGTGGGGCTCACTCGAGCTCATTGGGACGGCCGCGTCAGCTGTCTGGTGCCGCCTGGTGGGATCGTGGACGGGCGGCGGGCTGATACCAGGGCGGCCAGGGCCTGGCTTGGCATAAGTCTAGTAGGTCTGGGGCTTAAGCTTTGCGGAGCGCGGCGCGACGGCCGATGCCGACACCGGCCGGGAAAATGCTCTGCAAGCTCTGCCTCCCCCCTCACCTCAGGTGGGTCACCCTAGCGCCTCCATGTTCTTCACCCATGCAGCCAATCTGCATCCTCAGCGGCATCCAGCACCTATCGCTTTACGGCGAATCGGCGTGCACGATAGGAAACTGGGCGTACGTGCTTGCTGCCTGGTACGCAGCGGGCGCAGTAGCGACGTTGGCCCCTTGCTTCCTGCTTCACGGAAAGACGTTCGCGGTTCACGGAGACGGGGCTGACGGTGTCTAGACCCTCCTGCGCTGGGGCTGGGTGGCGCTCGCAGGCGCCCCTCGAGCCCCTCGGCGCCTCGACGGCCGGCCGCGGTGCTCCTATACTTTCACTGCGCCGTGCAACAACAAGACCAAGAGTTACTCCTACACCCCGCCATAGGCAGCCTGTGCAGAGGTGTTGCCGATGCCGAGTGCATGGGTGAGTGAATCCTCACCGGCTGTGGACCAATGATCCAGTGGTTTTCCCGACCTGGACGTTCTTGACATGCGTCATTGACGTTTCGAAGGTTGCATGTTGAACCTAGTCCTTGAATGGGAGATGGTCATGTGCCACCTTTTGGCAGGCGGTAGCGATTATCGCGCCCAAGGAGAATGCTGGTTCGCGGGGGACAAGGCCGGTCTGGTAAATCCGGTAAACTGTGTTGCGAGCGCTGCCCGCTCCACAGCTGGCAGGGCGGCAGGGCGGCCTCGGGCGCTCCGCTCGCCCGCCTGGGTTATATTGCTGGCCGTGCTGGAGAAACCAGGTTGCAGACACCCTGAGCCCAGGGTCATGAAGGGAGAGGAACCGGCGGCTGTGGCACATGGGTGACCTGTGCCTACCAGCACGGCTGCATGTACGTGCTGTCGGAAATATGCGGTTCGGTCCGGCGCTGATTGCGGGGCCTCTCCACAACACAATGCGGGGTAAGATTACGAGTGCACACCACGCCCGCGGCAACGGCAAATGCAAAATCCTGCCTTTTGACGAGCACGCTTTTGGGCATGCGGAGAGGTGGACTCGAGCCCGCCTGGTCCCGCCCCCGAACCGGACGTACCGACCCGAGCCCCAGTCAAGTTTCTGTTGTGAGAATTGTGATGCATGCATGAAAGTAACGACGTTTGTGGACCGCTCGAAGCGAGATCACAGGTGTGAACGTGGTGCCGGCAGTGGAGATCGTGGAGAAGTGACAGAATGCGGGGAAACCGGCTTTGTGCGGTGCGGGCTGAGCGGCGCCTGAAGCATGCC